>CM066319.1:64283500-65483500 GCA_033807775.1 Saussurea involucrata | reverse complement strand
AAATGTGGGTTGCACTGGGAGGGGGTAGTGGTTGTGTGCCTCTTCTATCTTCGGCATCTTTTTGGGCTTCTCCCTCTGTCAAACACCCTAACATAGGAGATTCTTTCCTAGTCTCTATTTCTACCCGAGTGCCTCCGGCTTCAATCAATCCTTCTGTTCTTTGGTGTAGGGAGTCGTAGCATGGATGAAAGGCATGTAGGCTCTGTACATGTGGATGCAGAAGTCCTGGTGTTTTTGCCTGGATACCCTCAGAGGTTTTGTCACCCTCCGTATCAGAATTCACCTCTGAGACGATGATAGATGGGTTTGTGGTGGTCTGTTGTCTCTCTGTGGTAGCTTTTGAAGCTTCCTCCTCTGTCATGTAGCCTAAAATGGGGGATTCTAGCCTAGATTGGACTTCTACCCAAGTATCTTCAGTTTCAATCATCTCCTCTATGTTTTGTAGTTCTGGATCATAGCTCGGAGAAGAGGGAAACTGGTCGTCATGTTCCTCTAGATCAGAGTCAACCTCTGTCACCGTAAAATCCATTTGGGCTTGGTCATGGTTGAACTCTGGGATAGCTCCTGTTTACCATCCAGAGGTGTCAAGGGTTTCAGCAATGTCAGGTCTCTCTAGGAAGGCAGAGAAGTCGGCTTCCTCTGCATAATGGATTGGAGTGGGGGAGGACAGATGTTGTGCAGGGACTTATACATTTTCTGCTTCCTCTGCAATGGTCTGCAAAGGTGTCTGAGGTTTCTTGGTTTTTTTCCTCTTTGGTTTTGGAGCTCCCTCCTCTGAGGATTTTGTCTTCCATTTCTTTTTCTCTTTTGGAGGTGGGGGTGCAGAGGATGCAACCACTGTTTCAGGTGGTGGTTGGGAGATCTGTGTAGTGCTGGCAGATGTATCCTCTGAGGGTTTCTTTGCTCTGGGAGCCTTTTGCGTTCTAGAGGGGGTAGCTGCCTTTTTCTTGGTGGCAGAGGAGATCATCTTCTTCCTCTGAAGTCGTATTTTGGCCAACTTCTGCTCATGTTTGGCCACTGCCTCTGCGTGTTCTTCGGGGCTCATTCTCTCAACCACTATGGATCCTATGGGGGCTCCTAAACGCGGGGGTGTCACAGGACTCTGTTCTGGAGTCCTGTGATCGCGTATGTAGTCTAGTCTAAGTTGGTCATCGGTGGCGTAGCTTAGAAGTTTGGCTGTCATAGGTCTGAAGAATGGATACCCTTCTGCGTTCTTTGTGGCGGCCATTCTGGCCATAGGATAAGTCTTCACAATTGGCCCTTCCATTGGCCATTTGTTGATGAGCAGCAGAGGTTCCAGAATGACTCCGATAGTCCTCTGGAACTGTAGGGCAGGGAGATTTTGAACGTTGGGGCCCTTGGCCTTCTGAGTGGATATTCGGTGGTCAATTGTGTTTACGAGCTCTTGCATCATGAGAGCGGCAAAGTCGAGGGGTAGGTCATAATATACCCCGTACATGATGGCAAGGATTTGGTGTGAGGTTTGATCTGGGCTTCCCACTTTCCCTGTGAGGCATCTATTAAGGATTGAGAATAGAGTGTTCCATAGAGGGGGAAAGCGGTTTCTTCTGAACTCGTTTCTTTTGTTCAGTTTGGTGTTATAGCCTAGCATCTCTGCGAAGTCACAAAGCTCTCTGAAAAAGGGGATTTCTGCATATTCCTTAATTCCCAATAGGCCTCTTGTGGGAAGGTTGAACTCCAGAGATAGCATGGTTCTGTTGAATTTAAGTTCAATGTGTTCGGAGTTATCGGGTTTGGAGACATATCCCAGGATTTGTCTTTCGTCTTCATTGTTGTAGCAGCTCTGTCATAACTGGTTGAGGTATCTGGCAGGGATACATGTGACATTTTTTGTGAGCAGAGTATTAAGGGGATGGTTTTCAAGGATGTTTAACAGAATGGCATGTTCGTCCCCAAAGGTTGTTCTTGAGGGGACAAGATAGTGATTATTGGGTTTGAAAGGTAATGAGTTCTCTAAATTGTCATTATCAAGGAAGAACTGTAGATGTGTAGATGGAGTGAAATCAACGGATTCGCCTTGTTCGTGTTCTGGATTTATGGGCCTGGTTTGATGTTGTGAGTGCTCGAAATGAGCAGGGGATGTCGCCGGTTAGTTTCTGGTGGAAGCCATTACTAAATGCTTGAAAATTTGGAGTAGAAAGAAGAAAGTTGCAGGTATTGCACTGTTCGCCGGAGTTAATCTTGAGAGGAAATCGTAAAAGATGAAGAAGAAGATGAAACGGGGTTATATAGTTGAGGTTTGAAAAGGATAGAATTCTACAGTAGAGGTGAATTTAATGAAATTTGCGGTCCGCACTCGAGTTTTTACAGCTGTAAGCAACGCTCTGAACCGCCGTTTGACTGACACACCCAATAGAGGCGTGCCACGTCAGAGGTGGCAGAGAACGATTAGACGTCGTGCACGGCCCATTAATGCTGAGCGCGTGGGCATCTCTATTCACAAATGACTGTCACTGTAGATAATAACCCGCATTCACAGAATCGCGTGTCTGTGCACAAATGTCAAGTCGACAGAAGCTCTATGGTTGAATGAGCTCTGTGATTTGAGACCTTCTTCGTATCCTCTGAGCTTGCACCTTTACCAAAAACATTTGAAAAGACAGTGGAAATGATTGATAGAGCTTCTAATGGAAATTTGCAGTCACAGAGGCTCTGGCTTATAGAGGCTCTGTTGAGCTTCGCAGAGGTTCTGTGACCGAAATTTTCTATTAACAGAGAGCTCATAAAGCTTTTTGTTCATCCAAAGTTTTGAATGTTTTAAACAGTGTTTTTAGGACATATTTGGAAATTGGTGTCCTAGAAAACTGTTTTGGAAAAAGGTTTTGTGCGAGACATTCTCCTTTTGATTCACATTTACTCGGCAAAGTACCTGACTTCTGTGGATTTGGTTGATCACAACTCTTTTTTGGCTCCCCCTTGAATTAATCTACAGAATTAATCACTTTTGTAGATTAATTCAAGGTCTCCTTCTGCTCCCCCTTGACCTATGCTTGGATCATATATGATAAGTAATGCATAAAATATAGGTCAAACTCACCAGAGGTTCTGTGGAAAAAGTCAGAGTGTTAGGGTCATTTAATGTTGAATTAAAGTTCAAGGGGCTAATTGTAATAGTTTATTTTGAGCCTAGTTAGTGAACGGGTCGTGGGCTTGTTAACCACGGGCCCGCCATATATAATGCTTTGTTAGCCTTAGAAAACATGCTAGTTGTTCATTTGCTTTCATTATTCCTTATTGTAAACTCTCTCAATTGAAAGCTAAATTGGATGACCAGTTGAAATCATTCCGACGTGTTTCTACTTATTGATTTCATTATTGTTCGTTGCACGGATCTGGAAATATCAATTGGTATCAGAGCAGACGGACAGATCGATTCAAGGTGTTCATATTGAATTCTGGTAAGTTTTTTTTCTCTTTTTCACGGTTGTGTTCTAAGTTGTCAATCCATATTTTGATTCTGCTAAAATTGATCGATTTCGTTTATTGGGTATTGTTAGTATCATTGTTATTAGTGAATCTGCAAGTTTTCATACTCTATTTCGATCATTTGAGTGTGTTTTAAGCAAATTAAAGTTCAAAAGTTTTGAGTGTGTTCTTGGTCAAAATCGAATTTTTAACCATCAAAACTTGTTGTTTTTGCTTTGAAATTGATTTGGGTAGTGTTATTTTTGCGTTTGGTAGTGTTCCTAATCTTTCAGGAACGTTTTTAAGCAACCCTAGTCGATTCCCAATCGATTTGAAACTTCTAGCCACAGTTTCCGGACACATCAGCCGCGGTTTCCGGACAACTCTCAAGTTTCCGGACAATCGCCTATTCTTTCCGGGTACGTCAAAACTATCCGGGTAAGTCATTTAAACTCTAATCTTTCCGGGCATATTAGTTTCGAAAACCCAAAGTTTTCGGTAACCAATCTTCCCGGACATTCCTGCATCCGTAAAGTGTCAGGATCGAATCTTAACAAGATTAACAATACTTAGAATTCAGAATTAAAGAATCTGTGGAATATAACTTTAATTCCCACAATCAACGAACAATATATCAGAAAACACACAGTTGTTTGTATTCACTAATTCGAGTCACAAGCTTACAACCAAACCTCAATCTTGATGAACAGGCTCAATCAAGACGACTTCTACTTCTCTAGAAATAGGGTTCTAAACCTGAGGTTAATTCTCTCTAAACAAAATCGAATTCTGTATCTCACGTATATTTTATTAGCTATCTATGAACAACTATTTATACACAATAGGTACAAGATAACTATCAAAAATAAATTGATCTTCTGAATCTTCTTTAAGCATATCTTCATTCGTTCCACTTTTATCTCCAAAATCTTCTCATTCCAAACTTATCACATCAGCAGTATTAATCTTCATTCAGCATGAGCAGTACTAATATTCTCCAGCAGCACTAATTCACTTCAGCAGTATTAACTCATTCCAGCAGCATTAACTTGTTCCAGCAGTACTAACTTGACTAGCAGTACTAACTAGACTAGCAGTACTAACCTTGTTCCAGCAGCATTAATGTATCAGCAGTACTAACAATAATCTAGCAGTATTAACTTTGTCTTGCAGTAGTAACTATGCCCTGGCAGTACTAACTTTGTTCTGGCAGTATTATCCATACTTAGCAAATATCTTCAGTTCCCAACAATCTCCCCCTAACTTGACTTTTCAGGAAGAGAAGTCAAGTTCTTCAGATGATGCTTCCAAAACTTAATCATGAACGCATAAATCAGGATTCACTCCCAGACTTTGATTGATAATCCTTCTTACCAGGTATCTTGCCATCTCAGAGTCTTTGTCACTCACCAACTTAGTTTTTAGCATTCCATCCAACCTTTTCATGCTGTGCTTGTATATTTTATCCACCAAGTAATACTCATGATATGCATTGTCAAGAGTTATGACATACACACCACAGTTTTCAATAAGCATCCATTTGGTAACAACTTGAAATTGCCTTTCTGTCAAATACTTAACTGCTTCTGTATTGAACATTAGACACTAGAATTCAAGTACCATTTTGGTGATGGACATTCCATTTTCAGTCAGCATATTTCCATAAAGCTTCATTCCTACCTTGAACATTTCTTCCAAGTCTGATCTAGAGCACATCCTTAAAAGTTTTCCCCATGTAGAACTGTCCTCAAACTTCCCATCTGCTCTTTTTACTCTAATGTACTCCTTTCTCTGATCTTTCAAAGTATCCCAGAAGATGATTTCAGGAGCCATAGAAGCTAATGGTTTAGCTTTGATTGGATTGGTATCAACCACAGTAATATACATATCACATTGAGCATTTGGCAGTGATTGTACATTGCTTGGTTGACCTGAGGGAGTTGCCACTTCTTCTTCAGCAACTTTTGGATCAGATTTCTCTTTCACTGCTTCCTCATGGGCTTCTTCTACAGTTGGTTCCACCCTTGGCTTCTTTACATCTTTCTTCTTTGAAGCTATGGACTTTGTTCTTGGCCTTTTGGTTGACATCATCTTTGTTCTTTTGAAAGTTTTAACAGCTTCAGGAATGATTTCAGTTGTTTCCTTTGTTTCTGCTGCTTCCGGGATGGTTTCTGCTGCCTTATGTTTTTCAGCATCAGTAACCATTTCTACTGCTATAGCTGTTACTGCTTCTTTTATAACCTTTAATGCTGCTGCTTCAACACTATCCTTCACAATCCAAAATATATCTGCATCAATTTCTGATTTAGTTGCAGGTCCTGCTTCCTTCTCACTTTCAGATACTGCTGCCTCCACAAGATTCTTCAAAATTTCAGTTACTGCTGCTTCAGTCTCAGACACTGCAGCATTATCTGTTTCTACTGCTTGGTCAGTTTCTACTTCTTTCTCAATCTCAGCAGCATTAACTGTTTCTACTGCTGGTTCTGTTTCTGCTTCCTTTGTAATATCAGCAGCAGTAACCGTTTCTGCTGCTTTTTCTGTTTCTGCTTCCTTTGTAATATCAACATCAGTAACCGTTTCTGCTGCTTTTTCTGTTTCTGCTTCCTTTGTAATATCTGCAGCCTGCTCAGACTCCCCCTCAACCTTATACTCATACTCCCCCTCAATCTTTGCATCCTCCATGTTTAAATTCTCTTCTAACTCCCCCTTTTTGGAAGCATCAGTGGTAGATCTTCTCCTTTTCAGAACAAACTGAGCTTTCTTTCTTCTTTGCAGCAGCTTGGTGATCATCTTCTTATTTTTCTCTATCTTGGTGTGTTGATAAAGAATCACCTTTTTAAGCTCATCAATCTCCTTCTGCTGATTTATAACATCAATGTTGATGTTGGCAATGGTTTCCATCAATTCCTCATAAGTATATCTATCCTCACCCTGTTTAGGAGTGTTTACCTCCGTTAAAGGATCACTGGAAATTTTAGTAGGTGTCTTTTGCCTAGCAAAAGCACTGCCTACTCCCATGGTTTCTTGGCGCCTGGGTCCTCTGAATGTTTTCACATTCTGAGTTGCCGTGGGGAAGGTCTTATTGATGTTACCACTGTCCTTCTCTTTGCTAGCAGAAGTAGTGGCAGCCTTGCAGCCCACATGCTCATCCTTCTCCTTAGAGAGTTCCTTCTTGGGGTTGGGAGACACCCCTGTGGTTTCCCTTTCGATATTCTCCATTGGAGAATGCTCCAACAGAGGGCTTAAAGGCTTCGGGCTCTTAGGAGATACATCAAGGGAAGGAACCTTGTGTACCTTTCTTCTTTCAAACTTTTTGGTTATTTTGGGAGTGGGTCGTACAAGAATGGACTGAGGGATTACTTTTGTGATGGAAGGTTGGGATTGGTCATCATTGGGTGTGTCTAATGTGGGCCTTGACCCTGATGCCATACCTTCAATGGTGTGGGACACAACCATCATTGTAGAGAACAATGGTGTGTCAACTCCTTCCGAGTCCCTAGGAAGTCTTCTCATATTTGAGAAAACTTTCCCTTTAGGGGATTTTGGCACATATACCTCAGCAGACTGAGGTAAATCCGTCAATTCATGGTTAATAACTTCTTGGACAAACCTAGGATACATATAAAATTTCTTTTTGGATTCTAGGTTTGCCACAAGATCATTAAAAATCATTGCTGAAAAATTGAACCTTCTGGTAGTGGCTAAGCAGACCAAGGCATAAGCAATGGTACTGCTAAACTCACTCCATCCAGTTGTTTTCTTTGAAATACAGTGCATAAGAGTATGAACAAGAAATCGCCATTGGGTGTAAAATTTTGACTTGTAGAATTTAAAAACTCCAATGGGACCTTCATACCCCATTCTTTGTAAGGTCGAGTAGAGTTCATCATTAGATATAGAGGTTATACCTGAGGCATCATCAAAGTGAAGAGTAATGCGAATAACCTCCTCTGTGACCTTCAAGGGTTTGTCACAAACCCTTGTGCGAATGATCTTCTGCCCATCTTCAAATACAACAGTGGCATTCTCCCAAAATTGCTTTTGATGTTCGATGTATATTGTTGGGCACACTGTTAGGGCATGAGAGATGTGTGAGGTCTTGAGAAAATCCACAATATCATGAAACCCTGCGGCCTGCTTTGGCTTCTGAAGCATCGCAATTTCATTGTGTTCATCGACAAACTCCATTGTCGCCATTCTTCCTGTGGTTGTGGATAGAAAGACAGAGATTCTTGGGAGAAAGGGTTAGAAATAGAGAGAGATAAATTGAATGCACAGAGATGTTATGAACTTTGGTGGGCTGAAAGAGTATTTATAGCAGTACTATCCCTGATTTTCTTTAAAAGCAGTATTAACGACTTAGCAGTATTAATGACTGAGCAGTATTAACTGCAAGGCAGTATTAACTACAAAGCAGTATTAATTACTTAGCAGTATTAACTACTGAGCAGTATTAACTACACAGCAGTATTAACTATACAGGCAGTATTAACTACTGAGCAGTATTAACCACTAAGCAGTAGTAACTATTCACTGGCAGTAGTAACTATACTTACACTTTGCAGCACTTGTCCATCTGAGTCATACTGAGGTTCTGAGAAAGCTAGTTAGTAATACCAAATAAACAAAGAAATACAGGTATATATAAAAAAAATAAAGATCATGAATTTATTCAAGGTTGATTAAGCCCACACTGGCTACCAAGAAAGTGAATCTACCCACATCAAAAGCTTTTGTGAATAGATCTGCAAACTGGTCATTGGTATGAACTTTAGCAACTCGAATCAATTTCTTTTCATTACAGTCTCTAATAAAGTGATACCTGATCTCTATGTGCTTTGTTTTTGAGTGCTTGACAGGATTGTTAACAATGCTAATGGCACTGTTGTTGTCAATGAAGATTGGAGTGTGAAGAAATGTTACCCCATAGTCCAACATCTGATTCTGAATCCATAACACATGCGAGCAGCAACTTGCAGCAGCTATATACTCAGCTTCTGTTGTGGATAAGGACACTGTGGTTTGTTTCTTACACTGCCATGATACTAGTCTTGCACCCAAAAACTGACATCCACCTGAAGTAGACTTCCTATCCATATTAGCTCCACCTAAGTCACTGTCTGAGTATGCAAGCAATTCAAATGAAGATTCATAAGGATACCAAAGACCTAATCTAGGTTGCCCTCTTAGGTATCTAAAAATTCTTTTGACTGCATGCATGTGTGATTGCTTAGGTGAAACCTGAAATCTGGCACAAACACATACTGGAAACATAATGTCTGGTCTAGAGGCTGTGAGATACATGAGTGATCCAATCATAGATCTGTAATGATGGACATCCACATCCTCCCCCTCAAGATCTGCAGTGATCTGTTTGTATGTCTCCATTGGTGTGCTTGCTGGCTTTGAGTCTGTTAAACCATACTTGTCCAAGATGTCTTTCACATATTTGGATTGGCTTATGAAAATCCCATCTTTCCTCTGTTTCACTTGAAGCCCAAGGAAGAAAGTAAGTTCTCCCATGGAACTCATCTTCAAGCTCTTGTGCATTAACTCTTCAAACTCTTTACACATGTGATCATTTGTGGATCCAAAGATGATGTCATCCACATAGATCTGAACAAGTAGTGTGCCTTTCTTTCTCCTCTTAATGAACAAGGTCTTGTCAATGACTCATCTTTCAAAGTCATTTTTCAAGAGATAGGTAGACAGGGTATCATACCATGCTCTTGGGGCTTGATGTAAACCATAAAGTGCCTTCTTCAGCTTGTACACTCTGTCAGGGTGCAATGGATTCTCAAATCCAGGGGTTTGACAGACATATACTTCTTCATCAATACTTCCATATAGAAAAGCACTTTTTACATCCATTTGGTAGACCTTGAATTTCATGTATGAGGCATAGGCTAGAAATAGCCTAATTGCTTCAATCCTTGCCACTGGAGCAAAGACTTCCTCATAGTCTATGCCCTCTTCCTGAGTATACCCTTGTGCAACCAGCCTTGCTTTGTTTCTGATCACAATTCCTCTGTCATCCTTCTTGTTTCTGAAAATCCACTTGGTGCCAATTGCTCTTTGACCTTTTGGAAGATCCACCAAGTCTCACACATCTTTTAATTTAAACTGTAGCAGCTCCTCTTGCATTGCTTCTATCCAACTTGGATCTTTCATAGCATCATAAGCCTTTTTGGGCTCAATTTGGGATAGAAAGCAAGTAAGCACAGTATTAACTGTATTCTGCTGATCTTGTAGCTCTTGAAGTCTGCTTTGTTTCCTAGTCATCATGGGAGAAGCAATGTCTCCTATAACCAACTCAGGAGGATGATTTTTCTGAGTTCTTGATGGATGACCAGGTTCCTCAACTAAGTTTCCATCCAGATTTGACTCATTTAAGTCTGGATCTTCTTCAGCTTCTTCAGTCACTTCAGGCTCTCTTGAAGTCTGATTTTCCTCTATTGTCCTTTCTTCTTCATTCTGAATGGGTTCAGCTTCCTTTTCTTGTTCACAGAAAACAACAGGATCAATGGTAGGGAGTAGAAATATCACAGACTGAATTCTGTTATCTAATGGAGGTGCATCCCTTTGTCCTGCATTTACATCACTACTGAAACCCAAAGAATTAGTGAGTGAATCAATGTCAAACAGCCAATCAGGACCTGAACCAATAGGATTTGGTGTGTTCTCATTGCATTTGACATTGTCACTTTCTTCAATTATTCTAGAAGAGGTATTAAACACTCTGTAAGCCTTACTCTGAGATGAGTAACCAACAAGAAAGCCATCATCTGCTTTGCTATCAAACTTACCTAAGTGAGATTTGGTATTGAGAATTGTACATGGACACCCAAATGGTTTAAAAAATCCAATAAATGGTTACTTTTTCAGAAAACGCTCATAAGGTGTCTTGTTTTTAGGCTTTATTACCAACACTCTGTTTTGAACATAACAAGCAGTATTAACTGCTTCTGCCCAAAAAGTAGTGGGTAATTTTGAATCAGCTAACAGAGATCTAGCAGCCTCAATCAGTGTCCTATTCCTTCTCTCAGCAACACCATTCTGTTGTGGAGTCCTAGGAGCACTGTATTGTCTCTCAATTCCTTTTTCCTCACAAAAGGTGTTTAGATCAAGGTTTTTAAATTCAGTCCCATTATCTGATCTAATGACTTTCACTTTTTGATTTGATTGGTTTTCAATTCTAAGAATAAAAGTTTTGATCAGTCCACTTGTCTCATCTTTAGTTCTCATAAAATATACCCAAGTAAATCTAGAGTAATCATCAACAATAACTAAACAGTATGATTTCTTGCCAATGCTCATGACATTTGTAGGGCCAAACAGATCCATATGCAACAACTGAAGAGGATTTGAGATAGTGTTTATCTCTTTGGACTTATGAGAAGTTTTGTGTTGTTTGCCTTTGAGACATGCAACACAATGATCATCACATGAATAGACTTTTGATGGTAAACCCCTAACAAGATTATTTTTAACAAGTTTATTCATTGTTTTAAAGTTCATGTGACACATCCTTCTATGCCAAAGTGATGATTCATCTATTGAAGCTTTTGAAACTAAACAGTTTAGAGATGAATCAGATGAAACACTTTCTAAATCTAAACAATACACATTATCCTTTCTAGGACTTCTTAATAGTATCATGTTTTCATCAACTACCTTGAATCCAGGAGCAAGAATAATGCATTCTGAATCAGTAAATAATATACTATGTTTCTTGTCACAGACCTGTGATACACTTAACAGGTTGTATCTCAATTGCTCAACATAGTAAACATCCTCAAATGTCATCTTACCTTTTGACACATCACCTTTACCACTTATCTTACCTCCTGCAGGATTGTTTCCAAAAGCAACACGTCCTCCATCAATTCTTTTGAAATTCTTGAGGCAGGACATGTTACCTGTCATGTGCCTGGAGCAACCACTATCAACATGCCAGATGCTCTTCTCCTTGAGCTGTTGGTTGCCATGCACATAAGATAAATCAATTAGTTTTTATTGGGAACCCAAGCCGAAGTGGTCTTGGGTCTCCCTTGCTCATCAAAGTACTTGCACTGGGTTTTGATGAGATTTTCAAACTTAGGTACTGCAGTACTGGAGAACTTTGTCAATATGATTGGTCTAGCAGCACTAAAACTAGAAGCAGTATTAACCTTAGAAGAAGTACTAACAGAGTTAGCAGCACTAACAGAGTTAGCAGCACTAACAGAGTTAGCAGCACTAACAGAGTTAGCAGCACTAACAGAGTTAGCAGCACTAACAGAGTTAGCAGCACTAACAGAGTTAGCAGCACTAACACTGCTAGCAGCAGTATTGGCAGTAGTATTGCTTCTAGCAGCACTATCCTTGTCAGCAGTACTATCTGAGGTAGCAGTACTAACATTAGTGCTTTTGGGGACCCACATATTGACACATTCCTTTTCAGTCTGTTTTCTCATGTGGCTTTTGGATTTAGCTTGTTTCTTAGCCACATTATTCTTTGCAGGCTTCCTATAACCAGAAGATTTTTGAAAACTTCTTTGAAAACTTTTCTTTTGGTTAATAGGATTGAAATAACAGTATTTGGCAAGATGATTCAATTTGCCACAGATAAAACAAGGTTTTGGTCTGTTAATCCTTTGCAGATCAACTCCTTGCTTTTGTGCCCACTGGTTATTCCAATATCTTTGATTTCCCCTCCTTTTATCATGTTTTTGGGGCTTATTCTCTTGAGATTTCTTGCAAGAACAATGTTCACAAGTATTAGAGTTCACAACAGTGGTTTGTGTATAATGAACTCCTTTTCCCTTTCCAGTCCTTTTCATCTCATTGTTCTTATCCCATGGACTTCCACCATCCTCATTAGTCTTGATGTAATTCTCTAAGGGAATCTCACCACTGACATTCTTATTCCTTTTCTTATCCTCTTCTTTTTCAGTTTTATCCTCCACAACAACTTCATCTGATGGATCTATTTTAGTAGCTCCTTCAGGTAGGTCCTTCCTATCCTTGGTTTCTAATAGGTCTGACTTAGGAGGGATGTAGTTGTTGTTGTAGGGTGGGGGTGTGGCATTGTACCCTATGCCTGGTTTCAACTTACTATGGATTTGAGAGTTGATTATGTTGTCCATGACTTTAGAGGCACAATTAAACTTTTCTATATCAAGTTTAACTTTCTCAAGCTCTCCTTTTAGTTTCTCACACTCTTCCCTAGATTCTTTAAGCTGGAACTCTAGACCACCCTTTTCCCATTTCCAGTAGTTTGTATCATAGGAGTGTTGAAGTTCATTGGCTTGAAAAGCCCTAATCTGTTCTTCAAACTTCTCAACAATTATTACATAGTCTTTTCTGTCCTTTTCTAATCTCTTAAGGTCATCACACATTCCCTGATTGTGATCTCTATACCTTTTAACAGTGTCTATACAAGCTTGAGAACAGAGATTAGATTTTACCTCAGTAGGAATATCTGAGACTTCTGCCATGAGAGCATGATTCTGAATTGCCTCTTCTGCTTGATCACTCCAATCAAAAGTACTGTTTGATTCAAAAGAGTTGTCCATAATGATTGTAGAATTCTAAGAAACACAAGCTCTGATACCACTTGTCAGGATCGAATCTTAACAAGATTAACAATACTTAGAATTCAGAATTAAAGAATCTGCGGAATAGAACTTTAATTCCCACAATCAACGAACAATATATCAGAAAACACACAGTTGTTTGTATTCACTAATTCGAGTCACAAGCTTACAACCAAACCTCAATCTTGATGAACAGGCTCAATCAAGACGACTTCTACTTCTCTAGAAATAGGGTTCTAAACCTTGAGGTTAATTCTCTCTAAACAAAATCGAATTCTGTATCTCACGTATATTTTATTAGCTATCTATGAACAACTATTTATACACAATAAGTACAAGATAACTATTAAAAATAAATTGATCTTCTGAATCTTCTTTAAGCATATCTTCATTCGTTCCACTTTTATCTCCAAAATCTTCTCATTCCAAACTTATCACATCAGCAGTATTAATCTTCATTCAGCATGAGCAGTACTAATATTCTCCAGCAGCACTAATTCACTTCAGCAGTATTAACTCATTCCAGCAGCAATTAACTTGTTCCAGCAGTACTAACTTGACTAGCAGTACTAACTAGACTAGCAGTACTAACCTTGTTCCAGCAGCATTAATGTATCAGCAGTACTAACAATAATCTAGCAGTATTAACTTTGTCTTGCAGTAGTAACTATGCCCTGGCAGTACTAACTTTGTTCTGGCAGTATTATCCATACTTAGCAAATATCTTATGTTCCAAACATAAAGTGTATCATCCGGTAACCAAGTTCATCCGGTAAGTTTTACTTTTATTGAGTTTATTCAGACACTATTGCCTTCCGGTAACCTTTGTTATCCGGAAACCTTAGTCTGTCCGGACACCTCTGTGTTATCCGGACACTTCTGTGTTTTTGAACTGTTTTCACTCAATCTGATCCGGACACTTCCAGATCAGACATCTTATCCGGATTCCTATCCGGTAAGTTCATTCCTGTTGAATTCTTACCTGTTTTAGTTCAAATCATTCGTAGAACCTGCGTTAGGATACCACTCGTAGTGCCTTGCGTTAGGTTATCACTTTGAATCGAACACTTCATCTGACGATCACTCCAGTGCAACCAAAGATGTCTTCGCGCGACACTCTTGCAATCGGTACCAACTCCAAACCACCTTGCCTCTATCAAGGTGAGTACAGCCAGTGACGCGACAGATTCAAAATCTTCATTGAGTCGAAGGACAACTTCGAGTACATCTGGCGAGCCTTAAAAGATGGGCCACTTCCTACACCAATGAAGGACGTTCCACCAGCTCAAGAAGGTGGTAAGACACTCCACGTGCCAAAGACTCTCTCCGATATGACCGACGACGAAAAGGGCATGCTTGAGAGAGAAAAACATGCTAAGCGGTACCTTGTTCAAGCTATCCCCAGCACGATCTATACTGCCATCGACAGCTACAAAGATACAGCAAAGGGTATGTGGGATCAAGTGGAGAAGATGATGCGTGGAAGCAAAGTTGGGAATCAATTGATGATCAACAGCGCCATTACCAAGTTCGGTGGATTCAAACAACGCACCGACGAATCCCTCTCCGACACCTATGAACGTTTTTGTCTTCTTCTCAACGAACTTAACAAAAACCACATCACTCGCTCCAACACGGAAAACGCGCTTAAGTTCCTCAACAACCTGTTGCCTGAATGGAAGGCATTTTCATCTCATGTCAAGCACAACAACTTGATATAGAAAGCTAGCATCCACGAACTCTATGAGACGCTTCTTCAAGACGAAGATGAAGTGAATGAACTTCTAAGCGAGAAGAAGTCCATATCCAAACCAGCTGCTGATCCTATAGCACTTATGTCCTCCAAACAAAGGAAATCTTCAAGCCGTCACTCCAAACGTGCTCAAAAGCAAAGCTCATCAGAGTCAGAACCTGAAGAAAAGGAAGATAGTGAGTCTGATGATGAAGTTTCTGACTTCAAGAAAGCTATAGCCCTACTTTTCAAATCCTTTAAACAACAAAAGTTCTATAAGAAGCCATCATCCAATAATCAGCGCTACTCCACCTCCTCCAACAAGCGCCACGATTATAAGGACAAGTATGAAGGAAAGAAGAAGGCTGATGAGCAAGATCAGTCTGAGAAGAAGGAGAAGAAGGAGAAAGATGACAATAAGAAGAAAGATGAGACTGTGACCTGTTACAACTGTGGAAAGCTTGGTCACTTTGCAAAAGATTGTCATAAGCCAGTTGTCAAGAATACTCACTATTACAAGGCGAAACTCGCATTGGCTGAGCAGAAGGAAGCTGGAATAGCCCTATTTGTGGAAGACGACTACTGGTTGGGTCATTCTGATGCTGAAAGCGATTCTGAAGGTGCTAATGCTTTCATGGGATATCACTCTCCAGCCGATGAAGAAAAGTCAAGTCAGGTATGTGAATCTAACCAACAAGATTTGTTGAATAAAATGCAATCACTTGTTGAACAGGCAGATTCCTTTAAGGCCACCTCTAAAGAACAACAGCTAGAAATCAGATATCTATCTGAAAAGTTAGATGTTCAAAAGATAATAACTGAGAAATATAAGTCTGAAAATGCTAACTTAAAAGACAAATGCAAAAATCTTTCAATAGCACCTAAGGACTTAAGGGCCAAATTATCTGAACTTCAGTCTCAGTTCGATCGGTGTATGAATGAGAAAGCAGAAACTGTTTATCAATGTTATGCTCTTCAAATTCAGCACAAGGAATTTGTTGCTAAAATTCTTGATCTTGAAACAAAACTTCATAAAAGAGGTCAAACGGATCAGACTATCCATATGAATAAACCAAAGGAGTTCACGTATTTCAACAAAGACTGGGGAATCGGATACGATAACCCGCACTACCTGAAAAAGGGTATAGCCAAGAGACCTATATTGTATGATTTTAGTTGTCTTGGAATAGACAAAGATTTTCCGGAATATGCAATTAAATGGACTGGTCCTCTTGAACCTGAAAAGGAAGAGGAAACTGAGGAATATAAGCGCACTCGCACATCCAAACTGCAACTTCCATTTTGTTATGGACCTTTAAATCATACCTATAAGAAGGATAAAAAGTACCTCTCGAATGACTACTTCGATTGCTATAAGGTTGCAACGCCCAAGGATTCCTCCAAGAAGGATGAGGTCCAAGCAACCGAAACCAAGACTGAGACGGATGAGTTCAAGCTCTATGTTCCCCCTCTCATCTTGGAAGCAAAGATAGTCGAGTTGGAGGAGTCACTCAAAAAGAAAGGTCTAATTTTGAAAAGGAAAAGCAAGCGTTAAACAAAGAACTTGAGAATCTAAAATCTGTCAAAACCGAAAGTGTGTCTCATGAAGGACAGGAAATCCTTCGGTGTGAAATCACTAAGCTCACATCAAAACTGGCTGCCTTGGCAACAGATGCGATGCAAGAGTATACGAGAAACGGTCAACTCCAAGAGCAGATTGACCAACTCAAATCTGAAAAGCATATTTCACCCGATTCTTCCTCTAACTCATCGGACACGTCTTCGTGTAAAGCCTTCATAAGAAAAACCTCTTCAACACAAGACGATAAAGATTCTTAAGACGAGAGTGTTTTAAGGAATTTGAACTCTGATTTTTTCCTAGCTTCCGCACCAAATTCCCCAAAGCAAACAAGCACAAAGTGTTCCTCGCCTTCCTCGACCGATCTAAGTCCTGTAATTCCGGATGTTGATTTTTCTGAATATATGAACTCCGAAGGCAATTCTGATGAAGAGTTTGAGTCGTTCCCCTTCGACAAACCTCTTCCAAGTCATACCGACTTTCTTTCAAAAGTAGTAAATCGCCCGGTCAATTTTCAAAAAGGCGAATGTTCTACAAAACCTAAGTCCCCGACTGTGATCAAGGTTCCTAAAATTGATTCTTGTTCTCAAAAACAATCACAGCCCCGGCAAATGAACCGTCGATCGAATGATAAACATCTTTTCCACTCACGCTACACTGATCATACCTTTAATGATAAGTCAGATAATAATGGTCGGAGAAAGAGGTTCAAACAAGTTTGGGTGGTAAAGGGATCAAATGAAAGCAAAACGAATGCAAAGTCATTTAAGCCAGTTTCGCATGTTAGGACATACAATGTCAATCATGGTGTTTTTAATTCTCGTACTTCTGTTGAACAAAAGGTGATGTTTCCCTTAAAAGTTTACTCAATTCAACAGTTGCTTCAACTTTCTCATGATTGTATTTGTTGTTCCACATGTGGTTCGAATGATTTTGTTGATCGTAAATTTGAATCTCATTGGTATGGTACTTATAGTATCCCCGGTCCTCACTATAATAGGGCATCTAACCGTCAAGGATCCATCAAAGGATGGATACCAAAATCCTACTAATCTGTTTTGCAGGAATGTCATGTCCGGTTTTAATTTCTATTATTCTTTTCACATGACTGCAATCAAAGGTTATGCCACATTTGAGGGGGAGTACTATGAGAGGTAAGTGAACTTCAACTGAATTCAAAGACCGTGGAAATTCATTCTGGATAACTTACTTGTGTTTGTTATTCTCCAATTTAAATTTCATGATTGCCACGTGTCAGTTCATTAACTTAGTTATTTCCATGTCTCACATATTTGTTGATTTTTCGATGGAATACACTCGTTTGAATTCCTAGTTGTTTTCAAAGTTCGCTATTTCTTGGAAATGATTCCATTCTTATCTGATATAATAATTGTGACTTGTTCCTCACAATTAAACTTTCTAATCACTGTTTCATTTATTGCAAATATTGTGCTTACTGAGTCATTCTGTTTTGCGCTTGATTTTGTTTCTTGAAATTCTGGTATTTCAACAATGACTTCTGATCATCTCAGATCAGGACTCGTTCTTAAAAGTTTGACTTCTAAACACCTCAGTTTAGAACTCGTATTTCACAGTTTTCTAAACTGTTCTACTCGTTGCATGAAAGGAGTTTTAGGACTTACATTGTTTCTATGGTCTATCCAGCACCAGAAGGACCTACCTAAGAAACACATCCCTTACAGACATCAGTGAGGGGTCTAGATTGATAGATGAGTTTGGAGAGAAAAGAATAAAAGGCAAGGCTGTGACAGGACTTAAAATAATTATTGGTCCTTACCAAACCGAGTCAGTTATCCGGGTAACCACACAATCTATTCATTCTCGTTCTTTGGAGATGAATATTGAAACAGACATGGACCCAATGTCGATAACTCGTGTCACCCCACCCAGCCACTCAAGTATCTCACAACAGATGCTTGTTTCATAAAAGCACGGAGATTTAGCACATATTCTATCTATTCCTCACTCGGAGGTCTTAGATATTGAAAAAGGAAGACATAAGCTCCGGTCTCCGAACTTCATATTCTAACCACTGTGTCAATTGATTTTAACTTGAGTCCCAAGTTAAATCAATTTTTGAGCCAAATCGACATAATTTGATTCTTTCATACATGCACGAGTCTTTGTGATTCCATTTGCATATCTTCGTGATATTGCCGGAACAGTTTGAGAAGTAATTTTCTAAAATTTTACTTCAGTGATAACTGGAAGTCCTATCAGAGATACCCAATGCCAACTCTGAACATAGGCCACACAACTTTTTAAATTGTTGTGATAACAGTTACTAACGTGTTTCTGTGTTAGTGGATTACCCTATTCTGGATTCTTTTTGCTACTCATCCATATTATCTTTGAACGTGCATGATGCTCCGGATGCTCCTACTCATCATGAGGGGGAGAAAGGGTACAGATTCAAAGACACCGAATATCAAGTTGAGGGGGAGTTAGCAAAAGTTGAGGGGGAGTTACCTAAAGCTAAGGGGGAGTAACTGCCGAGTGGGAGTAAAAGAAGTCCCCATGCAAAAGCCAAATTTAAAAGCGCCTAAGTTGAAGATGTATCCCGAGAACGCTCTGCTTCTGGAACCTGAATTTGGGATAGTCTACATCAACGAACAGAAAGAGAAAAGATTTATGTGTTTCAGTCAGGTAGATATTTTCTGCGACGGCACGCTCTTCAAAGTCCAAGATGCTCTTCGAAAGATCATCTCTCACGAGACAGAAAATCCAAAGTATTCTTATGTGCCTAATCCGAATGAAACAACTGCTCGGAATGCTTTGGAAATTGTTGAAGAACGCACCGACTATCACCGCGCTATTAGAATGTTCGAGGTACACTTCATGCTCCATAAAAGATATGTCGCGAACTGGCGTCAACTTGAACTTCAATTCAAAGGGGGAGTTTGTTAGGGTCATTTAATGTTGAAATAAAGTTCAAGGGGCTAATTGTAATAGTTTATTTTTAGCCTAGTTAGTGAACGGGCCGTGGGCTTGTTAACCACGGGCCCGCCATATATAATGCTTTGTTAGCCATAGAAAACAGGCTAGTTGTTCATTTGCTTTCATTATTCCTTATTGTAAACTCTCTCAATTGAAAGCTAAATTAGATGACCAGTTGAAATCATTCCGACATGTTTCTACTTATTGATTTCATTATTGTTCGTTGCACGGATCTGGAACTATCACAGAGGCTCTGAGCAATTCCACAGAAGCTCTGTTGGGTATAGAACTTTTGATGATAAAGAATTTACAAGCGAAATAGTTTAAATATATACATATTTACAAGAAGATCAAGTCTCACTTACAGAGGTATCAACTCATGTTTAGCATACCTAGCTTACCCACCAAGAAAAGGAATGTTTTCGCATCGAGTGCCTTGGTGAACAAGTCTGCAAGCTGGAATTCAGTGGACATAAAGTACATCTCGATTGTGCCTTGTTCAACATGATGCTTTAAGAAGTGGTACCGAATATCAATATGCTTCGTTTTAGAATGGTGTACTGGATTGGCAGAGATCGCAATGGCACTCTTTGAGTCACAGAGGATGGGAATCTTCTGTATGTCAAGACCATAGTCCTTTAGCTGAGTTCGCATCCACAGAACCTGGGAGCAACAGCTAGCGGCATCAACATATTCGGCTTCCACTGTAGATGTCGACAAACAATTATGTTTCTTTGAAGTCCAGCTGACTAATTTACCTCCTAGGAATTGGCAACTCCCAGAGGTACTCTTTCGGTCAAGTTTACATCCTCTGTAGTCGGAATCTGTATAAGCCATGAGATCGAATCCATAGTTCTTTGGATACCAGAGGCCAAGATTCTTGGTTCCTTTTAGGTATCTAAAGATCCACTTTACAGCAAGAAGGTGGGATTCCTTTGGGTTAGCTTGATATCTTGCACAGAGGCATGTGGCATACATTATATCAGGTCTATTGGCAGTTAGGTATACCAGAGACCCAATCATGCCTCTGTAGAGCTTGCAATCGACAGATTTACCACCTGGATCTGAGTGTAACTTATTTCCAGTAGACATGGGGGTCTTCATGACAGAGGCATCAGAGAGTTTGAACTTAGAAAGAATGTCAGAGACATATTTTGCTTGATTAATAAAAATTCCCTCTGATGATTGTTTGAGTTGGAGTCCTAGGAAGAAGTTTAGTTCTCCCATCATACTCATTTCAAACTCACTCTGCATGAGTTTTTCAAAATATGTGCAGTGTTGTGCATTTGTAGAACCAAAAATAATGCCGTCTACATAAATCTGCACAAGCAGAATCTCCTCACCTTTTCTCTTATAAAACAAGGTAGTATCGGTTGTACCTCTTTCGAAATCATTACCGAGAAGAAAGGTTGAAAGGCGCTCGTACCATACTCTTGGATCCTGTTTCAGTCCATACAGAGCTTTGTCAAGATAGTAAACGTGGTTTGGGTACTTGGCACTTTCAAACCCTGGTGGCTGCTGGACGTATACTTATTCTTGGATTTGACCGTTCCGAAAGGCGGATTTGACATCCATTTGGAAAACCTTAAAATATCTGTGGGCTGTGAAAGCTAAGAAGATCCTTATCGCTTCGAGCCGTGCGACAGGGGCAAAAGTCTCATCGCAGTCAATGCCTTCTGCTTGGCAATATCCCTTGGCGACCAATCTCGCCTTGTTTCTAATGACCACCCCATCCTCATCCTTCTTGTTCCTAAAGACCTATTTTGTCCCTATAACTTGTTTCCCTTTTGTCAGAGGAACTAGGGTCCATACCTTGTTTCTCTCAAACTGTAGAAGCTCTTCTTGCATTGCATCTACCTAGTTTAGGTCATCTAGGGCTTCAGAAACACGTTTTGGCTCGATCACACTGATAAAGTTTGTAAAGAAACAAAAATTAGCAGTGGTTGGTCTTGTCTTGACTTTTTCAGAAGGATCGCCAATAATTTGGCTCTGAGGATGACTCTTCGTCCACTTTTTCATCTTGGGGAGATGGTCATTAGAATCATCTAGTTAAACCTCTGTGGTTGCACACTGTGGTTCTTGTGTAACCTCTGTAGTGGATGCTACTTGAGTGCTTGAACTCGGTGTCTCATCTTGTGGGGGTATTTCGATAAGAGTTGGAATCGATTCCTCTGAGGATATAGAGACATAATCCTCGTTTTCCTCTGGTATTGGTTCCTCTGTTGTAGCTGGAGTTGGTATTTCCTGTGCCTCTATAGTAGTATCCTTGCTTGTATCATCTTCTGCTCGCTCCCCCTCAGCACTTGTATCTACACGATTCACAGAGGAGGATGAAGTATTTAATGGACCAGTTAAAGATATACCTGACTCAGTCTGGTTGGCAGAAGATGTTTCTCCAGAGGCTCTGATGGCTTCAGCAGAGGGATCAATATCATCATGGAACATCTCTTCAAATAGTAGATTTAGATCTGCTTCTCTTGTCTTTGAGATGCCAGAGGATTCCTTTTTCAAACCGAGTTCTGAACTGTTTTGTTCAGAAGTCTTTTGAAAGGAATCGTCAAAAGAGACATTGATACTCTCGACAATGGTTCGGGACCATAGACGATAAACTCTGTAGGCCTTTGAGGTGGCAGAGTACCTAATGAACTTGCCTTCGTCTGCTATCACATCAAACTTCCCTCTAGCTTCTCTATCATTCAGGACAAAACACTTGCATCTAAATACATGGAAGAACTTGATGTTTGGTCGCCTTTGATTGATCAAGTGGTACGGTGTTTTGATGTGTCTCTTTACTATTGTTGATCGATTTTGGGTGTAGCAAGCGGTTGATACAGCTTCTGCCCAGAAAGATGTGGGCAATCCAGATGCTGTCAGCATAGTTCTTGCAGCCTCCACAAGAGTGTGGTTTTTGCGTTCAACTACGCCATTCTGTTGTGGGGTGCGTGCAGCAGAGAAGTTCTGAGATATGCCTTCTTCTGTAAGGTAAGCTTCAATGACAGAGTTTTTGAATTTTGTGCCATTGTCGCTTCTTAACTTTTGAATCCTGCACTCATACAGAACCTGGATTCTTTTCATTAGGTTTATCAGAATGTTTGGAACATCTGATTTCTTTCTGACAAATTCCACCCATGTATATCTCGAGTATTCATCAATCAACACAAGCAAATACTTTTTGCCACCTAGGCTCTGTGTAGCGATTGGACCGCAGAGGTCAACATGGAGCATGTACAGAGGCCTAGGGCAAGACACATCAGTCTTGCCTTTATGGGAAGCTCTATTTGAGTTTACCCATTTCGCAAGCAGAACACAAATGATCTTTACTGAATTTAACATTTGGTAGACCTTTGACTAGATCAAATTTAACAAGCTTATCAAGAGTATGAAAGTTTAGATGGCAGAACCTGTTGTGCCATAACCAAGCTTCTTCGTTTTTGCAGGCAACAAAGCAGAGTTTGTCTTTCTTGTTCTTGACACTAAAGTTCATGAGGTACAGATCGCCCTTTCGTTCGGCTCGCAGAAGTTCAACTCTTGTATCGTCCCCTTGTAGAGAGCATAAGGATCTTTTGAACATGACATCGAAACCCGTATCGCAAAGTTGGCTAACACTGAGAAGATTGTGCTTAAGGCCATCCACATATGCTTCTTTGCAAACGGTTATATTTTCCTTCTTAATGACTCCATAGCCTTTTATATATCCCTTCTTATTGTCGCCAAAGGTTACAGATCCTCCATCGAGTTTATCTTTGTAAGAGGATAGTAGACCTCTGTCGCCAGTCATGTGCCGCGAGCACCCGGAGTCTAGATACCAGATCGGCACATACTGCTTCTGTAACACAATTATAGAGTTTTAGGTAACCATTTCCAAATGGGTCCAGCTCTGTTAGGGGGCTTCAAGGTTGCCTTAGCATCCTTGGGTTTGGTTTTAACTTCTGATGAAGAACCAGTTTGTTTCTTCTTACCCTTGAATTTAGCATTCTTTTTGGGTTTAGAGAAGAAACAGTGAGGACTAGAGAAGTGTTGGTTCAATTGATGCATAAGCTCAAAACAATGACAATAATGTATATGCGAAGAAATTTGCTTGAACGTTTCATTAAAAACACTGAATAAGGGTACAAAGGCTTTATTATTACAGTCTACCCTAGCATTTGACTTCCTATTACAAGAAGACCTATGTAGGCTAGATTGATTTTTTGAAAATTCTCTGTTAAGAGTAGCCTTCTGTTGATCCCTTCCTCTGTGGTGAACTTCTGCAGGTTTCACTGTCACAGAAGTAAAAGACTTGTTATTTTCCACCCATTTTCCCTTTTGTTGCCAAGTTAGTTTTTCTTGAAAAGGCCTAAAAGGTTTTGATGCTTTTGAACTTTGAGAGTATTTTTCATTTTCTTGTTTAATTTTCTCAAGCTCAAGAGAGGTTTTGGCTTGTATACACATGTCCAAAAAGTCTGGACAGATAAGGATCCTTGTGATTTTCTCCTTAGGAGGAATGGTTCTGTTAAGAATTCCAGAGGGAAGTTTAAATCCTTCTGAATCACAAGGTACTATCTCTAACTCAATTGAGTCATCCTCAGATTCGCCAGAGGGTGAATCGTCCTCATAAACAGAGGTTGAGTCACTAGGATCTCTGTCGATAGAGGCAGGACTTTTTGAGCATGTGCCATTCTCGCTTTCTTCCTTTTCTTTGGGACTATCTTCCAAGTCAACAGAAGTATTTATCCAGATTTCCTCAGAGAGTTTTTGTTCGACAGAGGATTTACAGAGGTTCTCATAAAAATTGTTTTTGCCAATTTCTATCAACTCATTTTCAGAAATATTTTTCAGTTTTTCTTCTGAAGAAGCGGGCATGAATTCAGGTGCCTCTGCCGATAGAGTCTTTTCAGAGTCTATTGTGCAGACAAAGGCAACCTGGGTCTGAGTCTCTGGATCACCAAACTTGAAGATTCCTATCTGATCTTGTGTTTTCAGATATCTCTTAGGTTTGGAGTCTCTTTTGACTGAGGCTGAAGGTAACAGATCTGTGTTTTCAAACCACACATTTATCATCTTCAGAGGTTTCCTCTTGTGAGGTTCCCCATAGACTTTTTGCCTTTTACTAACAGAGAGTAAATTTGGAAAGCCCGATTTTCTTGTACTTCCAATACAAAACAGAGAGGATATGGACTTGTCTCTTTTGGTTCCAGTATAAGGATCTATATCACAGAAGCCAATTCCCCGTCTCCCTATTTGCGTATTTACTTTTTCGTACACCTTCTATGCATCTTGATATTTCTTAATTAAAAGGTCTCTGTTGAGTAAGTCTTGATGTAGGACTTCTCTTTCCTTTTGAAAGAAGTTCTTAAGAGCCAGAATGTTCATTCTGTCACTCTCATTGTCCAAAAGTTCCTTTCTTTTAGCTTTAAGGGCAGAATCTAGTTCTGAGATCTTTTCTTTTAAAGGATTTAAATGTTTATGCCAATTGGTTTCAATTTCTTCCTTTTCCAAAGATATTTTTGCCTTTTCTTGAGTGAGAAGTATGGCTTCTCTCTCAAAGAATGCAAGCTTTTTCTGAATATTGTCACAAGTCTTTTTTAGTTCAGCGTAATCTTCTGTCAATTTAAGCAAATTAGCTTCAGATTCATCATAGTAAGAGTCAGAAGTGGATACCTCACTGTCAGAGTTGGAGGAGCTGACTTCTGCCATTCCGCAGAACAGGGCGTTCCTCTTCTCACCTTCGTCAGAGGATTCGTCTGACTGCCAGTTCTCCTGCTCCACCATGAGCGACTTCTGAGCATAGTAATATGCTTTCTTTTTATAGAAAACAGAGTCCCTCTGAGGGCGATTTGGTTTGCTCCAGCAGTCTGCAGCATAGTGGCCTGGCTTGCCACAGTTGAAGCAACTCTGATTCTAGGTTGCATTCCCAGCTCTGTCACCTGACCTCTGTTGGTCACCACCTCTGTCACTTCTGTCACTTGACCTCTGTTGGTCGTTAGAACCTTCTCTTCCTTGGTTTCTTGATTCATACTTCTCTCCTCTATCATCTCTCCCATCACTTTCATTTCCACCCTTCTTCCGATATCCTCTGTTGAACTCTCTTGCAAAAGAGCTAATGATTTAGCTATTGAGGCCATTGTTGCCTCCTCTTCTTCCACCAATTCCTCTTCCTTACTGTCAACAACTAACACCTTTTTCTTCTTCTCTTTCTTTTCTTCCACAGACTTCTCCTTCTTTGTTTCTCCTTTGCTTCTGTGGCCTTACCAACAAGTGCAAGAGGCCCACCGGTTTGAGCTTTTGCATAAGCAATTTGAGGTTCTTGGGCAGCCAGTGTTCCATAAAGATCTGACAAAGTCCAGGTGTCTAGGTCCTGATTAGTTTGCAGAGACATAGACAGCTGGAGCCATTCTTCGTTTAGGCTCTTTAGGAACATGACGTTGTTCTCTTCAGCAGTTCTGTGAATCCCGAACTTCTTACACTTGTTAATCAGAGAGTTGAACCTGTCGTATGTTGACTGCAGAGATTCTGTCGGCAGAGCTTTGAAAGCATAGTACTCGTTGATGCATTGGGCTCTGCGGTTCTTCTGAGTCTTGGCTCCTCCTTCCAGTTGTTTCTCTAGTTCCTCCCATAGGTCGTAGGCTGATTCACAAGGGTCTAGAGACTGAAAGAGGTCATTTGGAATGGCCATTATCAGAAGTCGCTTGGCCTTCTGAGCAATCTCGTATTTCTCCCAGTCAGCTGGAGTCCATTTATCCTTTGTCTTTGGTTTATCGTACTCAGCAACCTCTGGAGTATCATTTGTGGCAGGTACCCGTGGTACTGTGACCGTAGGAACGTAAGGTGGATTTCGGATATAAGTGAGAAGATCTTTATCAGTACCCTCAAAGAAATGAATCATTCGTATTTTCCATTGAAGATACTCATCTCTGAGTAGAGTGGGGGGTTTGGTTAAAGAACCAACAGTGAAGAAGTTGTTGGTATTTGCCATTTTAAGTAGATTGAAAATACCAGAAAACAGAGTATGAACTGAAAACTTTCGGATGATGGGACAGACTTTTCAAAATTAGTTTATAAGCTTTAAAAATCTTGAACAATGCACAAAATGGAGAGATTTAACCACAGAAACAGATCTTGCCAGTTTACTAGAGTCGAACAAGTCGAGAAAGGCAGAAAAACAATGGTTGTTTGAAATAAGTGAAGAACAGGTCAAAATCAGTCCAAGTTTCTACTGAAAGGAGTTGAAATCATTGTTAGAGAGGATCTCTTAATATATAAAATAAAGGAAAGCTCTGATACCAATTGTTGATCCCAATATGACTCAACAATGATATTAATCTCTATTAGTTCGAACAAATAAGTATGCGAAAGCGTTTTAAAGAACTAAAGAGATGCTCAGTAGAAATATCACACAGAATCAAACAAACAAAGAAATAGTAAACACAAGTTTAGCTCAAAGATTCACTGTATATTTATTCTTATAAGACACCAAGAACACCGTAATGTGTGTGTAAAATGATAAGAACAGCTCTAATCAGGTGTGTGTGAAGTTGTGCAAAGTTACTAGAAGTGCTCTACAAGAGCCTTCTATTTATACTATTCTACAGTGGACAAGTGGGAGACAAGAAGTGCTAAGAGTACAAAGACGACATCGTGGAATTGCATCAGGTACAACGTTAATGTAGTGCACCGTTTTCTGCAAAGGTTGTAACCCATCAGAGGTTGACACGTGGAATGTGCAGGGCACGCCTTGTACGAATGATCTTCAGGATCTTCGTACAGCAGAGGCACGTGAGAGGCACGATCGTGTTTGTCTTGAACTTCAGAGTTCTTCATTCTTCTAAGTCTTCATGTCTTCATACCACAGAGGCTTTGTCAAGTGTGACAGAGGCTCTGTGGCCTTGTCCTCTGAGAACGTCTTCTGTAGAGTCTTCTCTTGGTGTCTTGGCAGAGGCTCTGACGATGTTTTTATACTTAGCCTATTTTCAATACTTCTTTGAACATAGAAGTTGGAGCTAACATATAATAATTTATGTTCTTTTATTTTATGATTTATTATGCAGTTATAATTCAAAATATTTATCATCATGATGTTGGATCATCCATTTATGATAAATTTATATTGTGGTGGTAAAATTGAATATGAGAATATATATATATATATATATATATATATATATATATATATATATATATATATATATATATATATATATATATATAAAGGGTGATGAATCTATTTTGACTACTTCAGTTGTTTTTAGGCATAAAATGCGGTATGATGAATTTATTGATTTGGTGCACACGTTGTAGTAGCAAAAACTTCATATAAGTTGAATATCTCATTATGTTACCAATTTTGGGGGAGGAGTAATATTGCACTAGTTATAAGTGACTTAAGTTTAGACATGATGTATTATTTAGCCGAGAATGATGAAAATTATTAGGCCAAGTTTACGTTGAAATTGAAAAAATTACTCCACGTACAAATGTTGGGTTTGTAGATTTGTTTCGTAATTATGTAGTACCAGAGTCGTTTGGGGATGATTCTGATGAACTCAATTCATGGTAGAGTAAAGATAATAGTAGTGCGTCATTGAGTAATATTGGGGATGATTCTGATGATATGAGGGAAATCCCGGTTGAATCATACACTCACGAAGTTATGAACTTTATGAATGATGTTGGAGACGTAGGAGATGATGGCATGGCCTATTTCGAGGATGATAGTCATTTCGATGTTTGGAAGTAATCCGAAAACCAGATTCGGTTAGGAATGCAGTTTGAAAACAAGCTACAGGTTAAAAAGACAGTAACTCTTTGGTCGATAGCTCAAAATAGAGAGTTTAAAACTCTTGAGAGTAAAAGTAGCAAATGGATTGCGACGTGCAAGTCTGTAAGAAATGAAGGAGAAAGTTCTAGTACGTTTAACTACACACCACGTTGTGAATGGTGTGTCCGTGAAATTTAGAAAAAAAATCATCATATGTGGCAAATTACACGTTTGGTGGATAAACACACTTGCTTTGGATCTTGCATTGGAAATAATAACAAAAATTTGAACTCGACAACTATTGCCTCCTACATCCTTCACTCAATTGAAAAAGATGTTGCTTATCCAGTGAAACATATACAAGCTGATATTAAAAATAGTTTGAATGTTGACGTGTCTTAATGGAAGGCATGGCATGGTAAAAGAAAAGCCATAGAGACTATTTACGGGAGTTGGGAGAGTAACTTTGTTGATTTGCCCAATTACATTAAAGCTTTGGAGGATTCAAATCCAATACCGTTTTGAAGAGATTTCATAATCCAAATAGCTCATCACATGTAGCGACATTCAAATATATATTTTTGGGCATTTGGACCTGCAATCGATGCATTTCATCTATGTCGACCTGTTATTTCTATTTATGGCACTCATTTGAAGGGTTCGTACAAGGGGAGTTGCTTGTCGCAGTTACACAGGATGCTAACAATAATATATTACCGGTTGCTTATGCCATTGTTGACGAGGATACTGTGCATAGTTGGTGTTGGTTTATGAACCAATTCAAGCATTTTGTTGCTCAACAACTATGTGTCATTTCAGACAGACACAAAGGGATAATTCGTGCAATGACAATCTAGAAGAATGGAAAGAGCCATTAGCTTATCACCTTTTATGTCTTCGGCATATTAGGAGTAACCACACGAAAAAGTATTCGAATTTGAGCCTTAAAAACACTTTGTTGGGCTATTGGCAGTACCACACAAAAAAGAAAATTTGTTAGATATATGAGAGAAATAAAAGCAATCAATCTTGAAGCTTGGCAATATTTAAAACAAATTGATAAAAGTTAATGGTGTCTTTTATTCGACGAAAATCATCGATGGGGTTGCTTAAAGACAGATATATCTGAGAGTATGAACAATGCATTGTGAAGGGTAAGACAACTACCGATTAAGGCATGCATTGACCTTACATTCAACAGAACTGTGAACTTTTTAGAAAACACAATAACATTGCAATGAATTGCAGTTCACCTCTACCATCACGTATGTGGCGCATCTTTGTGAAACGTGACACCCATGCACCAAGTATACTTTATGTGAGTTTGACTACATTAGATGTGTTAACAGAATTGTTACCAAGTTGCAGATAAATGAAAGCGGTGGAAATAAACATACTATCCATTATTTTCAACAGATGTGTACATGTGGTAAGTGGCAAATGGAAAGATTTCCATGCTCACATGCTCTTTTCGTTTGTCGACATAGAGGTGATAACCCTTTTTCTGTCATGAATAATTGTTACACCACTATGACGTACAAACAACAATATCAGTCTACTTTTGTACCACTTCCTCACGTTGATTATTGGTTGGATCCGGGTTAGAGGATACAAGAAGCTATCTCAAAACCTTCTGGTGGTCGAGGTCGGAGGCGTGTAAATTGAATTCACAACGAGATGGACGTACGACATCCTGATGAACCTCGTAGATGCGCACTTTGCCAGTAACCGGGTCATAATAGAAGAAATTGTCCAAATTCTCAACCAATATTCAATCCTATGTGAGATGAGTTTTCTTTTTTAAGTTGTGTAATTTTGTAAAAGTGTAATTCTAGATTAATGTTTTATTTCATTTTCGTTAAAATTATGTTTTTTAATTGTAATTTTATGAATCGTGCATTTATGTGTAATTTGTGTCTAATTTACTTGTTGTTTAGAAAGTTATTTAATATTATGATAATATTAAAAATAAAATAAATACTAAATATTAAATAAAGATATTTATGAGACATTTCTAATTATATAATTTGTTTAATGTAATAAATTAATTTTAGTTGTATTATTATAAGGGTATAAATTGAAAGTTTAAAAAGAAAAAAATATAAATAAAAATTGTATTATAAGTAAAAGAGGTGAAAATAAAAATTATAAAAGAATTCTGACACGTTTTTGGTCAACGTGGGTCAAGAGACCCCTTTTTGCAAAGGGTTTGAAAAAGAACCCTTTTTTCCAAAGGTTTTTAAAAAAAAAGACCCAATATCACAAAAAAAATTGCAGAAGATTGAATTTAACTTTCCTTTTTACTCCTAATCACCTTAATTAATAATTTTAATCAAAAACTAAATTTAATATGAGTTGCTGGATCAATAGAGATGGAAGGACCGAGATCAATCCTCACGCAGTCAAGATTTGACCTGGAAAAGGTCCTTTTAGGAAAGCCCCATCAAGACGAAGCACCTCCCTTAAATCTGCTGCAAAACCTCTTTTCAAAGCTCCTAAACACACATAAATTCTTTTGAACTGTCGTGTATCATTGTTGGTGATGGCTTCAGTCTCCACATCCAACTTGACAGTGGTATTTGGATTTGTTCTCTGTAGCTCACATATGTAATCCCTTAAAACAGTATATTGTTCTGTGTAGTCCCCCATAAGTTTTTTCATTGCAATCTGTTTTGCCCTAAAGGATTTCATGTGGGAAATGTTATTTTCATACCTCTGCTCCAGGGTTACTTGCAAACTCTTAATTGGGATTTCTGGGCTTGCCATTAAAGTTTCTTCAATCTGCTTGGATAGGAAAGTAGCAGTACAAGCTCTTACTTCTCTAGTCTGGAGACACTTATGGGTGTCAACATAGGTTTTGACCATCCATGAGTTGTCATGTTTGCCTTTAGAAATGTGCAACACCCATGGACATTTTACATCTAACTTGGACCCTTTAATGTTACTTGGCCCATCTACCTGTTGTTTACCTTTGCTTGGCCCAAAGGTACGTTTTTTAACTTTGCTTGGCCCACCAAGCTCTGGTATAGATCCCCAACAAACAACCCTTATTCTAGACAAATCATTTTTCACTACTACTATTTGTCTTCTACTCTCAATTGCATGGGTGTCAATCATTTTCTTTATTGCTTCTTTGGTACCAAATACCTGCCCAACATAGAAATGGATACCACTGTCACTACATGCCTTTGATCCCCTATCAGCTCTTAGTTTTTTCAAATAAGTAACCCTTTTCTCCATATCAGATTCATCATCATTGTCATAATCCTCCATGTCCATATCCACCACATTATGTTGCATACATCCAACATTCTCATCAAAATCCCCCATTTCAACTTCAACATCATCCTTACCATTGTCATCTTCAAGATTATCCTCATCTACTTCATGCTCTTCATGCTCTTGGTTTACCTCATGCTCTTGGTTTACCTCATCTACTTCATGCTCTTGGTTTACCTCATGCTCTTGGTTTACCTCATCTGCTTCATGCTCTTGGTTTACCTCATGCTCTTGGGTTACCTCATGAAATAAGTCAGTATAGTCAAATAAGTCATCAAATTCATCAACTGCACCATCCCCCTGTTCATTAATCCCACCACCCACCTATTCATTAATCTCACCATCCCCCTGTTCATTAATCCCACCATCCATATGTTCATTAACTACACTATCCACATGTTCATTAACACCACAAACACCCTCTGTATTTACTACAGTGTTTGCCTCTTCTGGTACAATCCAATCAAGCAATAATATTTTCTTACAAGTTGAAGCTTGTCCTTTTACTAATTTTTTCTTACACCTATTTAACTCTGGACTACCTTCTTGTGATGGAACTTCCTCAATTACCACTTTACTCATCCCAGGTGATGATAAAAAACTTTCCACTCTTGTCCTAAAAAACTCAGTATAAACCTCAATTAGTTTGCATTTAGGAGCATATATATATGTGTGTGTGTGAAGGAGTTATATAGAGATGGATAAGAGATTGAGTGTATATATATGTATATATATAATGTATATATATATATATATCGGGTTCATCGGGTTGGGTTGGGTTCAAATTCTCCTAACCCGAACCCAATACATACGGTTTGAGGATTTTACAACTCGATTGGACATCGGGTTGCTTTGGATTGGGTTATTTCACGTCGGGTTGGGTTGGCTTGATCGGGTTGGTCGGGTTGATCGGGTTTTTGAGCACCCCTAGCAGGTAGCATTAGGGAGAACCATCGTAACAAAATAAAACCTAAGGGACCCTCTCCATGAAATTTAGAGTTTAGGGACCTCCATCGTAATGGAGGTCAAACCACAGGGACGATTTATGTAATTTACTAGATTAGCTTTCTCTCCCTAAAAATTAAGTAATTTAGCTTTAAATGATGGTACAAGATGCTTAAATTGTTGTTTCTAAGAGTTTGAGGGTTAAATGCTTTATAAAATAGTATATATATATATATATATATATACTAGCTGTCTACCCGCGCGATGCAACGCGGGTGAAATTTGTCAAACCCGAAAGGTATTACAAAATTTTGTGATCTTTGCACAGGAGACGAGTCGTAAGGAACCACTGCTTATAAAACTCTGGTGGACAGGAAAACATAAAACCATATTAAGAATCTGCAACATAAATTACATATGTATATGAAGCATTTTGAATAACACAAGTCTTGAACATGTGCAAATAGACATTAGTTAAAAAAGTGCTTAGTTAAAGTAGATTCATAATGGAACAAATGCATCACATACATATCACCAAAGATCATAACTGTTCTCACACATTAGCTGGCATGTAACAAAACAAGTAAACCTACATTGGAAGGACAAACGTCCGCTTTTCGCAGCTAACTTGAGATTTCAAAGGCAAAGTTGTAGGTCTAATTTGAACAACAAATTACTAACATAGATATGGTTTAAGGTACATGGTTGAGAAAAGATCAAGCTTTAAAACTAAAAAGCTTGAAATCAAAGAGTACATGGTGCCAACATAGATAAGATGTATGTAAATATTAATGAGTCTCCTTCATCCAAGAAATGGACACAACTGCCCCACACTCAGGCCCGTTTCTGATATTTTTTGGGCCCTAGGCAATTCATAAATTTTGGGCCCTCAATATGTACCAAAAGAAATCCCAAATAAATGTTTTTTATTATTAAAAACAAACTTTCATACAATAAATACTAATAATTCATACAAAACAACTTCTTCTATCATTTTTAGATGCAAAATCATCAATAATAACATCAAAGTCATACAAAACAACTTATTCAAGCATTTTTGAATGTAAAATCATCAATAATAGCATCAAAGTCATAAAAAAAACTTCTTCGAGCATTTTTAATGCAAAAGCATCAATAATAACACAGACCGTTCCTGAATTTTTCTACGCCTTGGGTGAGATGTAAAAAGGGTCCCTCGATAACTACAAATTTATTTTTAATATATATTGTTTATATCACCCTAGATAACTTTGAATTCGAGAAATACTAATTATTCATATAAAACACTTTTTCCGAATATTCCTAGTGAAAATTCAGTCAATAGTTATTTCAAAGTTAATATTATCTATCATATCATATTTACATAATATCGTCAATTCTTTCCACCGTCAAAAGCATCTTATGATATACCTTTAATATACAGATTGACATCATTTGAGGTCACTATGTTGACATCATTTGGGTTGAGTTTTCATGTCACCTCATGTTAATATTTTCTATCACCATTTTAAACTTTCAGGGTTAATTCAAACTTTTTAAGAACCATCAATCTTAGAATCAAAAGTCCATGTTGGCTATACGTTGAGATCTTATTCTTGTTTAGAGATAGGATAGTACTTAAGATTCATGGACTCAATATTAATTAGGTAATGAAGAGTTGTATGAAAAAATATAGTTTTGAAATCCTAAATATAGATATAAGTTGGATCGTCTTATATAGTTGGTAATTCTTTTTTCTGAAAGGTATGAGTTTTATTAGTGGATAACAAGAAATGTACTATATTCTAAGAAAAAAATAGAATTCATATGGATGAAATAATCAAAAGAGTACGTGGAAGATGAATAATGGAGTATATATCAAGATTTCTGGACAACATAGTTTTATATATTAGTACTAGATAAAAAAAAGTTAGAGAAACAAAAAGCAACATTATAAAATGAAAGACCAATTAACTCTTTACAATTTTTCTTGTCCAATGTAATTAATCATTACATATTTGGCCCTTCATATAATGCATATTTTTTTGTTCCTATTATATACTAATTTTTTTTGGACCACTACTATATAGTATACTAAAAAATTGGGCCCCTGTTTTTTTTGGGCCCTGGGCGTGCGCCCGGCCCGCCCTCCCCAGGGACGGCACTGCCCACACTTTCTTTATTATTTTTTAACTTTGAAGACCTGCAAAATAATGATACGAATGCAGTTAAGCATGTTGACATGAGATACCAAATGACCCTCATTTTCTTTAGTATTTTTTAACTTTGAAAACAAAAGCTAAGAATCATTTGTTTTTTTTTTGTCTAGTGTTGGTCACCTTCGGTACATGAATATACATCAGTTTGAGCAATATCTTTGAGTTTTGGTGCGTAATAAACTACTATGTTTGTTTTATTTAAGAATCATACTAAAGTTGATAAACTATTGAATCACTTTGAAATAGGCTTAGCAAACATCTGATTCTCTTCGTACATCCATTTGAAAACTGTTGGGTGACTGTCTTATATGTAATTTGTAAGCCTGGTGATGTTGAGATATATCACAGTGTAAGAAAAAAATAGAAAAAACAGAACATACCTCCATTGTTGAGTGAAGTGCTTTCCTCAAAATTGACGATCATGTTTCATATTTTTTTTTCTATTTTATGTCATCCTCGATGCTCATTTTATGGTTGCCCCTGCAACATACCATGGTACTTTCAATTATTAAGTGAAAGTGTTGTTTCTTGGTTACTTTAATTGACAGAAGTTGCCACCATTATTACATAAGATCCCCGTTTTTATAGGAGTTACTATTGCCATTGATGAGGTGAGGTGCTCATTAAAGGAGATCCAAAGTTACATCAGTTTCCATTATTGCCACACACAAAAATGATGGCAACCTATTAGTCCAACCTAAGCTGGAAAGAAAGATCATCTCCAGGGAAGAGATTTAGGAATCGTTTCCAACAGGTTAAGTTCTTACCACATGTCACTTTACTAACAGGATTTATCCATGCCACCATGGTTAACAATGAAAGCCCTGTAACAACATATTTCACCACAAAAAAATTAAATCAGACTTTCTGATACAACCGATTCCACATGAAACCAAAAAGCAGCTGAAGACGGACCTGATACAATAGGATGGCTCTGATCACAACTTGTTGATACAAAGTTCTAATGCTGCCCCAATCAATGGTCCTACCGAGAACACCCACTGCATACGATAAATAATTTACAACTACATATATAATAATATTTCAAGATTTTATAGGCAGCTCCCAAACTCCATTCTCGGTAAATCCTGGCTTTGGTGATCGGAATGGTGGCCAAGTGAACCAGAAACACAGCAAAAACCCAATTAACTATCACACAAAACCTATACTCAAATCATCTTCTTAATTTTAAAGATTTTCACTATGTAGTACACAATTCTTGTCAACCACAACTTTCTGGCAAGAAACAACCCGAATGTCACTACCGGATTAATATGTCCATCTACTACTGCAGTTAACGAACTCATATTGATAAAGATAAATTCATTTATTAGATAGTATAACTTTAAAAAGCGTTGACCGTCATCGAAGATACCTGGAAACACGAAGCGCAAATCAGCTGCTTTTAAAGCAACATCCAAAATCTGCTGATTCATATGAGCCAGAAAAACTGGCATCTGATCCATGATTCATAGCTTCAAAATGAAGTGACATAGAACGTTATATGACTCACAAAACAAAAAAACCCTTCTTGATAAAGAAATAGTGGTTTAACCAATAACATCGTAAATCATAATGGTTCATACTGCTAAAACAGACGATCGAGTGAGATGCATGCAGACTGATGGATACATATAACTCCTTGGACAAACATAATAGCAAGGTGTTGCTTTTCTTCAATTTCCTCCTCCACCTCTACATTAATACATTCTAGCATCGATCTCATATCAGTTCTCTACTTTCGATATTATTTATTATAACTTGTAATTTTATTTTTATAGGTTATGGGTTACATAAGGATGGATTAAAGGTAACTAACTTCTTAAATACATATGATCATGAAACCTACATATTGTACAAACATAAGGGGGTAAAATATGGGCAGAACAGTTGTTGTAGTTGTCAACGATACAAACAAATAAGAAACTCTGGCACTTGGCCTATAACTCAAGTGATCACAACGATCACCACTCCTTGAGTTCAGACCTAACCTCACTATGACATGAAAATCGTTGTATCAGAACATCAGAAAAATAAACTGATCACAACAATCACCACTATGACATGACAATCATTGTATCAGAACATCAGAAAATAAACTCACCCTAAAATTATTCGAGTAGATGTATGTTATTTAGTATAAATTACACTATTTGAGTGAAAACGGTAACTGTGATGGTTATTTAGTGGTTTGACAAGAATTTATTCCTTTCGCAATTAACTGATTGGATAACCGTGAACCCTTCAAGGTGTGTATTCTTCTATATTTTCAACCATTCCAATGATATCTCCCCACGTTTTTTGTTTTGAATAACGCTTGCACAGATGGAGTTGCAACAAAGTATCAAACCTGCATCGAAATTAGAATCAAATGTTGAAACTATTCCACAGTTTTCAGCTTGAATAAAGCCATTCTTTAACATATCAAACCCTACCATGAAACAAGATGAATTTATACATATAATTAAAACAACCCAGATGAAGAAACAAATCTCTACCGAAAACCTTTCGAACTTGAATTTCAAACATGTAATCAGCAAAAGAAAGAAAGAAACTTCACCAGCAACTTGAGCTTTAAAGACTGAATGGTACCAGGCAACCAAAAGTAGTGTAAGATGACGGAGATGTTCGAAAACTGGAACTTCTTCCTCAAATGGGAGACAGGGAAATGATGGGGTATTCCCTAAACCTCCCTCTATTCACCTATGTATCACCGGTAACTCCATCCCCAGCTGCACCAAAGGTATCCACATTTACGAGAATCTTGCTCCCATGTTGACTTGACCACGATGGTATGTCCGAGAACTCTATTTCACCAAATATGTCAAGTGTGTTAGATAAACTGTTTTCAACACTTCCATTAACCAATAGCAACACAGAAAGAATAGAAATAAAGACGATTTTGCCACGATTTACGGGTTTCTTCAGCTTCAAAAAACTGCTAGATTTGTATAAATCAAAAGGGCGTGGGATATTAATTTATATGTACAGATTAGTGCTACAAATGATTCAAACGAATAATAATAAAAAATATGATTCAAATAAATAATAATCGACTAAAAATACATCAAGGAACTATATTGGCATACCATTTCATCCCTACTCTCCGTCGATTCTTACCGTGGCCCCAAACAAAATCTTCTTTCAAATACATTGCTTGATCCCTTATTTCTGGGTTTAAGGTTTTGATTCTTACCTTCATTTAACATGGGGATTTCGATTAGCCATTTGAACAATGCCTGTAAATCTGAAGAATAGAAGAAGTAGAGAGAAAAAATTGATTTCTGAGTTTAGGGTTTCGATTCTTACCTTCATGGGATTTAGATTAGGTTCTTGAACAATACCTGTAACCTTAAGAAATAGAAGATAAAGAGACGTCAATAAAATTTGAATATGACAGTAATTTGAATAGCGTTCTTGAAATAGAGGAAAGCTTTGAAGGTGGAGAGAATGCAGTGTAACGATGGAGGATTCGATGGGTTGAAGGAGATGCGTCTTCCAGATTACATTTTTGAAATATGAATTTGAATAAATGTCACCACACGGCTGCAGAATACAAAACGGGCCTTTGGAGAATGTACTGTTTGTTATGCATTTCTTATTTGTACATTATGCACTCTAACTTGTAATTCATAGTTATTTAAGTTTTGTGCATAAAAGAGTAGTACATTATGCATTAAAACTTGTATTTAAGAGTTTTGATGTATATGCATTATAAGGTACTAATAGATATACTAGCAGTTTACCCGCGCGATGCAGCGCTGGTGAATCACAACTCTAAAGCGATAAGTTAGCCCTCAATCATGTTTATCCATCCTCAATTTAACTTATAAAACCACAAACATAGAAAGTGTTTGCAAGGATGGAAGTGAAATAAGCAAGGATAGAAAATCATGCAAGTCCTACAACTAAATTAGCATCTTCAATTGAAAAGCAAACAATTACAGAGGACAGAAAGGTCTCGAGCAAAGAAATTTTGTTACTTGGGCCTTGGGTTTGCTTCTTCAATTTCCTCAACGTCGTCATCTCGCATTAAAACCAAGTCCACAAAGTAAGGTTATCATGAAGAAGTCGCATTATCAGGGTGTTATCCTTGTAAGAATCTTCTCCCAAGGTATCCAATTATGCAATAACTTCATCAAAAGCCTAGCAAATCATAAAACAACCATCACCCAATTTCACATAGGGGTTAACAACCATCTTAAAAGTCTTATCACCAACTTCACATCTTTCTTGACATAGATCAAATAGTGATGCTCTTGGACTTACCAACTACAAACAGAAAATCAAAAATTAAATCAGTAAAATTTGAAGAAGTCAAAACACCTAAAATATTAAAACTTTCATGAACAAAATGAAATAATTTAACAAGGTTCGTTGAATCATCTTGGCCCTTCTTGAAACCACCTGGTCCTCCATGCATTCGAGATGTTCATTTATGTTAAAAAAATTGCTCTAGCCCTCCCTGCATAAAACAAAATTTCTTTGGTAGCCTTGTTCGTAAGAAAAAATAACACTGAAATCTGAAATATATAATGTTCAAAAAAGTATCGAACGATTATATGTTGTCGTTTTTAGAATGTTAACCATAAATAAATTACAACAAGTGAAATGGTTTTGATTACGAAACTCGTTATGTAATCAATTCACTAAGGAGATGTTTGGTTTGATGAAATGGTTTTGAGGTATTTGGATTTCGTGGAAAGATTTACAATTGGAGGATTTCGAGTTGAAAGGCATAACCATATTATAGTCTGGTGCGGGACTACTGGTCCACGATCCATAAAAATTAAGGACTAATTATTTTATATGTGCCGTAAAAAAGTTGTTCATTAAATGGTTAATTTTGACATAAATGAACTTGTCCATGTCTGAAAACTGACAGAATAATGGACACTGATTTATATTGACTTGGCTGAAAAATTGATGATATACCTTGCAAGACATGCTAAGCCTTCCAATTTCCATGAACAAAGTTAATGCATAACCTAGGCAACCTATGCACTCTGCATACATCAAATTTAATAAACCCGATGTCGCACAAACTTATAACTCCACAGAAGCAGAACGACACCTTCAACTGATGCAACCAAAGTACTAATTTGCATCTAGTATATATTTGTGTGTCATGATGAAGATAAACAACTTGTTGATAATTTATACATGAATCAATGAGTGTAGACGTTTTAAAAGATGATCATTTCCACGATTAAGTAAGAAGACGATGATGGAGCACATTGCAAAAAACTTAACCTGAGAAATAAACAAAAACCCAATATAAAAACGGGATGAGGAGCAGAATCCAACAAAAAAAAAATACGACAATTTTGAATTGAGATGGAGCGGGTGAAATATTGTTGTTCATTTTTAAGATCTGAAGAACAATCTGAAAACTTAATGGATTCAATCATTTTCTTCTCCACTTCCGCATTCAGATCAAAACCCAACCAAAACAAGGAAAAGATGGAAAAAAAAAGAAAAGAAAATATTGCATTTTCAGATAAAAACACACCTGCAGAAATATTATAGAGATGTTGGGAGCAATAATCGCGTTTTTAATAAAGCCTGACATTTTTGGATCATGGATAGGAAGAGATATAACATACAATTCTTGGAGCACAATTCCCTAGTCACCACTCCATCATTTCTTGCCGTTGTTCTTTCCACCATTTCCTTGACCCTCACATGTACATGTACTAAAACAAAATCAAATTTCTTTTAGAGAAAACTCAACAATCTATCACACAACTAAGTAAGGCATAAAGCTTAGCCATCTAAGAGGAAGTAAACCCTAAGTGAAGCATAAAGCTTAGACATCTAGGAATCAGAAATTTGAGGATGGTTACCCCTTGAAGCTCCTCATCCATTATTCTTTATCGATCCGGTGACAAGCGTTTTTTGCAAAATGAAGTACCAAAAAGCAACAAAGATCGCACAAAGACAATAAGTTCACACAAAAAAGAGTAAAAAAATTGTTTGAATGAATCTTTAGAACAAATTATGAGCAAATAAAAAAACAAATATGGTCCAGATGTGTGCGAGAGATAGAAATTGTAGTGAAGCTCGAAACAATTTGTTATTTGCTTAACTATTGAAGCACCATTGAGCAAAAAGAAGGATGAAAACACATCCAATTCCAACAAGGGCATGGATTTAGAAAAGAAATAACACACCAGTGGTTGTATTTTACATCATTTGTGCTATGTTTGCTTCTTCTCACAAAAATGAGGAATATTACTCGGAAATTCCTTGCATTCTCCCTAATCAGCAGCTTGAGCTCCCACCATCTACCAGATTATTTCATTTTTTGTCCATGTCCATCCTAAGGTCTAACCATGACTTGTGCTCTCTCGATACATTTGATAGTTGTTCATCTTCACCACAGCCTGCAGATTGCTTAGCTCAGGTAATTTAACCATCACAATTTACTCCAAAATCTCAAATTTTAGAATTTTACTTACAACATATCTGCAGTCCATGAAACAACATCCCAAGTAATGGTTATTTTGTTGTTGGATCAAATAGATCATATGCCACCACAACTACAAAAAATATAAGAATGTTAATTTTGTGAAACAGGCAAGCTGTTGGAACAATTCATATAAAAAAATCATGTTCTAACATGCACAATAGCATACTCATAAATGATACAAATCATGTTCTGCACATTTCACATAAAAAAAGCAGTTCCCTACATCATCATATATGTATGTTGATGCTTGTGCTCATGTTTCAAGTTTTATATTCTTACCGTCCATGAAATAGACATTCGGTATTGATACATAAATGCCCCCAAATCAGAACGGACCCACAGAGATCCATCACCTAGGATTTGTACATGGGACCGTCATTGTTCTGCTTCTTCACCGGCTGTCCAAGTCTATATTTCTAAAAACATCAAGAAAAAGACTCCAAATGTTTAACTGAGAATCATAAAACTAAGTCATACATTTTATCCCCCAAACCCCAAAAATGTAGAGTACAACAATATTAAGAACACACAATAACCAAATATGAAATGAATCTCAAATACTTACCTAAGTCATCCAATGTTGTTGCCAACAAGATCAAGAACACCTAAATTGTGAGGTATTCTCCAATGTGGTTGCATCTGCATAATGTTACCAACCACCATATGCACCAAACAACAAGTAAACCTTTAAATCTGACTGCAGCGTGAAAGAAACTTTCTAGGCCTTCTGAACTTCATTGAATAGTAGCACACATTGATCATTTGCACCTTTAAGTGCTTGTTTTAGTCCCACAACCTCCTGTTTAAGATCAAGACTTTCTTTTTCTTTCTCATAAAATTCCTTGCGAGCATCATTTGCCTACATAATGAAACGCAAATTAGGTTTCTACATATATGTTTATATTCTATTAGATCATGGTAAGTTAAAACCATAGTTCTATTTAATAATGGCAACTTACACCATCTTTCCACTTCTTAATGGTATCCCGGTTTCTGAGACTAAGTACAGCATTTCGAGCTCTAGCAGAGAAATTCAGAGATGACAATGTCTCGGACAAATTTGAAACATCTGGACATATGTTTACAATGAGCAGGGTTTTTGAGCTTCCACCTGTGATTCAGACAGATACAAACAGACAATGCTTTAATATGGAAGCCTGAGTTAGAAAGCTCCAGCTTAACAATATTATGGTAACTTTTTCATGAGTACCAAGGGAATCAGCAAGTGCTTTTGTAAGCATCGAGTTCTCATAAGGAACAACTTCTTTCTTCGATGTCAAGGAAGCTAATACATCTCCCAACCTACACACACATAGATAGGAAGTAAGATATTTTCACATATTTTCAAACTTAAAAACATAAAAAAATTACATACGCAGAAAGTGATTTCATCACATGTAGCATGTCTGTTGTCTGCTCCCCATTATTATCTTCTTCCAGACCTAGGCTTTCACTTCTAGCCAAGTCAACAAGAGAAAGCTTGCAATCTCACAAAGATCGATTTTGGTTTAAGGTTATGTCCAAAATCGACTAAAAAACCCAAATGGGAGTCTGAAACCATACCTGAGACCATCAAACAGCAAGAAGAAACCCAAAATCGATTTTTAGAAAAACCAAAATCGATTTTAAGAAGAAACCCAATAATCGATTTTGTAGTTTTAAGAAAACATAACTGAAACTACAAAAACTAATTTGATCCTTTAAAACAAAAATCAAAACTTCAAAAATTGAAGATGATTACCTTTTGAAGCTCTGGTGTCAACGATTACACATAGACAACAAGGTTACACATATAAGTTTGTTCAAATGAATTAGATACGAATTCCTTCATAAGAACATCGCCTGGACAAACATTCATATGATTAGAAAAGCGGGGGGAAACATCCAATATAAGGCATAAACTCTTTTAAAATGGCTAGGGTTTCCTACAACAAAGACACAGTATTGAGAAAACTAAGATCATAAAAGAACTTACAAAGACCGTACACACAACAATGTTATCATTGAATATATACATATCGAGAACACGTATTCAAGAGAAGATGTAGATGAAAGTGGTTGAATCACCACCATTAGAGAAACAAATAATCAAAAGATGAACCACAGTTCTGGAGTTACCATAAATTTCTGTGGGTTGATTTAGAGAAACTTGGGCATCTGGTTATTGATTTGGGTTTTTTCATAAAATCCTAAAAAAGAACAATGGCATGTTGTATGCTTAAAAAAAGACGAACATGGAGTATTCTTGAGAAAATAATGTAATTAGGACAGAAACCAAGTTTACTCTGCTCAGGAACAACAGGACACGAATCTGCAGGGAAATGCACTCCAATTAGCCACTGGCCATTAAAATTGGTATCACCATTAAGCAACAAAAACAGACATAGATACAAAACCTGTGGAATATACATTCTTGTGGCAAGAACATAGACAGAGATAGAGGCATAGAAAGAAGAAATTTGGAGATAACAGACATAGAAACAAAAACCAGACAACAATCGTGTTCTTGAGCCATCGTCTTCAAAAATCGTTTTTAGCCGGTATACAAAAATCCATTAAAAATAAACCCTCTATATTCAAAAATTGAACAACAAAATGGAAGCACGAACCTGTTCATGAATATAGATGAACAATCGATGGTGTTCTCGGTACCTGCAACAAAAAATTCCAACAGATGTACGAAAAAACCCTAGGTTAGATTATTTATGCAATTGAGATTAAAAAAACCATTTATGAAATAAACAACATGTTCATATTGGAATTAGCACCGGAGGAGATAGAAAATGTGGATTTTGATCGAGAGAAAGTGGAATCAGTAGTATGACATGGATTGATAGAGGATATGGATAGCAGGAGAAAGACAGAGATGAGAGAGAAGCGGGAATTTGAAATAAAATTTAGCGAAGCGGGAATGACTCTTGAAACAGATTGAAGGAATAGTGTAAGCTTTGTGACTTGTACCTCATGCAAACCAAGTTGTAATTCATAGTTTTTCAACTTTTGTGCATGAAATAGCAATACCTTGTGCATTGTGACTTGTAATTAAGAGTTTTGCATATATGCTTATTAAGGTAGTAATAGATATATATATAGAGAGAGAGAGTATAGTGTAACATTTGTTTAGGATTTGGAGGTTTAGACTTTATAGTCATCATGCTTCTCAAAAGGGCTATATAAGTAACACATTCTATACTTTGGCATTTTAGTTAAGTGTATATTATGTCAACATGTTATTCATCACTTACCGAGCTCATTCCCTTCGCAACCTGGGCCAAAGAAGTGCAGGAAGAGGTTTGGATTAGTGAATGAGACCCATTTACTTCTATTGAAAATACCTAAGGATATGAAGATCAATGTGTTGAAAAATATATAAGATCGATAAAGTCAAAATCACAGGTTTTAATAAAGTTTTCAACTCTATTGAATGAAATTTAAAACTATACTAATAAATCTGAAAATAATAAAATGTAAATTTTATTATTAAATATGAAAGCTTTAATAATAAAAATTTATCTTAGGTGATCCAGAACTCCAACAAGAATTAAACCATAGTAGTTGAATCAATCATTCGCGATGGGCTCGGCAGAGAAAAGGGTCGAAGCAAAGTGGTCACTTAGTGAACCGAAAATAAATACATAATTGAATTTAAAACCAACCCTCAAATGTTGTGAGTTTCATGTCGCAAAGCTCCAGGATGATATGGTTGTTTCAATTGTCAACAACAATGACAATGAAATTGCAACAAAGTAGATGAATAAATAGGACGAAATTGCTAGAACTTAAAAGTGGCGATCGAGGGAGAGTTATAGAGGAATTAATTCGGCCTCAGTTTTTGGTGCTGGAGCACAACCTGATCACAACCCTAACTTTCTTCCAAAGATTAGGAGATAATGGGTTATTTAATTAGGAGACTAAGTCTCCAACTGAAACTTATCTCTAATTTTTTTTTTAAATCTAAAATTTAATCGAATAAGAAAAACCGAATTTAAATTAATTTGCTAATAAATGGAATTTAATTACTTTAGCCTCGCGGTATAGGAGCCCTTGGTCTTGTAGGAGGTCATGGGTTCAAACCTCACCAAAGGTGAGGAGGGTGTGTGCGTTTATTTCTTTCATTTGCCGTATATAAATATTATATACTTCAAAAAATAGTAACAACTTTTAATTAATCAGTAATTGTCCAATTCTCTCCATAATTTCAAATAAAAAGAAAGCATAGAGTGAGGCTCGCGTAGTGCAAAGTGTGTCTCCTTGCGCAACTCCACAAATATCACACCCGTGCCTTTGCCCTCTCCCTTGGCCACAACCACGTGCGCACATGTGCGTTAGACCTTCCACTCATAACTCCCACCATGAGCCCATCAACATGTTCAAGGCTTATTTGAAGGAAAAGGCTTGTAAAGTCCTTTATGTTTTGCATCCTACCAATGTCGGATTGAGGAAAATCTCCGACCTCATTAACATTTCCAACACGATGAGCATTGATGAATGTAACACCTCGAATTTCCATTATATTGTATTTGATATAAATGAGATCGATTTGTAATTTAGTCTAAGTTTGTGAACTATTTGTAATTATTAACTTCAGGGTTGAAATTGTAATTTGACAAAAAAATTAAAGTTAATGTTGAAAATTAACTTGAAGGGTTTGTTTGGTCAATTCTCAATACTTGATATTACCTTAAGTGAAGGTAATCAGTATCGTTTGAGAAAATATCTCAAAAGATTTTGTGAGTCGGTTGAGAGAAACTCAAAGAGAAAGAGGAGAAAGAAAGAAGAAGAGAAAGAGGAAGAATTGGTCAGTGATTTTGTGATTATTGAACCAGTGAAGGAAGATTGTTGGTTGTTGGGTTAAGAACTTCAAACCAGGTGAGTTCATCCTTTTCATTTTAAGCTTTACAGTTGAAATTAAATCAGATTGTGTATATAAACTATATGAATGGATTAGTATATATGTATGGAAATTGTAATCGATCAATAAACTGCGTTTTGGATGAGTTTTGTGAGCTAATTTGACGAAAATTGAATGAGTCGGTATCGAAGTCCCGGTAATTGAGAAATTCCGGAACTGGGTTTGGATTCCGGAAGTGGACCGGATCCGGTATTGAAATGGATCCGGAAGTGGACCGGATCCGGAATTGGTTTGGGTTGGGTTCCTGTATTAATCTTCCGGAATTGGGCCTAAATGTTTGGGATCCGGAATTAAATCAATTCCGGAAGTGGACTTGTGTGTATTGGATCCGGTAATAAATCAAAACCGGAATTGGGCCTAAATGTTTGGGATCCGGAATTAAATCAAAACCGGAATGGGCTTAAGAATAAATCAAAACCGGAATTTGGGCTTTGGCACATTGGATAAGGAATCAAAAAATAATACCGGAAGTTGGGCTTTTGCATTTGGTACCGGAACTAACAAAAATTACCGGAATGCTTTAATTTACGGAATGGGCCTCGAGTGGGGATCCGGTAATTTAACAAACTCTGGGAGTTGGGCTTGGCCCAGCAGAAATTAATTATGGAAATTAGTTTAGGATCCAAGATGGTTTTATTTAGGATATGAGTTTGATTGAAACTTATTATCTCATTCTGGATTGTGATTTCGGAATGATACCCCAAATATAATTTTCATGACGGAGAATATTTAAGGATTTAATAGGTTAACCGGTGTTCTTAGAACTGAAAATGTTTTGGGATGTAGTGTGATATGTTTGATACATATATCGTAATAAAGTGTAATGGATCCATATGCACTGTTAATAATTGTAACGTGGAATAGGCATAAAGTAATTTGTAATTCCCGTTGACCTATAATGTGGAATGTAATTTCCCATTTCGAGGGGTGATGAGACCTATAATGTGGATTGTAAGTCCCATTTCGAGAGGTGATGAGACCTATAATATGGAATGTAATTCCCATTTCGAGAGGTGATAAGAAACGAGGAATAGGCATAAAGTAAATTGCAATTCCTGATTCTATGGGAAGGTTAGAGATAGGCATAAAGTAAATTGTAATCTCTACTTCCAGTCCAAGAAATAGGCATAAAGTAACTTGTAATTTCTTGGATAAGAGCAATGATCTAGAATCTGCATTGATTTGTAGTAGGCTCTTGATGGTGATGATATGACTTACTGAATGTTAGTCATATCCATGGGATCGGGTATTTTCCCGTCTTTGAGATGAGCAAGTGTAAGGTAAGAATGGTGATGAACCAGGTTTGTTTATATGCTTTGGATATCTGAGATTTCAAAGTTGTTAATGTTTTAATTTGAATTTGGATGTTCTCACTAGACGTAAGCCTAATCGTTCAAATTAAATTTTCTTACCAGGTACCAGCTCAGGGAAATAATGGGTTGTGGGACGAGAGCTTTTGAAGTATTCAACTTTTGAGATGAACGGAGAATTTAGCTATCATGATGAGGCTTTTTGATGGATTGCTTAGATAACCCAGTTAATCTGATTATAGTTGTTGTTAGTACCAAAAATGTAGTAATTATATTGAAAGTTTTGTAAAGCTTGCTATGTCTTGTATTGTCTATAAATAGTGATGGTAGGTCATTTGTAACAAGTGAGGCACAATGTAGGAAGCTTAATTGTGAGAGAGTGAGAGAGTTATCCTTTGTACTTACAAGATCAAAATCTAATATGAGGATGACTTCCGCCTCTCGATCTCTCAATTAATCTTGAATTGTCGATTGAATCTGGGATCACAGTTGTCATCGGATCTGAATTGAAGACATTTCTTCGATACGATCATCGGATCTCGACAATTCAAGTGAAAAAGTGCTGAAGTTTGAAGAATTTGAAGATTTTGGTGTTCGATCTTCAAGTAAGTATGTTCTAATCACCTGATCTTGTACAGATATGTTCGTTGTTCGATTCTACATCAATTCTTATCTTCTGAATCGATCAACGTGAACAATTCGGTGATTTTGAAGTTTTTATGTTTTTCACGAAAATCTTAAGATCTAGAAGATTTAGTTGTGCATTGATTGATTTTAGCCATTCAGATCGTTTTCTGCATTGATTACGAAGAGAATGCAAAAATCAGATCCAAATTTATTGAAGGATTCAGTGAGTTACGCTTTCTGGATATGAACAGTGTCTAACCTCGCCGGAAAAACGATTTTGGCCGGATTTTGCTATTTCACCAGAGTTTTGAAGATTAGATGCTCACAGATCTGTTCGGTATGACATAACGACCTGTTTGCAGTAATTTGGGGTGAAATTCAGCTAGAAATCGAGGTTTTTGGGCTCTTAAAAGTGTTCGACGGAAAACTGCAGAATGATACTCATAACTGTCGTATGAAACAGTGTTCATAAACTCATAACTGTCGGACAACAAAGACATTCATATATTCATAACTGTCGCACGGAACTAATCATCATAACTGTCGCACGCTTCTTGACCGACTTCGATTTTAGTCGCAGAAGGCACATACGACAGTTACTGTTCATACACGACTGTCGCACGACTCTTATACGACAGTTACTATTCATTGGGTCTAGTCGTACAAGAAGCATACGACTTCTACTGTTCATGTGCGCTAGTCGTACAAGTGGCATACGACTATGACTGGTCTTTCGCGCTAGTCGTACAAGAGGCATACGACAGTTACTGTTCATCAACGCTAGTCGTACAAGACCCATGCGATAGTTACTGTTCATTCAAGTTAGTCGTACAAGACTCCTACGACAGTTACTGTTCATTGATCAAAGTCGTATAAGACATGTCCGATAGTTACTGTTCACTGGAAGTCGTACAAGACCCATGCGATAGTTACTGTTCATTCAAGCGGAACCCCCGTGCTAAGTCTCGGGAGGGGGACATTTTCTTGGAATTGATTATAATGCATGGATGCAACATGACGCTTCCTTCTTCGAGCAAATCCGAACCAAGCTCTTAAGCCGAATTCCTTCTCAACCCGCGGTTCATTGACGAATTCTTTGTTATACACTGAGATTGCACTCGGTTTGTCACTCAAAACTCACTCGTTATCTTTCTTGTGAGCTTATCGGAACGAGCTTGAGTTTCTACTTTTTGAAGATGTGCTCGTGCATCCAGTCGAGGTTATGGCGTACATCGAATCCAGTTTTTCATGGTTGAAAGTTAAAAGGGTAAGAGCTTCTTTCAAGGGGGAGCCTAGAATTTATTCGAAGAAAAAGCATCACTAAAGTTTTTCCAAGAAAATCAAGGGGGAGAGGAGCTAAAGCTTTTAAAGATTGATATGATTTTGCTTTACAAAACTTTAGGGGAGAATGTTAGTACCAAAAATGTACTAATTATATTGAAAGTTTTGTAAAGCTTGCTATGTCTTGTATTGTCTATAAATAGTGATGGTAGGTCATTTGTAACAAGTGAGGCACAATGTAGGGAGCTTAATTGTGAGAGAGTGAGAGAGTTATCCTTTGTACTTACAAGATCAAAATCTAATATGAGGATGACTTCCGCATCTCGATCTATCAATTAATCTTGAATTGTCGATTGAATCTGGGATCACAGTTGTCATAATTAGATTAATAGGTTATTTGGAGAATTCAGTATTTGTAAATATGAACCCTCATAGTAATTCTCTTCTTATATATAAAAAGGTTGGATGTTATTTTGTTATACCTTGTTACAATTTGAGGTTCAAATTGGCCCTAATTTTTAGGGTGTTACAATATGGTATCAGAGCTGAAGCTTAAGCGAACTAGGTATGATAATGAGATACCTAGACTTAAGCTGAGGTGAATTAAGTTATGATCTGTGAGATATGGGTAGAAGTACTAAGACGGGATAGTCTTAGAGTCAACAGAAATACGTGAAATTAGTACTGTAACGATGGTAACGAGAATTCTCATGTATAGTATGTTCACAATTTCAATTAGCTACTGTTATTATGAATATATTGTTACACAAGCATACTTGTTTCTAAATTGTTACAGTGACTAATGAACGTTAAAGTATGTTTCGTGTGTTGGGTATGTGTAACCATTTCTTATGGTTATCTCTGTGTGCTATATCAGAACGATGGTGAATACACCAACGAGGTCCCCTAATTCTTCGGAGGACAGGGCAGTAATGGACTGGGAAGAAAAGCGACCTGAAACGGTTGGAACTCATGAAAGTCCGCCGAGGCCACCTTTTATAGGAGGAACGAACAGTCAGGCACAAAGAACGAGTACCGGTACCTCTAATCCGGTGACGGCAGAGTCTACAATGGAATCTCGCATGATGGAGAACATGATGCGAATGATGAATACAACAATGACACAACAAACAGAGATGTTCATGAAAGCGTTGAATGATCGAAGTTCTGATTTACGACGAACGGAGACAGATACTGGTGTAATAAATCCAATTCGTAATCCTGTGGTGAATGTAAACAGGAGGGTGGAAAGAGTTTGTTCTTATAAGACGTTTCTGAGATGTAAACCGCCAGAGTTTACCGGAGCAGACAATCTAGTGGCATGTATAAACTGGCTCAGAGAGATGGAACAGGCTTTCTGAGCTTGTGAATGTGATGAAGAATCGAAAGTCAGGTTCGGTTCTGAAATGTTACGAGGCAACGCCTTAACATGGTGGAATATCGTAACATCAACCCTGACGGCTCTAGCCTTGGCTTCTATGACTTGGGAGTCGTTCAAGAAAAAGATTCTGGAGGAATATTGCAATGAAAACAAAATGGATAGGATTGAAGAAGAGTTTCGGACTCTTAAGAAGGGTACTTCGACTGTTCAGAAGTACACTGAATCCTTTATGGAAAAGCTGAACTAAGTGGGGCATGTGGCTCCAACCGAGAAGGAAAAGATTAAAGCCTATCTAAAAGGCTTACCGGCTGACATGATGTCAAGGGTACGAAATGCTAAAGCTTCAACGTTGAGAGAGACGATCGAGGAAGCCAAAGTTATAGAAGACGTTTACGCCAAAGACAAGGAGGAAAAGATGCAAGGGGGAGAGAAACGAAAGTGGGAAGGCCGGTCGGAGTCTTCTCAGAAATCAAAGTCTTTTGGCAGAAATGTTCCTTACGAGTCTCGTCGGGAACCCAATTGGTGCCAGAGGTGCCTAAGTAAGCATTATGGTCCATACCGAGTGGTTTCAAATGAGTGTTTCAAACGTGGAAAATCTGGGCATCTAGCAGCAAGTTGTCCTATTCAAGGATTGGTCTGTTTTGAATGTAAACAACCCGGACACTTCCGAAGAGATTGTCCGAAGTTAAAGAAGAGTGGAGATCAAGTAAAGAAACTGAATGCTCCTAAACCAACGAGCCGGGCATTTCATATGACGGCAAAAGAGGCGAAGGAGTCTAAAGATGTCGTTTCTGGTATATTTCTCGTTAATTCCACTCCCGCTCGCATTTTATTTGACTGTGGTGCCAATTTGTCTTTTGTATCCAAATCGTTTCACAAGTTAGCTATGCCTGTCACTACCTTGGAATATGCCTTAGTAGTCGAGATAGCTAACGGGGGTCAAGTCTTAGTTCGTGAAAGACTTGAGGATTGTCTAATTTCGATAGGGAAATGAAATTTCCGATTGACTTGTTGTTGATGAAAATTAGAGGGTTTGACGTAGTTATGGGTATGGATTGGTTGACAGTCAACCAGGCAGAAATTCTTTTTGCAAGGAAATTAATTCGGATTTCGATGGCTGAAAATGATGATGTATTCATCTTTGGAGAAAGGAGAAAAGGAGAAGTTTCGTTAATTTCTGTTGCAAAAGCGCGTAAATGTCTGGTTAAAGGATGTTCATCCTATCTAGCATATGTTCTATATGTAAAGGCAGAAAAGAAACAAGTAGAAGACATTAAGGTGGTACGTGAATTCCCGGACGTATTTCCCGATGATCTTCCAGGTCTACCGTCTGAGCGACAAGTAGAGTTTCGTATTGATCTTATCCCTGGATCGGCACCAATAGCGCGTACACCGTATCGCTTAGCGCCAGCCGAGATGAAAAAGATGATGTCTCAGCTTCAAGAGCTGCTTGACAAAGGATTCGTTAGACCAAGTTCTTCACCTTGGGGAGCTCCGATATTGTTTGTTAAGAAAAAGGATGGCACTGTGAGAATGTGCATCGACTACCGGGAGCTGAATAAGGTAAAGATTAAGAATAGGTATCCGCTTCCAAGGATTGATGATTTGTTCGATCAACTCCAAGGTGCGGGATGCTTTTCAAAGATTGATCTGAGGTCGGGATGTCATCAAGTTCGGATAAGAGACGAAGATATTCCCAAGACGGCATTCAGAACGAGGTATGGGCGTTATGAATTCCTTGTAATGCCATTTGGGTTGACAAATGCTCCAGCCGTGTTCATGGATCTGATGAACAGAGTATGTCGACCATTTTTAGACAAGTCTGTCATCGTGTACATTGATGACATACTTGTTTATTCAAAGAATAAAGTCGATCATGAATGCCATCTTCGTGAAGTTTTGGAAGTTCTGAGAAAGGAGAAATTGTACGCAAAATTTTCAAAGTGTGAATTTTGGTTAAAAGAAGTACAATTTCTGGGACATGTGATTACTTTGGAAGGAGTCAAGGTAGATCCGGAAAAGATAGAGGCAATGACGAACTAGGAAACACCAAAGAGCGCATCAGAAATAAGGAGTTTCTTGGGTCTCGCAGGTTATTACCAGAGGTTTATTAAAGACTTCTCAAAGATTGCTTCTGCTTTGACCATGTTGACTCGGAAGAATGTAAAGTTTGTATGGACTGAAAAACAAGAGTCAGCTTTCAGAACCTTACATCAGAAGTTATGTGAAGCTCCTATTCTTGCACTACCAGAAGGAACGGAAGATTTGGTTGTTTATAGTGATGCGTCAAATATGGGTTTGGGGTGTGTGTTGATGCAACGAGGCAAGGTGATTGCTTACGCATCAAGACAACTCAAAGAGCATGAGAAGAATTACCCCACCCATGATTTAGAATTGGCAGCGGTCGTGTTTGCATTAAAGTTGTGGCGTCATTATCTGTATGGAACGAAGTGCACACTTTACACTGATCACAAGAGCTTGAAACATGTCTTTGATCAGAAGGAGTTGAATATGAGGCAGCGGCGTTGGTTGGAACTATTTAAAGATTATGATTGTGATTTGCATTACCATCCTGGTAAAGCAAATGTTGTAGATGATGCTTTAAGTAGAAAAGAATATAGTGGAAGTTTGAAAACGACTAACGCCAGAATCGATGTGACATCAAGTTTGATTGAAAAGATAAAAGAGGCACAAATGGAAGCTTTATTGGAAGAAAGTTTGAAAGATGAAGTCATGAGAAAGCAACATCTTCAACTAACTTAAGATAATCGTGGGGTCAAACTGTTCCAAGGCCGAGTTTGGGTGCCAAAAGTGGGAGGAAATCGGGAGTTAATTCTCGAAGACGCTCATAAAACTAAGTATTCTATACATCCTGGAAGTACTAAGATGTATAGGGATTTGAAGCTACACTATTGGTGGCCAGCTATGAAGCTAGATGTGGCACGAATAGTAGAAAAGTGCGTGACATGTTCGTTAGTAAAAGATGAACATCAAAGGCCTTACGGAAGTCTTCAATCTTTGGAGATTCCGAAATGGAAGTGGGAGAAGATTACCATGGATTTTGTGACAAAGTTACCAAGGACGTCAAAGGGTAACGATACTATATGGGTAATCGTGGATCGACTGACCAAGAGTGCTCACTTTTTGGCAATGAAAGAAGCATCACCAATAGATAAATTGGCGAAGCTTTATATTGATGAAGTGGTGTCGAGGCATGGTATACCGGTGTCTATAGTTTTGGATTGTGATAGTCGGTTTACCTCGAGGTTTTGGCAGTCACTACAAGAAGAATTGGGTATGAGAGTCAATTTGAACACTGCTTACCATCCACAAACGGACGGGCAAAGCGATAGAACCATTCAAACCTTGGAAGATATGCTCAGGTCGTGTGTGTTAGACTTTGGAGGTAACTGGGATACGCATTTACCTTTGGTAGAGTTTGCATATAATAACAGTTACCATTCCAGTATTGGAAGAGCACCTTTCGAAGCTTTGTATGGTCGGAAATGTAGAACTCCGGTGTGTTGGTTAGAAGCCGGAGAAAAGCAGTTTGCTGGTCCCGAACTTGTGCAACAAACGGCTGATAAAGTAAAAGAGATTCGGAAGCATATGAATGCAACTCAAGATCGACAAAAGAGTTATGCTGACCCGAAAAGAAGACCGAAAGAATTCCAAGTTGGGGAGCGCGTAATGATTAAAGTATCCCCGTGGAAAGGTGTGATAAGGTTTGGTAAACGTGGGAAGTTGAGTCCTCGTTTTCTAGGACCTTTCATTATAACAAAGAGAGTTGGACTACAAGCTTATCAGTTGGATCTTCCACCTGAATTGGAAGGGATTCACAATACCTTCCATGTCTGTTATCTTCGAAAGTGTTTAGCCGAAGAGAATAATGTGATTCCACTTACTGATGTAAGAGTGAATGAAAAGAGCCGTTGTGTAGAAGAACCGGAAGCGATCTTAGAGAGATCGGTTAAGAAGTTGCGTAATAAAGATGTAGTTATGTTAAAAGTCCGATGGAAGCATCATCGAGGTGCTAACGTGACGTTAAAAGCTGAAGAAGATATGAAGATTAGATATCCTCATCTTTTTACCTAGCTTTGATTTAGGGGACGAAATCATTTTCAAGTTGGGGAGATTTGTAACACCTCGAATTTCCATTATATTGTATTTGATATAAATGAGATCGATTTGTAATTTAGTCTAAGTTTGTGGACTATTTGTAATTATTAACTTCAGGGTTGAAATTGTAATTTGACAAAAAAAATAAAGTTAATGTTGAAAATTAACTTGAGGGGTTTGTTTGGTCAATTCTTAATAGTTGAGATTACCTTAAGTGAAGGTAATCAGTATCTTTTGAGAAAATATCTCAAAAGCTTTTGTGAGTCGGTTGAGAGAAACTCAGAGAGAAAGAGGAGAAAGAAAGAAGACGATAAAGAGGAAGAATTGGTCAGTGATTCTTTGATTATAGAACCAGTGAAGGAAGATTGTTGGTTGCTGGGTTAAGAACTTCAAACCAGGTGAGTTCATCCTTTTCATTTTAAGCTTTACAGTTGAAATTAAATCAGATTGTGTATATAAACTGTATGAATGGATTAGTATATATGTAAGGAAATTGTAATCGATCAATAAACTGCGTTTTGGTTGAGTTTTGTGAGCTAGTTTGACGAAAATTGAAAGAGTCGGTATCGAAGTCCCGATAATTGAGAAATTCCGGAACTGGGTTTGGATTCCGGAAGTGGACCGGATCCGGTATTGAAATGGATCCGGAAGTGGACCGGATCCGGAATTGGTTTGGGTTGGGTTCCGGTATTAATCTTCCGGAATTGGGCCTAAATGTTTGGGATCCGGAATTAAATCAATTCTGGAAGTGGAATTGTGTGTATAGGATCCGGTAATAAATCAAAACCGGAATTGGGCCTAAATGTTTGGGATCCGGAATTAAATCCAAACCGGAATGGGCTTCAGAATAAATCAAAACCGGAATTTGGGCTTTGGCACATTGTATCCGGAATCAACAACAAAAATACCGGAAGTTGGGCTTTTGCATTTGGTACCAGAACTAACAAAAATTACCAGAATGCTTTTATTTCCGGAATGGCCCTCGAGTGGGGATCCGGTAATTTAACAAACTATGGGAGTTAGGCTTGGCCCAGCAGAAATTAATTATGGAAATTAGTTTAGGGTCCAAGATGGTTTTATTTAGGATATAAGTTTGATTGAAACTTATTATCTCATTCTAGATTGTGATTTTGGAATGATATCCCAAATATAATTTTCATGACGGAGAATATTTAAGGATTTAATAGGTTAACCGATGTTCTTAGAAGTGAAAATGTTATGGGATGTAGTGTGATATGTTTGTTACATATACAGTAATAAAGGGTAATGGATCCATAGGCACTGTCAATAATTGTAACGTGGAATAGACATAAAGTAATTTATAATTTTCGTTGACCTATAATGTGGAATGTAATTTCCCATTTCGAGAGGTGATGAGACTTATAATGTGGATTGTAAGTCCCATTTCGAAAGGTGATGAGACCTATAATGTGGAATGTAATTCCCATTTCGAGAGGTGATAAGAAACGAGGAATAGCCATAAAGTAAATTGCAATTCCCGATTCTTTGGGAAGGTTAGAGATAGGCATAAAGTAAATTGTAATCTCTACTTCCAGTCTAAGAAATAGGCATAAAGTAACTTGTAATTTCTTGGATAAGAGTAATGATCTAGAATCTGCATTGATTCGGAGTAGGCTCTTGATGGTGATGATATGACATACTGAGTGTTAGTCATATCCATGGGATCGGGTATGTTCCCGTCTTTTAGATGAGCAAGTGTACGGTAAGAATGGTGATGAACCAGGTTTGTTTATATGATTTGGATATCTGAGTTTTCAAAGTTGTTAATGTTTTAATTTTAATTTGGATGTTCTAACTAGGCGTAAGCCTAATCTTTCAAATTAAAATTTCTTAGCAGGTACCAGCTCAGGGAAATAATGGGTTGTGAGACGAGAGCTTTTGAAGTATTCAACTTTTGAGATAAGCGGAGAATTTAGCTATCGTGATGAGGCTTTTTGATGGATTGCTTAGATAACCCAGTTAATCTGATTATAGTTGTCATGATTAGATTAATAGGTTATTTGGAGAATTCAATATTTGTAAATATGAACCCTCATAGTAATTCTCTTCTTAAATATAAAAAGTTTGGATGTTATTTTGTTATACCAATAGTCAATCGCCTGGTCAATTTTCTAAAGGGTGGATGTTCAAAAACAAAGGCCCCAGCTGTGATTAAGATTTATAAATCTCAACCTGTTTCTCAAAAACAATCACAGCCGATGCAAAAGACCGAGCAATTGCCTACCAAAAATACTGCTTCTTCAAAAGCCACTGACCATGCTGTTCATGTTGTTTCGAATAAGAACGGGCGCACTAAAAAGGATAACCAAAAGTGGCTAGCCAAGGAATCTGTCAAGGAAGCAGCATCAAAGTCTTTCAATACAGTGTTTTACCCTAGAATGAACTCAAACGATTGTGCTTGGAATCATAGAAATTATTTTGTTAAAAGAGATGTTAATTTTCCGATGAAAATTTACTCCATTCAGCAATTGATTCAATTATCGCACAATTGTTTGTGTTGTTCTAAATGTGGTTGGAATGACTTTGATGATATAAATAATAATGATTGGTTTGGGTCATATCACATATATAATAATACACCCAAACGCAAACCCCGTAAAAATAAAAAGAAACATCATTCACAATGGGGTTCCCAATCAGAGGTTAAACCACAGCGAGATGGGAAACCCACTTCAAAACGGGTTACTCCTACTGAGGTCAAACTTACACCTAAGAGGCAACCTGCGTCAAAGCAAGTTTCTACGAAGGGTGTCAAACCTAACCCTCCGGGACCCAGACAAATATGGGTACCCAAGGTCCGCTAAACTTGTTTTGCAGGACGGTCATGTGTCGTACTTAGACCCTGGATGCTCCACACACATGACCGGAAGGAGGGAGCTGCTCACGATCTACAAGGAACAATATTACGAAGACGTGAGGTTTGTCTATACCTGTATTTTCACGAGCTGCTCATGTGTTTAGGGGGAACATGATCAACTATCAGGTAAGTTCATTCTACTGTTGAGGGGGAGTGTCACACACAATTTTTTTTTACAACTGCCAGAAAAGTTTTTTTGTGTGTGTCGACATTCCCGTGTGCACTTCACCTCACACATTGTGCACATTCTGAGGGGGAGAAACATCATTATATCCATCACTTCAGGGGGAGCATCACACTGTTTTCTTAAAAGTCTAAATGTTTTTTCCTTGTGTTGATGTCTCCCAAGTAAATAACACTCTCACTCCGAGGGGGCGCAAGTCAATCCCCATGTATGTTTTGAGGGGGAGCAGGATAATATCCGAGCTAGGGTTGAGGGGGAGCATAAAATCTTTCATTCTTTTGTTAAATTGAGGCTTTCCGGACACTTACCTGGTAAGTAACCCACCGGATACCCCAGCTATGCATATACCTGAAGCCCTACCTGTGATAGCATATAGACGAGAGTTAGGGAATCCCATGGTCCAGCCAGCACCGGAGGGACCTTCCCCGGGACATAGAACATGTGAGAAGGAGGGAATTACGGTCGAAAGCGAACCAAGAAAGATTGAGCCGTAAAGATAAAGAGGCTCCTGAGCGACCCCAACCAAGTGTAATCCGGGTAGCCACATCTGCTATCCCGTCTCATCCGTTGGGACGGGGTATTGAAGAAGCCTCCGTGGACCCAGCAGAGCAATTGCACAACCTCCTTATCCACTCATCCGTCTCTCAAAAGACGAATGTTTCAGTTTCTCACGGGGATCAAGCACAACTTCCACCGGTCTCTCACTCGGAGAGTTCTGGTGTTGAAATAAGAGACCAGCAACCCCCGCTCTCGCCTTCATTTCGTGCACCATCGAGTCTAGAGCCATTTGAAATTGAACATTCTTCGGCTAGGACACATGATGAGGAATACCAAATTGAGATTCTTCGTGACTCGATCGGAACGTTTGTAGTGTCTCCGTCAGGCAATATACGAGGATCGGACGAAAATCCTACCACAGCTACCAATTTGCCAACTGTGAACGTAGGTGGCTCTGCCTCTGCGGTAGATGCCTCAACGGGTAATCTAAGTGATCCCGGTGTTACATTACCCGACTTTGTGTCACAAGGGTCCCTGGACAGCACCCTCAAGGCTGTCCGCGAGGCCATGGAGCAGCACCTAACCGCCGAGCTCGACTAAATCAAGATCTTAATCAAAGGTAAAGAGAAGATCGTTGACGCTGAAACCGCACCTACACCTCCACCGGCCACTGCTCAACCGACATATTCGGTGGATACCCTCAAGACGATGCTTCGAGCCCAACTGCTCCAACATTTCGAAACTGACGCCTCTAAAGAAGCAGACCTGCTATCCGTTCTGAAATCACAAGTCACTGCTCCTTCATCATCCATTACCACTCGACTGGATACCCTTGACTCGCCTTTTAGGGACTTCAAACAAGCGCTCACTACGCTGTCCGCGAGAGTTCGTTCACTCGAACATACCTGCAAGAGTCAAGCAGGCGGTCTAAAACGCAATCACGATGACCAGGATGATCCTGATCACCGTGAGGGGGAGAAAAGACAAAGACTAACCGAGACCGCCATGATCCTCACCGAAACTACAACCGTGGTTCACCCAGAACCCTCAACTGCGGCAACGACAACCGAAGACGCAACCGAAGGCGAGTTGCCATTAGCCGAGATGGTAATAGACATGGAAATTTCAGATGATGAAGACCCGACGGTTGAAAAGCCTGAGGGTTCAACACAGGAACTTGTTACAGATGACTCATCAGATATGCCGATACTGTATATGATTGATCCAGACTGCGAGACCAACCCGGAAACCGAAGATGCATGGTATGAAAAATCCGCCAGTGCCGCAAATTTCCAGGTTAATTTGGTCATCCATACTGATGAAGATGACAATGTAGACTATGATCAGTTCCTGCTCCAGAATTTATATGGAACCCCCGTTCACTCTGCTCAACCCGCTGAAGCTTCTACAAGACCCGAGACCACAACTGCCAATATTTCGACATCTCCTCAGCAACTGACAGCTTCTGATCTCCCACCACCTCAACAACAACAAATCCGTTGGGAAAAGATCCCGATATTTATTCCTCACCTGGAGGAATCTCTGAAGAAGTTGTTCGTCCACAAGCTACGCCCAATCGAGCCGACCTTCTGCCTTGGTATTTATAGTTCTAACCCCGAATACCAACGTCGGTACGTAAGTGCAATGAAGCGGTGTCTACCAGTTAGCCAAGTACGAACCAAGAATCATATCACAGAAGTGCTCAACATCGAGTCAGGCCGAATTATGAAAGTTGTTTATCCTGTATTCACCGTCAGACGCGAAGATGGGAATGAATGGAGATTTTCTGAAGCCGACTTCCAGCACCTCCGACCGTTCGACTTCTACGCTATTCTGAAAGACCTTCGTTCAAGAACTATCCGACCGCTTCCAGTTACAAAAGCGCTCGAAGCTGTTCGTCGATTCATGGCCCGTATCATTATGATGTCATATCTCACGGACTTCCAAATGGCAATCGAGAACAGGGAAAAGAAGGTAAATCTGATAAAGCCGGATCTGCAAGCTCCTGAATTGAAGATGTATCCTGAGAACGCTCTGCTTCTAGAACCTGAATTTGGGATTGTCTACTTCAACGAACAGAAAGAGAAAAGATTTATGCGTTTCAACCAGGTAGACAGATTCTGCGACGGCACGCTCTTCAAAGTTCAAGATGCTCTTCGAAAGATCATATCTCACGAGTCCGAAACTCGAAGGATTTCGTATGTTCCCAATCCAGAAGAAACAGCTACTCGTAAAGCCTTGGAAATGGTTGAAGAACGCATCGACTATTGTTGTGCTATCAGAATGTTCGAGGTACACTTCGTGCTACGAAAAAGATATGTTGCAAACTGGCGCCAACTAAAGGGGGAGATTGTTAGGGTCATTTATTGTTGAATTAAAGTTCAAGGGTCTGTATTGTAATTCTTTAATTTGATCCTAGTTAGTGAACGGGCCGTGGGCTTGTTAACCACGGGCCCGCCATATATATATATATATATATATATTGTATTAGCCTTAGAAAAATAGGCTAGTTGTTCATTTGCTTTCCTATTCCATATTGTAAAACACTCTGATTGAAAGCATTATATGGATGACCAGTTGAAATCATAAACATCTCTGTTATTATCTATTGATTTCATTGTTCGTTGCACGGATCTGGAACTCTCAAAATCCTTTATCACCCAGGTAAGGCGAATGTGGTTGCTGACGCGTTAAGTCAGAAGGAGAGAGTTGAGCCGACCAAAGTGGTGGCATACAGAGTAGAGGCAACTTCAAATCTCTTGGATGAGATTAAGAAGTTTCAAGAAATAGCAATGTTGAAGGAAAATGTGAAGGGCGAACGAATAGTGGGGGTCGAATCCTCGCTAATTTTTAACAATAGTGGTTTGAGATGCCTAAAGAACCGGGTGTGGGTCCCTAAAGTGGGAGACCTGAGAGTGAGCATTTTGAAAGAAGCGCATAAGTCACGTTATTCAGTGCGCCCGGGGACGAACAAAATGTATCAAGATTTGAGACAATCTTATTGGTGGCCAGGAATGAAGAAGGACATTGCTCACTTTGTGGAACGATGTATGACGTGTCTGAATGTCAAAGCAGAGCACCAACGACCATATGGGAAACTTCAATCATTGGATATACCCGTGTGGAAGTGGGACAACATCACAATGGATTTTGTTACGAAATTGCCAAGGACTCCTAAGGGTCACGATGCAATATGGGTGATTGTGGATAGTCTCACTAACTCAGCACACTTCCTCCCAATTAAGGAAGCAAATCTGTTGGAGAAGTTGGCGAGTTTGTATATAAATGAGATCGTGTCGAGGCACGGAGTGCCACGATTTATAGTGTCGGATCGGGATAGTCGGTTCACGTCATCGTTTTGGAGAAGTCTTCAAAGAGAGTTGGGATCGCAACTCAAGCTGAGTACGATGTATCATCCTCAAATTGATGGCCAAAGTGAGAGAACCATAAAAACATTGGAAGATATGCTCCGAGCATATGTGATAGATTTTAAAGGTTCGTGGGAGGTGCATTTGCCCCTGATAGAGTTCTCATATAATAACAGTTATCAAACGAGTATCCAAGCAACGCCATTTGAAGCTTTGTACGGACGTAAGTGTCAGACGCCGTTATGTTGGAACAAGGTGGGGGAAAGACACCTAGCAGGTCTAGAATTGGTGCAAGCGACAACTAATTAGATAGAACTAATCCGTGAGAAAATGAGGGTCGCACGGGATCGGCATAGGAAGTATGTAAACAAAAGAAGGAAACCTATCGAGTTTCAAGTTGGTGATAGGGTGATGCTAAAAGTCTCGCCTTGGAAAGGCGTAATTTGTTTCGGAAATAAAGGAAAGTGTTAGTCCCAGATGGCTAATAAGAACAAGAACAGGTATTGTAGAAGGGGGGGTTGAATACAATACACAATTTTTTCACTTTAATCAATTCTTTTATTGAAAATATTCAAATCAAGAATTACACATAGAACACATAGAACAATTAGATTGGTGCGGAAAGAACAGATAAAATCTATTTTAACAATCTTCACAAAGTAATACTGAAAACTAAACAACTTCTAAAACACAAAGATTGAAAGCTATAAAGTTCAAAGAGAGAAAGGAGTAGAATATATTGAGCATAGAGTAATCTTCAAGTAATTCAAGAGTTGTAAGTGTTGTTCTGCATGGAGAAGTCTTCATCTTTATATAGTGTGATGAGCATTAAATGCTTAGGACACTTGTCATCAGGAGATTGGCTTGTAGGTGTTGACCTCTAAAAAGTTGATATGTCTTTTCCTATAATGCTAGAAAGGTTTGATGGTGACAATATAAAAGAATGGGAAAAAGGACAAAAGAACCTTTTTCTTCCATACCCAGACATTCTATCTTTGAAGAGAAAACCTTTTAGCATGGACACAAGGGAGGATCCTCCTATTTGAGAATACCACCGACTTGTCATGGACAAGGTAGGTTGAAGTCTTCTTAGGAGTGATGTCATGAGAGAATCCTCTAACTTTGAGGATCCCACCGATTTTCATGGGGACAGTCGGTGGGATGGCCAACTTTACCTCTTATGATGAAGATCTTCATGGCAAGGAGATAAGGGGAAAATCTCCTGTTTGGGATCTCACCGATCTTCATGGAGACAATCGATGGACTATGACTTGTATGTGTTGAGAAAAGATCTTTCAGTTCCACAATGAGAGAATCCTCAATCTTGACTTTGGTTGATCTTTGACTTCACCAAACATTTGCTATCTTGTACAAGCCATTACAAAGAACCATCCAAAATTTCTCTAAGTATGGAAAATGTTTTTCAAAGTATGTAAGGAGATCATGAGGTCATCTTCAAATTTTTGATGACCCTGTTGGTCCCGAAGGGTTATACAAGTTTGTAGAGGGGGGCGGGGGGGTTGAATACAAACACACGATTTTTTACTTTCTAAATTGTTTATTGATAAATCTCAAACAATTTACAACTTGTTGCGGAACAAGATTAAGGATTAACCTAATCTAAACAAGTTAAGAACACTAAGTTTCTTGCACTAGAATTAAGCTAGAAAGGAGATAAGGAAATTATGAATAATATCCTAACACAAAGATAGAGAGAATGAAGATAGCCGAGCACTTCAATTTGAAGTAGGGTTTCTCTTTATATACTGCATGCATTTAATGCATAGCAGTACAACTTTACACGTGGCAGCAGCTGATTGGTTGCATGAGTTGACTCCAGTAGACAACCTAGTAGCCGCATGATGAATAGTGTAGAATCAGAGTTGGTTGTACGAATCTGGACAAAAAGGATGTCCGTTCTGATAGTTCGTACGGAGACGTGCAAGGGGATAAGACAAAAAGTAACATGTAAAGGAAACTTCATGATCAGCGCTCGTTGAACAATACTTTATTAGCGAGTGACAAAGTTCAGCGATCGCTGAAGTCTTCTACTTGAAACTTCACGTTTGAGTGGACAGGTCTTGTCTTCGCTGATATCCGCATCAGTTCATTAGTAGACTTGTCGCTGGTTCTTGGGCTTGATCTTTGACATCAGCGTAGAACCTTTGTTTGACGTGAAACTTGTCTTCAGGGATCATAAGTAAACAACTAAAACTTATCATCGATCATCATTAAGACTGAACAGGCTCAGAGCTTATGGATGAACAGTGTTCACTGAATGTCTAATTTAAAAACACAAGTTTCCTATCAGCGGTACTTTAGAGACATAGTACTTATCAGCTATAGTGAAACTCTAATACATATTGTTTACTTACAATTTTCACTAAGTGTTTCGTAAAGAGTCATTATCAAATCACTTAGGGTTTGGATCAACAATCTCCCCCTATTTGATTATGGCATAGCAATGAAGGAAAATTGCTAAGTATGAAAACATAAGGATAAAAAGAACTCATAAAATATTTGTCCCTTTTACTGTTTTCTGGGATCTTTTGAGTACTGATGGAGTAAAGTACATTCGCTGAAATTTTTCTTTAAACTTCGTAAAGGTTACATAAGGAAGTGGAAAAATTATAAGTACAACAAATAAATTTACAAGTACAAAAGACATAAGCTGATAAAGATAGTAGAATTACAAGGACATCCTATCAGCTAGAAGGGTTCTTCCTTAACAAGAAGTTCATCAAGGGTTCTTGTAGAGGAAATCATCTAGTCAGGGACTGTTTCACCAAGATTTCGTCTATTCCGAGCTTCAGTAAAGGTCAGGGGCTTCATGTATTGTCCGAGAAGATCTCTTCTGAATCCACACCAATAGATGAGATCCCTGAGCTGTTCGATGGGAGTTATAGGAAGCTCAGAGATGCGTTGAAAGTGTTATCGTCCATCGTAGTCGTGAAAGAAGATTCTATAAGGTTCGCTTAGGACTTTACCAGGGACAAAACATTCACCAGGGGGCAGGGAGGTGTCGAGAACCGAGAGGTCAGGTTCAGGACCAAGTACCTCAGCACGAGAAAAAGCCGATTCCTGTTTCATTTCTGATAGGAGGACATGAGTCTGAAGGCACTAACGTTTTCTTTGCAGAGGCCCTTCTTATTTTTGGAACAGGAGTAGAAGGAGGAGGAATATCCACTGCAGAATAAACCAAGTCGATCTATTGATTTAGAAGTTTTTCGACATGATTTTTGTGTTGAGAGCGTGATTGCTGGATGGCTATTCTAATCTCCAACCATTCAGAGAAACCGTACTTCTGGATTGTAGCAGCATAGATGGTTTCCTTGGTACCGTTTTCTCTGAATATATCGACCTCAACAACTGGAACACCTATGGCCGTTCTTCCCCTGATGTTCACCTTGGGAATTCTGGCAGCCCGATATCGATAGTGCAGTCTTTCTTTGCACCATTCCAAGGTAGAGTCAGATACCTTGGTCTTTTCTTCGATGATCTTTTGGGCGTCTTCCCATAGTTGGCGTTGAACCTCGATGGGAGTTCTCCTCCGTTCAGGGTCTTTCACCGATTATTGGACAAGCTGGATGGCGTAGGCTTTATCTTTTTCTTCAGCTTCCCTTCGTTAGGCGAGTAATCTTTTAGCTCTGAGGTGATCAACGAACTCTTTCTTTGATAACCTGAACTTTGTAGGATCAGGAGTGACTTTGGAACGCGGAAGGATGATTCGCTGATCTTCATGATTCTTGATCATTGCATCTCTCTTTTTCTGATCCTCTTCACTTAGCTTTTGAGGAGCCAAGGAAGGTCTGTTTTTGTGAGAGAGCAGCTCTTCTTCTTGTTCTTCAGTCTCAAGGAAATCCAAGACTGGGATTATTTCTTCAGCTCTTGTGGCTGGGATTATTGTTGATGCAGCAGTAGGAACTTCAGCTGGATCCTCAAGCAAGAGAGAGGACTAGCTGAAACACAACGATCATTTGAGTGTGATCATTTGGGAAAGAAGAGATAGAGAGAATGAGGGTTAAGTGTTTAGAGGTTTTATGGAGAGGAGAACTGATATAGAGAATGGATAGAGGAGGGATGCAATATAAGGAAATAGAGTGTATGTTACCTGACAAACTGGCTTCCTAAAGAGAATAGCCAAGTTGTCTTTAGTGGAAACACCTTTGTTCTTGCCTTTGTCAGCTTCAGATGCTTCAGGCCTTTTGGTGGTCCCCTCCCCTGATTGGTCTGTGATGACAATCCCTTTTTGAGCCGGGGCTTTCTTGATAGGTTGGACGATGAAGAAATCATCATCGTCATCATCATCATCATCATCGTTTTTAGGTGATGATGATGGTTCATCATCAGCGATGTCGATTGGTTCATCGTCTTCAGCTTCTTCTTCAGATTCATCCTCGTCATCATAGGGTTCAGTAACATCAGCAACAGCTTCATCACGTTGCTCTTCGAGTTGCTCCCCCTGAGATACAGAGGGAGGTTTCTCGGTTCCCTCAGGGTTTTCAACTCCATGAGGTTGTTCTTTTGAAGCAGCATTAGCAACAGCAGTTTCATTTGTCTCCCCCTCAGCATTATGGGGAAGACCTTCATCGTTCTTCTCCCCCTCTTCCATATGATGTGTGGGGGAGGTAACCGGAATATCAGCGGCATCGGCAGTCATAGGATCACTGTCTTCCATGCCAGTGATACCCATGAAGGTTTCAATCACTACTATTTTGTCTTCCATGCCAGAAATAGCAGGATTGAGGCTTTGAAGATCCTCTCGATCAGCCTGAGTAAAGTGCGAAGGGGCACAGGTAGCAGCATTCAGGCGATCGAGGATTTGCTGCAGTAAGTTGGTGGCGATGCTGACATCCGTCTTCAATGAAGAGACTTCTCCCTAAAGGGTACCAACCGTTGTCTTCAGCGATGTGACTTCGTTGGACAGAGTAGTATGGGAGAAGTTGAGAGTGTTGATGGCAGTAGAGTTGTCAGCAAGAGTAGAGGCAAAACTTGCAATGTTGCCATCCACTTTCTCCAGATCAGCACTGGAGGCTTTGTTTCCTACCTCTGTTGTCAGCATCTTGAGGTTCTCTCCAGCGTCTGTAACCGCTGAAGAGTTAGTGGAGAGAGTGGTGTTGTAAGATTCCACCTTTGTCAGCAAGTCTTTAAGGGACTTGTTGATATCTCCCAAATTAGGACCTGTAACAGTAAACAACTTGTGAACAAAGGAAAGCTCTGAAGTTTGGGGTTTTGAGAAAGAAGTGTTTGGGATTTTGTGTATACCTGCAGGGTGGTTGACGAACTCATCGAAACTTCGATAGCCTGTAAATGTTTCCATGTCGTCCGCCAAAGAGCCTTGTCGCTGAGAAGTGCCTGCAGGTCATGTGTTCTGCGCCATCATCTTCTGAAGGTGATCAACAGAAGTATCGTTGAGGATGATGTTTTGTGCAGAGAACGGGGGGAAAATAGGTGGAGAGTCCAAAGAAAGAGTGGGAGGAGTGATGGTTGAGAAGAGGATTTTGGTAACGGGTTCAGCGTTGGATCCGCTAGGAAATACTTCTTCAGTCTGTAGAGAGCCTGAAGGAGGTGGGTTCAGTTCCAAGTTTATAACCTCAGTGTTTAGAGACGCTGAAGTTGGGATGGAAGGGGTGGCTTTTTCAGCTATGGCAGAGAGTACCACAGAACTATCCAGCGGCTCTTGTACAGAAAGAGTCGCGGAGTCTTCAGCCTGTGAGGGCTTGGGGGGTTGCTCCTTGGTTTTCTTGATCCTTTCGGAATCAAGTTGGGAAGTAGAGTGTTTCCTTTTTCGAGAAGGAGTGGAGGTTGCAGCGTGGGTATCAGCGGTGGGGATTTCCGCTGAAGTAGCCGCAGAAGTAGAAGAAGGAGGATTAAGAATAGATAAGATAGTAGAAAGATGTACCTCATTTGGCATGGGGCTGAAGTCGAGCACCTTAGCGCCAACCTGAGAGAGCCTCAGGTCACCCACTTTTGGGTATTTATCCCCAAGTCCGTTTAGAAAGATGGCACTGATAAACCGAGGATATGGAACACATGTTGGTCTATCAGCCATGTCTACTCTGAACCCCAGATCGTCGTAGATGATTGATGCCCAGTCAACGTGGAGACCTTTCAGCAGTGCATATCCCATGGCCTGTTGAGGTTGAGCAGCTTGCACAGATGAACCAGTTTTAGCTGTCATACAGCTTATCAGGTGAGCAAAGATAAAGTTCATCTCGCTTGGCATCTTGGACTTCTTGATCAGGGTCAGCTTCTTCTCAGGGCGTTCATCTATCCCTGTTTCCCACACATACTGCATTGCATCGATGAATGAAGTGATTGCTTCCCTATCAGCTAGGTTTTTGTGGTTTGGCAGAGGAATAAAACGTTTTTCTTTGGTGGCTGCAGGGAGGTTTAGTGCACGCCTGATAGTAGCAGGGTTGATTTTGGAGGTGCCATATTTGGTGTCACAGAGGATGACATCAAGTAGTTTCTTTGGGTCTTTGGATGAGGGTACCTGAGCTCGTCTGGCAGTATACCAGAACTGAACTAGAAGAGATCGATGAGCTGGGGGTGCAATAGTCAGGGCTGTCGATATGGGACAGGTCTTGAGAAAATTCACAGCATCATCAAGATGTTTGACCTGCTTCCTTTGAGGAAAATCGAAGAGAGCATAATGGTTGTTGTGCTGAAATGTAACTTGCTCAAGTTAAGCTTAACCTGAGGAGCTTTTGTTAGAACCACTTTCTCAGTAGCAGTAGGAGATTTGGCAGTAGGAGCGTCAGTGGAAGATGCCATTTCTGTTTATAGAAGAATATGAACAGAAGAGCTTAAAATGAATAAAATATTTAAAATAAGGGTTTTGTAGAAATTGGGGTTTTCTAGTTTTGACAAAGGTTTAAAAACTAGTGAATGTCTTATTTTCCTGCTTCCTTTTGAAATAAGGATTCTGGAAAACATATGAAGAACAAGTTTAAGATTTTTTCATTAAACTTGAAGAACAACCATGAAGATTGTATTCATAAAATCATGAAAAGAAAATGATTTTATTTTAAGAAAGTACTTTTGTTTGATCTCTTAAAACCAATAATAAGATCAGAAACAAGTTAATGACAGGTAAATAATAAGAATATTAACCTTGGTTGTCGAAGAAGAAGATAACAGTTTCTGGAAACGAGAGTTCAAAATGCAACAGTATTCTTTCTTGAAAGAGAAGTTGTTCGCGTAAAGGTAAAAATATAAACTCAAATGGTTTATATAGTGAGAGTTAGAGAGAGAAAAACTTGAGTGGGAAAAGTTTTTCATGATGACACGGACACGTCCCATGAATTTGATTGGACAAGGAAGTCGAAACGGGCGAACGTATCAGAGAAAACGTGATATGACTTATCTGTTATGATGACGTCATAAACGTCCTTTCATATTTTAGGATGTCTCTGAGGTTTTTGAAAAACTCAGGGATATTTTGAAAGTATGAAGCACTGAATTAGAAATATCAGTGTTAGAGTTTAGAAATTTCAAAAATATCACTGAAAGGAAGAGATATTCAGCGATGTGATTTGTTTTGAAATCTTTCAGTTCTAGTCGAACGTCAGCGAGCAAGAGAGAACATACCTTGATATCAGCAAATCAATTTTGTTCATAGAGAAGGTGATAGAATGGGTTATACAAGTTCATTTATATCACTGATCAAATGCGAACCACTGAAGATTTTATTCTTCTAAGTTCAGCATTCCAAGCTCGCTGATGAGAAAGTTGAATCTTGTCTCATCAAGAGGTTTGGTGAAAAGATCAGCTAACTGAAAGTCAGTTGGGATAAAATGAAGTTCTATATCACCATTCATCACATGATCTCTGATAAAATGATACCTGATTTCGATGTGTTTGGTTTTTGAGTGTAGCACTGGATTGTTGGCTATAGCGATGGCATTTGTGCTGTCGCAATAGATTGGAATCTTTGAGAGTTGTAAGTCATAGTCCAGTAGTTGATTTCTCATCCACAAGACCTGAGAACAACAGCTTCCAGCGGCTACATACTCAGCTTCAGTGGTTGAGGTGGACACTGAGTTTTGCTTTTTACTTATCCAACTTACTAGCTTTCCACCCAGGAGCTGACAGCCTCCTGTGGTGCTTTTCCTATCCAATTTGCAACCTGCAAAATCACTATCTGAATAGGCAATTAGATTAAACCCTGAGTCTTTGGGATACCAAATACGTAGGTCAGGAGTACCCTTAAGGTAACGGAAGATTCGCTTTACAACGATTAAGTGAGATTCCTTAGTTTCAGCTTGGTATCGTGCACACAAACAGGTTGCATACATAATATCAGGTCGGCTAGCTGTAAGATACAGAAGAGAGCCGATCATCCCACGGTACATCGTGACATTAACAGGTTTTCCTGAAGGATCATTGTTTAGTGTCAGCGGTGGTGCCATAGGGGTTATCATAGCTGAACTTTCAGTTAAATCAAATTTCTTCAGCATATCTTTAACATACTTTCCCTGATTAATGAAAGTTCCTTTTTCATTTTGTTTTATCTGAAGACCAAGGAAATATGTTAGTTCACCCATCATACTCATTTTATACTCTGCTTTCATCCTTTCAGAGAAACGAGTACAAAGGTCAGGGTTAGAAGAACCAAATATAATATCATCGACGTATATTTGAACAAGAATGATATGACCTTTTACTTTCCTGAAAAATAAAGTTTTGTCGATTTTACCACGCTCAATTTTTTTGATAAGGAGATAAGATGAGAGAGTGTCATACCATGCACGAGGAGCTTTCTTTAAGCCATAGAGTGCCTTATCCAGTTTATAAACATAACCTGGATGCTTAGGATATGAGACTCCTGGAGGTCGTTCCACGTAGACTTCTTCATTCAGCTTTCCATTTAGGAACGCTGACTTAACATCCATTTGATAAACTTTAAAGTCTTTGTGTACAGCGTAAGCTAAGAAAAGACGAATGGCTTCTAGTCTTGCCACTGGAGCAAAGGTTTCGTCGTAATCTATACTTCCTCTTGTCTGTATCCCTGAGCAACAAGTCGAGCCTTGTTGCGGGTTACAGTTCCATGTTCATCCAACTTGTTTCGATAGACCCATTTAGTGCCTATCACTGACTTGTCGGATGGTCTAGGAACAAGCTTCCAAACTTTGTTTCTTTCGAATTCAGTCAGCTCTTCTTGCATAGCGCTGACCCAGTTCGGATCTTGGAGGGCATCATCTGTTTTCTTTGGTTCAATAAGAGAAATAAAGTTAACAAATAAACAAATATTACCTACACTTCGTTGAGTCTGAACACCAGCGTTTGGATCACCAAGAATTTGTTCAATAGGGTGATTGATAGTCCATCGGTGAGCCGGATCGTGAGTTGATGGCTCAATCTGAACTTCTGGTGGAGTTGAGGATGAGGCTTCAACAACTTCTGGTATATCAGCCAAGAGAGGAATAGGTGCAGATGTCATTTCATTCACTGATTGTTGAGAAGTAGATGGTATGTCTGAGACAGAAGGTTCAGAAACAGGCATAGTGTTTAAAGGAACAATTGAGACCCATGAAGTTTCAGCTTCACTATTCTGCATGCTTGGGATGATTGTAGGATCATCATCTTCAGCGGGATGAGTATGAGGAGTGGGAATATCTTCTGAATCACCAAAATGAGAGAACATCAATTGATTCAGTTCTTCAGTGACAGCAGAAGGTCTAGAGTTCGTTGAGCGGGATTCGTCAAAGGTGACGTGGATAGTTTATTCGACAGTCTGTCTTCTTCGATTGAAGACTCTAAATGCTTTGGAGATTGAAGAATATCCAAGAAAGATTCCATCATCAGCCTTTGGATCAAACTTTCCAAGGGCATCTCTGTTGTTCAGTATGAAACACTGACATCCAAAGATGTGAAGAAAGATGATAGAAGTCTTTCTCCCATGAAAAAGTTTATAGACTGTCTTTTTGAATCTTTTGACGATCAGCGACCTGTTTTGAGTAAAACAAGCAATGTTGACAGCTTCTGCCCAAAACTAAGTAGGCAGGTGAGAATCGCTGAGCATTGATCGTGCGGCTTCAATGATAGTTCTATTTCTTCTTTCAGCGACTCCATTTTGTTGTGAGAAATACCGTTACTTTCAAAGAAGGAATCAAGAGAACTGTTTTTGAATTCAGTTCCATGATCACTCCTTATTGAGCGAACGGTCATGTTGTTCAGGACTTCCATTTTCCTAACAAAGGTGATGAGTTCTTCAGGGGTGTCATTCTTAGAACGAAGAAACATTACCTAGGTATAGCGAGAGAATTCATCAACTATGACCAAAGTATATTTATTTCCAGCGATGGATTGTTTGTTAACAGGACCAAACAAATCCATATGGAGAAGTTGAAGAGGACATGATACTGAGGAGACTTGCTTAGATTTAAAGCTTGCTTTGGTCTGTTTCCCTTTCTCACACGCTGAACATAAGGATTCTTTGGCGTATGAGTTATGAGGTAGACCAGTGACCAACTCCTTAGAAGAAAGAGTATTCAGTGTCTTAAAGTTGAGATGAGAGAGCCTCTTATGCCATAGCCAGTTGACATCAGATGAGGCTTTTGAGAAGAAACAGGAGTTCTCAGTGGTAGTAGAGTCCATGTTTATTACATAAACATTTTCCATACGATAACCGCTGAGAGCTATCTTCTCCTTTTTGTCAGTGACAAAGCAAGATTCCTTAGTGAAGATCACTTTGTTATCCTTGTCACATAGCTGACTTATGCTTAGAAGATTATGCTTCAGTCCTTCAACATATGAAACTCTTCCAAAGGTTGTTGTACCATTAGAGAGTACACCAAAACCTCGGGTATAGCCTTTTCCATTTCCACCGAAGGTCACTGAGGGACCCTTCTCTTCCTTATATTCAGTGAGCAGGTTTTCTTTCCAGTCATGTGTCTAGAGCATCCGCTATCGAGATACCAGATACCCTTCCTAACCTGCAAACAAAGGAAAATTAGTTTGACTTGGGCACCCATTTAACCATGGGTCCACATTTGTCAGTGGTGGTAGAGGAAGTGGAAGGTTCAGCAATCTTCGCAGCATTTGAAGATTCAGCTTTGGTGTCAGCCTTCACTTTGGTTAATTTCTTAACTCCAGTGGTCTTATTTGCTTTAGCGGCATTAATCTTCACCTTAGCTAACTTTTCAGCTTTGGTGGCTGTGGGGCACTTACTAGCAATGTGATCGGTAAGTCCACAGTGATAAAATTTCCTATAGCTAAAAGTAGCTTTAGGACCATTTGCATGGTTACCCTTTAATTTTAAATGAGCAGGGCCAACACCAAGTATACCTTTGGCATTGGAAATGGGAGGAACAATCAGTTCTTCGGATTTCTTACCAATGATATCCACTTTGATTCTAGGAGTAGATCGCTAAATGAATCCAGGGGTCATATTCTTAGAAGCAGAGGGATAGCTCACAGAAGCTTTAGAAGCATTCAACTTTGGTACATAGGTACCCTTCTGAGGTTTTTGGTTGAAAACTTTTTCTTTACCCTTACCTTTATCTTTAGAAGTTAAAGTAGGTTTTTCCTCAGGGATAGGTGATTTTGAAGAGGAACACTGAGAAGATGAAGTGTCAGGGATAGAGGACACGAACATTCCAAACTTAAGCATGGAATGGTCAGTGGTTGGTTCTTCAGCGTCAGCTTTGTAACCAAGACCACGTTTGTCACTCAAAGGAATCTGAGACTTAATTATCTCAGTGATTGTTGTTGAGGATTTATACCATCCATCAACAATAGCTTTTTCAGCTTTTAATGCAGCGATAGCTTCTTCTCGTTCGATTTTGACTAGCTGATTTATATGAATTTGATCTTTTAAATCTTCTTCAATTTTCGAAAGCTTTTCTATTTGAAGATGACAGTTTTTAAGTTGTTCAGCGAGATCAAGGTTTTGATTTTCAACAACAGTTTTGCCATCCATGGCATCATATAAACTCATAGTCAAGATATCGATCTTGTCATTTCTAGCCCTGGGGTTAGAGGATTTCTTGGAAAAAGCTGAGGTTCTAGAAACTTTCTTTGACCTGCACTCGCTAGCAAAATATCCTATCTTTTCACAGTTATAGCAAGTGGCAGTAGCCTTATCAACAGGAGTTGATGATCTAGGATTGTCAGTGAGAGCAAGAGGTTTGTTCTTTCTGAAATTTTTCTTTCTGAAATTTTTCTTTCTGGCGAATCTCCTGAACTTATTAGATAGGAGAGCCATAGATTCATCAAGATCTGAAGAGTCAGTATCTGATGAGCATTCAGAGTTAGTCTCCAACTCAGTGATATTGATAGTTGATCGCTGAGTGGAAGGTGACTCTGAGATTAAAGCAACAGGGGTGCTTTTGGAATCTTTTACAAGATTCTTCTTAAGATGACTCGACTGCTCATGATTAAGCATCGTGCCATATAAGGTAGAAAGAGTCATAGATTTTAGATCCTTTGATAGCTTGAGACACATTGAATAACTGTCCCAGCTTTCAGGTAAACATTCTAAGAACTTTGTCAGAATTTCAAAGTTAGAATATTCCTTACCAACGGTGTTTAGATCAATTATTAAGCAGTTAAAGCGTTGGTGAACTTCAGAGAGAGTTTCATTCTTACCACAAATGAAGCTTTCGTACTGTCTTACCAGGTTGATCTTTCTTGAGTCCTGGACTTCAGACGTACCTTCATATTGAACACAGATTGTGTCCCACATGGACTTGGAGGTTTTCAGGTTCATGACGGAATGGTAGACTTCATCAGGAAGAGCCATGGAGAGAATGGATCTGGCTTTGGTGTCGAGAGCCACTTTCTTCTTATCTTCATCAGTCCACATATGAATTTCCTTTGGAACCAATCTTTCTAGAATAGCAGCTCTATTCTCAGTGGCTGGAACTTCATGATCAATTCTAATAGGAACGTATGGACCATTTTCGATGTAATAAGGTATAGTTGGGTCTACACCTTCTAAGAAAAGTATCATCCTATTTTTCCATAGATTAAAGTTATCTCTGGAGAATCTAGGGGGTTTTGCAAAAGAACCATTGTCAATATAGTTTGTGTTTGTGTTGGTAGTCATTATGAGAAATAGCAAGGAAGAGAAAAGATTAGTATAAGCAAGATCTTGTTTGAGAGAAGAATTTCATAGCCGCAACTTGAGATCAAACACACCGAGATGCGTTTGATTCACTCAAGCTGTGCTCTGATACCAAGTTGTAACGTCCCAAAAATTACAATAAATTTTAACTTTAAAAATAGGAACTTTAATAAATAAAACCTTATTAAATATCCAACACCGTTTCGATTGCAAATTCAATAATAAATAATCTCAGTAATAATAAACAGCGGAAATTAAATTGTTTAATAATAACTCTAATCTCATGATTATAAAATCTTCACGTGCGCCAGCGTGTACCCGTCACGCCTTGGAGCCACAAGCACCTGAAACCACATTAAAATAGGAAAGGGTAAGCACAAGGCTTAGTGAATTCAAACCATATATAGGATCGCAATTATATCAGCATCACCCTTAAACAGCTAGTTATCACAACCAACTCATACCATGCAATCACGTCTTGCACCCAAATTTATATATACCAAGTATACCAGCACATATATTTCTTGGAACATCCATCAAGAAAATATATCACAATTAATAATAAGCCTTATACTTCTTGGAACGACCATCAAGAAAATATAATCGCAACTCATTATACAAACACATATACTTCTTGGAACACCCATCAAGAAGATATGTCACAATTAATAATAAGCCTTATACTCCTTGGAACGACCATAAAAGAAATATAATCACAACTCATTATACCAACACATATACTTCTTGGAACACCCATCAAGAAGATATGTCACAATTAATAATAAGCCTTATACTCCTTGGAACGACCATCAAGGAAATATAATCACAACTCATTATATAAACACATATACTTCTTGGAACAACCATCAAGAAGTACATCAATTACAGTGAGAGAACTCACCTCAAAAGCAAAGCTTATGTCCTCAACAGCAACACGAACCGGCCAACACCAGCTCACCTTTTTTTTCCACCTAAATAAGTGATATCAAACGTCACCACGAAGTCCTAACCCAAATTCACAACTACTAGATTACAAGTTACAAATTCCAGCTTTTACTCTAAAAACACGGGTCTGTTCGGGACCTGTTTAACCCCTTATAAACTGATAAATCCAGAAATATTTTTCCATAATCACAAATTCCCATGTCTTAGGGTTCCAGGGACATATCTCACGCGCTCTAACGATTTTTCTACAGTTTACTATGGATTTTACAAAACCGACTTGCAGCACAGTGAAAAACAGGACCTTTCAGTACAAAACAACAATTTGACACTAGCTATGGTCCGAACTGGTTTTTCCGTAAAACATATGAAACTTACTAGACTCAGAATGGGAGATTTTGGCACTAATTTCACCCCAATAAGATGTTCCTAAAAAAAGTTATCGCTTTCACAAAACAGTGGCAGAAACTGTGAATTTCACATGAAATGACAAACATTGATTATTAATCCATTAAGTCATAGCTTAACCCAAACAGACCCGAACAGCCTACAAGCTTACTGGAGAAAGGTCATACTAGGCTGGACAACCACCGAGCACCACCCACATCCGCCTCCGGCAGCGATGGTGGTTGGCGGCGGCGACGATGGTTACGGTAACCCTTCCGGCGAGACCTCCCAACGTCACCCACTCCCGACACACTCGCAAAACGCACCCGCACGCACCCGCACCCTGCATACCCCTGCACCCACCCCTCTGCCACCACCATGGCGGCGTGCAGCGGCGGCCCCACCGCTGGCAGCCGTGGCTGCAGCGGTGGTGGTGGCGGTTTACGGCGTTCCGACAACGAAATCACAACGAAAAAGAACGGGAACACGGGATTACCTCGACGTGACTTCTCCTCCCCCTTTTCCGGCAGAAACGGTGACGACGTCTCTCTCCTCTTTCCGGTGAACTCTCTCTTCTCCGGCGTATTCTCTCACTCTCGGCTCTCTCTCTACCTTCGCACCTTTCCCACTCTCGGTCCTCTCTCTTTTCCGGCCGAACAACGCCGGCAGCGCCGATGATGGTGGTTCACGGGAGTAGGTCGACGGCAGCACTAGGGAGGAGAGGGGGTACTAGGGTTTCGTTTGGTGTTTGCGAGGGTGAAAGAAACCGTGAGTTACCAAAAAGAATGACGGTTCTTTAGCTAAAAAACGTTTCCATGCAAACTTCATTAGCAAACACCACATTTAGTCCCTAGGTTTTTAAGGTATTTCCATATTTTAACATAACTTAGGATTTAACCATTTTGCCAATTCCGTTAACCCCGTTAATAACCCCGTTAAATAAAACTTTTAACAAGAATTAAAACAAGAAATTTACATACCGGGATACGGGCTTTACAACTCTCCCCCACTTGGATTAGACTTCGTCCTCGAAGTCTAGACCGGCGAATAACTCGGGAACAGTTCTCGCGCATCTCCGATTTGGGTTCCCACGTCCACTCGAACCCTTTCGGTGCGGCTACTGGACTTTCCTCAACTAGAATCTAAATTTCTCACCCCGTCTAGAAATTCTCGAATACTTTTCTTACTAACAAAACTCCTTCAAGGGCATTGAAATTATGATCGGAAGAACACTCCAACAACTGAAATCATTCTTAGTCAAACGACTTCGGTTGCCTCCCAACCTTAGATGTTCCATACATTCCGATTCAACTTTCAAGCTCTAACCATTCTAAAGGTGCTCACCAATATACCCTACAGGATACTCGAATTCGATCATTCCTACCATTACTGCCGATTACTTCCACGAGTTCTATAGACTCCCAAAATTTATTTCACACGGATCATCAAACCAGTAAACTTATAATCACTCACGAAAGTCATTCCACCAACCATTCATCACAATTAAGCATCTCAGGGTTACTACTTACTTCAAAAAGGTTACTGCGCAATTATTCTCTTAATTACAAAGGGCTTTATTCCCTTAACCAATACTATTCGGCCTACATTACCAACACGCGTGGAATACCCAACCTTCCACCGTCTACTTATCCTCCACACTCGCTCTACGAAGCCTAGTTACACCGTATCAAGATACACCTTAACGTCTACCTCCCAGGTACGTCTCAAGGCCCGGTATATCGGGACTACCTCCCAGGTAAGTGCCCAAGACTATATCCTCCCAGTGCCTACTGGAAAGTCAAGGTCATAACACATGAATACCGGAGTCCCACCAGAGATACCCAACCGACTATTACCAACGACTGACTGACGTGACCAAGGATCCAATGCAAAACCGTCTACCAACAACATGCCTATCCCGGAATGACTCACTCACCCAACATGTAAATACTCAACGCGCAATAAGTGAAAAACTGTGCAACAAAACTCCACATCGAGCCATTAAAAACCGTGCAATTGACCCATGACTATCTCAAAGTCAAAACCGAGCAAAACGCTCCACGCTTGCTAGACCCATAAGTCGGTCAAAAACGCGTTTAAATAAGGTTTAAGCAAGCAATACTCTAAAATCAACATTAGTCCCAAACTCGACACGGGTTAAACAAAAGAGTTTTCCAAAAGGACTCACACCCTTAAAATTCTCAAAATGACACATAACACTTATAAGCGCACTTCCCAAATGGTTTACAAAATCATTAACAAAATATTTTCAACGTCAAGATTTTTCATTTCAAAAAGACCGTAAGAAATAAAACTACTATTACCAGGTCGGTAGTTACGCAAAAATGGACACGCTCGTCCCACATATGAAAATCATGTTGAAAATCATTTCATTGCAGCTTAGTTTACTCACAACACAAAAAGCGAAATAAACAATTTCTTTGAAAATGAACCGTCACGGTTCTAGTATGAATTGACTCATGACATGTATTTAAAGTAACTGCTCGACCTTACACCGGGTGCGACAAAAGTGTGCACATAATTTCAAAATCAGTTCCACGACATTTGACCCCAAAATTTCCCTTTTTCAACATAAAATGTCGTGGCACAGGGTTCACCAACAAATCTTACGCGCGTCGGCTAGTCATACAAAACGATGAAACGGTTTACAAATATATTTTTGTTAAAACACGACTGTCTCGTGTAAGTTTCAACTTAAAGTTAAAAACCAATCCGTTTCCATCATTTGAAAATATCGACTAAAATCTCATAAAATCTCAAAAGGTGGGGTTTTTAAATTGATTTTCAAGATTTCCCCAAATGGTCACATAAACAAATAAGATATGCACCTCGTGAAATTAAACCCACACGACTCAACATGCCGTAAAACAAAACTTATTTTAACCAACTCACTCAAATAACTTTATATAGACATCGTGGAATGTAACTTTCCGTCTCAACTCTAACATATGTGGAGGAGTTCCAATGTTAAAGTCACAAGCCGTAGTCACTTGCCCAACATTTTAAACACCACAAAACACGGATATCATCTTACCCGAAAGAACCGTTGGAAAAATAACGAAATGAGACCAATTCTAACAAAGTTTGCACTCCCGTGATAAAACGATTTCATACACTTTCAAAACCATATTTCAAAATCTTGTGTGTGTGCTGAACATTTCCCAAAATTCCAAAACACCATCCATAAAATGATTTGAAACACAAGAATTAGTTAATGCAATCTATTTCAAAATCAAACTTTGTGCATGACTTAGTCGGCATTCTACGCCTCGACTCCTACTCCTCCAAATCTCTCCGGTCCACTAACGTCATCCGGACATTTAAACCTCTTAGGCAAGTTGGCAAATTACGTCAATTAATCCCTACGATTTTTCCTCAAATCAAAGTCGGCTCTAAAAGCCTATGATTCTAGCACAATCATCAATCTTGACCCGAAACGGTCTACTTAAAAAAAAACTATTACATCAGCAACCTCATCCACAAGTGGACAGCCTAGCCGTCCTATACTACGGCCCAAACGCTCACTACAAGTGATTAATACTAGAATCTTCCTTTTATTCCAACGACTACTAATTTATAACCTTCGTCACTACCCCAACGATCATCCCATCAAAGCAAATCAAGTACACACCTGTACTAGTAGGTTTACTATAGTCGTTCCTCCTTGTGATGGTTATTCTGGGTAGATATTACAACGAGTTATTAGCACATAATAACTCACACTAACAACGCTCACGCTCAACTCCTTGGATTCCTCGTGACTTCCCCGACTCGAGCACTGATCCTGTGTTTCCGATAGTAGGAGCTCTACTACTACCTTCCACACCTATCATCACTCGTTCCGAGTTCCATCCGATGTGTCCAAGTAGTTCCTTGCCGAAAAACTATACACATATGCCCGCACCGGCATATGTACACACTATTCCTAGCTCCCAAGGAATTCCACCCAATTCCACCACCCTTGCTATGACGAAATCCCCACTAGTCATGATGAGTCGCCTCGCGAATGCACAGTCGCACACAGTGTAAAACCAGATAGACATTCGAATATAAGATTCTATCCTACAACGGTTGGACTCAAACAAGAGTTGCGCAATAGAACTAAATCCGACATTCTAGGGCTATTCGGTTCCTACCGGATACAACCTATAGTGCATTCACTTAACAACCTATCAAGGCTAGCATAAACTCCTATTAGCAAACAACAAACATGCAGTACAGTGTAATAAGCACCAAGCAATCTAGCATACATACTCCTATGTTCTAGAAAGCAATCTAGCATACATACTCATACGTAAACACTCTTCCCAGCTCACTAGGAATTTCATCTCATCCCACCACCCTTGCTACAACGGAATCCCTATTAGCCATAACGAGTTGCCTCGCGAATACCCAGTCGTATGCAGCGTGAATCAAATAGACATTCGAATACAAGATTCTATCCTAGAACGGTTGGACTCAAACAAGATCTGCGCAATAGAACTAAATCAAATATTCTAAGGCTATATGATTCTTACTGCATACAACCTATAGGGCCTTCACTTAACAACCTACTATAACTAGCATTGATTCCTACTAGCAAACAATCATCATACAGTACAGTGTAAACCACATACGCAGTCTAACATGCATACCCTATGAACTGGAAAGCGATAAATACACTAAGTACTGTACCTTTCCCTTGGGCTCCGGCTGACTGTACACACTGCGCCCTCGATCACCGTTTCCCAAACGGGTTTTCCTTTCTTTTATTTTTTTTCCAAAAAAAATTAAGAGAATAATTTCATAGCCGCAAATTGAGATCAAACACACCGAGATGCGTTTGATTCACTCAAGCTGTGCTCTGATACCAAGTTGTAATGTCCCAAAAATTACAATAAATTTTAACATTAAAAATAGGCATTTTAATAAATAAAACCTTATTAAATATCCAACACCGTTTCTATTGCAAATTCAATAATAAATAATCTCAGTAATAATAAACAGCGGAAATTAAATTGTTTAATAATAACTCTAATCTCATGATTATAAAACTCTTCACGCGCGCCAGTGTGTACCCGTCACGCCTTGGAGCCACAAGCACCTGAAACCACATTAAAATAGGAAAGGGTACGCACAAGGCTTAGTGAATTCAAACCATATATAGGATCGCAATTATATCAGCATCACCCTTAAACAGCTAATTATCACAACCAACTCATACCATGCAATCACGTATTGCACCCAAATTTATATATACCAAGTATACCAGCACATATATTTCTTGGAACATCCATCAAGAAAATATATCACAATTAATAATAAGCCTTATACTTCTTGGAACGACCATCAAGAAAATATAATCGCAACTCATTATACAAACACATATACTTCTTGGAACACCCATCAAGAAGATATGTCACATTAATAATAAGCCTTATACTCCTTGGAACGACCATCAAGTAAATATAATCACAACTCATTATACCAACACATATACTTCTTGGAACACCCATCAAGAAGATATGTCACAATTAATAATAAGCCTTATACTCCTTGGAACGACCATCAAGGAAATATAATCACAACTCATTATACAAACACATATACTTCTTGGAACAACCATCAAGAAGTACATCAATCACAGTTCAATATATATACACAATTATATATACCCCACAACACAATAATATCAACAAACAATCATGACTATTACACTCGAGCTATAGTAACACAAATATAATTCCCATCCTATATAGTGAGAGAACTCACCTCAAAAGCAAAGCTTATGTCCTCAACAGCAACACGAACCGGCCAACACCAGCTCACCTTTTTTTTCCACCTAAATAAGTGATATCAAACATCACCACGAAGTCCTAACCCAAATTCACAACTACTAGATTACAAGTTACAAATTCCATCTTTTACTCTAAAAACACGGGTCTGTTCGAGACCTGTTTAACCCCTTATAAACTGATAAATCCAGAAATATTTTTCAATAATCACAAATTCCCATGTCTTAGGATTCCAGGGACATATCGCATGCGCTCTAACGATTTTTCTACAGTTTACTATGGATTTTACAAAAACGACTTGCAGAACAGTGAAAAACAGGACCTTTCAGTACAAAACAACAATTTGACACTAGTTATGGTCCGAACTGGTTTTTCTGTAAAACATATGAAACTTACTAGACTCAGAATGGGAGAATTTGGCACTGATTTCACCCCAATAAGATGTTCCTAGAAAAGGTTATGGCTTTCACAAAACAGTGGTAGAAACTGTGAATTTCACATGAAATGACAAACATTGATTATTAATCCACTAAGTCATAGCTTAACCCAAACAGACCCGAACAGCCTACAAGCTTACTGGAGAAAGGTCATACTAGGCTGGACAACCACCGAGCACCACCCACATCCGTCTCCGGCAGCGATGGTGGTTGGCGGCGGCGACGATGGTTACGGTAACCCTTCCGGCGAGACCTCCCAACGTCACCCACTCCCGACACACTCGCAAAACGCACCCGCACGCACCCGCACCCTGCATACCCCTGCACCCACCCCTCTGCCGCCACCATGGCGGCGTGCAGCGGCGGCCCCAACGCCGGCAGCCGTGGCTGCAGCGGTGGTGGTGGCGGTTTATGGCGTTCCGACAACGAAATCACAACGAAAAAGAACGGGAACACGGGATTACCTCGACGTGACTTCTCCTCCCCCTTTTCCGGCAGAAACGGTGACGACGTCTCTCTCCTATTTCCGGCGAACTCTCTCTTCTCCGGCGTATTCTCTCACTCTCGGCTCTCTCTCTACCTTCGCACCTTTCCCACTCTCGGTCCTCTCTCTTTTCCGGCCGAACAACGCCGGCAGCGCCGGTGATGGTGGTTCACGGGAGTAGGTCGACGGCAGCACTAGGGAGGAGAGGGGGTACTAGGGTTTCGTTTGGTGTTTGCGAGGGTGAAAGAAACCGTGAGTTACCAAAAAGAATGACGGTTCTTTAGCTAAAAAACGTTTCCATGCAAACTTCATTAGCAAACACCACATTTAGTCCCTAGGTTTTTAAGGTATTTCCATAGTTTAACATAACATAGGATTTAACCATTTTGCCAATTCCGTTAACCCCGTTAATAACCCCGTTAAATAAAACTTTTAACAAGAATTAAAACAAGAAATTTACATACCGGGATACGGTCTTTACAACTCTCCCCCACTTGGATTAGACTTCGTCCTCGAAGTCTAGACCGGCGAATAACTCGGGAACAGTTCTCGCGCATCTCCGATTTGGGTTCCCACGTCCACTCGAACCCTTTCGGTGCGGCCACTGGACTTTCCTCAACTAGAATCTAAATTTCTCACCCCGTCTAGAAATTCTCGAATACTTTTCTTACTAACAAAACTCCTTCAAGGGCATTGAAATTATGATCGGAAGAACACTCCAACAACTGAAATCATTCTTAGTCAAACGACTACGGTTGCCTCCCAACCTTAGATGTTCCATACATCCCGATTCAACTTTCAAGCTCTAACCATTCTAAAGGTGCTCACCAATATACCCTACATGATACTCGAATTCGATCATTCCTACCATTACTGCCGATTACTTCCACGAGTTCTATAGACTCCCAAAATTTATTTCACACGGATCATCAAACCAGTAAACTTATAATCACTCACGAAAGTCATTCCGCCAACCATTCATCACAATTAAGCATCTCAGGGTTACTACTTACTTCAAAAAGGTTACTGCGCAATTATTCTCTTAATTACAAAGGGCTTTATTCCCTTAACCAATACTATTCGGCCTACATTACCAACACGCGTGGAATACCCAACCTTCCACCGTCTACTTATCCTCCACACTCGCTCTACGAAGCCTAGTTACACCGTATCAAGATACACCTTAACGTCTACCTCCCAGGTACGTCTCAAGGCCCCGGCATATCGGGACTACCTCCCAGGTAAGTGCCCAAGACTATATCCTCCCAGTGCCTACTGGAAAGTCAAGGTCATAACACATGAATACCGGAGTCCCACCCGAGATACCCAACCGACCATTACCAACGACTGACTGACGTGACCAAGGATCCAATGCAAAACAGTCTACCAACAACATGCCTATCCCGGAATGACTCACTCACCCAACATGTAAATACTCAACGTGCAATAAGTGCAAAACTGTGCAACAAAACAACCCATCAACAAAACTCCACATCGAGCCATTAAAAACCGTGCAATTGACCCATGACTATCTTAAAGTCAAAACCGAGCAAAACGCTCCACGCTTGCTAGACCCATAAGTCGGTCAAAAACGCGTTTAAATAAGGTTTAAGCAAGCAATACTCTAAAATCAACATTAGTCCCAAACTCGACACGGGTTAAACAAAAGAGTTTTCCAAAAGGACTCACACCCTTAAAATTCTCAAAATGACACATAACACTTATAAGCGCACTTCCCAAATGGTTTACAAAATCATTAACAAAATATTTTCAACGTCAAGATTTTTCATTTCAAAAAGTCTGTAAGCAATAAAACTACTATTACCAGGTCGGTAGTTACGCAAAAATGGACACGCTCGTCCCACATATGAAAATCATGTTGAAAATCATTTCATTGCAGCTTAGTTTACTCACAACACGTAAAGCGAAATAAATAATTTCTTTGAAAATGAACCGTCACGGTTCTAGTATTAATTGACTCATGATATGTATTTAAAGTAACCGCTCGACCTTACACCGGGTGCGACAAAAGTGTGCACATAATTTCAAAATCAGTTCCACGACATTTGACCCCAAAATTTCTCTTTTTCAACATAAAATGTCGTGGCATAGGGTTCACCAACAAATCTTACGCGCGTCGGCTAGTCATACAAAACGATGAAACGGTTTACAAATATATTTTTGTTAAAACACGACTGTCTCGTGTAAGTTTCAACTTAAAGTTAAAAACCAATCCGTTTCCATCATTTGAAAATATCGACTAAAATCTCATAAAATCTCAAAAGGTGGTGTTCTTTAAATTGATTTCCAAGATTTCCCCAAATGGTCACATAAACAAATAAGATATGCACCTCGTGAAATTAAACCCACACGACTCAACATGCCGTAAAACAAAACTTATTTTAACCAACTCACTCAAATAGCTTTATACAAACATCGTGGAATGTAATTTTCCGTCTCAACTCTAACAAATGTGGAGGAGTTCCAATGTTAAAGTCACAAGCCGTAGTCACTTGCCCAACATTTTAAACACCACAAAACACGGATATCATCTTACCCGAAAGAACCGTTGGAAAAATAACGAAATGAGACCAATTCTAACAAAGTTTGCACTCCCGTGATAAAACGATTTCATACACTTTCAAAACCATATTTCAAAATCTTGTGTGTGTGCTGAACATTTCCCAAAAATCCAAAACACCATCCATAAAATGATTTGAATCACAAGAATTAGTTAATGCAATCTATTTCAAAATCAAACTTTGTGCATGACTTAGTCGACATTCTACGCCTCGACTCCTACTCCTCCAAATCTCTCCGGTCCACTAACGTCATCCGGACATTTAAACCTCTTAGGCAAGTTGGGAAATTACGTCAATTAATCCCTACGATTTTTCCTCAAATCAAAGTCGGCACTAAAAGCCTATGATTCTAGCACAATCATCAATCTTGACCCGAAACGGTCTACTTAAAAAAAAACTATTACATCAGCAACCTCATCCACAAGTGGACAGCCTAGCCGTCCTATACTACGGCCCAAACGCTCACTACAAGTGATTAATACTAGAATCGTCCTTTTATTCCAACGACTACTAATTTATAACCTTCGTCACTACCCCAACGATCATCCCATCAAAGCAAATCAAGTACACACCTGTACTAGTAGGTTTACTATAGTCGTTCCTTCTTGTGATGGTTGTTCTGGGTAGATATTACAACGAGTTATTAGCACATAATAACTCACACTAACAACGCTCACGCTCAACTCCTTGGATTCCTCGTGACTTCCCCGACTCGAGCACTGATCCTGTGTTTCCGATAGTAGGAGCTCTACTACTACCTTCCACACCTATCATCACTCGTTCTGAGTTCCATCCGATGTGTCCAAGTAGTTCCTTGCCGAAAAACTATACACATATGCCCGCACCGGCATATGTACACACTATTCCTAGCTCCCAAGGAATTCCACCCAATTCCACCACCCTTGCTATGACGAAATCCCCACTAGTCATGACGAGTCGCCTCGCGAATGCACAGTCGCACACAGTGTAAAACCAGATAGACATTCGAATATAAGATTCTATCCTACAACGGTTGGACTCAAACAAGAGCTGCGCAATAGAACTAAATCCGACATTCTAGGGCTATTCGGTTCCTACCGCATACAACCTATAGTGCATTCACTTAACAACCTATCAAGGATAGCATAAACTCCTATTAGCAAACAACAAACATGCAGTACAGTGTAATAAGCACCAAGCAATCTAGCATACATACTCCTATGTTCTAGAAAGCAATCTAGCATACATACTCATACGTAAACACTCTTCCCAGCTCACTAGGAATTTCATCTCATCCCACCACCCTTGCTACAACGGAATCCCTATTAGCCATAACGAGTTGCCTCGCGAATACCCAGTCGTATGCAGCGTGAATCAAATAGACATTCGAATACAAGATTCTATCCTAGAACGGTTGGACTCAAACAAGAGCTGCGCAATAGAACTAAATCAAATATTCTAAGGCTATATGATTCTTACTGCATACAACCTATAGGGCCTTCACTTAACAACCTACTATAACTAGCATTGATTCCTACTAGCAAACAATCATTATACAGTACAGTGTAAACCACATACGCAGTCTAGCATGCATACCCTATGAACTGGAAAGCGATAAATACACTAAGTACTGTACCTTTCCCTTGGGCTCCGGCTGACTGTACACACTGCGCCCTCGATCACCGTTTCCCAAACGGGTTTTCCTTTCTTTTATTTTTTTTCCAAAAAAAAAATTAAGAGAAGAATTTCATAGCCGCAACTTGCGATCAAACACACCGAGATGCGTTTGATTCACTCAAGCTGTGCTCTGATACCAAGTTGTAACGTCCCAAAAATTACAATAAATTTTAACTTTAAAAATAGGCATTTTAATAAATAAAACCTTATTAAATATCCAACACCGTTTCGATTGCAAATTCAATAATAAATAATCTCAGTAATAATAAACAGCGGAAATTAAATTGTTTAATAATAACTCTAATCTCATGATTATAAAACTCTTCACGCGCGCCAGTGTGTACCCGTCACGCCTTGGAGCAACAAGCACCTGAAACCACATTAAAATAGGAAAGGGTAAGCACAAAGCTTAGTGAATTCAAACCATATATAGGATCGCAATTATATAAGCATCACCCTTAAACAGCTAGTTATCACAACCAACTCATACCATGCAATCACGTCTTGCACCCAAATTTATATATACCAAGTATACCAGCACATATATTTCTTGGAACATCCATCAAGAAAATATATCACAATTAATAATAAGCCTTATACTTCTTGGAACGACCATCAAGAAAATATAATCGCAACTCATTATACAAACACATATACTTCTTGGAACACCCATCAAGAAGATATGTCACAATTAATAATAAGCCTTATACTCCTTGGAACGACCATCAAGGAAATATAATCACAACTCATTATACCAACACATATACTTCTTGGAACACCCATCAAGAAGATATGTCACAATTAATAATAAGCCTTATACTCCTTGGAACGACCATCAAGGAAATATAATCACAACTTATTATACAAACACATATACTTCTTGGAACAACCATCAAGAAGTACATCAATCACAGTTCAATATATATACACAATTATATATACCCCACAACACAATAATATCAACAAACAATCATGAATATTACACTCGAGCTATAGTAACACAAATATAATTCCCATCCTATATAGTGAGAGAACTCACCTCAAAAGCAAAGCTTATGTCCTCAACAGCAACACGAACCGGCCAACACCAGCTCACCTTTTTTTTCCACCTAAATAAGTGATATCAAACGTCACCACGAAGTCCTAACCCAAATTCACAACTACTAGATTACAAGTTACAAATTCCATCTTTTACTCTAAAAACACTGGTCTGTTCAGAACCTGTTTAACCCCTTATAAACTGATAAATCCAGAAATATTTTTCCATAATCACAAAGTCCCATGTCTTAGGGTTCCAGGGACATATCGCACGCGCTCTAACGATTTTTCTACAGTTTACTATGGATTTTACAAAACCGATTTGTAGCACAGTGAAAAACAGGACCTTTCAGTACAAAACAACAATTTGACACTAGCTATGGTCCGAACTGATTTTTCCGTAAAACATATGAAACTTACTACTCAGAATGGGAGATTTTGGCACTGGTTTCACCCCAATAAGATGTTCCTAGAAAAAGTTATGGCTTTCACAAAACAGTGGCAGAAACTGTGAATTTCACATGAAATGACAAACATTGATTATTAATCCATTAAGTCATAGCTTAACCCAAACAGACCCGAACAACCTACAAGCTTACTGGAGAAAGGTCATACTAGGCTGGACAACCACCGAGCACCACCCACATCCGCCTCCGGCAGCGGTGGTGGTTGGCGGCGGCGACGATGGTTACGGTAACCCTTCCGGCGAGACCTCCCAACGTCACCCACTCCCGACACACTCGCAAAACGCACCCGCACACACCCGCACCCTGCACACCCCTGCATCCACCCCTCTGCCGCCACCATGGCGGCGTGCAGCGGCGGCCCCACCGCAGGCAGCCGTGGCTGCGGCGGTGGTGGTGGCGGTTTACGACGTTCCGACAACGAAATCACAACGAAAAAGAACGGGAACACGGGATTACCTCGACGTGACTTCTCCTCCCCCTTTTCCGGCAGAAACGGTGACGACGTCTCTCTCCTCTTTCCGGCGAACTCTCTCTTCTCCGGCGTATTCTCTCACTCTCGGCTCTCTCTCTACCTTCGCACCTTTCCCACTCTCGGTCCTCTCTCTTTTCCTGCCGAACAACGCCGGCAGCGCCGGTGATGGTGGTTCACGGGAGTAGGTCGACGGCAGCACTAGGGAGGAGAGGGGGTACTAGGGTTTCGTTTGGTGTTTGCGAGGGTGAAAGAAACCGTGAGTTACCAAAAAGAATGACGGTTCTTTAGCTAAAAAACGTTTCCATGCAAACTTCATTAGCAAACACCACATTTAGTCCCTAGGTTTTTAAGGTATTTCCATATTTTAACATAACTTAGGATTTAACCATTTTGCCTATTCCGTTAACCCCGTTAATAACCCCGTTAAATAAAACTTTTAACAAGAATTAAAACAAGAAATTTACATACCGGGATACGGGCTTTACATCTTCGCTGATATCCGCATCAGTTCATTAGTAGATTTGTCGTTGGTTCTTGGGCTTGATCTTTGTCTTTAGCGTAGAACCTTTGTTTGACGTGAAACTTGTCTTCAGGGATCATAAGTAAACAACTAAAACTTATCAGTGATCATCATTAAGACTGAACAGGCTCAGAGCTTATGGATGAACAGTGTTCGCTGAATGTCTAATTTAGAGACATAGTACTTATCAGCTATAGTGAAACTCTAATACATATTGTTTACTTACAGAGTCATTATCAAATCACTGAGGGTTTGGATCAACAGACCCAACAATCTCCCCTATTTTATGATGACATCCATACTTAGAAAAACACGAGTAAGACAATGAATAATACATTTTGACCCTTGTTTACTCTTTTTTGGGTTCTTTTCACATAGTCCATTCTTTTTGTTCTTTTTGGATTTTTTTTGTATCCGACATTTACAAGTAAGATAAAGTATAGTTGTACAAACAAATGAAAGAAAAAAGGAAAGAAGTATAAACAATATGAACAAAGCAAATATTGCTTGCATCTTTGGAGGGGAGAGTTGAAACTTGTGTCTGGCTTGAGGATTCTTCATTTTGATCAGCAACCCGTTGATGTGTTGGAGAACTTTATCTTTCAGGAACTTTTGCTTTTCCATAATGATGATAATCTTTGAGGGAGGTTTGAGGTTAGGTGAATTAGGCTCAGGATGCTTCTTCCCATCTCTTGCATCTTCTTTCTTTCTGTTGGCATCTTCAGCTCTTCTTGTTCAGCATCATAATCCTTTATCTTTGTTTTGCTCCCCCCTCAGTTAGATCTTCCCGGACTGATGTGCTCCCCTTGACCGGTCCACCAATTTCCTCATTTTTTTAAATTGGACGCTGGATATGAGTACTGAGGGTTGATGTTGCTCCCCCTCAGCGGCCGACGACGAAAAAAATACTAAGAGATGTTGGAAAATCGGCCATGGTGGGTGTGGATTTGATTTTTGGTGGGGGGAGGGGGTGTCTAAAGGATGCACATGGTAATAAGTTGGTAGGAAAAAGGAAAAACAACAAAATGTGGGTGGTGTTTGGTTTGTCGGCAGAAAGAGAGAAAAAAAATTGAGGGGTCGGTGATAAAAAGATTGACACACACAAAAAATGGTGGGGATGCCCTTCGGTAGCCAAAAAAAATATGGGGGATTTTCGGTGGCTAAACAAAAGGGAGAGGGAGGTCTTCGGTGGGGGTGTTTGTAGAAAAATGGAAGTCGACGAGGGAAGGGGGGTCTATCGGCAAGAGGGCAACCGAGAGGGGTTGGTTTGGGGTTTCGGCAACAAGCAGGTCGGTGGCAGCTGCTTGGGACTTCCTTCCGCAGTGAAGAAACACAGCCGACGTGGCTGTAGTGTGGTTCGTCGGCAAAAAAAAAATTTAAGGGGGTGGGTGATAAAAAAGTTAAAAAAATAATTAGGGTGGGTTGGTGTTTCTTTTCGGCAGAAACCAAGCAGGAAGGGAAAAAAATTAAGGAGGCTGGTAAAATCGTCGGCAGTCGAAAGGATAAGGGGAGAAGAGATGAGGCCAAAATTTTTTTAAGGAGGGGGGTGTATTGTCTGCAGAAAAGAAAAGAAAAGAGAGGGGTGGGTGGGTGGGTGGGGTTGGGGGGAGTTTGGCGGCGGCAGGGGGTGGGGGGTTTTGGTCGGCAAAAGGTAAACAAAAAAAAGGGATTTGAATGGTGTTTCGGTTGCATGAAAGGAAAAAGAAAAGGAAAGAGGGAGGGAGGGAGGGAGGGGAGGTGGCGCCTTGGTGGTGGCAGAAGGTAAATAAAAAGGGGGATGGGTGGGTAGTATAAAGAGTATATATATATATATATTATTAATATTATTATTATTATATATATTAATATAATAATTTTTTTTTACAACCCCACCGAAATTTAAGGGTATCCCACCGAAATTTGAGAGATTTTCGGTGGAATATCGATAGAAACTTCGATAGGATTTTTTTTTTGAACATTTCTCATGCCCACCGAAAATATGCAAGATATGGACAAAAATTCGGTGGAATTGCTTGGAGAGAAGAGAAAATCTTCTAAGGCATCTTCCAAAAATCTTCAAAGTGAAGAAGAGATTGGAATCCCATCTTCCAATTTTTGATGACCCAAGAAAGATTGAAATTTGGCGAAGTAGGAGAATCACCATTATGAGAGAGAAAATCTTGAGAAAAAGTCACATAGGAAGTTGGTTCTCGTGAGAGGAAGGGTTTTGGTGATATGGAGTGTTTCACTGATGGAGGTTCATTGGAGAAGGGTGTAGGAGAGATAGTAGGTTGAGTTTGTTTAGATGGAAAAGGATGGTGAGAAGTATGATGGGAAATAAAATGTAGGTAATAATGGAGAGTGATGGGAGATGTGATGATGTCGGTAGAGAAGAGGTTGACACTAGTGAGTGTGTCAATGGGAAGGATTTTCAATACAAGAGGAGATCCAAAAGTTCACCATTTGACACTTTAGATTGCATGATGATCTTGATGATCTCTTCAATTTTCTCACTTTTATATTTGTCCACATAGATCCATCTGTCCAGCTCAAAATCTGCAATCACAAAGAATTTATTTCCTAGGTACCCATTTGGTAGTGGGTCCTTTTGGGTTAGATGTTGAAGGAAAAGAATTGGTGTCACTCAGATCAATTCTTTCTTTCGGACAGTCTTTGGCAAAATGAGAAACGTCACCACAGATATAACATTTTCTATAAAGAAAGTTCTTTTTAAAATCTTGACATTTTTCCTTACTTTTGCCCCTTTTGGTTATCTTCAAAGATTTTGATGAGGTGACAAAGAATTGGGGTGCAGAACCTAAAATTCCTTTTTTCAGAATTTGGGAGGACAAAAATCTTTTCCTTTGAATTGGACATTTTGAGGTTCACCGATCTGGGAATAAAATCGGTAGGGGAAGTCACATAGGTATTTTTAGAAAGATTTAAGGAATTTATTTTTAAGAAAGAATCAACACCTGAAGACTTGCCTTTTTCAAAGATAGAATTTTTTTTGTTTGAGTTGGAAGAGGAGGATGCATCATCTAAAGTCAAGAATTTTTTAAAGTCATGGATAGGTGTGGAAGAATCATTGGAATCTTGAGCCTTTTCCTTTGGAAAGGAAATGGGATCTTTTTCCTTTAAAAACATTCCAAGTTTTAAAGCTTCAGATGAGTCGGAAGAATTCATGGACACAGACCCAATAGAATTAGAATCGGAGGTTTCACAAAAAGTAAGTGAAGCACATGAGGTGGGTGCATGAGATTTTGAAGATTGATCAGTTTCCATTTTTCCAAAGCCTAAACCAGTTTTGTCATTACAAGAAATCTGATTTTGAAAAATCTTTTCTAGATTTTTGGAAGAACTGGTCCATTTTCTCATAATTTCTTGCTCCTCTTGAAAACGTTTAAATATTTTGTTTTTCTCCTTGGCAAGAATAAAGTTGATGGATTTTAGATCTTCAAGCTCAGCCTTAACTTTGTCAAACTGGTCAAGTTGGGAATGACATACTTGAAGTTGAGAGGATAGAGATTTTATTTGAGCATTTGCCTTTTTCTTAGCAGTTTTAGCATCAAAAAGATCAATGGTTAAAGAATCAAAAGCTTCAATCTTTTCAGCATCAGAAAGAGATAGAAATGGATGTACCTGTGATGAGGAGGAGAAGCACTTAGCTGATACAAGAGCAATTGAGGAGGTGTGACCTTCTGAATCATCCATGTCATTTATCTTGGCCATGAAACAGACATTTGAGGTGTCATTCTTGCTTTCAGATGTGGGTTCATCTACCAAATCATGAGTTTTAGCAGGCAGACCCTTTTCTCTTCTGACAAGTCTTTCATTTCTTTCCTTTTCTCTCTTGTATTTTTCCTTGTATCTTTCAGTCCGGTCAGAATTTGCAGAAGAGAGGTGTTGGCTGAACTTTTGGGAATCATATTTGGATCTTCCTGATTTTGAGGAAAATCGGCCTGAGGAAGTAGTTCTGGGTCTTTCAAGGTGTTTACTTCTACACTCAGAAGCAAAATGACCCTTTTTACCACAGTTAAAACATTCCTCCTTAGATTTGTCCAAAGAAGAGTGTTTAGAGAGAGAAGAGGATGATTTTCTACCAAAATTAGATTTTCCAGAAGAGGGGTGAGATTTGGATTTAGAATGCCCATCCAACATGGCCATTCATCAGATAATTTGTCAACTGAAGTTTCCTCACATTCATCCTCAGCATCACTAAGATATGCCTCCGAATGGTCATTGGGATCTTCTTGACTATCATGGTCAGAGTCGGATGGGTAGGTGATTCTTGGAATACACTTAGTCTTTTTGGAAGAGTCACTTAGGAGAGCTAGAGGAGAGCTCTTTATATCTGTGATGACAGACTTCCTTTGCAGTTTAGTCTGCTTATAGTTGAAGAGAGTTCCATAAAGAGAAGTGAGAGGCATATGATCAAGATCCTTGGTTGTCTTTATACAAGTACATATGTTTTCCCAAAAATCAGGAAGACAGTCCATAAACTTGCACAAGATTTCCTCATTGTTATACACTCTACCTAACAGCTTTAAGTCATTAAGAAGACTGATAAAGCGGTTATAGTAGTTGGAGAGAGATTCTCCTTTCTCATAAGAAAAGAGTTCCTATTTTCTAACAAGAGCAATTTTTCTGCTCTTTTTAACTTCATTTGTACCTTCGTACAAAACACACAGAGTGGACCACATCTCATTGGCAGTAGAGAGATTTACCAGAGAGTGGTATACTTCATCAGGAAGAGGAAGAGCAATGACAATTCTGACTTTAGAATCAAGAGACACAAGACGTTTTTCTTCATCAGTATATTTCTTGGGATTTTTAAGAATGTAAAGACCATTAGCAGCCGATTTTTCTTCATCAGAGGAATCATTAGAATCATCTTTGCCAATAGCTTCCTTACCGGATTTCTTGGTTTCATAGCGAGACCAGACTCCAGGGACTATAGGTCCCTCACTGAGAATGGTTGGATATCTACTATCCACTCCTTCCATGAAAAGCATCATCCGGCTTTTCCACAAAGAAAAGTTGTTGGGGTTAAACTTGGGAGGTTTGGCAATAGAGTCGTTTTCAGAAAAAATGTTTTGAGAGAGAGCTTCATTTTTGGAAGAAGAAGCAGCCATTGCAGATCAAGTTTATGAGTTAAACTTTCTGCTTTGATACCACTTGTTATTCCCAGATGGCTAATAAGAACAAGAACAGGTATTGTAGAAGGGGGGTTGAATACAATACACAATTTTTTTACTTTAATCAATTTTTTATTGAAAATATTCAAATCAAGAATTACACATAGAACAATTAGATTGTTGCGGAAAGAACAGATAAAATCTATTTTAACAATCTTCACAAAGTAATACTGAAAACTAAACAACTTCTAAAACACAAAGATTGAAAGCTATAAAGTTCAAAGAGAGAAAGGAGTAGAATATCTTGAGCACAGAGTAATCTTCAAGTCTTTCAAGAGTTGTAAGTGTTGTTCTGCATGGAGAAGTCTTCATCTTTATATAGTGTGATGAGCATTAAATGCTTAGGACACTTGTCATCAGGAGATTGGCTTGTAGGTGTTGACCTCTAAAAAGTTGATATGTCTTTTCCTATAATGCTAGAAAGGTTTGATGGTGACAATATATAAGAATGGGAAAAAGGACAAAAGAACCTTTTTCTTCCATACCCAGACATTCTATCTTTGAAGAGAAAACCTTTTAGCATGGACACAAGGGAGGATCCTCCTATTTGAGAATCCCACCGACTTGTCATGGACAAGGTAGGTGGAAGTCTTCTTAGGCCTTCCGCAGCGCCCGCGGGCTCGCTGCGGGCTCCATCGGGTAACGGTGGGGGTGGCTCGGGCTTGGGGCTCGGGATCGGGGTGCGGGTTTGAAAACCCGAGGAACCCGAACATGTTTTGTTTATTTAAATTTTTTATTCAAACGGCTCTTTCAAACGGCTACTTTTTATTTAATTTTTTTTCAATTTAATCACACTATATATATTAACCCTCAACCTCTTATTTTTTCACACAAACAATCTCTCAAACTCTCTCAAACTCTCTCAAATTCTCTCAAATTCTCTCAAACTCTCTCAAATTTCATCATGAATCCAAACAAAACACCTACATCCCGTCGTAACCGACCACATACACCGCAACCGCAAGAAGAACCGGAGCTTGGTTTCCAAGCGTTTACACAACCAGGTTATCGTCCGCAATTTTCGCAACAAATTCCGCCACAAATTTCGCAACAATATCCGCCACAATGGTCGCAACAATTTTCCCAACAATTTCACCAACATTTTCCTTACCAATTTACACGTGCCGGTTTGATTGAACAAGGTTTTACTCCGGCCAACTACAATATTCCTTCACCCGCAATCAATCTCGCCGACGACATTGTTCCGGAAACCCAACATACTAGCCCGCACACACCACAACCCATCTACACACAACCATCAAACCCGGAACCATCAAACCCGAGACCATCGAGAAAAGGAAAAAGCAAACAATATGAAAACAGAGCCCCCAAACAGATGTGGACTAACGAGGAGGAACTCGCGTTAGTGTTGGCGTGGGTTGACGTTTTGGAGGACCCCGTTATCGGTAACGCACAAACCCATGGTAATATTTTTATTGTTATTATTATTATTATTGTTATTATTAATATTATTATTATTATTATTATTATTATTCTTGTTAATATTCTTATACTTTAATTTACATAAATGTAGAAGGTTTTTGGACCCGAATCGGGGAAGTGTTCTATAGTTTGATGGGTCGCGCCAATTATAGAACAACTCATCAACTCAACACCAAGTTCAACGACCTGAATAAAAAAATTGCTCTTTTTGGCGGCATCTACAACAACTTGGTCAATAATAGATCAAGCGGAATGAGTGATGCCGACATTTCACGAGTGCCACACGAACGGTACCAAGCACAACAAGGGTTTGCTTTCTCTAAAGAACAAGCTTAGGAAGTCCTCAAAAAATGTCCAAAATGGGGAGCCGTTCCAACGATGACGACAACTTCATCGCGGGGTTCAAAACGTACCAACCCTTCCAATGATGACGATGACGACAACTCCATCGAGCAACTTCAACGACCCATCGGGAGAAACAAGGCAAAAAAAACATCAACGAGTAATACGTCCGGGTCGAATACGAACGAAAGTGTTACTCAGTTGTTGACGACGTTCAACGACAAGATTGATGATACAATGGAATACAAAATGAAAAAACTCGATCTCGAAATTGAACGCTCAAAACTCGAACGAGATAGGTTGGAACAAGAACTCGAAATCGAACGCTCAAAACGATTTGAGAAAGACTTCGAGTTTTTCATGACCTCGCATGATCACCTTACGGGAGACGTTTTGAGGGTTACTTTAAAGAGAAAAGAGCAAATTAAAAAATTTCATAATTGGTAGGGTTTTGTATTTTGTAATTTTTATTTTTAATGAATGATATGAATTTTTATTTTTATTATTTATCTTATTTTTATTTATTCAAAAATATATAAATATTTTTATTTTGTTAAATAATTAAATGTATAAATAAAAGAATTAAAAAAATGATGTGGCGCTGATGTGGCATTGAGGGCTTGAGGGCTTTTAGTTATGCGTTGGGGGTGTTTAGGGCTTGAGGGCTTAGCTGATGTGGCGCTGATGTGGCGTTGAGGGCTTTTATCTATGCGTTGTGGATGGCCTTAGGAGTGATGTCATGAGAGAATCCTCCAACTTTGAGGATCCCACCGATTTTCATGGGGACAATCGGTGGGATGGCCAAGTTTACCTCTTATGATGAAGATCTTCATGGCAAGGAGATAAGGGGAAAATCTCCTGTTTGGGATCTCACCGATCTTCATGGAGACAATCGGTGGACTATGACTTGTATGTGTTGAGAAAAGATCTTTCACTTCCACAATGAGAGAATCTTCAATCTTGACTTTGGTTGATCTTTGACTTCACCAAACATTTGGTATCTTGTACAAGCCATTACAAAGAACCATCCAAAATTTCTCTAAGTATGGAAAATGTTTTTCAAAGTATGTAAGGAGATCATGAGGTCATCTTCAAATCTTTGATGACCCATCAGAAAGCCGAGGCCAAGGTATGTGGGGCCCTTTGTCATTATAGAACGAATTGGAGCAGTAGCCTACAAGTTGGATTTACCATAAGGATTAAAGGGAGTACATCCAACGTTCCATGTTTCGAATTTGAAGAAGTGTTTAGCTGAGTCAGATGTAGCAATGCAGTTAGAGGATATCAGTGTAGATGAAAGTTTGACGTATGTGGAAGAACCAGTTGAGATCGTGGATAGTTGTTGGTCCCGAAAGGCCTAAACAAGTTTGTAGAAGGGGGGGGGGTGAATACAAACACACTATTTTACTTTTCTAAATTGTTTATTGATAAATCATTAACAATTTACAGCTTGTTGCGGAAACAAGATTAAGGATAAACCTAAATCTAAACAAGTTGGAACACTAAGGATTTCTTGCACTAAGAAAGATAAGGAGATTACTAATAAAATCCTATCTTGAGAGATTTGAACTTGTCCAGAGTTAGCAAGTTACTTCAAATGAAGTGAGTTCATCTCTTTATATACTGCATGCATTTAATGCACTTCAGTATACACTTTACACGTGTCATCAGCGGATTGGTTGCATGTCATTGACCTTTGTTGACAACCTTAGTAGCCGCATGAATGAACAGTGTAGTATCAGAGTGGTTGTACGATTTCAGATTTTCGGAGGTTCTTTTCTGACATTTCGTACGGTGGCGTGCAAGGGAGGTTAAGACAAAAGTACTTTGTACGGAGGACTTCATGATCAGCTTTCGTTGATTCAGCGATTATCATTTACTATTCAGCGAATGATAAAGTTCAGCGATAGCTAAAGTCTTGTACTTGATACTTCACGTTGAGTGGACAAATCTGAGTCTTCGCTGATCCGCATCAGTTCATTAGGAGACTTGTCGCTGGTTCTTGAGCTTGATCTTCGACTTCAGCGTAGAACCTTTGTTGACGTGAATCTTGTCTTCAGGGATCATAAGTAAACAACTAACTTATCAGCGATCACCATAAGGACTGAATAGACTCAGCGATATGGTGAACAGTGTTCGCTGAATGTTTAATCTAAAAGTGCGAGAGTTCCTATCAGCAGTACTGTAAGATCTTAGTACTTATCAGCGATAGTGAAACTCTGATACATATTGTTTACTTACAATTTTCACTAAGTATTTAAGATAGGGTCATTATCAAATCACTGAGGGTTTGGATCAACAATCTCCCCCTATTTGATCATGACATAGCAACAAAGAAAATTGCTATTTAATGAAAACATAAGGATAAAAAGAACTCATAAAATATTTGTCCCTTTTACTGTTTTCTGGGATCTTTTCAGTACTGATGGAGTAAAGTACTTTCGCTGAAATCTTTCTTTAAATCTTTGAATCAGGTTACAATATGAATAAGAAAGATTACAAGTACAAGCGAAATAAATTACAAGTACTGAAGGATGACTGATACAATAGAGAAAGTGGTGATTGTTGTCAGCCTTCAAAGGGTTCTTCCTTAATGAGAAGTTCATCAAGGGTTGTCTTTTCAGTTGGAATCATCCAGTCAGGAACCTTTTCTCCTTTATTCTTTAGCTTCAGAGCAGCTTCAAAAATCAAGGGTTTTAGGTGTCGTGCCTGAATGTCTTTTCTGAAGTCGCACCAGTAGATGAGATCTCTGAGCTGTTCGATTGGAGTGATTGGAAGCTCAGCGATCCGTTGAAAGCATTTACGTCCGTCGTAGTCAAGAAAGAATATTCCATAAGGATTACTGATGACTTTACCAGGGACGAAAAGTTCACATGGTGGCAAAGAGATGTCAAGGGCAGATAGATCAGGATCAGGACCAAGTACTTCAGCGCGAGAGAAACCAATTCCAGTTTCATTTCGTATGACAGGACCTGAGTTTGAATCTTGACGTTTCTTCTTTGGTGAGCCCCTTTTTCTTTTCGGCTTTAGATCAGGAACAAGAGGAATATCCACACAAGAAGATATCAAATCGATCTGTCTGTTTATCAGCTTTTCGAAATGATCCTTGTACTTAGATTTTGATGGTTGGATAGCTAACCTCATCTCCAGCCATTCAGAGAGACCATACCTTTTTACAGTGTCAGCACGAAAGGTTTCAGATGAGCCATCTTCTCTGAACAGTTTGATGTCAACAATAGGTACTCCGATGGAGGTTCTTCCAGAGATGAATACCTTGTTGATCTTCGCTGGACGATATCTGAAGTGGATTTTCTCTTTACACCAGATCAAGGTGGTCTGAGAAACTTCAGCTTTCTTTTCCACGATCTTCTGGGCTTGTTCCCAAAGCTTTCGTTGGATTTGAATGGGAATACGCTTCAGCTTGGGGTCTTTGACAGATTCTTGAGTGAGCTTGATGGCGTATTCTCTGTCTTTGTCTTCAGCTTCCTTCCTTTCAGCGATGAGGCGTTCAGCTCTGAGATGATCCTGGAATTCAGCTTTTGAAATTCTGAACTTAGGAGGAACTGAAGGTAGTTGATCGCGCCTTAGAATGATTCGCTGATCCTCGAATCGCTTTATCATTTCTTCTCTCCTCTTTTGATCTTCTTCACTCAGCCTTTGAGAATCTGAGGAAGGTCTGTTTCTGTGCGAGAGAGGTTGTTCTTCTGGTTCATCAGTCTCAGAAATTAAATCTAAGACTGGGATTATGTCTTCAGCGGTAGCTGGAATTATTGGTGAAGTCGCAATAGTAGATCCTTCAGCGATATCCTCAAACAGGGGAGAGGACTAGCTGAAACGCAGCGATCGTACAAATAAGAACTGGGCAGAAGAACTTGGGTAGAAAAGATAGAAAAAAATGTGGATGTGTATGGTGTTTGTGGAATGGATAACTGATTGTTCAGAGATGATCAGGGAAGGAAAAATAAGTTTAGTGTACCTGACAAATCGGCTTTGCAAGTAGGATCGCCAAATTATCATCTTCAGCGATGCCTTTGTCTTTGCTTTTCTCAGCGTCAGAGGCTGACTGCTTTGTCTTTGTTTTCGTCTTCTCCCCTGTGGATTCGGTTATCACAATCCCTTTAAGAGCTTTTCGAGGAGCATGTTTGACGACAAAGAATTCATCATCTTCATCATCATCATCATCATCGTTCCTTGGAGAGGAGGATGGTTCAGCTTCAGGGATGTCGATGTCTTCGTCTTCTTCTGCTTCGGATTCCTCAGCATCTTCTTCGAGTTGCTCCCCCTCAGATACAGAGGCGAGGTTCTCGGTTCCCTCAGGGTTTTCATCTCCCTGAGGTCCAGTAACTAGATCTTCATTACCCTCTCCCCTGATAGATTCATCATGGGAAAGGTCTTCAGCGCTCTTATTTTGATCTTCAGCGCTCTTCTCCTGTTCAGCGCTCTTCTCCCCCTCTTTCTCATGATGGGCGGGGGAGGAATGAGTAGATTCAGCATTGGTGTTGTCTCTGTCTTCTGGGCCAGAGACTTTCACACAACCTTCAAGCTTAGCTATTCTGTCTTCTAGGCCAGAAATAGCAGGCGTGATTTTCTTCAGCTCTTGGCGATCCTCTGCGGTGAATGAGTCCAAAATAGGTGCAGAGGCCGGAGCAGGAGCTGGATTGTTTGCCTTGTTCACCAGCGTCTCGATCATTGTCCTGACAGAACTAAGGTCGGTCTTCACTGAGCCCAAGTCGGTCTTGACCACTGACATATCACCTTCGAGTGTACCAACCGATTTCTTCAGCGTTGTAACCTCGCTGGAAACGGTGGAAACTGACGATTTGAGGTTGGTGTAGTCAGTGTAGATGTCGGAGAGCACTTTGGCAAAGTCGGCGAGAGTTTTATCAAGGTCTTTGATGTCATCAGAGGAGGCCTTCTTTTCCACCACAGCAGTCAGCTTCGTCAGATTCTCTCCAGCGTTTGTTACAGCTGTAGAGTTATTTGATAGACCGGTGGTGAGATCTGTAAGTTTCATCTCCATGGACTTCAGAGACTGGTTGATGTCTCCCAAATAAGGACCTGTAACATATAAGTACTTGTGAACAAAGGAAAGCTCAGAAGTTTCAGGTTTAGTTACAGTGTTTAAGGTGGGATCTGTACCTGCAGGAGCGTTGACGAACTCATCAAAGTTTCGAGTCCCTCCATAGTGTTCCATATCTCCCTCAAAAGTTCCGTGAGGGATGGAGATCTCTGCAGGTCCTTTCTTCGTCATTCGCTGAGAAGCTTCAACGGCTTCTTGAATGATGGCATCTCCAGCTTTAACTGGAGGAGTGTCCAAAGAAGTAGAGGGATGATCGAAGGATAAGAATTGGGGTTGGGTTGCAAGTTCAGCGTTGGATTCACTGAGAAGTACTTCATCAGTCTTTTGAGAGACTGAAGAAGGTAGGGTAGATTCCAAAGTTCTAACCTCAGCGTGTAAGGACGCTGAAGTAGGTTTAGAAGGGATGGATTGAATTGGTGTGGCAGAGCGTACCACGGAACTTTCCTTCAGCTCTTCAGAATGAGCTGAGGAGTCTTCAGGATGGAGTTGCTGGGGATGCTCCTTGGTTTTCTTAATCCTTTTGGAATCAAGAGGGGTAAGAGATTGTTTCCTTTTCTTAGAAGGAATGGATTTTGTGGCCTGGGAATCAGCGAGGGGTATTGTCGCTGAAGGAGCCACAGAAAGCGGAGAATTAAGTAGAGTGAGAAGGGTAGAGAGACGTACCTCGTTGGCGACAGGTTTGAAGTCGAGAACTTTAGGGCCAATCTGAGAGAGTTTCAGATCACCCTCTTCAGGATAGCTGTCCTTCAGGCCATATTGAAAGATGGCGCTGATGAATCGTGGGTAAGGGACCCATGCTGGTCGGTCAGCGGCAGAATCAACACGTTGAATGAGGTCTTCATAGATGATGGAGGCCCAGTCAATGTTGAGACCTTTCAGCAGTGCGTAACCCATGGCCTGCTGAGGTTGAGCGGCTTGATCAGAAGATCCGGATTTCGCTGTCATGCAGCTGATCAGGTGAGCGAAAATGAAGTTCATCTCGCTGGGCATCTTGGATTTCTTTATCAGCGTCAACTTCTTCTCAGGCAGCTTGTCTCTTCCAGTCTCCCAGATGTAACCCATCGCATCAATGAAAGCAATGATTTCTTCCCTGTCAGCGTGCTTCTTGTGGTCAGGTAATGGAATGAAAGGATTTTCTGAGGTAGCGTTAGGGAATTTCAGAGCTTTGCGGATTATTGCGGGGGTTATCTTGATGGTGCCATACTCAGTATCGCTGAGTATGCAGTCGATGGTTTTAGATGGATCTTTGGCGGAGGGTAGGTCGGTGTGTTTGGCAGAGTACCAGAATTGGGATAATAGACGCTGACTGGCAGGAGGTGAGATTGTCAGTGCTGTGTAGATGGGGCTATTCTTCAAAAGATTTACAGCGTCGTCTAGATGGGGTACCTGCTTCCGAGGAGGAAACTCGAGAAGCGCTGAGAGGTTGTTTGCCTTTGTCCAGTCTAGTTGATCCAGCTCAAACTTAACCTGAGGAGCTTTGGTGATTTCCAGTTCCTCAGAATCAGCGGAGATGGACTCAGCGGTAACATTCAGCTTTGAAGTTGCCATTTCACTGTATTATCAGTTCAACCAAAGATGTTAACAAATAAGAAATATCTTAATGTGGAAAGAAAATTTCCATTAAGATTTTTTGAATTTTGTCCATTTCATTCAGACAAAAAAAAGTCTTAATGAAGATTAGGGTTTTTCTTGTTTTTAAAAAAAACGAATATAACACCCATAAGCCTTGTATTCCAGTTTCTAAAAAAATGGATACGAAAGAAGAACAAGTTTAAGATTTTAGATTTAAAACTTGAAGAACAACCATGAAATGGTTGTGTTTATAAAACCATGAAAGAAAATGATTTTATTTTTGAGTTCTTTTGTTTGATCTTGTGTAAAACAATGATAAGATCGAAAACAAGTTATTCGCATTTGATAATAGATAAGAACATATTAACCTTGAGTTTGATGAAGAAGATGATGAACAGTTCTTGAAGATTGAGAGCACAAAATGCAACAGTGTTCTTTTCTTGCAAAGACAGATTGATTCGCGTAAAAGACAAATATAAACTTTGAGAGTGTTTATATAGGAAGAGAGTATAGAGAGAAAAACTTGAGCGGGAAAGTTTTTCATCATGACACGGACACGTGTTTGCATTTGATTGGATAGACAACGAAACGTGCAAACGTGTGTCAGAAAAAGAGCGTGCCCGGTGTTATCCGTTGCAATGACGTCACAACTGTCCTTTCACATTCTTTCGTTGTCTCTGAGGTTTTGAAAGAAAAACTCAGGGACTCTTTGGAAAATATGAAGCACTGAATAGAAATATCAGTGAGGGTTTTAAGAAATTTCAAAATATCGCTGTTAAGGAAGAGATATTCAGCGATGAAAGAATTTGAAATCTTGCATTTTCATGCGTTTTGTCAGAGAGAGAAAACATACCTTGATATCAGTTTAACCAAATTTATTCAGAGAGAAGATGATGAAATGGATTGTACAAGTTTATTTTATCCGAGAGCGTATACAAGAATGTATAAACGTATCGCTGATTAAATGTGAACCGCTGAAGATTTATCCTTCAAAGTTCAGCATTCCAAGTTCGCTGATGAGAAAGTTGAATCTTGTCTCATCAAGAGGTTTGGTAAACAAATCAGCTAACTGATAATCAGTTGGGATAAAATGAAGTTCTATATCACCATTCATCACATGATCTCTGATAAAATGATATCTGATTTCTATGTGTTTTGTCTTTGAGTGTAGCACTGGATTGTTTGCTATAGCGATGGCACTTGTGCTGTCGCAATAGATTGGAATTTTGGAGAGCTGAAGATCATAGTCTAGTAGTTGATTTCTCATCCACAAGACTTGAGAACAACAGCTTCCAGCGGCTACATACTCAGCTTCAGCTGTGGAAGTGGACACTGAGTTTTGCTTCTTACTTGTCCAACTTACCAGCTTTCCACCCAGGAGCTGATATCCTCCTGTGGTGCTTTTCCTATCCATTTTGCAACCTGCAAAATCACTGTCTGAATAGGCGGTTAGATCGAATCCTGAATCTTTGGGATACCAAAGACCTAGATTCGATGTACCCTTAAGATATCGAAAGATTCGCTTTACAGCTTTCATATGGGATATCTTAGGTTCAGCTTGATATCGTGCGCACAGACATGTTGCAAACATAATATCGGGTCGGCTAGCTGTAAGATACAGTAGTGAGCCGATCATCCCACGGTACAGCGTGACATTGACAGGAACACCCTTTGTGTCCTTATCAAGTATCAGCGGTGGTGCCATAGGGGTTTTCATAGCTGAACTTTCAGTTAAGTCGAATTTCTTCAGCATATCTTTAACATACTTTCCCTGATTTATAAAAGTTCCTTTTTCAGTTTGCTTAATCTGAAGACCAAGGAAATATGTTAGTTCACCCATCATACTCATTATATACTCATCTTTCATTCTATCAGCGAAACGAGTACAAAGCTCAGGGTTAGTAGAACCAAATATAATGTCATCAACATATATTTGAACTAAAATGATATGACCTTTTATTTTTCTAAAAAACAAAGTTTTGTCAATCTTACCTCTCTCAAATTTTTCAAGGTGGAGATAAGTAGAAAGAGTGTCATACCATGCACGAGGAGCTTGCTTCAAGCCATAAAGTGCCTTATCCAGCTTATAAACATAACCTGGACGCTTAGGATCTGAGAATCCTGGAGGTTGTTCCACATAAACTTCTTCATTCAGCTTTCCATTTAGAAACGCTGACTTAACATCCATTTGATGTACAGTGAAGTTTTTGTGTACAACTTTCCACTTATTTTTAATGAATGATATGAATTTTTATTTTTATTATTTATCTTATTTTTATTTATTCAAAAATATATAAATATTTTTATTTTGTTAAATAATTAAATGTATAAATAAAAGAATTAAAAAAATGATGTGGCGCTGATGTGGCATTGAGGGCTTGAGGGCTTTTAGTTATGCGCTGGGGGTGTTTAGGGCTTGAGGGCTTAGCTGATGTGGCGCTGATGTGGCGTTGAGGGCTTTTATCTATGCGTTGTGGATGGCCTTAGGAGTGATGTCATGAGAGAATCCTCCAACTTTGAGGATCCCACCGATTTTCATGGGGACAATCGGTGGGATGGCCAAGTTTACCTCTTATGATGAAGATCTTCATGGCAAGGAGATAAGGGGAAAATCTCCTGTTTGGGATCTCACCGATCTTCATGGAGACAATCGGTGGACTATGACTTGTATGTGTTGAGAAAAGATCTTTCACTTCCACAATGAGAGAATCTTCAATCTTGACTTTGGTTGATCTTTGACTTCACCAAACATTTGGTATCTTGTACAAGCCATTACAAAGAACCATCCAAAATTTCTCTAAGTATGGAAAATGTTTTTCAAAGTATGTAAGGAGATCATGAGGTCATCTTCAAATCTTTGATGACCCATCAGAAAGCCGAGGCCAAGGTATGTGGGGCCCTTTGTCATTATAGAACGAATTGGAGCAGTAGCCTACAAGTTGGATTTACCATAAGGATTAAAGGGAGTACATCCAACGTTCCATGTTTTGAATTTGAAGAAGTGTTTAGCTGAGTCAGATGTAGCAATGCAGTTAGAGGATATCAGTGTAGATGAAAGTTTGACGTATGTGGAAGAACCAGTTGAGATCGTGGATAGTTGTTGGTCCCGAAAGGCCTAAACAAGTTTGTAGAAGGGGGGGGGGGTTGAATACAAACACACTATTTTACTTTTCTAAATTGTTTATTGATAAATCATTAACAATTTACAGCTTGTTGCGGAAACAAGATTAAGGATAAACCTAAATCTAAACAAGTTGGAACACTAAGGTTTTCTTGCACTAAGAAAGATAAGGAGATTACTAATAAAATCCTATCTTGAGAGATTTGAACTTGTCCAGAGTTAGCAAGTTACTTCAAATGAAGTGAGTTCATCTCTTTATATACTGCATGCATTTAATGCACTTCAGTATACACTTTACACGTGTCATCAGCGGATTGGTTGCATGTCATTGACCTTTGTTGACAACCTTAGTAGCCGCATGAATGAACAGTGTAGTATCAGAGTGGTTGTACGATTTCAGATTTTCGGAGGTTCTTTTCTGACATTTCGTACGGTGGCGTGCAAGGGAGGTTAAGACAAAAGTACTTTGTACGGAGGACTTCATGATCAGCTTTCGTTGATTCAGCGATTATCATTTACTATTCAGCGAATGATAAAGTTCAGCGATAGCTAAAGTCTTGTACTTGATACTTCACGTTGAGTGGACAAATCTGAGTCTTCGCTGATCCGCATCAGTTCATTAGGAGACTTGTCGCTGGTTCTTGAGCTTGATCTTTGACTTCAGCGTAGAACCTTTGTTGACGTGAATCTTGTCTTCAGGGATCATAAGTAAACAACTAACTTATCAGCGATCACCATAAGGACTGAACAGACTCAGCGATATGGTGAACAGTGTTCGCTGAATGTTTAATCTAAAAGTGCGAGAGTTCCTATCAGCAGTACTGTAAGATCTTAGTACTTATCAGCGATAGTGAAACTCTGATACATATTGTTTACTTACAATTTTCACTAAGTATTTAAGATAGGGTCATTATCAAATCACTGAGGGTTTGGATCAACAATAGTAAAGTCCGAAAACTGAGAAATAAGGAGATCAGATTGGTAAAAGTTAAGTGGAGGTATCATAAAGGATAAGGGGCAACTTGGGAAGTGGAATCGGACATGAGATCTAAGTACCCTCATCTTTTCGACAATGGAATTCCGGGGACGAAATTCTTTTGAGGGGGAGGTATTGTAATAATTAAGGTCCTTAATGGGAAGAATAAGAGTTTTGTGGGGAATGTTGTAAATTTGTAACTCCAAGGGTTGATTTGTAAATTTGGAAAGATGGTATAAAACCCTCAATGATTGCACAAAACCCTAGGTTTTTGCCATTTTCTTTTGACGGTTGCTTGTGTGGAAGCAGAGAGAAGAAGAATCAAGCTACTACCTGCATTCTTGGAGAAGAGGAGAGAGAATTTCATCATCAAGCAACTCTAGGTAATCTATATCTATATTTCTTGTAGTTACGTTGGATTGAGAATTTATGTTCGAGTATTTGAGGTCACTGCTGAGTTTTGGTATAGAGTAATTAAATCAAGGGTTTTAGGTGTGGGTGATGATGAGTTCTTTTGGATTAATCACTCATGATGTTAGTTTAAGCTCACATTGTGTCTTGGTAATCTCTTTCGTTTGGGTTGATTTTTATTTAGACCCTTTTGTATTTGTGCATCGTTTCGGCAAAACCCTGTATCCGGAAGTTCGCCTAGTGCGATTCCGGAAGTGGAGTCCGGATAGGATTCAGGAAGTGGAGTCCGGATGGGATTCCAGAAGTGGAGTCCGGATAGGATTCCGAAAGAGGAGTCCGGATGCGATAGCGGAAACCGAGAATCCAGATTTGGTAATCGGACTTGTCTTACGGACTTTATTGGCTTAATCGTTGAGAGTATTTGAGTTGGGCGAGCTGAGTTAGGGAAGCCTGAGAGGGAGGATATACCTCTAAGGAAGATTGAGAGACTTATCACTCTCGTTTGTTGTCGTAGGTGCCCAGTTTAGAGACCCAAAGCGTAAGTGACAAGATTTGAGCAAGGATGACAGGTGAGTTTTTCTAACTGAAAATGAAATGAATTGTATGCTATTTTAAGCACATGAGATGTATGGAACTGCATGTTTTATCTTACATATGTAAAGATGCATGTTATTATGTTTGGCAAGTACGTTGATATGTATATATACATTGGTCGGTGAGCATGATGCGGCTAAGTCGGGGGGTGTGTCCCGTATATGCCATGGAGGGTGTGTTCCAAATAAGGCAGTATGAGACTGACACGTGGTCACCAATGTATGGGACTTCAGTGTGCCAAGTCTTGAATGTTTTCTCGTTAATGAAAGTTAAATGTTTGGTACACTAATTGTTTATGAATTGTTTTTATATTGTTGCGGTGCGAAAGCTTTCTAAGGGACTTCACTAGACCTCAAGGTCTAACCCTCGCATTTTCAAACTTTAACCCTTTTTTAGGGAAGCACCTAGTAGGAGGCTCGAACAAGGGCAAGGAGAAGGCCTAAGCGAGAAGTGAGGACTAGATGATTAGTTATTTTTTTTACCTTACCAATTTTTCAAGACTTGTTTAGAAATTCTCAGTTGTGTATAGGTTGTTCCACAAACCTAACTTTGTAATGGTTGTATTCCGAAATTTTGGGGCCGTTTTGGGCTGTTTGCTTTATATATATTTATGCATGCTCTATTTTGGATGTTTGGGTTGTTACAAGGGATATTTCAACATAGGTTGAGGAGAAATAGTCCAAGTCTAGTCGATATGGACTCTAACATACGAATAAAGCTAGGGATACGCGATCCCAAACATGAAAAGGTGGAGATGATTTTGGTATTGTCAAACATCTTATTGTGGATCTTGCTGTAACTTATTTTGTGATGAAAAATTCCAATGTATAGAAAGAACTTGACTGTAGATTTGTGGAGGCAACATATTGAACCATAGATATGAATAATTTTTTATACATATTTTAACTTGATATAAACTAATTTAGGATTGTAACATGATACAATGTGATAAATAATATACGATTTTTCATACAATAATTCACAAATAAATTAATATAGAAAAGGCATTTTTACAAGGTTACTTGTACACGGTTTTGAAATCTGAAAAGACCACTATGTAAGAAAGTATACGATATTTTTACACGATTTTAAAATAGTATAAAAAGGGATAGATTCTTACACAACTCTAAAACCATGTAAAAATAATATAACAACTGCTTAAAAATTGGTAAAACCATCCATATATACTTATGAATCTTATGAAATCTGATATAATAGCAAACGAAAGTATAGGTTTAGTAACCGATAAAATTAAATATATCGTGCGACTGAATCCATTGCTATCTGTAATGTCTTGACAACAAAGAGGGTAAACTTGTCATAACACTGTTTCATGGACCATTGTTTCTACCATGCTTTTCATGTTGCAAAACTCTAATTAATGAAAAAGAATTGAAAACAAAAAAAAAAAGTTTAAGAAAAAATCAGATTTTTTGTTTAATGAAGACATGTTCCGTGTAATAAGTATCACATATAAATATACGATCTCAAATTAGAAATTGAAAAAAATGGTCTTTCAGTTTAATAAAACAGATAACCAAATAATCAGTAAAATAAAATTATTATTTTCTAAAAGGATAAAGTATATCAAAATGATTCTAACTTATTTTATTTTATTTTGGAAACTTTATTTTAGGTGAAACAACTTTTAAAAACGAATCAAATGCTACCGCCTATTGATGGGCATCTCTAATGGGTCACATCATATTTTACATTAAATTTCAAAAATAGTGTAAAAAGTAGTGTAAATTTTAGTGTTAATAGTAAATCACCTCCAATTAGTAACAATATGTTTTAAAAGTGATGTAAAAGTAGTGTAAATGAATAGTGTTACACCAAATATAGTGTAATATTATTCATTACACCAAATTTAGTGTGGAAAATAAAGACCTCATTGGAGATCTGAATAGTGTTTTTACACCAAATTTAGTGTTTAGTGTAAGATTTAGTGACCCCATGAGTGATGGTCTAAAAGAAATTTAAAAAATATTTAGTTTACAACTTTTATTAGTCATCTCATCAAATTTAAAAAATGTTTATGTTGTTGCTATTAGTCATCTCATCAAATTGCTTCGAGAGACGATATATAATAGTCACTATAAGCAGAGGCGGATCCAAATTTTTTGGAGATGGTGGTCGAAGCGTAAGCAACATGATATAACGTTATAAAAAAAGTAAATGAAAACGTATATAAACGAAGAACAACTTAAGAGTCAAAGTCTACAATTGTTGCCTACGAGTTTTCATTTTTTGAAAGCTAACTATCACAGCTTCATTTGTAACTTTGGCAAGTGCTTCTCTTTCTATTGCACAAATCACACAATCATTCAAAAAACCACCAGCAATCCGATTGCACAAATCTGACTTCACAAGCTTCATCGCAGAAAACATCTCTCAACCGATGCGGTTGCAACTGGTAAAACCAATGCTAACTTTAGTAGTCGATACACTAAAGGAAACGTAACATGTTTTCGTGTTTCCACCATCACTCTAGCAAGAGCAGATATACCTTTAAAGGAGTAACAAAAACAAGGTTAGTTATATATTTGTTTACATTTATCGTTTTTCACTAACAAAAAAAAGTTAGTTATATCGGATATATACCTTTCAAGTTAGCAAATCTTACGAACGGTCTCATCACGTTCTCAAATTAACTTTATTAGTTCCAAAAGTTTCCTCTATAAACAGATTTTTCCGACTCATCGTGACCACGGAATGGTAATGCACCATTCAACAAGTATCTAATAGCATCAATTGAAGCATTCAGTCATATTTGATGCTCATTCTTCATAATATCATTTTGTTTATGAAAGGCAACAACAATCGATTGATCTTGTCTCATTAAATCTTCACAATTCTTGAGTGCTCTATTGTGGAAACTACTAACGTCTCCTACATGACGACCAAATCTATCCGTTTTATTCCAACTATTAAAACCTTCCGTCACAAAAGCATCACTCCCACCTTGTTTCGCGAAACTATCTCTAAATAAGTAACAAACCAAGCAAAAAACTTTATTCACTTTTACACTATATCAATTACCATATTGATCAAAGCAAGCCAGACAAAATCGTCTTCCCTTAGTTCTTGGAATGTCATGGCCACGTGGCTGACAAGGTCCTCTAATCAAATATTTTCGTCTTATTTCATCTCTTTGATTTGGGTAATACTCCGTAAATTTTTTCCGTTCGGATGGATCCCAAGGAAGATCATTCAAATCAGTTACCCTAGGCATTGAAGTAGAGCTAGGTTGGGGAATACCGCTACCGATTCCGGACGATGGTGTTTTTCTTTTAAGAAAACTTTCCATTTTTCTAGCGAAATAATATCACAATAAAAAATCAAAAAACAAATAAAACAACTAACCGTAACTTAAGGAACAACCAACAATCAACCAACAATTAACAATTTCCAATAATGTATCAATTAACAATTAATAATTAATAATCCCCAACAATGTAATAATTAATAATTAACAATCGGGCAATCTCAAATAGTTAATAAAAAATGGTTTTCAGTAAACCCTAATTCAATAAAAACTAAAGAGTTAACGTCTTAACTGTTAACATCTATCACCACAAAAGGAGGTCCTATAAAAGTATTTATGAGTAAGATACTTGTAAATTGTTTAAAGAGTAAAGTTCAATTTTGGTCCTTAACATTTGTCCATTCTATCATTTTTCGTCCCTCAACTTCAATAAGGTACATATGGTCCCTGACGTATGCATTTTCGTTTTTTTGGTCCCTCTCTTTGACGGTGTTATATTTTTCCGTTAAATCCAATTAAATGAGGGGTATTATGGTCATTTTACCTCTTTTCTTTATTTTCTTGCTTTTATAAAAACCATCAAACTTCAAGGGCTTGTCACATAATTATCTTATATATATATATATATATATATATATATATATATATATGTATATATATATAACTTCACTCTATAAGATTTCCATGGGGAACATATCTGAAACGAAAATGGAATCGACCTCCATGAAAGGTTTTGAATCATCCTTGTGTTGCATTTAGCCTAGACGCGGTACAAGCAGGGTGTTCTCTTACCATTGGTTGGAGAAGGAACATTGGTGCAGGTGTTCCTCTTACCATCTTTAAAAGAAATGCTTGATCTTCTCCACTTATCGTCAATGGGGGGGGGGGGGGGGGGGGGAATGATACGTCTTTTCACCGAGGAAGATAGAAAACGATGGGGAAGAGGAGTTGCAGTCTTCCACCACCAGCGCCGCCGTCACCTAATGGAATTAGCTCTCACCAATGTCACCTACTGCCACCACTCACACCCTCTCTCCCTCCTCCACCACCACCGCCCTTTCTCCAAATCCATATCCTTCCACAAATCACCATCCTATTCACCCGTATGATCAACCAAATCATCCTTCCGTAACCCTAATTTCACAACCCCCAAAACTCACTTCACAAAACTCATAAACCCTAACTCACTCTCCTTCCTCAAATCCACCTTCATCACCGGCGTCACAATCACCGGAATTTTCTTCTCACGTTTCACCGTCAAACCAGCAATCGCAACTCCAATTTCATCTCCTTCGCCTCCGGCCGCCGTAGATCCGGAAGGATGATTGAGTAAAGTTCACTTTTGGTGTTATATATATGGTGATATATATATATATAAGATAATTACGTGACAAGCCCTTGAAGTTTGATGGTTTTTATAAAAGAAAGAAAATAAAGAAAAGAGGTAAAATGACCATAATACTCCTCATTTAATTGGATTTAACGGAAAAAGATAACATCCGTCAAAGAGAGGGACCAAAAGCAAAGCGAAAATGCATACGTAAGGGACCATATGCACCTTATTGAAGTTGAGGGACGAAAAATGTTAGAATGGACAAACGTTAAGGACCAAAAGTGAACTTTACTCTTGTTTAAATAACAAAACTTAATAATTAATTAATTAATTAATTAAAAGCATATGTATTTTGAGCAACTTATATAAGACCGACCAAAATTCGGACCATGTTTGTAGATAAACTTCACCACATGCTTGATATGGCTGAGGAAATATCGGAGGTGGTGGAAGTGGTGGCAGATAAGGTGGATAAGGTGACGGAGAAACTTTCCCATGATATGCCGAAAGGTAGCAAAATCAAAGACACGTTAGAGTTCATTGAACATGTGGCTGAAAGACTGGAAAAAGATGTTGAAACTGTCGGAGATTTAATTAATAAGGTTTGAGTTCTCTCTCTCTTTCTCTCTCTCTCTATATATATATATATGTATATAAATGATTTTTAATATTCTTAGTATATAATTATAAAACATCAAAACAATTATTATCTTTCAAAATTTCAATTTATAATCTATTATTATATATATACAAGCCTTTTGAAATTCTATTGTAAAAAATAAATGGGTTGATAACCAACTGAAATATAATTGTTTCAGTATATACTTCTTGCCTCCTAAGCTCTGTACAGAGATTGGACCGCAGAGGTCAACATGAAGCATGTACAGAGGCTTAGTGCAAGACACATCTGACTTGCCTTTATGAGAAGCTCTCTTGAGTTTGCCCATCTTACAAGCATAACAGAGATGATGTCTATCGAATTTAATATTTGGTAAACCACTCACCAGATTAAGTTTCACCAGTTTGCCAAGAGTATGAAAATTCAGATGGGAAAACCTGTTATGCCAGAGCCAAGCTTCTTCATTTTTGTTTGACACCAGACAAAGCTTGTCACTTTGACTTTTTGCCTTGAAGTTCATGAGGTACATATCACCTCTTCTTTCGGTTCTTAGCAGTTCTATGTCTGTATCTTCTCCTAGCAGAGAGCAATATGTTCTTTTAAACTTCACATCAAATCCTGTGTCACAAAGTTGGCTAACACTGAGTAGATTGTGCTTGAGGCCATCCACATATGCAACTTTGCACACTGTCACGTTTTCTTTGGCAATGTCTCCATAGCTTCTTATATACCCCTTTTTGTTGTCTCCAAAGATCATTGATCCTCCTCCAGTTTTTTCTTTGTATGAGGAGAGTAGACCTCTGGCGCTAGTCATGTGCCTAGAGCACCCGGAGTCTAGATACCATATGGGCACATACTGCTTCTGTAGCACATTCAGAGAGTTTTAAGTACGCATTTCCAAATGGGTCCACTTTTGTTAGGGGTTTTCAAGGTTGCCTTGGCATTCTTGGTCTTGGTTTTAACTTCCTTAAGAGAAGAACCATTTTGCTTCTTCTGACCCTTAAATTTGGCATTCTTAGCTTTGGGTCGAGAGAGGAAGCAGTGTGGACTAGAGAAATGTTGTGTCAATTGGAACATAAGCTCAAGACAATGACGATAATGAACATTTGATGCAACTTGCTTAAACTTTTCATTAAAATCATTAAAAATGGGTACAGAGGCTTTATTTGAATAATCTCTCCTAGCATCAGAATTCCTTTTACAGAAAGACCTATCTAGGCTAGATTTGTTTTGCAAAAATTCCTCTCCGGAAGAGCCTTCTTTTGTACCCATCTTCTATGGTAACCTTCTGTCGGTTTCACTGCCACAGAAAAAAATATTTGTTATTGTGAATCCACTTTCCTTTTTGTTGCCATGTGAGCTTTTCATGACTTAGCCTTAAAGAGTTTGAAGCCTTAGAATTTTGAGAGGACAATTCTTTTTGCTTCTGAGTTTTCTCTAGTTCAAGAGATGTTTTTGCCTGTATGCACATGTTGATTAAATATGGACAGATGGGTATTCCTGCTTTTGATTCCTTGGGAGGAATAGTTCTGTTAAGAATGCCAGAGGGAAGTTTAGTTCCCTCTGTCGGGCAAAATAAAATCTCTGATTTGACAGAATCAGTCTCTGAACTGATAGAGGTTGAGTCATCCTCATATTCTAATTCTGACTCAAGAAAGTCTTTGTTAACCTTGTGAGAGGCCAGATTATATGAACATGAGCCACAATCAAATCCACCTTTGTTCATTGAGAGATTTAAATCTTTTGAAATGCAAGGGACAACTTCAGGAGTTTCAAATATCTCTATTAAATCTTTTTCAAATAGGCTATGTACGATACAGATTGTTTCATGACTTTCAAAGAAGTGATTTTCAAAGGTTTCCTTTAAATCATTTTCAAATAATTTTTTCACCTTAACCTCTGCAGACGAGTGAACAAACTCAGGTGCCTCTGCGCATAACTCCTTTTCAGGGGTGACAATGCATACAAAGGCAACATGGGCTTGTGTTTCTGGATGACCAAACTTGAAGAGTCCTATCTAATCTTGAGTTTTCAGACATTTCTTTGGTTTAGAAGCTCTTTTGATAGAGTCTGAGGATGACAAATCTGTGTTTTGATACCACACATTTATCATCTTCAGAGGATTCCTCCTGTGAGGTTCTCCAGAGGTTTTTCTCCTTTTGTTCATAGAGATTAGGTTAGGAAATCCTGGTTTTCAAACATTCCCAATGCAAAATAGGGAAGGGAGAGATTGGTTTCTTTTGTTTCCTGTGTAGGGATCCAAATCGCATAATCCAATTCCTCTTCTACCTATTTGGGTGTTCACTTTTTCATGAACTTTTTGTGCATCTTGATATTTCTTTATCATGAGATCTATGTCAAGAAGGTCTTGGTGGAGAACTTCTTTTTCCTTTTGAAAAAAGTTTTAAGAGCAAGAATGTTCATTCTGTCACTCTCATTTTCCAACCTTTTCTTTTAAGAGCTTAATTTCTAAAAAGTATTTGATTTCAAGATTTTCTTTATCAAGAGCTATTTTTGCCTTTTCTTGAGTGAGAAATCTTGCTTCTCTTTCATAAAAGGCAAGTTTCTTTTCAGTTTCAGAACATTTCTTTTCAAGGTCATTTAATTCCTTTGTGAGTTTAAGCAATTTGATCTCAGTTTTATCAGAGGTTGAGTTAGAAGTGCATATCTCACTATCATAGTCTGAGCCGCTCACTTATGCCATTCCACAGAACAAGGCATTTTTTTCAACTCCGTCGGAGGACTCATCAGATACCTAGTTCTCTTGTTCGACCATGAGAGACTTCTGTGCATGGTATTGTGCCTTTTTCTTATAGAAGGTAGAGTCTCTCTATGGTTAGCCTCTGTTGGGTAGGCTGCTACACTCTGCGGCGTTGTGTCCCGGTTTGCCGCATTTTAAGCACCCATTGTTCTGTGGGGTTGGTGCGATGGATTTATCTGGAGCTCTATGCTCTTCTCTTGGCATACCCCTCTGTGGGTAATCTCCTTGCCTCTGTTGGTATTCACTTCCCTTCTGCTCATAGTGCCTATTGTCAAACATTCTCTGGTGGTCAAAGAACTCATCTCTCCCTTGTGTTCTTGGCTCATATGCTTGTGGTGGTCCATACTGTCGTGGATCTTGAAAAGATCTCTCCATCTGTGGCCCATGATTCTGAAATCGACCACCTCTCCCATCTTTGTCATCAGTACCTCTGCTAAAGTTGGGTTTCTTCTTGAAACCTCTACTTAATTCTTTGGTGATTAAAGCCAAAGATTTAGCAATTGAGGCCATGTTTGCCTCATCCTCTCCTGAATATTCTTCCTCTTCGTTATCTGCAACCAACACTTTCTTCCTCTTCTTCCTTCCTCTGGAACTCTCATCTAGGCATTTCTCCTTCTGTGGCTTCTCGTGAGCCTCTGTGGCCTTTCCTACTAAAGCCAGAGGTCCACCCAACTGGGTTTTAGTCTGGACCACATAGTTCTCTTGTGCAACTAGTGTGCCAAAGAGGCCAGTAAGAGTCCATGTGTCAAGATCCTGATTTGTTTGGAGTGACATGAACAATTGAAGCCATTCTTCGTTTAAACTTTTGAGGAATATCACATTATTTTCTTCAGGGGTTCTGTAGATACCAAACTTCTTACACTTGTTGATTAAGGAGTTGAATCGATCATAGGTGTTTTGGAGTGATTCTGTTGGCTCTTCTATTCTTTTGAGTTTCACTCCTCCCTCAAGTTGTTTCTCAAGGTCTATCCACATATCATACGCTGATTCACAAGCATCAAGAGATTGAAATAGATCATTTAGGATCCATAATGAGTAAACGTTTGGTTTTCTTTCCCATCTCATATTTCTCCCAGTTTTGAGGAGACCACTTGTCAATATCCTTGGGTTTGTCATGTTCAGGTACCTCAGGTGTGGTAGAAGTTGCAGGTACCCTTGGGACAGTGACCATAGGGACATATGGTGGGTTTTTGATATAAGTGACTAGTTCTTTATCAACTCCCTCTAGAAAACAGATCATACGAATCTTCCATTGAGGATATTCATCTCTCAATAGAGTTGGAGGCTTGGTTTGAGAACCAGCAGTGAAAACACTTGCATCGGCTATTTTGAAGAAATAGAGTTTTGAAGAAAACAGGGTATGGGTACTGAAGATAAGAAAGAAAATGATTTAAATATAGGACATATTTAAAACACAAGCTAAATCTAGGAAGAAAATAGTTTTATATGAACAACAGCACACACTGGAATGATTTTAAAAGAGAAACAAATCCTATTAGTGAGTCAAATCCAAAGTAGGTTGAAAATGACACAAAACAGGGGTTGTTCTTTGAAATGAAGAACAGGACGAAAATCAAACCAAAAAATCTACCAAATGTGTCAGAATCATTGCAGAGACGATCCTTTGATATTGAAAATCAAAGTTTGCTCTGATACCAGTTGTTGATCCCAGATTGACTTAACAATGATATGTTCAACCTTAAATACGCAAAACAGAGTATAGAAATTATGTGCGGAAGCGTTTTAAACCATAAAAAGGTTTGAACAGTTTGGTAGATTCACATACAAAATGATAAACAAAGAAGACTAAACAGAAGAAGAATTGCTCAACAAGTCATCCTCGTTTTCAATAACAACAATGGAGTTTTACACCAAGAACACACACTTGTATGTGGTTTTGCTCTCAATATTACGCTCACTCAAGAAATTCAGCGTGTGTGAATTGTGTGTTGCGTGCCTGAAATGGCAGATAGTGCTCTCTACATATAGTAGTCGTGGGACTTGAAATAGTACATGTAAAAGGTTGTCACCCATGAAAAGGTGACACCTGGAAAGTTATTCATCGTGGTTGTACTATCGATCTTCAGAATCTTCGTACATATAGAGGCACGTGAGAGGCACGAGATCTTTGGTCTTCAGAATGCACAAGTCTTTGTCTTCAAGAAGTTTGGCCACACAGAGGCTCTGTGGAGTTTCACAGAGGCTCTGTGGTCCGAGGTTGATCTTTAGGTTAAGCTTAGCTTCTCGAGGAGTCGACGACAGAGGCTCAGATCCATGCAGAGGGTCTTGGTGATGTCCGACAGAGGTCTTCTGCGATTATTGAACTTAGCCTATTTTTCAATACTTCCTAGACTAGTCTATTGGAGCTAACAGTGTAGCTTAGGTGGCACCGTTTCTCGCGCCGTTTCGTTTTCCGACTTTTCCAACCAATTTGACTCTCGATTTTGAGTCTTTTTCGAGCTTGTTTTCTTCTCTTCCAAATATTAGAAAAAGACCCGGTTAACTCTCGAAACCACCCTGTATCAGTTAGAGCCATAATATATCAAGCATATTTTATTTGTTTTATTTATTTTGAATAAAGGTTGACATTAAGGGTTGAAGTGATGTTTCGTTCTCAATATCAACCTTTATTCACTATGATCAATGGTTTCTTCACCTTTTTTTTGTATTCTTATTTATCACAAATTCAAAGACAAAATATGTGAAATTCATAATGAATGTTATATTATCCATAAAAATATTTGTATTCATTCATCCTGAATATAGTTGATATTTGAATTGACGATAAATTTTCATCTTTATTATGAATAATAGTTGATATTTATGTTGAATATAACTCTTTATTCATTCTTAATAATATAAAATATCATCAATAAGCGATATATCTATGTTTTTTAGTTACATTGTTCACGTATAATATTTATAATAATCATTTTAAATACATTTGTTCTCAGATTATATTATTAAGTACATATAATCTATTTGATTATGAATGCATATTTGTATTCATATTTATTATTGTTCATTACAAACATCCATTCATGAAATATAACTAGATCTAACAATATATATTCTCATGAATTTAAGTTTATAAATAGAGGTCTATCGTACCAGTAGAATCTATTGGCGTCTTCTTTTTTTTCGTTTTACGTTTCTTCGGTTGAGTTTTGCTTTTAGAGTTGCTTCACTTCTAATTTTCCCTATAAATCATTAATCGTTGATTTTAATCAGTAAAACTCGAATACAAACCCTAACTATTTAGAAGCGACAGATTATTAGCGGACAAAACTGAAGCTGGTTCGTAAGGTGAAAACAAAAGCACCAGTAAGTTCCAGCAGTAGGTTCGTAAGGTGAAAACAGGGAGAAAACAGAAGCAGCAGCGAAGAAGACAAAAGGTTCGTTGGTGGCGGTTTCCAAACCATTTTCTTCGAGTTAACAACAACATACCGTCGCTGATCTATCAATAACCCTCGTATGGCGACTTGTTGCTGATAGTCTCAGGTTTCTTCGAGTTTGCTCGTTACTCACTGTTGCTGCTTCTTCGTCATTCCTTGCTGCTGCTGATTGTTCACGAAATTAGGGTACTCGACAACTGTATCATCACTAACCCCACCAGAACTTCAACTTTTCAATGAACTTTTGCTCTATTGCTTTGCTGGAATTATTATGTTTTTCAGAATTGTTAGCAACTATGGTGGACGGATCCAAATTCCATCTTGGGTTTAGTGTGATTAAGCCAAGCACACCAGGTGTTCGACGAAATGTTCCAGAGAGAGTTTCATAGCTAGGCATAGGAGGAGCTCAGGAGCGGCTAGATGTTTCTCTAACAACAACATTCAGCAACAAATTTGGGTTGAACTGAGGCTATTTCTACAACATCTAAAGAGGGCTGTTGACAGGAGATTCTGTCAAAACAGTGGGTTTGGTTTTTATCTGACGATTTACATTCATGGTTGCGGAAACTCGTGATAAATGCTCGACAATGGCAGGAGGTTTGCAATCGTAAGACGGGTCGACAACATGTTACTCATCGATTGAGGAATCAACTTGGAGCACGGTTCAAAGGGTCTAAGGAATCACAATTGTACGATATTTCCACTACTTTATTCGTTTCTAACTTCCCCACACACATCACTACACGAGAACTTTGGAATATGTGTTCAAAATTTGGCACGGTGATCGATGTGTTTATTGCCAAGAGAAATACCAAACTCGAGAGAGTGTTTGCTTTTGTACGGTATCGTAAGGTTGACGACATTCATGTCGTGATCAATAAGCTTTGCAGTACTTGGATTGGAAAGTTACGTTTAAGTGCCAATATAGCCTGTTTTGATCGCAACGGTAAACCTTCATAGGAAAGGAGCCAATGTGGTGATTCGAGTAAGGACCACCCTAGAGCCGTAGGACTTGCAAAGGTGGCACGTATGCGGACATTGTTAAAGGAGTTCACATGGATACATCTCACAAAGTTAAAGACGATTCGGTTGCCATTATTCTTGACATGGATGGGATGGTTAAAAATAACATTCCATTAGATTTGTCGGATGTTACCGAATTTAAAACTCTCCCTAATGTCCATTCTCTTTGCAAAAAAGAAGATTTTTTTAACGTAAAGGTCAAATACATTAGAGGTTTATGGGTCCTTATCTATTTCGATTGTATCGGTTCCCGTGATAAGTTCTTTTCGCATACGGGGGGTCAAAACTTGGTTTCAAGTGCTCAAAAAATGGTCCAATGATTTCAAGGTGAAGGATAGGCTAGCTTGGGTTGTTGTGGAGGGTCTTCCGGTGAAAGCTTTGAATCGTAAGTGTTTCTCAAAAATAGCTAGCAAGTGGGGAAAGATAGTTTTCTTGGATGATTCGAATGGTAACAATATTTATAGTACTCGCCTGTGTATTCAATCCTCTTGGCCTTCGTTAATTTTTGAAACGGTAAAAGTGGTCATTAGAGGATGTGTTTTCCACGTTCGAGTGAAAGAGATTTGTGGGTGGATTCCAGAGTTCCTCGAGAGGAAAGCGACTCGGAAGTAGAAGAAGATGAGGAAATTGGAAAGGTTATAGATGAGGGTTCGGAGAACGAGGATGAAGAAATACCAGATTCCTTCTCCAACGTTGAAGTTCCAACCGGTGTTCATAATTTTGATGAAGCCAACTCGAAAAATGCTTTGATGGAAATAGGGGACGAGAGTTGTAACGACCCAAAATCTAAAACAAACATATGAAATATAATCATCCCAAAATGGGTCCCAATACAATTCATATACAATCAGAGTTTACAAAAATCTATGCAGCGGAAACACTCTTCCACAGCCGATAATCTATCTAGCATAAATACTATAGTGCTCCATACTGGATTGCCTTCGTCTCTAAGCCTTCATAACTTCTCCTTCCCTTTGGAAGAAGCACCGCTAAGCCTCTTATCTGAAAATGGTTTTAGTTTTTGAAAAACGAGGGTTAGACCCTGATGTCTAGTGAATTCCCTCTCAAGACAGTTTATACGAATCATTGCATAAAAACCGTTATTAATCAGCCTTAAGGCCCTTAAAATATTCCAACATCAAACAAGGGTATTTGGACAGTGGTCATAGACTAAGGTCAACCATCGATAACAATCGCGATCGGCGCGCAAGCAAACTCCCCTTTCGCCTCCAGGGTACAAGCAACTCCCATCCCCACGTGAGCAAGAAACAGATTCCATGCCCACGAGGTTTATAATTTAACTCCCAATGGATTGTTAAAATCCCAAGGTACACTAATCCTACTGTGCAACCCAACTCCAGATAAGTATACCAAGGAAGGCTAATAATCATGCAGCGATGCATGCATATTTAGAAAAACAGTTCACAGCATGCGAGTATAACGTTCCCAAGATATTGATTTCATGCGAGAAATAATGTTGCATTTATAAAGAAATCATGCTCGATATCGTACCATAATCAGCAATAAAAATATTTAACATCTCATTTCGCGTAAAAAGGTTTAAGGGAACTCACCTGATTGTGGAGAATAGATACGCATCACGTCTCACTTCCAGTTAAACCATACCCCTATAAGTGACCATACAAAATACTGTCATCACTCCCTATCCAGATAATCATAAATATGCGGACGTTCCATATCTGAGTTTCGTTACAATCCGGACCAACTATCGGATCCCTACAGTCCGGATCGACTACCAGATTTCCAATCGTCCGGTATAACTATCTGGTTTGCTTAAGAATGCGAACACTACACATCTGGATAACAATCAGAATCTGGGTATCTGCCAAAATCCAAGTAACCATTTGTCAGTGTTTTAGGTGATATTTGGATCCCACGAACAGAAACCCCCTAGTATCGATTTTATCATGGGTATTTCCCACCCTTTTTTACTCCAAAACCCAATATGACCATTACGAAATAGCTTCCTTACCTTTCCCAATCAACTGACATCACTTATTAAAGCAATAACAATCCAAAATGCATCAATCCATCAAATGTCCATATGAGGATGAACACAGTAAAGAAAAGAGATTCTATTCAATTTCCAACATGCCCAAACAACATAAATCAATAAGGGTTAAGAGATTTGTTTCATACCTTGATGATTGATTCCTCAAAAACTTCTTCAATCCTTTGCCAAAACCTTCTCAGCTTCGCCTCTCTCTCTTGGTTCACGAAGCGCAGCCAAAAATATCCCAATACTAAGAAGTTAGGGATTTCATCCCCTTTTTATACATTTGACTAAATTGCCCCCAAGTCCCTAAGTTCTCAATTTCACACTTTGACCACATTATACAAAGAATTCAGCACTTGAGGGCATGATTATTACAAGAGTGATGACCTGTTTAGTTTGAACAAACTTCTTGTAGAAGACATGAAAATTCCGGAGGTTCAAAGCATCGAGGGAGGGAACCCATATAGCACTCTTCATTTTCCACCAGGTTTTACCACTAAGGAGTAAGAAGGGTGGATAGGTTTGACCCTTGGCGCCCGAGAGGGTGGAGGTATTGATGTGGGTCATCAGGGCATCTTAGACATTAAGGAAGTTGCGAAAGTTGTTTGTGGTGGTAGTAGCGCCCCAGTAGCACCATATTTTTCTGTCTCAGCGCCTTCAGGATCGGTAGAGGTGAAGGGGAGGCCGAATGCTTCCTTGGGTCATGAAAATTTTAACTTGCCTTTCGTCTCTAGAAGTTCTCATCATTCTTGGGGTTCGTTTACTTCGTCAAAATCTATTCTGGAATGTTTCTCTATGCTAGAGGAATTATCTGCCACTATTAGTCTTGGACGGGGATTCCCCATGAAAGGTTGTGAAAATGATCTCAAAGCTATTATTAGCAATGCATGAGGTAACAAGGTGTCCAAATGAATATACTTTCCTTGAATGCTCAAGGTCTGGGTGTGGAAGAGAAAAAAATGGGTGAAAGATTTATTCGTTTGTCATTGGGTAAATTTTTTGGCTCTCCAAGAGATGAAATTGACAAGACTTGATTTATTCGTGGTGAAATTTGTTTGGGGTAATAACCTTTTTGACTATGCTTCTAGCTCGGCTAGGGGTAGATCTTATGGTATTTTATGTATTTGGGATAGTACTTTATTTAAAAAGTACCGAGCTTTTTCTTCAGAATATTTTCTGGATATAGAAGGAGTTTGGGTGCCTAATGCCCTATCTTTATTGGTTATCTCGGTGTACGTGCCTCAAGATACGGGTCTTAGACTCAACTTATGGTCTATGATATTGGGTATGATTAGTAGATAGCATGGAGAGGTAATTGTGATGGGTGATTTTAATGAGGTCTGTAATACTTCCAAAATATGTGGTTCAGTTTTTCACGCTAACGACGCGGATAGATTCAATGCATTCATTAGTGATGCGTGTTGGTCCCAAAGGGGTTATACAAGTTTATAGAAGGGGGGGGGGGGGGGGGGGTTGAATACAAACACACGATTTTTACTTTTCTAAATTGTATATTGATATGTATCAAACAATTTACAGTTTGTTGCGGAACAAGACTAAGGAAAAAACCTAATCAAAACAAACTATGAGAATCACTAAGATTTCTTGCACTAGAAATAAGATAGAGAGAAATTAAGAATACTAAGAAAAATAATCTAACACACGGATTCAGCAAAGATAAGGAATGGCCGAAAGTTTTCAAAGGATGAACTAGGGTTTCCTTTATATATTGGATGCATTTAATGCATGTCAGTATAACTTTACACCTGGCAGCCTCTGGTTGGTTGCATGGTTTGACTTCAGTAGACAACCTAGTGGCCGCATGATGAACAGTGTAGAATCAGAGTTGGTTGTACGATTTTGGACAAAAGGGATGTCCGTTCTGACATTATCGTACGGAGGCGTGCAAGGGGATAAGACAATAGTTTCTTGTAGATGAGGCTTCATGATTAGCGTTTGCTGAATAATTCTTTATCAGCGAATGATAAAGTTCAGCGTTCGCTGAAGTCTTCTACTTGAAACTTCACGTTGAGTGGACAGGTCTTGGCTTCACTGATATCCGCATCAGTTCATTAGTAGACTTTGTCGCTGCTTCTTCGCCTTGATCTTCAACTTCAGCGTAGAACATGGTTGACATGAATCTTGTCATCAGGGATCATAAGTAAACAACTTAAACTATCAACGATCATCAGTAAGGCTGAACAGGCTCAGGGCTTGCTGATGAATAGTGTTCGCTGAATGTGTAATTTAAAGAGCGTGAGTTTCCTATCAGCGATACTGAAAAGACTTAGTACTTATCAGCGATAGTGAAACTCTAATACATATTATCTACTTACAATTTTCACTAAGTGTTTCTCAGAGTCATTATCAAATCACTGAGGGTTTGGATCAACAATCTCCCCCTATTTGATTATGACATAGCAATAAAAGAAAATTGCTAAGTAAAAAACATAAGGTTAAAAAGGACTCATAAAATATTTGTCCCATTTACTGTTTTCGGGGATCTTTTTAAGTACTGATGGAGTAAAGTACATTCACTAAAATTTTTCATTAAACTTCGTATCAGTTACAAAGGGAAGTGGAAAAATTACAAGTACAACAAATAATAATTACAAGTACAAAAGATACAAGCTGATAAAGATAGAAGAATTACAAAGAGAAATCTTATCAGTTACTCAGGTTCTTTCTTGACGAGTTCATCAAGAGTGTCAGTCTTTGGAATCATCCAATTAGGGACTATAACTCCCTGTTCCCTTCTTTTCTTTGCTTCGCGGTAGATGTGGGGTTTCAGGAGTGATCCGAGAAGACTGCGTTTGTACTCGCACCGGTAGAGTAAATCTCTGAGTTGTTCGATTGGAGTTTTGTATAACTCAGAGATGCGTTGAATGCATTCACGACCATTGAAGTCATAGAATAAAATGCCATAAGGATTGATGATAACTTTACCAGGGAAGAAAGCTTCATCGGGAGGTAGAGATGTGTCGAGTCTGGAGAGATCAGGAGCATGGCCAAGAACTGCTTCACGAGAAAAATCAATCCCTGTCTCGTTTCTTATTGCCGGGCCTGGAGAGAAAGGAGTTTCTTCTTCTTTGGAGCAACTCGTTTCTTCTGAATTGGTGGAGGAGGTGGAATATCAACCGCTAAGGTAACTAAGTCGATCAGCCTGTTTATGGCTTGTTCAACATAGGTCTTGAAGGTTGAGCGGGATCGCTGAATTGCGATTCTCATTTCCAGCCATTCAGGGAAACCATATTTGTCCAGGTCTGACATGTAGCAGGTTCTGAAGTAGCCGCTTTCTCTGACTACTTGGACACGAACAACTGGTACCTTTTTATGATATTTCATAGCATATCTCCCTATGACGTTTACAGCTTTTATCCTTGATCCATGTTGTCTGTAGTGGCACATCTTCTTACACCATTCGAGTGTGGTGTCACTGACTTTGGTCTTTTATTCCTGGTGGATCTTCTGTGCGTCCTTCATCAGTTTCTTTTGGACAGCAACATGAAATTTCTTCAGGACTGGATCTTCAGCTGAACACTGAGCAAGCTCTAAGGCATATTCTTTATCTTTTTCTTCAGCCTTCTTTCGTTCAGCGAAGGTTTGTTCAGCTTTAAGAGCTTCAGCGATTTCCTTGTTTGTGAATTGTCTTAGGTGAGGAGGAACAAAGCGCTGAGCTTTAAGCTTCTGAATCATAGCAGCTCCCTTTTTCGTTTCTTCTTCACTTGGTTTTTGAGGAACAAGGAAGGTATTTTATCGCATGGGAGCAACTCTTCTTCTTCTTCTTCAAAAATGTCATCGGTCTCAGCGAAGTCTATGACCGGGATTATTTCATCAGCACTCGGGGCTGGGATTATTGGAGTTGTAGCAGGAGGAGCTTCAGCTTGACCCTCAAGTAGGGGAGAGGACTAGCTGAAACAAAACGATCACAAAGGTAAGATCATTTGGGAGAAGAGATAGAGAAAGAAAGAGGTTAAGTGTATAGAGGCTTTATGGAGAGTAGAACTGAGGTTGAGAAGGGATAGAAGAGGGATGCAGTGTAAGGGAAGAATAAATAAGTTACCTGACAAACTGGCTTGCTGTAAAGAATAGCCAAGTTGCCTTCTTTTGCAAGGCTTTTGTTTTTGCCTTTGTTAGCTTCAGTAGCTACAGGTTTAGTTCTGGTCCCCTCCTCTGATTCTTTTATAACTACCCCTTTTTTAGCAGTGGTCTTCTTAGTCTTTGGCTGGAAGGAGAAGTCGAGATCATCATCATCGTCATCATCATCATCTTTGGGTGATGATGAGGGTTCGTCATCTTTAAGATCAAGATCTTCTTCGTCTTCTTCTTCTTCAGCTTCTTCTTCAGACTCAATATGCCATGGAGAATCGACAGGTTCTTCGACATTCTCCCCCTCAGAATTTGCAGGGTCAGAGAATTCGGTTCCCTCAGGATTTTAATCTCCTGAGGTTTTTCAGCAGTTTCAGTAGTAATACCCTCCCCCTCAGAGTTATGGGGAAGGTCTTCTTGAGTCTTCTCCCCCTCTTCCACATCACGGATGGGGGAGGTAGTAGTGTCAGCAGTAGCGTCCTTAAGGTCCTTGTCTTCATGGCCAGGGTTCCCATGGGTGGTTTCCACCACTGCCATTCTGTCTTCCAGGACAGAAATAGCAGGGGTACTATTGAGGATGAAGTCCACTGCCATCTCCACCTTCTCCCGGTCATTCTGAGAGAAGAAGGATAGATGGACAGTGGGAGCGTTGAGACGATCCAAGAGCTGTTGGATTAGAGCATTGGATGAGTCAACCTTTTTACCTAGATCACTCATCTCCGTCTTCAAAGACGAAACAGCTCCCTAAAGGTTGCCCACCATTGTCTTCAACGATGTGACTTCGTTGGACAGTGTGGTGAGGTTATTGGAGAGGTTGTCGTTGGTGGTATTCAAGGTATTGATGGAGGTGGAGTTGTCGGCAAGAGTTGTAGCAATATTAGAGAGGCCACCTTCCAGCTTTTGTAAGTCAGCACTGGAGGCCTTCTCTTTCACCTCAGTGGTGAGTTTCTTCAGAGCTTCCCTAGTGTCTATAACCGCCGAGGAGTTGTTGGAGAGAGTGGTGGTTAGAGATTCCACCTTTGTCGACAAATCCTTGAGGGACACGTTGATTGTCCCCAAATTAGGACCTGTAATAGAGAAAAACTTATGAACAAAAGAAAGCTCAGAAGTTGGGGGTCCAGAGAGAGGAGTGTTTAGGGTGTTATGTATACCTGCGAGTGGGTTGGTGAAGTCATCGAAATTCCTGTAACCAGTAAAGTGCTCGAAGTCGTCTTCTAGAGATGGTTGACGCTGAGAGCCGGAGGTCCTAGATTTTGATCTATCATCCGTTGTAGATCATCAGCCGCTGTGTCACTCAGGTGAATGACGTTTGTTGTAGAGAAAGAGGGAATTTGAGGTGGAGTGACCAAAGAAGATGAGGGAGGAACAAGAGTTTAGAAGAGGGATTGTGTGGCAAATTCAGTGTTGGATCCGTCGAGGAATACTTCAGCAGCACTTAGAGGTGCTGAGGAAGGGGGGTCCTGATCCAAGATAACTTCAGCGTCTTGAGGCACTGAAGTGGGTATGGAAGGGGTTGGTTCAGCAGATGTGGCGGAGCGTGCCTCGAAACCGTCCGGCGTCTTCTGTAGAGAGAGAGAGACATGGAGTCTTCATCCTGGGAAGGCTTGGGGGTTGCTCCTTAGAAATCTTCTTGGTCTTGTGGGTGCCAAGTGGGGTGTCAGATGATTTTCTTTTTCGAGATGGAGTGGTTGGTGCGATCTGGGTACCCGCGGTTGGGATTACCGCTGCCAAGGAGGTAGCCGCAGAAGTAGAAGAAGTAGGAGGTCGGAGAAGATGTAAGAGTGTAGAAAGACGTACCTCATTGGAGAGTTGCTTGAAGTCGAGTATCTTAGGGCCAACCTGGGATAACCTCAGGTCTCCCACCTTAGGATACTTATCCCCAAGTGCTTGCTTGAAGAGAGCACTGAGGAAGCGGGGATAGGGGACATTCGCTGACCTCTTTGTTTCTTCGACCCTTAGCATCATGTCTTCGAAGATTATCTTCGCCCAGTGGATATGGAGCCCTTTCATCAGTTCATACCCCATAGCAGGCTGGGGTTTCGAGGCCTGATCAGTTGACTCGACCTTTGCTGTCATACAGCTGATGTGGTGTGCGAAGATGAAGTTCATCTCGCTTGGCAACTTGCTCTTGAGGATGGTTGTGAGCTTCTTCTCAGGGAGTTCATCTCTCCCTGTGTTCCATGTGTACTTCATTGCATCCAGAAATGCAACTATTTAAGCTTTGCCTGCCTCGGTTTTGATGTCAGGTAAGGAAACGAAACGTCTTTCCCATGAGCTTCCAGGGAGGTTGAGGGCATACCTGATCGCCCCGGGATGGATCTTTGCTTCCCCATGTTCAGTGTTAAAGAGGATGACGTCCACCATCTTTTTAGGGTTCTTAGGGGAGGCCACTTGAGCTCTTCTGGCAATGTACCAGAATTGGGCAATAAGGTTCTTGTGGGCTAGAGGTTTGATTGTCAGTGCTGTCGCCAGAGGACAGCTCTTCAGGAAGTTAACATCATCATCAAGATGAGTGATCTGTTTCTTTGGTGGGAAGTCGAATAGGGCGTAGGGGTTGTATGGAATGTGATTTGTTTCATTGAGAAGTTCACGTTGGGAGCTTTGACAATCTCAGCCTTGTCAGAAGTTGTGGCAGAAGCAGTGTTGGTAGCTTCAGTAGTTGCCATTTATGTTCATAATACACAATCATGAAGAAGATGAAGAGAAGTTCTTAAAATAGAGAAGTTTCCAAAATAAGGGTTTTTACAGTCTCTATTTAGAGAAAGAAATGGAAACTAGGGTTTTCTAGTTTTGAAAAGAAGTACAAAACATAGTGAAAAATCTTGTTTTCCAGTTTCCTTTTATGGAAAGGATTCTGGAAAAACGTATGAAAATGTCAAGTTTAAGATTTTGAATATAAACTCGAAGAACAATATGAAAACAGATTGTGGGCATAAAATCATGAATAAAAACGATTTTATTTTTTGAGTAAGTTCATTTGTTTGATCTTTTAAAACCAATAATAAGATCAAAAACAAGTTTGTTTGATGGAAAATAAAAGAAATAGTAACCTGTTTTATGTAGAAGATGAAGATGAACAAGTTCTTAAGAAATTAATTCAAATGCAACAGTGAGTTCTTTCTTGAGAGAGCAAGTCCGCGTAAAAGGTAAAAATATAAACTCAAAGGGTTTATATAGTGAGAGTAGTGAGAGAAAAACTAAAAGCGAGAAAAAAAAATCATGATGACACGGATACGTCCCTTGAATCTGATTTGACAATGAAACGAAACGGGCGAACGTGTCAGACAAAAAAGCGTGCCATTGTTTATCCAAAGGATGCCGTAACAAACGTCCTTTCATGTTTTAAGGTGTCTCTGAGGGTTTTGAAAAGCTCAAGGACATTTAAAAAATAGAGAAGCACTGATTAGAAATATCAGTGAGTTTTTAGAATTTCAAAGTATCACTGAAAGGAAGAGATATTCAGCGATGCAATTTGTTTTGAAATCTAGCATGTGGAGTCGAATCGTCAACGATTAAGAGAGAGAACATACCTTGATATCAGCGAATCAATTTGTTCAGAGGTTAGATGATCAAGAGGGTTATATAAATTCATTTTATCCCTGATCAAATCTGAACCACTGAAGATTTTACTCTTCCAGGTTCAGCATTCCAAGCTCGCAGAGGAGAAAGTTGAATCTTGTTTCATCAAGAGGTTTTGTGAAAAGATCAGCTAACTGAAAGTCAGTCGGAATAAAATGAAGTTCTATATCACCATTCATCTCATGATCTCTGATAAAATGATACCTGATTTCGATGCGTTTGGTCTTTGAGTGTAACACTGGATTGTTTGCTATGGCGATGGCACTAGTGTTGTTGCAATAGATTGGGATTTTGGAGAGCTGAAGGTCATAGTCAAGTAGCTGATTTCTCATCCACAAGACCTGAGAACAATAGCTTCCAGCGGCTACGTACTCAGCTTCAGCGGTTGAGGTGGACACTGAGTTTTGCTTTTTACTTGTCCAACTCACCAGCTTTCCACCCAGGAGCTGACAGCCTCCTGTGGTGCTTTTCCTATCCAATTTGCATCCTGCAAAATCACTATTTGAATAGGCGATTAGATCAAACCCTGAGTCTTTATGATACCAAAGACCTAGGTTAGGAGTACCTTTAAGGTATCGAAAAATACGCTTTACATCGATCAAATGAGATTCATTAGGTTCAGCTTGATATCGTGCACACAAACATGTTGCATACATAATATCAGGACGGCTAGCTGTAAGATACAGAAGAGAGCCGATCATCCCACGGTAAGCTGTAACATTAACAGGTTTCCCTGAAGGATCTTTGTTAAGTGTCAGCGGCGGTGCCATTGGGGTTTTCATAGCTGAGCTTTGAGTTAAATCAAACTTTTTCAGCATATCTTTAACATACTTACCTTGGTGAATGAAAGTACCTTTTTCACTCTGCTTGATTTGAAGACCAAGGAAATATGTTAGTTCACCCATCATACACATTTTATATTCTGCTTTCATTCTTTCAGCGAAACGAGTACATAAATCAGGGTTAGTAGAACCAAATATAATATCATCGACATATATTTGAACAAGAATGATATGACCTTTTACTTTCCTGAAAAATTGAGTTTTATCGATTTTACCACGCTCAAATTTTTCAATATGGAGATAAGTAGAGAGAGTGTCATACCATGCACGAGGAGCTTGCTTTAAGCCATAAAGTGCTTTATCCAGTTTATATACATAACCTGGATGCTTAGAATAAGTAAATCCTGGAGGTTGTTCCACGTAGACTTCTTTATTCAGCCTTCCATTGAGGAATGCTGATTTCACATCCATTTGATATACTTTGAAGTCTTTGTGAACATCGAAAGCTAGAAATAGATGAATAGCTTCGAGTCTTGCCACTGGGGCAAATGTTTCGTCGTAGTCTATGCCTTCCTCTTGTCTGTATCCCTGAGCAACAAGACAAGCCTTGTTGCGGGTTACAGTTCCATGTTCATCCAACTTGTTTCGATAGACCCATTTAGTGCCTATCACTGACTTGTCAGATGGTCTTGGAACGAGCTTCCAAACTTTGTTTCTTTCAAATTTTGTCAGCTCTTCTTGCATAGCGCCGACCATGTTTGGATCTCTGAGGGCATCATCTGTTTTCTTTGGTTAAGTCAGAGAAATAAAGTTAACAAATAAACAAATATTACCTGCACTTCGTCGAGTCTGAACACCAGCGTTTGGATCACCAAGAATTTGATCAATGGGGTGATTTATAGTCCGTCGCTGAGCCGAAGCATGATTTCCTAACTCAATTTGAACTTCTGGAGGAGCTGAAGAAGACGCTTCAGCAACTTCTGGTATTTTAGGCAAGAGAGGAAGAGGTTCAAATGTCATTTCATTCACTGATTGCTGAGAAGTAGATTGGATATCTGAGGTAGATGGTTCAGAAGTAGGCTTAGTGTTGAGAGGGACAACTGAAACCCATGAAGATTCAGCTTCACTTGTCTGCATGCTTGGGATGATAATAGGATCATCATCAGCGGTAGGAGTATTAACTTGAGGAATAGGAGCAGCTTCTGAATCACCAAGATGAGAGAACATCCATTGATTTAGTTCTTCAGTATCAACATAAGGTCTTGAGTTCGCTGAACGGGATTCGTCAAAAGTGACGTGGATTATTTCTTCCACAGTTTGTGTTCTTCGATTGAAGACTCTGTAGGCTTTAGAGATAGAAGAGTATCAAAGAAAAATTCCATCATCAGTCTTAGGATCAAACTTTCCAAGGGCATCTCTGTTGTTCAGTATGAAACACTGACATCCAAAGATGTGAAGAAGGCTAATAGAAGGATTTCTTCCATGGAAAAGTTCATAGGCTCTCTTCTTAAATCTTTTGACAATCAGCGATCTGTTTTGAGTGAAACAAGCAGTGTTGACAGTTTCTGCCCAGAACTGAGTAGGTTGATGAGAATCGCTGAGCATTGATCATGCAGCTTCGATGATCATTCGATTTCTTCTTTCAGCGACTCCATTTTGTTGCGGTGTTCTCACTAAAGAAAAGTTGTGAGAAATACCCTTGCTTTCAAAGAAGGAAGCAAGGGAACTGGTTTTGAATTCAGTCCCATGATCACTCCTTATTGAGCGAACGGTCATATTGTTCAGGACTTCCATTTTCTTGACGAAAGTGATGAGTTCTTCAGGGGTGTCACTCTTAGAACGAAGAAACATAACCCAGGTATAGCGAGAGAATTCATCAACTATGACCAGTGTATAATTCTTTTCATCGAGAGATTGTTTGTTGACAGGACCAAACAAATCCATGTGGAGAAGTTGAAGAGGAGATGATACTGAGGAAACTTGCTTAGATTTGAAGCTTGCTTTTGTTTGTTTCCCTTTTTCACACGCTGAACATAGAGATTCCTCAGCGTATGAATGTTGAGGTAGACCAGAGACCAACTCTTTTGAAGAAAGAGTATTCGGTGTGTTGAAGTTGAGATGAGAGAGTCTCTTATGCCATAGCAGTTGACATCAGATGAGGCTTTTGAGAAGAAACAGGAGTTCTCAGTGGTTGTCGATTCCATGTTTATTACATAAACATTTTCCAAACGGTATCCGCTGAGAGTGATCTTCTCCTTTTTGTTAGTGACAAAGCAGGATTCCTTAGTGAAACACACCTTGTAGTCCTTGTCACATAGCTAACTGATGCTCAGAAGATTGTGCTTCAGTCCTTCAACATATGCGACTCTTCTGAAGGTAGTTGTACCATTAGAAAGTACACCAAACCCTCTGGTATAGCCCTTTCCATTTCAACCAAAGGTCACTGAGGGACCTTTTTCTTCCTTATATTCAGCGAGTAGGTTCTTTTTGCCAGTCATATGTCTAGAGCATCCGCTATCGAGATACCAGATACCCTTCAGGACCTGCAAACAAAGAAAGATTAGTTTGACTTGGGCACCCATTTCACTATGGGTCCACATTTGTCAGTGGTGGTAGAGGAAGTGGAAGGTTCAGCAATCTTCGCAGCATTTGAAGATTCAACATCAGGACTAGTCTTCACTTTAGTTAATTTCTTAACTTCAGTGGTTGGTTTCACCTTAACCTGGTTTGCACCAGGATTGGTCTTCTTTGCCTTGGGGGCATTGATCTTCACCTTAGCTAACTTTTCAGCTTTGGTGGCTGTGGGGCACTTACTAGCAATATGATCGGTAAGTCCACAGTGATAACATTTTCTATAGCTAAAAGTAGCTTTAGAACCATTTGCATGCTTAGCCGAAATTTTTAAATGAGCAGGGCCAACACCAAGAATACCTTTGGCATTGGAAATTGGAGGAACTATCAGTTCTTCGGATATCTTACCAATTACATCCACTCTGATTCTAGGAGTAGATCGCTGAATAAATCCAGGGATCTTGTTCTTAGAAGTAGAGGGATGATTCTCTGAAGGTTTAGAAACATTCAGCTTAGGTACAAAGGTACCCTTCTGAGATATTTGATTGAAAATTTTTTCTTTACCTTTACCTTTAGAGTTTAAGGTAGGTTTTTCTTCAGTAGTGGGAGTTTTAGAAGAGGAACACTGACATAAAGAAGTGCCAGGGATTGAGGATACAAACATTCCAAACTTGAGCATGGAACGATCAGTGGTTGGTTCTATAGTATCAGCTTTATAACCAAGACCACTTTTATCACTCAGGGGAATCTGAGCACAAAGTATCTCAGTGATCGTTGTTGAGGATTTACACCATCCTTCAACAATAGCATTTTCAGCCTTTAATGCAGAGACAAGATCTTCTCGTTCGATACAAATGATTTGATTTATACAGAACTGATATTTTAAATTTTCTTCTATTTTAGAAAGCTTTTGAATTTCTAAGTGACAATTCTTAAGCTGTTCAACAGGATCAATATTTAGTTTTTCAGATTTGGTCTTGCCATTCATGGCGTCATATAAATCAATAGTCAAAAGATCGACGGTCCGACATCTTTCGATGTCACTAAGGGCTGAAGTTTGAGTATCAGTGAGAGAGGTTGATACCTGAGAGGTTGAGGTAGAAGTAGAGGGAATTTCAATTTGTTCTTCCTCTTCTTCTATTTTGTCCATGAGGCAGAGGTTGGCCTCATCATCATCTTCAGAGTTAGATGATTCTTCATCAGAAAGAGCCCAGTCATGATCTTTAGCGATTATGCCTTTGCCTTTCTTCTTAAAGCTTTTCAGCTTTGCATATTTTTCTTTCAGCTTCTTGTACTTGTCATCTCTAGCCCTGGGTTAGAGGATTTCTTGAAAGAAGACGAGGGTTTGAAGATTTTCTTTGACCTGCATTCACTAGCAAAGTGTCCTACTTTTTTCACAGTTAAAGCAGGTAGCAGTAGCCTTATCTACAAGGGTTGAAGATTTTGGCTTGTCAGTGAGTGAAATAGGTTTATTTCTTCTGAAGTTACTCTTTCTGACTAATCTCCTGAAATAATTTGTCAGGAGGGCCAGTGACTCATCAAAATCTGAAGGATCAACTTCTGATGATTCATCAGAGTTAGACTCCAACTCAGTGATAGTGATAGTAGAACGCTGAGTAGGCACCAACTCTGAGGAGAGTAAAGCAACAGGTGTGCTTTTGGAATCTTTTACAATATTCTTCTTAAGATGACACGACTGCTCATGATTGAGCATAGTGCCAAATAAGGTAGAAAGGGTCATAGATTTCAGATCCTTTGAGAGCTTAAGACACATTGAATATCTGTCCCAACTTTCAGGAAAACTTTCTAGAAACCTTTTCAGGATCTCAAAGTTAGAATATTCCTTACCAACAGTTTTTAAGTCAATGATTAAACAGTTAAAACGTTGATGAACTTCAGAGAGAGTTTCATTCTTACCACAAATGAAGCTTTTGTACTGTCTTACCAGGTTGATCTTTCTTGAATCCTGGACATCAAAAGTACCTTCATATTGAACACAGATTGTATCCCACATGGCTTTAGAAGTTTTCAGGTTCATGACGGAGTGGTAGACTTCATCAGGAAGAGCCATAGAGAGGATGGATCTGGCCTTGGTGTCGATGGCCACTTTCTTCTTGTCTTCATCAGTCCAAGTGTTAACTGCCCTGGGAATGATTCTTTCAGGAATGGCAGCTCTAGTAGCAGTGGCTGGAACTTCAATGTCTATCATAATAGGAATATATGGACCGTTTTCGATGTAGTAAGGCATAGTGGGATCTACACCTTCTAAGAAGAGCATCATCCTATTTTTCCATAGATTGAAGTTATCTTTGGAAAATCTAGGGAGTTTTGCAAGAGAACCATTATCAATATAATTTGTGTTTGTGGTGTTAGCCATTTTAGAAAATAGCAAGGAAGAGAGAAGAGAATAGTATAAGCAAGATGTTGTTTATTAGATTAAACAAACTGCTCTGATACCACTTGTTGGTCCCAAAGGGGTTATACAAGTTTGTAGAAGGGGGTTTGAATACAAACACACGATTTTTACTTTTCTAAATTGTATATTGATATGTCTCAAACAATTTACAGTTTGTTGTGGAACAAGATTAAGGAATAAACCTAATCTAAACAAACGATGAGAATCACTAAGATTTCTTGCACTAGAAATAAGATAGAGAGAAATTAAGAATACTAAGGAAAATATTCTAACACACAGATTCAACAAAGATAAGGAATGGCCGAAATTGTTCAAAGGATGAACTAGGGTTTCCTTTATATACTGCATGCATTTAATGCATGTCAGTATAACTTTACACGTGGCAGCCTCTGTTTGGTTTCATGGTTTGACTTCAGTAGACAACCTAGTGGCCGCATTATGAACAGTGTAGAATCAAAGTTGTTTGTACGATTCTGGACAAAAGGGATGTCCGTTCTGACATTATCGTATGGAGGCGTGCAAGGGGATAAGACAATAGTTGCTTGTAGATGAGGCTTCATGACCAGCGTTCGCTGAATAATTCTTTATTAGCGAATGATAAAGTTCAGCGTTCGCTGAAGTCTTCTATTTGAAACTTCACGTTGAGTGGACAGGTCTTGGCTTCACTGATATCCGCATAAGTTTATTAGTAGACTTTGTCGCTGGTTCTTCGGCTTGATCTTCGACTTCAGCGTAGAACATGGTTGACGTGAATCTTGTCTTCAGGGATCATAAGTAAACAACTTAAACTATCAGCGATCATCAGTAAGGCTGAACATACTCAGGGCTTGCTGATGAACAGTGTTCGCTGAATGTGTAATTTAAAGAGCGTGAGTTTCGTATCAGCGGTACTGAACAGACTTAGTACTTATCAGCAATAATGAAACTCTAATACATATTGTCTACTTTCAATTTTCACTAACTGTTTCTCAAAGTCATTATGAAATCATTGAGGGTTTGGATCAACAATGCGGGCCTTCACGACCGTCCTCTTGGTGGGTATTCCTATACGTGGATAAATAAATGGACTTCTAAAATGAGTAAGCTTGATCGGTTCCTCTTGTCGGATGGTATTCTTGATATAATGCCCAATATTACGAGATTGGTTCTTGATCCTAAGCTTTCTGACCATAGGCTATTCTTTTTAAGGAGTTAGCCTTTGATTACGGGCCTTTGCATTTCCGTCTTTTTCATCCTTGGTTCGATATGCCCGAATTCGACCAAATTGTGAAAAAATCTTGGTGCGATGACAGTGTCCGAGATTCTAATGGTATGATTGCTTTTAGAAAGAAGCTTCAATTATTAAAGAATAATCTTCGCAAATGGATTGGTGATAAACGAAAGAGTTACAACGAGGCTAAAATTGGCGGTTGGTCCCGAAGGGTTATACAAGTTTGTAGAAGGGGGGGGGGGGGGGGTGAATACAAACACACGATTTTTACTTTCTAAATTGTTTATTGATAAATCAAAACAATTTACAACTTGTTGCGGAACAAGATTAAGGATTAACCTAATCTAAACAAGTTAAGAACACTAAGTTTCTTGCACTAGAATAAAGACATAAAGGAGATAAGGAAATTACGAGTAATAACCTAACACACAGTAGTAAGGAAGAAGAAGATGGCCCGAGCACTTCATATCTGAAGTAGGTTTCTTCTTATATACTGCATGCATTTAATGCATGACAGTATTGCTTTACACGTGGCAGCAGCTGAGTGGTTGAATGTCATTGACCTTTGTAGACAACCTTAGTATCCACTTGGTGCATAGTGTAGAATCAGAGTTTGTTGTACGATCATAGACAAAAGGGATGTCCGTTCTGACAGTTCGTACGGAGACGTGCAAGGGAGGTAAGACAATAGTACTTTTTAAGGAGACTTCATGATCAGCTTTCGTTGAATCAGTACTTTATCAGCGAATGATAAAGCTCAGCGATTGCTGAAGTCTTCTACTTGATACTTCACGTTGAATGGACAATTATGTGACTTCGCTGATATCCACATCAGTTCATTAGTAGACTTGTCGCTGGTTCTTGGGCTTGATCTTCGACTTCAGCGTAGAACCTTTGTTGACGTGAAACTTGTCTTCAGGGATCATAAGTAAACAACTAAACTATCAGCGATCATCACAGAGACTGAACAAGCTTAGAGCTACTGGATGAACAGTGTTCGCTGAATGTCTAATCTAAAGAGCGAGAGTTCCTATCAGCGATACTGTAAAGTCTTAGTACTTATCAGCGATAGTGAAACTCTAATACATATTGTTTACTTACAATTTTCACTAAGTGTTAAAGAGAGGGTCATTATCAAATCACTGAGGGTTTCGATCAACAATCTCCCCCGATTTGATTATGACATAGCAACAAAGAAAATTGCTAAGTATGAAAACATAAGGATAAAAAGAACTAATAAAATATTTGTCCCTTTTACTGTTTTCTGGGATCTTTTCAGTACTGATGGAGTAAAGTACATTCGCTGAAATTTTTCTTTAAAATTCGTATAAGGTTACAAAGGGAAGTAGAAAAATTACAAGTACATCAAATAAATTTACAAGTACAAAAGATATAAGCTAATAAAGATAGAAAGATTACAAGTAAATCCTATCAGCCTTCAAGAGGTTCTTCCTTAATGAGAAGTTCATCAAGGGTCTTTGTTGTTGGGATCATCCAGTCAGGGACAGTTTTTCCTTGATTTCTTCTTTCTTGTGCTTCTTTGAAGATCAGGGGCTTGAGGTATCGTGCCTGAAGATCGCGTCTGAATTCACACCAATAGATGAGATCCCTGAGCTGTTCGATGGGAGTGATGGGAAGCTCAGAGACACATTGAAAACGTTGTCCTTCATTGTAGTCGAGAATGAAGATACCATAAGGATTGCTTATGACTTTACCAGGGACGAAACGTTCACCAGGTGGCAGAGAGGTATCCAGCGCTGAGAGATCCGGATCAGGACCAAGTACTTCAGCACGTGAAAAACCAATACCTGTTTCGTTCCGGATAGGAGAACCTGAATCTGATGGTTTGGACTTTTTCTTTGCAGAGGCCCTTCTTTGTTGAGTCGCAAGAGGAGGAGGATGAGGAATATCCACAACAGAAGAAACCAAGTCGATCTGAGAATTTATGATTTTCTCGACATGGCTCTTATATTGTGAGGTAGATCGCTGAATGGCTATTCACATCTCCAACCATTCAGAGAAACCGTACTTATTGATCGTAGCAGCGTAGATGTTTTCCTGGGTACCATTTTCTCTGAATAGATCGACCTTAACAACTGGAACATCTATGGTCGATTTTCCTCTGATGAATACCTTGTGAATTTTGGCAGCCCGATATCGATAGTGCAGTCTTTCTTTGCACCATTCCAAGGTAGAATCAGATACCTTGGTCTTTTCTTCAACGATCTTCTGGGCGCCTTCCTATAACTGACGTTGGACTTCGATGGGAGCTCTTTTCAGTTTGGGGTCATTCACCGATTCTTGGGCAAGCTGGATGGCGAGGGCCTTATCTTTTTTTTCAGCTTCCTTCTTTTCGGCGAGTAATCTTGTGGCTCTAAGATGATCAGCGAACTCTTTCTTTGATAACCTGAACTTTGTGGGAACATGGACTTTGGAGCGAGGGAGGATGATTCGCTGATCCTCGAATTTCTTGATCATTTCTTCTCTCCTTTTCTGATCCTCTTCACTTAGCTTTTGAGGAGCTAAGGAAGGTCTGTTTTTGTGTGAGAGAAGTTGTTCTTCAGGTTCATCGGTCTCAGTGATTAAATCCAAGACCGGGATTATTTCTTCAGCTCTTGTGGTTGGGATTATTGTTGGTGCAGCAGTGGGGACTTCAGCTGGATCCTCAAACAGGGGAAAGGACTAGCTTAAACACAGCGATTGTTTAAGTAAGAACATGGGAAGAAAGAGATAGATAAAAATGGGGTTAAGTGTGTAGAGGTTTTATGGAGAGGAGAACTGAGATTGAGAAGGGATAGACGAGGGATGCAGTACAAGGGAATAGAAAGTAGTGTACCTGACAAACTGGCTTTTGAAGCAAGATCGTTAGATTGTCTTCTTCAGCGAGGCCTTTGTTTTTGCCTTTGTCAGCTTCAGACGCTGCAGGCTTTGTCTTGGTCGTCTCCCCTGAAGGTTGATTTGTTGAAATCCCTTTTTGAGCTGTGGTTTTATGATGGTTCTTCATCATCGATGTTGATAGGTTCTTCGTCTTCAGCTTCTTCTTCAGACTCGTCCTCATCAGCGTAAGGTTCGGTCACGTCAGCAACAACTTCCTTGTGTTGCTCTTCGAGTTGCTCCCCCTCAAATACAGAGGGAGGTTTCTCGGTTTCCTCAGGGTTTTCAACTCCCTGAGGTTGTGAAGCAGCAACAACATTTTCATTTTTCTCCCCCTCCGAATTATGGGGAAGATCTTCAGCTTTCTTCTACCCCTCTTCCACATTATGAATGGGGGAGGAAATAGATTGATCAACAACAGCAATCATAGGATTACTGTCTTCCAGGCCAGTAACTCCCATGAAGGTTTCAATCACAACTATTCTTTCTTCTAGGCCAGAAATAGTAGGACTGGTCTTTTGGAGATCCTCTCGATCGGCCTGAGTAAAGTGAGACTTTGGGGCATCCAGGCGATTGAGTATCTTCTGAAGGAGATCTTTAACCGTGGTGATCTCACCCTTAAGAGTACCAACCTCTGTCTTCAATGATGTGACTTCATTGGACATAGTGGTGAAGTTTGTTGCGAGGGTGGTGTTGGTGAGGTTGAGATTGTTTATGTTTGTGGAAGTTTCAGCGAGAGTGGTAGCAAAAGTTCCTATGCTTCCATCCACCTTCTCCATATCAGCTTTGGAGGCTTTCTCATCAACGACCACGGTCAACCTTTTGAGGTTCTCTCCAGCGTCTGTAACCGCTGAAGAGTTTGTGGAGAGAGTGGTGTTGTAAGATTCCACCTTTGTTTCCAGGGCCTTTAGGGAGGGGTTGATATCCCCCAAATTAGGACCTGAAACAGTTATTAATTTATGAACAGAGGAAAGCTCAGAAGTTTGGGGTTTTGAGACAGGAGTAGGTTGAGTTATGTGTATACCAGCAGGCGGGTTAGCGAAGTTGTCGAAGCCTCGTAACCCTGAATGGTATTCCATGTCGCCTTCGAGAGTGCCTTGGCGCATGGCGGTGCCTGCAGATCCTATGTTTGTTCCTATCATCGCATATAGAGTATCAGCAGCTGAATCATGAATGATGATGTTGGTTCCTGAGAACGTTGGGAAATTTGGTGGAATGTCCAAAGAAAGAGTGGGAGGAGTGAAGGATGAGAAGATTGGTTGGGTGCGGGGTTCAGCGTTGGATCCGCTGACAATCACTTCAGTCTGTAGAGAGGCTGAAGGAGGTGGGTTCAGTTCCAAGTTTATAACCTCAGTGTTTAAAGACGCTGAGGTCGGGATGGAAGGGGTGGCTTGAGCAGCTGTGGCAGAGCGTACAACGAAACTATCCAACGACTCTTGTAGAAGATGAGTCGAGGAGTCTTTAGCTGTTGATGGCTTGGAGGGTTTCTCCTTGGTTTTCTTGATCCTTTGAGAATCAAGTTGGGTAGTAGAATGTTTCCTTTTACGAGAAGGAGTGGAGGGTGCAGCCTGGGTATCAGCGGTGGGGATTACCACTGAAGTAGCTGCAGAAGTAGAGGAAGGAGGATTTAGAAGAGGTAAGAGAGTAGAGAGACGTACCTCATTTGGCATGGGGCTGAAGTCGAGCACCTTAGGGCCAACCTGAGAGAGTCTCAGATCACCCTCTTTTGGGTATTTGACCCCAAGTCCTTGTAGAAAGACGGCGCTGATGAATCGGGGATATGGAACCCATGTTGGTCTATCAGCCATGTCCACTCTGAATGCAAGATCGTCGTAGATGATCGAGGCCCAGTCAACATGGAGACCTTTCAGCAATGCATAGCCCATTGCTTGCTGAGGTTGAGCGGCTTGATCAGAGGAGCCGGACTTCGCTGTCATGCAGCTTATCAAGTGGGCGAAGATGAAGTTCATCTCGCTCGGCATTTTGGACTTCTTGATCAGGGTCAGCTTCTTCTCAGGTTGTTTATCCCTCCCTGTTTCCCATACGTAACCCATTGCATCAAAGAATGCAGTGATGGCTTCCCTATAAGCATGGTTTTTGTGGTTAGGCAGAGAGACAAAGGGTTTTTCTTTGGTGGCAGTGGGTAGGCTGAGTGCACGCCTGATAATGGCGGGGTTGATTTTGGTTGTGCCAAATTTGGTGTCACAGAGAATGACATCAAGGAGTTTCCTAGAGTCTTTGGGTGAAGGAACCTGAGCTGTTCTGGCAGTATACCAGAACTGAGATAGAAGGAATTTATGAGCAGGGGGTACGAAGGTTAGGTCTTTGGATAAGCAGCAGGTTTTTAGAAAATTCACAGCATCATCCAGATGCGTGACTTGCTTTCGAGGTGGAAAATCGAAAAGCGCATAGAGGTTGTTGTTGTTGAAAGTTACTTTCTCAGGTGTGAACTTGACCTGAGGAGCTTTGGGGAGAGTCAATTTCTCAGCAGCAGGCGAATTCTCAACAGTTGGGGCAGTAGTAGAAGATGCCATTCCTGTTTATCATGTCAACCAAAGAATATAGCTAAAGAATACAGTCTTAATGTGGAAAGACATTCCAAAATAAGATGGTATTTGTTTTTGTCCATTTCATTCAGACCAAAAATGTCTTAATGAAGATTAGGGTTTTCTAGTTTTGACAAAAAGAGACAAGACCTAGTGAATGTCTTATTTTCCAGTTTCCTTTAGAGATAAGGATTCTGGAAAAACATATGAAGAACAAGTTTAAGATTTTAGATTTAAACTTGAAGAATAACCATGAAGATTGTGTTCATAAAATCATGAAAGAAAATGATTTCATTTTAAAAAGTTCTTTTGTTTGATCTTGTAGAAACAATGAGAAGATCAGAAAGAAGTTAAAACAGGTAAATAATAAGAATATTAACCTTGTTGTCGAAGAAGAAGATGAACAGTTCTTGAAACGAGAATTCAAGAATTCGAGATGCAACAGTAAATCTTTTCTTGAAGAAGAAGTTGTTCGCGTAAAGGAAAAATATAAACCCGAATGTGTTTATATAGTGAGATTAGAGAGAGAGAAAAACTAGAGCGGGAAAGTTTTTCATCATGACACGGACACGTATTTGCATTTGATTGGAAGGTAAACGAAATGTGCAAACGTGTGTCAGAAAAAGAACGTGCCAGGGTTTATCCGTTTGATTACGTCACAAACGTCCTTTCATATTTTAGGATGTCTCTGAGGTTTTGAAATCTCAGGGACGCTCTTTGAAAAATATGAAGAACTGAATAGAAATATCAGTGTTGGTTTTAGAAATTTCAAAGTATCACTGAAAGGAAGAGATATTCAGCGATGTAAATTGTTTCGAAATCTTGCATTCATTTGCGAACGTCATCGAGTAAAGAGAACATACCTTGACATCAGCGAATCAAGTTTGTTCAGAGAGATGACGATAGAATGGGTTATACAAGTTGGTTTTATCCTGTCGCTGATCAAATGCGAACCGCTGAAGATTATATTCTTCAAAGTTCAGCATTCCAAGCTCGCTGATGAGAAAGTTAAATCTTGTCTCATCAAGAGGTTTGGTGAAAAGATCAGCTAACTGAAAATCAGTTGGGATAAAGTGAAGTTCTATATCACCATTCATCACATGATCTCTGATAAAATGATACCTGATTTCGATGTGTTTGGTCTTTGAGTGTAGCACTGGATTGTTGGCTATAGCGATGGCACTAGTGCTGTCGCAATAGATTGGAATCTTCGAGAGCATAAGATCATAGTCCAGTTGTTGATTTCTCATCCACAGGACCGGAGAACAACAGCTTCCAGCAGCTACGTATCCAGCTTCAGCGGTGGAGGTGGACACTGAGTTTTGCTTTTTACTTGTCCAACTCACCAGCTTTCCACCCAGGAGCTGACAGCCTCCTGTGGTGCTTTTCCTATCCAATTTGCAACCTGCAAAATCACTATCTGAATAGGCGATTAGATCAAACCCTGAATCTTTGGGATACCAAAGACCTAGGTTAGAAGTACCCTTACGGTAACGAAAGATTCGCTTTACAGCGATCATATGAGATTCCTTAGGTTCAGCTTGATATCGTGCACACAAACAGGTTGCGTACATAATATTAGGTCGGCTAGATGTAAGATACAAAAGAGTGCCGATCATCCCACGGTATCTCGTGACATTAATAGGTATTCCAGAAGAATCCTTGTTTAGTGTCAGCGGCGGTGCCATAGGGGTTTTCATAGATGAACTCTGAGTTAAATCAAATTTTTTCAGCATATCTTTAACATACTTTCCCTGATTAATGAAAGTCCCCTTTTCATTTTGTTTTATCTGAATACCAAGGAAATATGTTAGCTCACCCATCATACTCATTTTATACTCTGCTTTCATTCTATCAGCGAAATGAGTACAAAGGTCAGGGTTAGTAGAACCAAATATAATGTCATCAACATATATCTGAACAAGAATGATATGACCTTTTACTTTTCTGAAAAATAGAGTCTTATCGATTTTACCACGCTCAAGTTGTTCAATATGGAGATAAGTAGAGAGAGTGTCATACCATGCACGAGGAGCTTGCTTTAAGCCGTAAAGTGCCTTATCCAGTTTATAAACATAACCTGGATGCTTAGGATCTGAGAATCCTGGAGGTTGTTCCACATAGACTTCTTCATTCAGCTTTCCATTGAGAAACGCTGACTTAACATCCATTTGATAAACTTTGAAGTCTTTGTGTACAGCGTAGGCTATGAATAGACGAATAGATTCTAGTTTGGCTACTGGAGCAAATGTTTCGTCGTAGTCTATACCTTCCTCTTGTCTGTATCCCTGAGCAACAAGACGAGCCTTGTTGCGGGTTACAGTTCCATGTTCGTCCAACTTGTTTCGATAGACCCATTTAGTGCCTATCACTATCTTGTCAGTTGGTCTTCGAACAAGCTTCCAAACTTTGTTTCTTTCAAATTCAGTCAGCTCTTCTTGCATAGCGCTGACCCAGTTTGGATCTCTGAGGGCATCATCTATTTTCTTTGGTTCAATCAGAGAAATAAAGTTAACAAATAAACAAATATTACCTGCACTTCGTCGAGTCTGAACACCAGCATTTGGATCACCAAGAATTTGATCAATTGGGTGATTAATAGTCCATCGCTGAGCCGGAGCATGAGTCGCTGACTCAACCTGAACTGGAGGGGCTGAAGATGAGGCTTCAGCAACTTCTGGTATATCAGTCAAGAAAGGAGTAGGTGTAGATGTCATTACATTCACTGATTGCTGAGAAGTAGATGGAATGTCTAAGACATTTGGTTCAGAAGCAGGCATAGTGTTTAGAGGAACAGCTGAGACCCATGAAGGTTCAGCTTCACTAGTCTGCATGTTTGGGATGATAGTAGGACCGTCATCATCAACGGTATGAGTATGAGGAGTGGGAACATCATCTGAATCACCAAGATGTGAAAACATCCATTGATTCAGTTCTTCAGTATCAACAGAAGGTCTAGAATTCGCTGAATGGGATTCGTCAAAGGTGACGTGAATTGTTTCTTCTACAGTCTGTCTTCTACGATTGAAGACTCTGAAGGCTTTGGAGATTGAAGAATATCCAAGAAAGATTCCATCATCAGCCTTAGGATCAAACTTTCCAAAGGCATCTCTGTTGTTCAGTATGAAACACTGACATCCAAAGATGCGAAGAAAGCTAATTGAAGGCTTTCTCCCATGAAAAAGTTCATAGGCTGTCTTTTTGAATCTTTTGACTATCAGCGACCTGTTTTGCGTAAAACAAGCAGTGTTGACAGCTGCTGCCCAAAACTGAGTAGGCAGGTGAGAATCGCTGAGCATTGAACGTGCAGCTTCAATGATAGTTGTATTTATTCTTTCAGCAACTCCATTTTGTTGCGGTGTTCTCACTGAGGAAAAGTTGTGAGAAATACCCTTACTCTCAAAGAAGGAATCAAGAGAACTGTTTTTGAATTCAGTTCCATGATCACTCCTTATTGAGTGAACGATCATGTTATTCAGGACTTCCATTTTCCTGACAAAGGTGATGAGTTTTTCACGGGTGTTACTCTTAGAACGAAGAAACATTACCCAGGTATAGCGAGAGAATTCATCAACTATGACCAGTGTATATTTCTTTCCAGCGATGGATTGTTTGTTAACAGGGCCAAACAAATCCATATGAAGAAGTTGTAGAGGATATGCCACTGAGGAAACTTGCTTAGACTTGAAGCTTGCTTTGGTCTGCTTGCCTTTCTCACACGCTGAACATAAGGACTCTTTGGCGTATGAGTGTTGAGGTAGACCAGTGACTAACTCTTTAGAAGAAAGAGTATTCAGTGTCTTGAAGTTGAGATGAGAGAGCCTCTTATACCATAGCCAGTTGACATCAGATGAGGCTTTTGAGAAGAAACAGGAGTTCTCAGTGGTTGTTGAGTCCATGTTTATAACGTAAACATTTTCCAAACGATAACCGCTGAGAGCTATCTTCTCCTTTTTGTCAGTGACAAAGCAGGATTCCTTAGTAAAGATTACTTTGTTATCCATGTCGGAAAGCTGACTGATGCTTAGAAGATTATGCTTCAGCCCTTCAACATATGCGACTCTTCTGAAGGTTGTTGTACCATTAGAGAGTACACCAAACCCTCGGGTATGTCCTTTTCTGTTTCCACCGAAAGTTACAGAGGGACCCTTTTCTTTCTTATATTCAGTGAGCAGGTTCTTCTTACCAGTCATGTGTCTAGAGCATCCGCTATCGAGATACCATATACCCTTCTTAACCTGCAAACAAAGGAAGATTAGTTTGACTTGGGCACCCATTTCATCATGTGTACACACTTGTCAGTGGAGGTAGATGGAATGGAAGGTTCAGCAGTCTTCGCAGCATTTGAAGATTCAGCTTTGTCAGTATTCACTTTGGTTAATTTCTTAACCTCAGTGGTCTTCTTTGCCTTGGGGGCAATAATCTTCACCTTAGCTATCTTTTCAGCTTTGGTGGCTGTAGGGCACTTACCAGCAATATGATTCGTAAGTCCACAGTGATAACATTTCCAATAACTAAAAGTAGTTCTAGGACCATTTGCATGCTTAGCCGTTAGTTTTAAATGAGCAGGGCTAGCACAAAGTATACCTTTGGCATTGGAAATGAGAGGAACTTTCAGTTCTTCAGATTTCTTACCAGTTATATCCACTTTATGTCTAGGAGTAGATCGCTGAATAAATCCAGGGATCTTGTTCTTAGAAGTAGAGGGATAAGTCACTGAAGCTTTAGGAGCATTCAACTTAGGTATACAAGTACCCTTATGAGGTTTTTGTTTAAAAGCAATTCCTTTACCTTTGTCTTTAGAGACTGTGGTAGGTTTTGGATAAACAATTTTCTCTTTACCTTTTGAAGTTAAGGTAGAGATTTCCTCAGGGATAGGAGGTTTTGAAGAGGAACACTGAGATGAGAAAGTGTCAGGGATTGAGGATACGATCATTCCAAACTTAAGCAAGGAACGGTCAGTGGTTGGTTCTAGAGTATCAGCTTTGTAACCAAGACCACGTTTATCACTCAGGGGAATCTGAGACATTATTATCTCAGTTATCGTTGTTGAGGATTTATACCATCCATCAACAGTAGCTTTTTCAGCTTTTAATGCAGCGATAGCTTCTTCACGTTCGATTTTGACTAGCTGATTTAAATGAACTTGATCTTTAAAATCTTCTTCAATTTTAGAAAGCTTTTCTATTTGAAGGTGACAGTTTTTAAGCTGTTCAGCGAGATCAAGGTTTTGATTTTCAATAAAAGTTTTGCCATTCATGGCTTCATATAAACTTCTAGTCAAGAGATCGATCTTTCGAAGACTATCAGCTTCATCAATATTTAAAATATTGGTAAAGAAGGAAGGTGATATCTTAGTAGCAGAGGTTGAAGTAGAGGGAATGCCAGAATTTTCTTCCTCATCTTTAAGTTTGGCTATGAGACATAGATTGGCTTCATCATCATCTTCAGAGTCAGATGATTCTTCTTCGTCAGAGGCAGCCCAATCATAGTCAGCCATCAGGCCTTTGCCTTTCTTCTTAAAGGTTTTCAGCTTTGAATACCTTTCTTTCATCTTTTTGTATTTTTCATCTCTAGTCCTGGGAGTAAAGTTTTTGTTGGGAAAATCTGAGGATCTAGAGACTTTCTTTAACCTGCACTCGCTAGCAAAATGTCCTATCTTTTCACAGTTATAGCAAGTAGCAGTAGCCTTATCAACAGGGGTTGATGATATTGGCTTGTCAGTAATAGCAAGAGGTTTGTTCTTTCTGAAATTACTCTTTCTAGCAAATCTCCTGAACTTATTAGCCAGGAATGCCAGAGTTTCATCATCATCTGAAACGTCAGAATCTGATGAACGTTCAGAGTTAGTTTCCATCTCAGTGACAGTGATAGTAGATCGTTGAGTGGAAGGTAACTCTAAGAGTAAAGCAACAGGGGTGCTTTTGGAATCTTTTACAAGATTATTCTTAAGATGACTCGATTGCTCATGATTAAGCATCGTGCCATATAAGGTAGAAAGAGTCATAGATCTTAGATCCTTTGATAGCTTGAGACACATTGAATAACTGTCCCAGCATTCAGGTAAACATTCTAAGAACTTTGTCAGTGCTTTAAAGTTAGAATATTCCTTACCAATAGTTTTCAGATCTATTATTAAGCAGTTAAAACGTTGGTGTACTTCAGAGAGAGATTCATTCTTACCACAAATGAAGCTTTCGTACTGTCTTACCAGGTTGATCTTACGTGAGTCCTGGACTTCAGAAGTACCTTCATACTGAACACAGATTGTGTCCCACATGGCTTTGGAGGTTTTCAGGTTCATGACGGAATGGTAGACTTCGTCAGGAAGAGCCATGGAAAGAATGGATCTGGCTTTAGTGTCGATAGCCACTTTCTTTTTATCTTCATCAGTCCACATATGAATTTCCTTGGGAACCAACCTTTCAGGAAGAGCAGCTCTATTCTCAGCGGCTGGAACTTCAGGATCAATTCTATTAGGAATATATGGGCCGTTTTCAAGATAGTAAGGCATAGTAGGGTCTACACCTTCTAAGAAGAGAATCATCCTATTTTTCCACAGATTAAAGTTATCTCTGGAGAATCTAGGGGGTTTTGCAAGAGAACCGTAGTCAATATAGTTAGTGTTTGTGTTGGTAGCCATTTTAAGAAATATCAAGGAAGAAGAAATTGGTATAGATAAGATCTTGTTTATGAGATTAAACAAATCTGCTCTAATACCACTTGTTGGTCCCGAAGGGTTATACAAGTTTGTAGAAGGAGGGGGGGTTGAATACAAACACATGATTTTTACTTTCTAAGTTGTTTATTGATAAATCAAAACAATTTACAACTTGTTGCGGAACAAGATGAAGGATTAACCTAATCTAAACAAGTTAAGAACACTAAGTTTCTTGCACTAGAATAAAGACAGAAAGGAGATAAGGAAATTACGAGTAATAACCTAACACACAGTAGTAAGGAAGAATAAGATGGCCCGAGCACTTCATTTCTGAAGTAAGGTTCTTCTTATATACTACATGCATTTAATGCATGGCAGTATTGCTTTACACGTGGCAGCAGCTGAGTGGTTGAATGTCATTGACCTTTGTAGACAACCTTAGTAGCCGCATGGTGCACAGTGTAGAATCAGAGTTTGTTGTATGATCATAGACAAAAGGGATGTCCGTTCTGACAGTTCGTACGGAGACGTGCAAGGGAGGTAAGACAATAGTACTTTGTAAGGAGACTTCATGATCAGCTTTCATTGAATCAGTACTTTATCAGCGAATGATAAAGCTCAGCGATTGCTGAAGTCTTCTACTTGATACTTCACGTTGAATGGACAATTCTGTGACTTCGTTGATATCCGCATCAGTTCATTAGTAGACTTGTCGCTGGTTCTTGGGCTTGATATTCGACTTCAGCGTAGAACCTTTGTTGGCGTGAAACTTGTCTTCAGGGATCATAAGTAAACAACTAAACTATCAGCGATCATCACAGAGACTGAACATGCTCAGAGCTACTGATGAACAGTGTTCGCTGAATGTCTAATCTAAAGAGCGAGAGTTACTATCAGCGGTAATGTAAAGTCTTAATTCTTATCAGCGATAGTGAAACTCTAATACATATTGTTTACTTACAATTTTCACTAAGTGTTAAAGAGAGGGTCATTATCAAATCACTGAGGGTTTGGATCAACAATGGCATAAAAAGAAGTCTTGGGGATATTGACGCTCGGATTGACTCGGGTAATGCTTCTAGATCGGATATAGATTCTCGTATTCAACTCATGAAGACTTTAGGTGACTTGAAAAGGGTAAAATTTGGATGTGGTGCAAAAAGGTAAGATCCGTTAGGGAGTTGAAGGAGATGAGAATTCCAAGTTTTTTCAGGGAATTCTTAAAAAAAAGACGTCAATTAGCCATTCGTGGAGTTATGATTGGTGGCGATTGGGTTATGGACCTAACCAAGGTCAAAGATGAGTTTTATTCTCATTTTCAAGAGCGATTTAAAACGTGTGGTGGGGTTCGATCAACTTTAGAGGTGGAGTTTCCCACTGTTTTGTCTCCCGATCAAGCGTCCTTTCTTGAGGAGCCTATTTCGCAGGATGAGATTAAAAGGCCGCTTGCAAGTGTGGAGCGGACAAAGCCTCGGGACCGAATGGTTTTACTTTCCGTTTTTTCAAGAAATTTTGGTCCCTCATTGAAGATGATGTGGTGAGATTGGTGGGTGATTTCTTGGAGTCTAGTAGATTATCGAAAGGTTGTAACCCTTCTTTCATTGCTCTTATTCCGAAAATCCAAGACGCTAAATTTGTTAAAGACTATAAGCCGATTAGTTTTATAGGTTGCCAATATAAAATAATTGGTAATCTCTTGCTAATTGGCTTTCTTTGGTTACTAGGGAAATTGTTAGTAGTGAGCAGTCCGCTTTCATAAAAGGACATTAGATTCTTGATGGGTCTCTAGTTTTGAATGAGGCTATGGGTTGTACAAAACAGAACGGTCAAAGCTTTTGATTCTGAAAGTTGATTTCGAGAAAGCTTACGACTGTTTAAGATGGGATCACTTGGATCTAATCCTAGCAAAAATGGGATTTGGCTTAGCTTGGCGTGGATGAATTCGTGGATGTATTGAAGATTTGACGGGGTCGGTTCTTGTTAATGGCTCATCGACTAAAGAATTTTGCATTTGTAGAGGCTTAAGGTAAGGAGATCCTTTTTCTCCTTTCCTTTTCATCTTAGCCATGGAAGGATTACATGACATTATTCAAGATGCGGTTTCGATTTTTTTTTTCCAATATGCTTCTATTGGTAACGATCGGTATCCTTTTTCCCACCTTTTTATGCTGATGATGCGATTTTTGTGGGTGAATGGTCTTTATCGAATGCTAGGAATATTATTCCTATTCTTAGATGTTTTTATCTTATCCCGGGCCTCAAAATTAATCTTCATAATAACAAGCTTTTTGGTATGGGGGTGGGATCGCATGATATCGAGCGTTTGGCGTCTTGTGTTGGGTATGGTGGATCGAAGCTTCCTTTTCGTATTTAGGTTTAACCGTTGGGGTAATATGTCTAAAATGGAGGGTTAGAAGGTGGTGTTCGATAAATTTTTCGCCAAACTTTCTAATTGGAAAGTTAAGACTCTTTCAGTTGGTGGTTGGGTTACTCTTCTAAAGTCTGTCTTGGAGATCCTTCCTACATACTTCCTGTCTATTTACAAAGTTCCAAGGTCGGTTGCTAAAGGCTTGGAATCTTTGCGAAATAGATTCTTTATTGGCGGTGATGTAGAGGAAAAGAACATGTCTTGGATCAAGTGGAAAAAAGTTATGGCTAGTCTTAAATTCGGAGGACTTGATATTGGTGGCATTATGGCGTTCAACCATGTTTTTTTTTCAAGTGGATTTGGCAGTTTTGGGCGGAGGATGAGGCACTGTGGGTTAACATTATTAAATCCATCTATGGCACGAAGGGTCTAATTGGGCCAAATTTGTCTAGGCAAATTTTGAACTCCACTTAGGTCTCTATCTTAAAATCAGCCAACTCTCTAAAGGATAAAGGCATTGATCTTTTTTCTTATTGTAAAAAAATGGTGGGCAATGGTCGTTTAACCTTGATTTGGGATGATGTTTGGTTGGGGAGTCTTCTTTTAAAATTCAATTTCCTAGAGTTTATGCTTTAGAATTGGATAAATCGGCGAATGTGAGGTCTCGTTTGGAGTTAGGGTGTTGGGACTTGTGTCTTCGAAGGGCGCCGAGAGGTGGGGTTGAGGCTGTCCAATTCTGCGAACTTCAACAAATTTTGTCTTCCTTTATTCTCTCGGATCAAAAAGGTAGATGGTGTGGTTGTTAGACCGGTCGGGTGAGTATTCGGTGACTTCGGCTAGGCGTTGCATTGATTATCGTCTTTTGGAGGTGGAGTCTCTTCCAAGAACATGGAACATACTAGTTCCCATCAAGGTCAACGTGTTCGCGTGGTGGTTGCGTCTTAATCGGCTCCCTACTCGTCTGACTTTGGATAAAAGAGGTATCGATGTTTCGTCTCTTTTTTGTCCTAATTGTGATATAGGGGTAGAGGATTGTAGTCATTTTATTCTCGTGTCCCGTCGCTAAATACTTATGGGTCCTCATTGGTCGATGGTGGCAAATTGATATTCCGACTCTACCCTCCTATTCGGATTGGGTCTCTTGGATTGATTTAATTCGGTTGAGAAAGAGGTTTTTTGGTGCTTCGAGGTCGTTATGCTTATTTGTTAAAAGATGTTGTTATTTCTAACAATCTTGACATATAATAGTTAATGGTTACTAACTTGAAATGTTTGTTATTTCAGGGTAGTATATGTAAAAGTTGAATAAAGATGGTTGACTGATTTGGTAGAAGAGATGAAAGTAATGGGCTGCGCTTCATATAGGTTCAAACTTAAAGGGTAGCGGAGTACAATATTCAGAACTGGAGGGGCTGAAGTGTTAATTAGAAGCTGGTGTATTTAATGTACAAAGCTTCTTCATTTTACACCATTCGAACGATTTTCTCAATAATAGCTTTCTCTTCTCTCTCTCTCTAATATCATATCAGAGATAGTTTTAGGGTTTGAAGTTCTTCATTTTGTAGATTTCTTTTATTTGCAAAGTGTAAGATCTTGTTTAATATTCTAGTATTATAATTTTGTACATGGTATCAGAGCTACTAAGGCTCGATCCATCTTCTGTTATACATCTTAAGTTCGAATCGACTTTCTTTGGTTGTTAATCTGATCAATCGAGTGTGTGCATTTCTATCCTCTACCAGAGTTACGTTTGTAACTAGGACGGTACCGTATGCCACAATCTCGTTCGTCTAATCTGATTGTTTTGTATTGTTTAATCTGTGTGATAAGTAGTGTGTATCACAGATCTGTTGATTCTTTAAAAAAAATTAAAAAAAGGTTTTCATCCTGTTTCGTAAGCATATCTAAAAATTGTAGATCTGTTTGTGTTACAAATCTGTAGATCTAATATCGTTTCATGTCTCAAATCCTTAAAAGGTTTTCCTACTTGTTTGTGTTACAAATCTGTAGTGTGTATTGCAGATCTGTTTGTAGTACACACCTGTAAGATCTGCTTTCTGTTCTGAGTTTCATCTTTCTCGAAAAAACCTGAGTTGTAGATTTGGTATCCTTCCAGATCTGAGTTTTAAATCGACAGTTGTTTCAAACTTATAGTTTTTAAAATCACCTCTAAAGGTTTCTTTTATAGCTAGATTTTTTCATCTTCTGGATCTGTTTAGTTTGTGGATCTGTTGATCCTTAACAGATCATTTAGATACAGTGTAGATCTGAGGTTTCTGTTCTTTACTAAGTTCTAATCTAGTGTTATGGTTGTGTATCTAGTAAGATCGGATCTGTCTTCTTGATCTGGAACGTGTTTAGTTTTTGGATCTATTGATCCTTAACAGATCATTTGGACTCTGATTCTGCTTTATGTACATCCTGTCATAGATCTGCATCTGTTCCCATAGATCGGTGCACTTCTTGGTATAATACACTGATATCATGTAGATTTACTCAGATACATATATGCTGATAGAGTCTGCTGTGTTTGGATCCTTGTTACCAGTTGTGTTTCTTTGGTAAAATCAGTGTACGAATTCATATTTTTTTATTATTCTCACTAATCTCAGTTTTTTCTGTTCAGGTGAGATCTGTGGCCTCTCTCGGGCCCTCCTCTGTTCTTATCTGAAATTTTACCTATTGTGAAATTTCACCTACTGTGATTACTTGGTCTTTATTTGTATCGATTGCTTCCGCTATTTTTTCTTACACCTTCTATTGTGAACATACTTCGAGATTTTTGAAGTGTCGGCTTGACCTAGCACCTCGAGTGTTTTAGGAATCCTGATTTTCTTCTTTTTCACCCCAAATCTCTTTAAGTATTTGTTCCATGTCTGGGGAAGAAGAAGACGCTTTGGTAAACGCTGGGGTGTCTCAGATCACCAAACTTGATTTTGGTGATCCCTTATACCTATATCCTAGCGATACCACTGGGCTTCTTTGCTTCACCTGAAATTAAATGGGACTGACAATTACAAGGTTTGGTCCTGTGCAATGATCCTCGCTCTTGAAACAAAAAATAAACTCGGATTTATAGATCGATCTTGCACTAGACCTACCATTGATACTGTCATGGCTAAACAATGGGACAGGTGTAATTCAGTGGTATTATCTTGGATCTTAAGTTCTGTTACTGAAGAGCTATATCTTGGTCAAGTTTTCTCTAAAACTGCTTCTCATGTCTGGCTTGAACTCAAGGAAACCTATGATAAGGTGGATGGCTCTGTTACTTTTAATCTACATAAGAAAATTAATTCTTTAACTCAAAACGGATCATCTGTCTCTGATTACTATCATAGGTTAAACTCTCTATGGAAACAGTTTGACACCTTAGTCAAACTCCCTGCTTGTACCTGTAATGCTTCTCAGGATTTTACTAAACACAACCAGCTTTTAAAACTTATGCAATTTCTAATGGGGCTAGATGACGTTTACCAACCTGTAAGGAGTACTATTCTCACAACTGACCCACTTCCCTCAGTTAAAACAACCTTCTCTATTATATCTAGAGAAGAATCTCATAGAGGAACCTCTAACTCTAACTCATCTAATAAAATTCAATCTTCGGCTTTCTTTGGTAAGACTTCTGAAAACAAACGGAAACCTATAAGACCTCCAAATCCAAATCTGTTATGTAAACATGTGGCATGATTGGTGTTAGGACATTTAAGTTGTCCTAAATAATTCAAAAGTTTTGTAAAGTAATGGATTTGGGCCTAATGGGCTTTGACATGTAAATGGGCTTGGGCTTACTTGTTGTAACAAGGGGGAAAGGCTATAAATAGGTTATTTCATGTATTGTTGTAATCATTAATTGATAATACAAAGATGCAGCTCTCAAATCTCATATTGTTCTCTCTAGATTAGTTTTTCATTTCTAATAAATAATTAGTCCTCTTCTACCTCATCTTGTTACATAATACTTGATTTGTTGAAGATCATGGACTTACAATTGGTATCAGAGCCACTCAACAAACATATTCATTCAAGATCGTTTTCTTGAGGGTTTCTTGATCGCATTCTTGAAGATTTCTTGATCAATTCGTCAATTGATTCCGCTGCTACTCACAATTCTTGAATTCTTTGTAATTCTTGAATTTGTTTTACGTTTGTTCAAGAAATTCGAATTTGTCTTTCTGTTGATTCGATTCTATTCATTTTACAGTCATGTCTTCTAAAGAATTTCTATCGATGGGGGTCTGAGACAAAAGCTGCTTAATGGAAGATCAGAATAGTTCAAATTAGATAGAGATCATAGGTATGTTTTCGAATTTGTTGAAAAGAAGATTTTATTAATTCATGTACTCTAACTGTTTGATGAAATGCCTGTGACAGATTTGATCAATTCTTGCATATTCTAAACCTGTGTTGGTTCTCATATTTTTTTTCATAATTCATAATTCATAATTGATATCTGAATTTGTCATTTCATCATGCCTACTTATGATAAAAATGGAAACGAGACTTATTCAAGAAGAGAAACAGCTATTTTGTATATGCCTGAGATTGTTCATTTTGAAAGCAAGATTGCTATTCTTGAAGCCAAATTTGATGAAAGTGCAAAAGTTGTTGTAAATTTGCAAAAAGACAAATCTGATCTTCTAAAGGATGTTGAAAAGGTTCGAGAGAACACAAGGTTGTTAGAAAAAGAGAATGTTGATTTGAAAGAGAAAATCAATTTTGAAAGAAAGATGTTGACAGATTCTGAAAATAGAATCAAATCATGTGAAATGAAAAATGGTCAACTCTTGAAACAGATATATGATTTTGAACAAGTTCTTATACTTGAAAGAGAGAAATTTGTGAAAGAGAGAAGAGACTTTGAAACTGAGAGGAAAGGTTTTGAAACAAAGTTTGTTGAATTCACTTTGAAAATTTCTGATTTGGAGAAAATTCTTGCAAAAGAAAGAAAAGAGTTTGATTGCAAGAAAAATGGTTTTCAAAAAGAAAAGAATGGTTTTGAGAAAAAGAAAACAGGAATGTTAAATGGGTTTTCTGTGAAAATCAATGAGTTGGAGAAAGAGTTAGAAGATGGAAGAAAAGAAACTGAAAAGAAGAAGGTAAATGGTTTTAAAGAAAAATGCTTAAAAGATAACTTTTCAGATGAACGAAAGATTTTTCAAAATGAGATAAATAAGCTAACAAAGAAATTATCTGGTTTATCAACAGATATTATGAAGGAGCAAATGGTAAAATCTGATCTTTAAAAGAAATATGATCTGATTTTTACAGAAAATAATGTTTTAATCAACAAGCTGAAAGAACTTGAAGATATTGTTTTTAAAGTTGGAGTTTCAAAACAAGCAAGTTCTAATACAATTGATCAGACTCCGCTTGTAAACCCAACTAACTCTGAATGTTCATTTAAAACAGCTTCAAGTTCAATTTTTAAAAACATTTCTTTAAAAGAATTAAAAAGATCAAATGATTTCTCAAAGGCTCAGATTCATCCTTCCAATCTTTTCTATAATTCTCTGTTTGATAAATTAGATAATAATTCCCATGTGCGTAAAGTGAATACTTCTTCTAAGCCTAAAGATAATCTTATCTTCAAAAGAGTTAAGATGGAATGGAGAGTTAAAGGAACAACTTCCAAGAAAGAAGTGCCAAAATCAAAAGTTCCTAATTGAAATGTCAAGAAGAACAATACATTTCAAGGAAAATCTTTTGTTAAACCTGATGTGATTTATTCTGTAAATCAATTAGTCAGAATTGCACAAAAGAAACTTTGTTGTTCATATTGTGGAACTGATGATTTTGTGAACAAGAATTTTAGTCAGCACTGGTTTGGTTTTTACAGAGTATCTACATATGCCACTGCACCTAATAAACTGGACCCAAGTTCATATGGGTACATAAGACAACTTAATCTGTTTTGCAGGTTATTCATGTGTAGAGCTGAATGATCATACTGACACATGACTGAAAACAGATGATGTGCTTAAATTGAGAATATTGACTTTTGGATACTTCAGTCCAAAACTCTGTCTGAATGTGATTATCGATTTCTAATTCATACAGATCAATTTGTTGATTCTGAAATATGATCGAACTCATAATTGTGGGTGTTTTTGGTAGAAAACATTCCAGAGAATGTGTTCAGAATCACATTTTGAGCAACCCTGCAAATTTTGGTTGAAAAATTCTGATTTTTGAGCAAGTTATGGTGATTTGAAGTTCTGAAAGTTCAAAAATCACAAAATCCAATCATTTTTCTAAGGCATTTTCTCTGGATAGTCTTATCAGATTTCTGAACAGGGTACTCAGAATTCTGACTCTACTACTCAGATTTCTGACTCTGTTACTCAGAATTCTGACTCTACTAATCAGAATTCTGACTCTACTAATCAGAATTCTGACTCTACTACTCAGAATTCTGACTCTATTTGGATTTTTGATATCTAATGAGGAATCATCGTAGATGATTACCAAAATCTCTTGATTTTGTAGGATTATCTTGATTTGAGAGAGAGTATTGTCTCAAAATTTGATCTGATCGTTTCAAGATAAAGGTAAATTTCTAAACTTCATACCCAAATCATGTTTAAAGAAGAACACTTTAAAAATGATAAAAATTTTCAAATGTTCAAACCACTTCTACTGTTCTAAAAGATTTTTCTTACATAGAAGTTGGATTTTATTTTTTTTTATCTCAATCTGACTGGTTGTTTCCAAAGATAAATACTTGTGTATTATCTTTTCTATCATTTCAAGTATTCTTACACACCAGTTCAATTTTTCTTTTAACTTTGTTATTACCATGTCTCAAATTGATTCATTTTTTCGATGGTAATACACTTCTCTTGTATTCTTTACATCAATTTATCCATTAAGTTTGTCTTATGGATAAAACTTCAGATCTCAATCAGATTCAATCTTTCTGAAATTCATTCATACTTCCTGGTTCATTCAATTTCATTTTTTTATCTTGTGGAAGTAATAATAAAAAGAAAAAAGGGTGATATATGTGCATTCAAATTAAAAGTGCAGAATACTTCAATGGACAACATTTAAGTGGTGATAATTTTTTTATTTTCTTCCTCTATGGATCCACAAGAACCTGTGGAACCTACCCATGAGGTCATCCATGAGTATTTGAGGGGTAAGGGGTCATAAAAGAGAGGGGGAGAATGCTCATGGGTATGAACAAACTCAAAGTGATGAGTGGTAAAATTCTGAGAGTGGGTAATAGTAAGGCTAAAAACAGAATGAGTGAATGTTAACAGAGATAGAAAATTGAGATATCTCTGATCTAGCCATTTCAAGAAGGGCACCCACATAAACTATTGATTCACACTTTTTGGTGGTCAATATTGAAAAAGGCAGTGAGCCCATGTCAATCTTGATATAACCCCACTCATCCACTCATTATCTTCTTAAAAAGATGGTGTTTCATTTGATTTGGGGACGCAACATATATTCTATCTAATCTTCATTCGGAAGGTTTGGATATTGAAAAAGAAGGAAGTTTTCCCACCTTCGCTTTTCATTCATGCACATTGAGTCCGTGGAAAATTGTTGTTGTCTCAACAGTTTACACACTTTGAGCCTATTATTCAAGCATATGTTGCTTTATTCTTTCTACACATGCACTTACACACAGAAAATATGTTTTCTGTCAGAACTTCTATAGAATTGCTTTATGCTACTCAATGATTAGAATGAAGTCCTGGAGAATGAAAATCACTCAAGCTCTTTAATTAGATATATTCGTTGTATCTAGTGGCTTTGTGCTACAAACAGGCCAAGCTTTTTGTTGGTCCCGAAGGGCTATACAAGTTTGTAGAAGGGGGGTTGAATACAAACACACAGATTTTACTTTTCTAAATTGTTTATTGATAAATCATTAACAATTTACAGCTTGTTGCGGAACAAGATTAAGGATAAACCTAAATCTAAACAAGTTGGAACACTAAGTTTTCTTGCACTAAGAAAGAGAAGGAAATTACTAATAATAACCTATCTCAAGATAAGAAAGATGACTTAACCAGAGTTAGCAAGTGCTTCAAAAATGAAGCTGGAGTCCTTCTTATATACTGCATGCATTTAATGCATGGCAGTTTATACTTTACACGTGGCAGCAGCTCATTGGTTGTATGTCATTGACCTTTGTAGACAACCTTAGTAGCCGCATGTTTGAACAGTGTAGTATCAGAGTGGTTGTACGATTTCATACAATAAGGAGGTTCTTTTCTGACATATCGTACGGAGTCGTGCAAGGGTGGTTAAGACAAAAGTACTTTGTACGGAGGACTTCATGATCAGCTTTCGTTGATTCAGCGATTTATCATTCTATATCAGTGAATGACAAAGTTCAGCGACAGCTGAAGTCTTGTACTTGATACTGCACGTTGAGTGGACAAATCTGAGTCTTCGCTGATCCGCATCAGTTCATTAGGAGACTTGTCGCTGGTTCTTGAGCTTGATCTTCGACTTCAGCGTAGAACCTATATTAACGTGAAACTTGTCTTCAGGGATCATAAGTAAACAACTAACTTATCAGCGATCACCATAAGGATTGAACAGGCTCAGAGCATTATGGTGAACAGTGTTCGCTGAATGTTTAATCTAAAGAGCGAGAGTTCCTATCAGCGGTACTGTAAGGTCTTAGTACTTTATCAGCGATAGTGAAACTCTGATACATATTGTTTACTCACAATTTTCACTAAGTATTTAAGAGAGGGTCATTATCAAATCACTGAAGGTTTGGATCAACAATCTCCCCTTATTTGATTATGACATAGCAACAGAGAAAATTGCTATTTAATGAAAACATAAGGATAAAAAGAACTCATAAAATATTTGTCCCTTTTACTGTTTTCTGAGATCTTTTCTGTACTGATGAAGTAAAGTACTTTCGCTGAAATCTTTCTTTAAACTTCGTATCAGATTACAAAGGGAAGTGGAAAGATTACAAGTACAAGCGAAATAAATTACAAGTACAAAAGAATAACTGATAAAATAGAAGAATAAGGCGATCCTATCAGCTTATGGAGGTTCTTCCTTAATGAGAAGTTCATCAAGGGTCTTTGATATGGGAATCATCCAGTCAGGGACATTTACTCCTTGATTCCTTTTGTTCAGAGCTTCTTCAAAAATCAAGGGTTTAAGATGTCGTGCCTGATTGTCGCGTTTGAATTCACACCAGTAGATGAGATCTTTCAGCTGTTCGATTGGAGTGATGGGAAGCTCAGAGATACGTTGAAAACGTTGTCGTCCACCATAGTCAGTAAAGAATATCCCATAGGGTTTGCTTATGACTTTTCCAGGGATGAAAGTCTCACCAGGAGGAAGAGATGTGTCAAGTGCGGAAAGGTCAGGTTCTGGACCAAGAACTTCAGCACGAGAAAAACCAATCCCTGTTTCATTTCATATAAGAGGACCTGAGTCTGAAGGTTTAGACTTTTTCTTTGCAGAGACCATTCTTCTCTGATTTGCGAGAGGAGGGGGAGGAGGAATATCCACACAAGAAGAGACTAAGTCGATCTGTTTATTTATCAGCTTTTCGACATGATCCTTGTACTTAGATTGAGACTTCTGGATGGGTAATCTGATCTCCAACCATTCAGAGAGACCGTACTTCGTGATGGCTTCAGCATAGAATTTTTCGTACTGTCCGTTCTCTCTGAATATCTCGATTTCCGCGATTGAAACTTTGAGGGTTGATCTTCCAGTGATAAGTACCTTGTTGATTCTGGCAGGTCGATATCTGAAGTGTACCTTTTCTTTGCACCAGATTAAAGTAGATTGAGAGACAGTTCTCTTTTCTTCAACGATCTTCTTGGCGTCTTCCCATAGCTGACGTTGAACTTCGATTGGAGTTCTTTTAAGATTGGGGCCTTTTACTAGATTGTTGAGTAAGCTGGATGGCGAGTTCTCTGTCTTTTTCTTCATCTTCCTTTCTTTCAACGATTAACCTTTCAGCTCTGAGGTGATCCTTGTATTCCTTTTGAGAAAGTCTGAACTCTGGAGGAATAGAAGGAAGTTGATCACGCTTCAGGATGATTCGCTGATCTTCGAATCTCTTGATCATTGCATCTCTCTTTTTCTGATCCTCTTCACTTAGCTTTTGAGGAGCCAAGGAAGGTCTGTTTTTGTGAGAGAGCATCTGTTCTTCAGGTTCATCAGTCTCAGAGATCAAATCCAAGACTGGGATTATTTCTTCAGCGTTGGGAGCTGGGATTATTGTTGGTGAAGTCGCAGCTGTAGGAACTTCAGCGATATCCTCAAACAGGGGAGAGGACTAGCTGAAACACAGCGATCTTACGAATAAGAACTTGGGTAGAACAGAGAAAAGAAATGGGTTTAAGTGTATAGGATTTTTGTGGAGAGTAGAGCTGATAATGTGTATAGATAGAGGAGGGATGCAGTGTAAGGAAGTAAGATGTAGTGTACCTGACAAACCGGCTTTTTAAGCAAGATCGTCAGATTTTCATCGTCTTCAGCGACACTTTTTCCTTTGCCCTTGTCAGCTTCAGACGCTGAAGGTTTTGTCTTGGTCCGCTCCCCTGAAGGTTCATTTAACACGATCCCTTTAAGAGCTGTAGTCCTCTGAGCAGGCTTGACGATAAAGGAGTCACCATCATCATCGTCATCATCATCATTCTTTGGAGAAGAGGATGGTTCATCATCAGAGATGTCGACGGCTTCTTCATCTTCAGCTTCAGATTCAGATTCTTCAGCATCTTCTTCGAGTTGCTCCCCCTCAGATACAAAGGTAAGCTTCTCGGTTCCCTCAGGGTTTTCATCTCCCTGAGGTCCAGCAGTTTCTTCATTTGTCTTCTCTCCCTCTTCAGTAAGGGAAAGGTTTTCAGTCTTCCCCCCTCGATAGATTCATCATGGGGAAGTGTGACAACCGTCAAATTCGCGTTCAGGTTAGAACTGCACTAAACATATCAGATACTGATACTATATGTCGCACTGTCCAATTTTAGCAGTCAACCCGGTACAGTAGGAAAATTTGAGAATTTTTTCCTAAAACCCCTCAAATTAGGGAATTATCCATATATCTCATAAAATGCCAACCAAAAATATCTTAAATACGTACATATATATATAAACCATACTAAAATAATACTAGTAAAGTTAACTAGTAACCTTACAACTAACTAAATTATTGTGTTAAATAATTCAAACAATTAAAATAAAAATAAAATTTAAAAAGAAATAAGAGACACAATTATTTTATACAAAACCACACTCCACTCTCTCTCTCTCTCCCCTCTCCAAAACCGCCCCCCCCCCCCCATATATACCCCCTCACTCTCCCAAAATTTGCTACTCTCTCATTATCATCCCTCTGTCTCTTCTCCCAACAATTTCTCTCTTTATTTCTCTCTTTATTCCTCACTAAAACACACCCAAAGTGCAGTCATTTTCACTCAAGAACATCAAGTGTTCAAGTCTTCACAAAGGTAAAAATAACATGTAGTGCAAAGCCTACACCTTTCTTTGTTATTGTTCTTTCATTTTATTTAAATTCCTTCGTCTACACTAGTTGCATGTTGTTTTACTTTATCAATATCTTTGGATCTTGATGTTTGGGAGCTTCATCACCATAACATCTTGAATGTTACTAAAAAGGGGATGAATCCATGACCAAACCCATGTTAAGACCAAAGAAGGAATTTATACAATGTTCTAACAAACATGCATGTGTTCTTCATCAAAACCAACCCTTTAATCTCTAAGAAATTTTGTGAACTACTCTTTAAATCCACTAAAAATATGTTTGAACTAACATGCATGAGCTAAAAATTCACTATTATAAGTTGCATGAAGGTGTTCTTGTCATAAACACCCAAGAACCATAAAAAATAACCATTTTCAAGTATTTGCCAAAAAGGAGTTTTATAAATAAATTGCATGTATTGTAAATGGCTGAGAAATATATTTTTAAACTGAAAATATATGTATGGGGATGTGTCAAATCGGATTTCATGCAAAAAGAATAAGAATATTGGTAAAAGACAAAAAGGAGTGCTCATGAATAAAGTCTTGTTTTGACAGCATGCTGCCAGATTTTTCTTCCCTCTTTGAAAAGCCATATCTCACTCAATAATACTCCAATTTAAGTGAATCGTTTTATGGAGTTCACTTTTATGAGTTATGAATCAAACCCAACTGGAATCATTGACAAATATTAAGATTTAGAGCTTCAAACATTTTTCACAAAGACAGTGTGCAAACAGCAATGTTCTCTGTCGCAGTTTACGTTAAGAATTATTTTATGTACTTAAAGCACTCTAAAAATCATGAATCTTATGTCAAAAGTTTCGTAACACATTTATAAAACTGGTCATAAAATATCATGACCTAAATGTCCCTGGAAGTTATCAAAAAACGAACCGAAAATGACTACATATTCTGGACAGCAACTGACTATATTCTATTATAGCTATAAGCTAACTCTTGTACCCGTTTCATCATCTATATGATGAAATTGTGGAATATACCTTTATATATTACGAATACACATTTTATATACTCTAACTCCTAACATCATATATATTATATATATGACTCCTAGTTATAGACCCTTTTCGTCACTCGTTATGACGAAATTGCGGTAATCTCAAATTATCATATGTAATGTTATAGATATTAACTACTAATATCGACGAACTTATTATAACATACACACTTAATCTCAACAAAGGCATTTTATGTTGATTTGGATAATTACACGATACCAAGGACTAAGGTTTAGAACATAGAATCTTACTAGTGTCCTTGCATTCGTAGGATCGACATAGGATCGCGTTACGGATCGCATTACGCACCACTTGGGAACAACTACGTTTATCACAGTGAGTTTTCGCAGCCCCTTTTTACTATTTGATACATTTTGGGGTGGAAAGCATGTTACAAATTCTATTTCACATCATTATTTTGTTACTTAAATACTACAAATATTTGATGCTCTATGGTACGTGTGCACATGTTAAAGATTCTGAGTTACGCTATCGCACAAAAGTCCCCAACTTGTTTTTACATTACCTATTTAACTCACGAGTGTGAGCCATGGTAATTATGGATAACGTTATTTGGTTAACCGCCCACTTACTGTGATGTGAGTGCATAATTACTACAGTGCCATGTTGACGATAGAACATGATGAACGGGGCAAACTAATACTATGGTCAGGAGGTTTGGGTAATGGCTCAGTATGCTACCTCTGAGGCAACACACTTATATACCTTGAGCAAAACAGAACGCAAAAACGGAACTTTTACAACCGAGAGTTGTACTACAATCTTTTGAAAGCGCGAATGCTATCAACTTGCATTAAAATTTTAGTGCATACGCAAACATGTGAACTCACCAACTATTTTATAGTTGACACTCTCCTTTACATGCTTTTCAGGAAACATCAAGTAAGGATGAGTTCTAGAAGGCACTACACTTAGCAGCATCCAACTTTATTTCATCATGTCAAGTCTCTTTTTGCTTTGGACAATTTGTATTTCACAAACATGTTGTATTTTGTAACCTTGATGATATGATGATTGAGTGTTGTCTTCTACCTTGTGCTTTTGAAACATTAAACTGTGACATCCCGTGTTTCCGCTTTAGCGGGGTGTGACAGAAGTGGTATCAGATCCTAAGGTTATAGAGAATACCGGTCTTTCATTTGAAAAACCCAACTATAACCAAAGTCCAAAACTGACATGAAAATAACTAAACCTACTACTAGTATAACTAAGTCTAGAATGGCATTAACAGACTTTAATTAAACATAGCCTGATCACCTATGTTCGATTAAGGAAGGTTAATGCGAGACTAGAAATGGTTATAGTAGGAGTATGTCGATTTTACTTACACTCTCTAGAAGCATGCTTAGTGCATAGACATTGTATACGATAGACATATCACTTATGCGATTAGTTACTAAGTACACTTTTGCTTAAGTTTCACTATGTCATCGTCGTCACCATCCTACACTCCGGAATCGTACTCGGCCGATGTATCGGGATACGTCACCGGGCGACCACAAGTTAACCCACCCGACAATCGAGAAGAAGAGGATTACAGTAGTACGGAATCGGAACCCGAAGTGTCCAGCGAGAGAGACCCCTATGATAGACCTAGAGTATCACCAACCACGGTTTTACCCCGACCCACTCCAGTGATTGTTCAACCACATCCCGGAGGACTTCGCGTAAGGCAAACGGGAAGGAAGAATGTTCCAATCCCAAGGACAGTCACGCTATCAACACCTCGTCCGGAGGCACCGGAGCCATCAAGAGTGGTCACCGGAGTGCCGATAGGGCGAATGGCCGAACTGACCTTGGCGAGAGATCAACATATCAAGGCAATGACAACCGAATTGCATGGGGGTCAAGTTAGGGTAACCCATCAAGCTCAAGTCTTAACGGAACTTGTAGAGCAAACACACCAACTGGCCGTCGTATCAACTCAAGCTCGGGATGGCGCAAGGATGGCTAGAGAAATGGCAACAAGGGCTCAAGCGGCAAGCTTGGTAGTGGGAATGGTGTTGTTGTTACTGATGTTCTTGCTTGTGATCGTGGCATACTTGGGATAGTGCGGATATGAAGGCGGATGGATTGTAGTGTGTGGGAGGATCTTTTGAAAAACACCTTTAATTGCTTGTCATTTTAATTCACGTATTTCTAAGTTGTATTTCCATTTAAACAATGTGATACCGGTGTACGATAAACACCGGAAATTTTGTAAACTTCGGCATTTAATGGAGACCCATTGGGGGAAATTTTAGCCAATCAATCTATTTACCTTGTACTTAACTTTACTGTTTCAAAAATTAGAATAAAATTATAAACCTTTGGAAAATATGAGTTCGAGAATTTGTACAAATTTTAACCAAAATGATTTTTGCAATTGTGTTTTAGAATCATGCCTCCGAAAAGGGAGATACCCCTGAAAACCAAACGCCCGACATAGCGCGAATCATCGCACAACGTATCCAAGAAGCCATACCTAACATCGTCACACAAGTAACTGCTGGCATCAATGCTAACCTCGGGAATCAAGGAGGTAGTGGAGGAAATCTGGGAAGTAACAGTACCGGATGTAACTACAAGTCCTTCATGTCCTGTAAGCCCAATGAGTTCTACGGAAAGGAAGGTGCCGTAGGATTGCTTTCTTGGATTGATAGCATGGAGTCGGTACTCCATAGTAGCAAATGCTCGGAGGACCACAAGGTGGAATATGCTACATGTCAACTCCAAGGCAGGGCACTAACATGGTAGAACATCCAGGTTCAAACCCGTGGAAGGGAAGATGCATATAGACTCACATGGGAGGAGTTCAAGAAGTTGATCATTGAGGAGTACTGCCCTAAGATTGAAATTCAGAAACTAGAAGCTGAATTCTGGAATCACGCCATGATCGGAGCCGACATAGACCGATACACAGCTCGCTTCCACGAACTCGCAAAACTCGTACCTCACATGGTCACTCCCGAGAGCAAGAGAATCGACCGATACTTATGAGGATTAGCTTCGAAGATCCGGGGAATGGTCACCCCGGCAAATCTGACCACCATCCAAGCTGTTGTGGCCTTGGTAACTACTTTAACAAACGATGCGGTAAGATCGAGAACTCTGACATCGGGAAGTGCCAGCAATAAGAGGAAGCCAGAGCATCAGTCATGAAAGAAATCCTTTAGTAGTGCAAGCAAGGATAGGAACATCAAGAGAAACTTCGGAGTAAAGACACAGGACCCAGGGAAATACAAGGGTTCACTCCCTAAATGCAACAAAAGCAACCGTCATCATGAGGGAGGCTGCGTTGTTTGTGACAACTGTAAACGGACAGGTCATCTCACCAGGTTCTGTAGAAGTGAAAAAGGGCCCAATGAAGGGAGAAGGGTATGCTTTGAGTGCGGAAGTCTGGATCACTACCGGAACATGTGCCCAAGGTTTGGTAGGAGACCGAATAATAACAATAATGGGAATCAGGCAAGATAAGCCAACCAGGGGAATCAAGGAGGTCAGGCTCGAGGACGGGCATTTGTCATTGGAGCTGACGAAGCACGTCGCGACCCTAATGTGGTGACAGGTACGTTTCTCCTAAACAACCACTTTGCATCAGTATTATTTGACACTGGAGCGGATAGAAGTTTTGTTTCATTGGAATTTAGGCCACTAATTGACTTGGAATCTAGGAGAATGTCGGATGCTTATATTGTTGAGGTTGCTAATGGTCATAAATTTGAGGCTAAGGATGTAATTTTAGATTGTACCTTGAATCTAGCCGATAAGTTGTTTAGCGTTGATCTTATTCCTATCGAATTGGGGAGTTTTGACATAGTTATAGGCATGGATTGGTTATCCAAGAATCGAGCGGAGATTTGTTGTTTTGATAAGTCGGTTAGAATACCGTTGGAAGAAGCCTAGAGATGGTGTCAAGTATTAAGGTTCATAAGTATTTGAGGAAGAAGTGTGTTGCATTTTTGGCACTCATAGTTGAGAAGAAGTCCGAGGAAAAGCGAATCCAAGACATTCCCGTGGTAAAGGATCACCCGGAAGTGTTCCCCGACGATTTGCCTGGACTGCCCCCGTTTAGACAAGTTGAATTCCAAATTGACCTCATACCTGGATCAACACCTGTAGCTAAGGCACCGTACCGCTTAGCACCTGCCGAAATGCAAGAGTTGTCAAGTCAACTCCAAGAACTTCTGGACAAGGAATTTATTAGGCCAAGTTCCTCACCTTGGGGAGCTCCAGTCTTGTTTGTCAAGAAGAAGGATGAATCGTTACGAATGTGCATCGACTATAGGGAATTGAACAAGTTGACAATCAAGAATCGATATCCTCTCCCTCGAATAGATGATTTATTCGACCAATTGCAAGGTGCAACATATTTCTCAAAGATTGATCTTCGATCAGGTTATCATCAGTTAAGAGTCCGTGAGGAGGACATTACTAAGATAGCTTTTAGGACACGTTATGGACACTACGAGTTTTTGGTTATGCCTTTTGGTTTAACCAATGCACCAGCTGTGTTCATGGATTTAATGAATAGGATATCCCGACCCTACCTTGACAAGTTTGTGATCGTGTTCATAGATGACATTTTGATCTACTCCCGAAGTAAAGAGGATCACGAGCAACATTTGAGACTAATTCTAGAACTTCTTAAGGAACAGAAACTGTACGCCAAATTCTCTAAGTGTGAATTTTGGATTAGAGAAGTACACTTTCTTGGTCACGTTATTGGAGAAAAAGGAATCCACGTGGATCCGGCTAAGGTAGAAGCTGTTAAGAAATGGGAAGCTCCAAAGACACCGACAGAAATTCGTCAATTTCTGGGTTTGGCAGGATATTATAGGCGATTCATCGAGAACTTCTCAAAAATTGCTAAACCACTCACAACACTGACCCAAAAGGATAGTGAATTCATTTGGGGAGAACCACAAGAAGAGGCGTTCCAGCTATTGAAGAAAAAGTTGTGTAATGCACCAATTCTGGTGTTACCGGAAGGAATAGAAAATTTTGTGGTGTATTGTGACGCGTCGCATCAAGGTTTAGGTTGTGTATTGATGCAAAGGGACAAAGTGATAGCATACGCCTCGCGACAACTAAAAGTTCATGAGATGAACTATACCACGCACGACTTGGAGCTCGGAGCCGTAGTATTCGCTTTAAAGATTTGGAGACATTATTTGTACGACACTAAGTGCACCATCTTCACCGATCATAAAAGTCTTCGGCATATTCTAGACCAGAAAATGCTCAACATGAGACAAAGAAGGTGGGTAGAGTTACTCATTGATTACGATTGTGATATTCGTTATCATCCAGATAAGGCCAATGTAGTGGCTGATGCCCTGAGTAGGAAGGAAAGGACAAAACCTTCACGTGTACGAGCAATGGGAGTGCTTGTACAAACAAGTTTAAAAACTCGAATTCTTGAAGCGCAGACCGAAGCAATGAGAACGGAAAACTTGAAGGACGAAACCCTTCACGACATAGAAAGCAGATTTGAAACTAAGGTTGATGGAGTACGTTATTTCAATGACAGAGTTTGGATTCCAATAGCTAGCAAAGTACGGGAGACAATCCTGAATGAAGCCCACAAGTCACGATATTCAATTCATCCTGCTGCGGATAAGATGTATAAGGATTTAAGGGAATATTATTGGTGGCCAGGAATGAAGAAGGATATTGCCCTATATGTAGGAAAATGTGTAACTTGCTCAAAGGTCAAGGCTGTATATCAGAAACCATCTGGTTTGCTACAACAACCAGAGATTCCCCAGTGGAAATGGGAACAAATAACCATGGATTTCATAACCAAACTGCCGAGGACTGCCAAAGGGCACGACTCGATTTGGGTTATAGTAGACCGATTCAAGAAATCTGCACATTTCTTACCGATTCGAGAAGATTATAAGATGGAAAAGCTGGCTCAGATATACATCAAGGAAATTGTTACGCGACATGGAGTCCCGATTTCCATCATATCAGATAGAGATAGCCGTTTCACATCTCGGTTTTGGCAGTCACTTCAAAGAGCATTGGGGACACAATTGAATTTAAGTACTGCCTATCATCCCCAAACAGACGGCCAAAGCGAGCGAACCATTCAAACATTGGAAGACATGCTTCGAGCATGTGTAATAGATTTCGAAGGAAGTTGGGATAACCATTTACCGTTAGTCAAGTTTTCCTACAACAATAGCTATCACACCAGTATTAAGTGTGCGCCATATGAAGCACTGTATGGACGCAAGTGTCGATCACCCCTTTGTTGGTTGGAGATTGGAGATAGACAGTTGTCTAGTCCAGACATTGTACAAGAAACCACCGACAAAATTGCAATCATCAGGGATAGACTTAAAGCAGCTCAAGATCGTCAAAAGAGCTATGCGGACAATCGTAGGAAGCCTTTAGAGTTTCAGATTGGAAATAGAGTTTTTCTAAAAGTATCCCCTTGGAAGGGAACCGTCCGATTTGGAAAACGAGGAAAGTTGAACCCTCGATATGTTGGACCATTTAAAATCACCGAAAGAATTGGACCAGTAGCATACAGACTGGAGTTGCCAACAGAACTAAGTGCTATTCATGACACGTTTCATGTGTCAATCTTGAAGAAATGTCTAGCCAACGAGGAGATAACCGTGCCTCTGAAAGAAGTCAAAATCAATGATAAGCTGCACATAATAGAAAAACCAATTGAAATACTTGACCGAGAGGTCAAGCGTCTTAAGCAAAGTAAGATTCCATTGGTGAAAGTCCACTGGAACACAAGGCGTGGACTTGAGTACACATGGGAACGAGAGGACTACATGAAACATAAGTATCCTCACTTATTTGCTAAACAACCGGTTATAGACGAAAGTTCTTGAATTTCGGGACGAAATTCTTTTAACTAGGGGAGACTGTGACAACCGTCAAATTCGCGTTCAGGTTAGAACTGCACTAAACATATCAGATACTGATACTATATGTCGCACTGTCCAATTTTAGCAGTCAACCCGGTACAGTAGGAAAAATTGAGAATTTTTGCCTAAAACTCCTCAAATTAGGGAATTATCCATATATCTCATAAAATGCCAACCAAAAATATCTTAAATACATACTGTTGGATCCCGTTTTGTTTAAACAAGATTATCAAATCTATTAGTTCAAGTTTATGTTTGATGCGGAAGCGTATTTGAAGAACTAACAAATATGTTTGATAGATTTAGAACACAATATAAAGAAACAGTATAAAGATGATATCTTGAAGATTACTGTTGTTTTATGTATAAAGCAAGAACAGATTTAAGAACAGTTGAGTATGCAAAGCTTTAAGCAGATATGACTCTTGATGTGCATAAGCTATGTGTTCTTGTGTGCTTAGTAAAAACGTTGTGTATTATCTTGTTTTTTTTGTTATGTCTATCGTGTGTCGAAGAACTAAACATTAGTCTTCCTTTTATACTACTCAAAGGGGACCATAAAGCATAAGCTATGTTGATCGGACGGCATGAACAGTTGAACGGATGGCATGAACAGTTGAACGTGTTGTATTGCATTTAATGCAGCAGACGTCTATTATGTACTAAGCCCTCATGAGTCCACTCAGAGTTTGACACGTGTTGAAGTTGGACAGGGCAAGCTACCATGCAAGTTGATGAACAGGTCAGGAACAGTAGCAAGATATTTCTTTAACAGTGGCAAGATATTATAAATATCTTCCAAGTCTTCAGTCTGAACCGCAGAGGCTCTGTCAAGGGTGACAAAGGTTCTGTGGTTGGTTCCTTGGTGAGCATTCTTCTGTAGATCCTTCTTTGGTCCTTTGTGAGTAGTCTTCACTGGGTTCCTTGTCTTCTGATGTTGGTCTTCTGAAAGCGTCCTTCTGTAGTTTCTTCGGTCTTTGATTACTCTTGATCAAACTTCCTTTGATTCTACTGAGATGCCCGGCAGAGCTTCTGTTGCACTCAGCAGAGCTTCTTTGGAAGTTCTTCTGTACTTGGCCATTTTTCAATACTTCTAATATTTTAGAATATTGGAGCTAACAATCTCCCCCTAAGTATTGAAAAATAAATGGTTGAATTTATGCATTTTAACTTAAGTAATAAAGAGAGGTTAAACAATACCTCAGAAGATTATTTCTTTCATTTGGAATTTATGCCAGAGGCATTTACATTTGAGTACATTAAATGAACAGAAATAAACGTTGACAGAGTTTCTTTGAAGAGACTTAGATTTTTGCATTTGGGAAGTCGTCGAACTTTCTGTTGTCTTTTCCTACTTCCTTGAGTTCTTCATAGAATTTGAGGCAGAGATTTCTTAAGCCTAGTGTAGCATCAATCTCTTTGATCATCATCAGAGCAGATTCTTCGTCCATAAGCTTTGTTGCTTTGTTCTCCTCTAGTATTTTTCTGAACATGTTCAGAGTATGGGTTGTGTACTTCTGACAGTCCATTGTCACAAACAGTTTAAGTTGATCAGCAGGATTCTTGAATACTAACCCGTATCTTGGAGTTTTGATGATAGAATTGGGTATGGCATTGGGTGGGCAGAAATCCTCTGGTGGTCTGATACTTAGAGTAGTTATGCCTAGATCGATGGCTAGTTGAAAGTCGAGCATGCTGTAGATTAGGAGCTTTTCACGCATCGCCTTTCTGAGAACTCAATAAGACCTTTGGTGGCAGTCGTCACTGAAGTTGTCTTTCGTTCATTGCAGAAGGTCAGGTAAGTCATAGGGATTGAGGTTTCGGATATCAGCATCAGAGAATTGATTCTCTGATCTGTCAGACCTTTTGACTTTCCAGATTGTATACATCGTATGAGGATAAGTTCTCATTTTAGAGTATTTACAATAGATTACCTTCTTTAATTTGTGAATGGAGTAAACTTGGTTGGCCGGTTTTGACTTTGTAGAGGTGAAGATGGCATCGAATTCCTTTCTGAGCTTCTGATCTCGGACATGAGCTGGCAGATCGCTCTAGAAGTGTTATCTGTAGAGATAACTGTAAACTTGCTCTTTCATTTGTTCAATGGTTGGAGAAGTTCTTGGAATTGGTCTCCTTAGCTCATCCATTTGTCGAGTGATGTCTGCTACTTTACCTTCTGTTACCTTAGCAGTGGGATCCAGGGTTGGGTTTTCTGACAGAGGATTCAAGTTGAATGCCCAGTCTTCCTCTTCGGGTTTAGGAGTGACGAAGGCATTAAAGGCACCTTTCATCAACTTCTCTGTAGCAACTGGCATTTTCTTCTTTGGCTCTTCTTCTGTCATTATTCCCTTACCTTTATCTTTTGGTTTTGAGGTTTCAGAGGTTGGGTTTTGGATTTGTGTGGGTGGAACCTTTGTAGATTTGACAGTTGGAGGTTCTGTGGGTTTTGGGGTTGGATGCTCTGATGTTTTGGTTGTTGCCTCTGAAGGTTTTGATACTTCGGGTTGTGAGGACTCTGTTTGTGAAGAGTTTTCGGGTCTTGGAGGTGGGATGTCAAAACGCTTTGTTGATTGAAAAGCATATACAAATTCCATTCTGCGAAGAATGAACTCTGCAGTGCGTTTTGGTCTTTGGGGTTTTCGAGCTATGGATTTGACTCTAGTTTTGCGCGGGATTGGTTGTGAGGTTGGTGTTGGTTCATTGGGTAAGGGTGGAGTTTGTTCTGAGGATGAGGATGCAAGAGTGATTACCTTAGGTTCTGTGGTTGGTGCATCCTCTGCTGAGATAGAGGTGTTTTGCCTCTGTTGTGTTCCCTTTTGGGTTTCTGTCTTAGAAGGTTCTGCAGTTTTCTCTATAGTTTTTGCAGCAGCAGCCTCTGTTGTTTCCTTTGTTCTCTCCCCCTCAGGATGACCAGATGCTCCATCATCAGGATCATCCTGCCTTCTTTTAGCAGCAACTTCTGTTCTGCAGGTGTCTTGAGCTGCTTGCCTTGCTGCATGTTTCTTCATTGTTTCAAGGTAGATTGCGATTGAAGCCTTGAAGGCTTTGGTCGCACATTCCTCGAACTCTGCAGCGGTTGTTTTGGCAATGTTAGTGGCAGAGGCGATGGCAGCAGCAGCAGAAGTTTATGTTGTTGACTTCATTTCTGCAAGGGCTGTTTTAACCTCTGTGGATAAGGTATCCACTTTGGTATTTAATCCTGTAAGCGCGTCTGAAGTCGAATCTGTAAAAGTCGTGAATGAGCTTTGCAACTTATTCAATGTTTGAGTTACAGAGGTTACAAAGACTTGGAACTCATCCTTCGTAACATGTTCCTCTTGGGTAACCTCTCGAGGAACAACCCCTTCTCCAGAGTGAGTCCCTGTTCATGGGACACCTTCTTTCACCCTTGTTTGTACGTTGGGGGTGGAAGGATTTCCATCTGATCTTTGAGACGAAACATGAGTTTCAGTCTCTACAGAAGTTCTGTGAAGAACAGTGTCCAAATCCACTCCAGAGGTGGGTATCAGAATATTATTCTGTTGACTTGGAGACTTCTCTAGAGTCTCTTCGTCTTGGTGCTCTTTACTTCTCCCTGAAAGAAGTTTTGGCCCTATATTGTGCGTGGCAGAGGAAACGAATTCCTCTGTAGGGTTTTCTAGTGTGATATGGGGTGATGGATCACGAACTATATGTGAGTCTCTTCGAGGAGACTCCCTAGGAATGGATTCCCCAGTTTCTGTGGGCGCAGAGGTTGAAAGAATAACCTCTGGCTGGATGGTTTGGGTAGGGATCGAGTTGTGCGACTCTTTTTCAATAACTCCTTCTGCAGCTAGACCTGCGGAGTTAGATGTGTGGGTTGCACTGGGAGGGGGTGAGGGATGTGTGCCTTCTGCAACTTCGGCATCTTTTTCTTTTTCATTTTCTTTTCCTCCAGACGTTTCTACCCTATCCTCTAACCTATTTTCTGTGAATTTACCTATTTGGACCTCTTCTTCTGCAGTCTCTTGTCTTGGCAGAAGTGAATCAAGAACCTCTGTGAAGATTGGGGTTTGCAAAGGTGGAGTTTGATCTTTTTCGATTCCCTCTGTAATTGATTGCAGAGGAGAAGATGGTTTCTTCTTCTTTGATTTCCTTTTCTTCGGTTTTGGTGCCCCCTCCTCTGTAGATTTTAACTTTCTTTTTCTTTTGGAAGAGGGAAGGGCAGAGGGGTGTGCAGAGGGTGGAGAAGATGGTTCTGCAGGGGGTTGTTGGATAGCAGAAGCAGAGGCAAGAGGTTCCTGTGTAGGGGTCTTGGATTTCTTTCCCTTTTTCTTCTTCTTCTCTTTAGATCCCTCAGAAGACTTCCTTTTTGAAGGATAGAGGTCTTTCCTTATATTTCTGAAGTTCTTCTGGTTGGCCTTGTGTTTAGCCAACTTTATCTTCCATTCTTCTTCTGTAAGTCTCTCTATTACACTAACTCCTATGGGCATTCCTATACGCGGGGGTGTTACAGAACTGGGTTCAGGAGTTCTGTAAACGCGTGTGTACTCACTAACTAGTTCTTCATCACTAGCATAACCTAACATTACCTTTGACAGTGGCCTGATGTGCGGGTAGCCGTCCTCATGTTCTGTAGGGGTGTTCTTGGACATAGGAAATTGCTTAGGTTTGGGACCGTCCATTGGCCATTTTTGGATAAGGAGTAGGGGTTCGAAAAGTACACTGAGGATTCGCTGGAACTGAAGAGCGGGCAACCAGTTGTGATCAGACATTTTGGCTTTCTGGGAGGCGATTTTGCGATCGATGGTGTTGATGATCTCTTGCATCATTATGGTGGCATAATCTAGGGGTAGATCATAGTACACACCATACATGATTGAGAGAATTTGAGGTGAACTTTGATCGATGCTCCCGATTTTGCCCGTGAGGCAACGATTTAGGATGGAGAATAAGGTATTCCACAGAGGGGGTAGTCTTGCTCTGCGGAAATCGTTCCTCTTTTTCAACTGTTGGTTGTACCCTAACATGTGCAGAAAGTCGACAAGTTCTTCATTTGTTGGTTGGGGGGCATACTTTTTGATTCCCATGAGTCCTCTTGTTGGAAGGCCAAATTCTAATGAGAACATGGTGCGGTTGAACATCAGTTCAAGGCTCTTACTTTGGTCAGGTTTAGAAATGTAGCCCCTGATCATATCGGTGTCAGCGTCATAATGGCAAGATTGCCAAAACTGATGTAGGTAACGTACAGGTATTTGTTCAACGGTTTTGCTCAGAAGAGGGTAAAGAAAGTGGTTCTCTAGGATGTTTAGCAGGATGGCATGTTCTTTGCCAAATGCCGTAGGAGAAGGAACAAGATAACAATTGTTTGATTTAATGGGAAGGGTTTTCTCGAAATGGTCATTTGAGAAAAATTGTTGCAGGTGGGTAGTGGGTACAAAGGATGCCTCGTCGCCGGAGTCATGTCTGTTGGCATCGGCGGCGGTATGTGAGTTGTGGGAGTGCTCAGAATGTACTGGAGAGAGTGGCGGAGAGTTCGTTGGTGAAACGTGAGTAGCTTTGGAACTGGAAGCCATTTGTATGTTTGAAAGTTCTAGGTTTTCAGAAAGAAATAAGCAAGTTCGCCGGAGAAGATGAGAGAATAGTAAAGTTTTGAAAGTGATTTTAACTTATGTTTTATACTGTGGTAACAGATAGAATTCGGAACGGTGAAAATGTGAGAAAGTTAATAAAATTTGAGGTCCGCACTCGAGTTCATTTGGCGTGGTGCAAGTTTCCAGGACGACGTGATATGTACGTCAATGAAAACTCGACACGTCATCAGTGTCAGTGACGACGAGACGTCGTGGGCGGCCACATTAAATGAAAAGCGCGTGGGTTTAAATTTTCACCACAGAAAAGTTACCGTTACAGATACAGAAATTCCCAAGTGGAAATCTTTACAGAGGCTCTGTGGGTACAGAAGCTCTGTGATTTTGGAAAACTTTTATCTCTGTATTTGTATCTTTAATGAAAAATCGTTTGAAAAACACGGAGAGGATCAATAAATCTTTAGTAGAGAGAAATTATCCTACAGAGGTTTTTGGACCTCTGCCAGAGCCAGTAGAGGCTCTGTGACAGGAAATTTCTAATAACTAATAATTTATAAACATTTTTAATCATCCAAGTTTTTGATTGGTTTTAACAATGTATTTAGGACCTATTTGAAAGTTGGTGTCCTAGAAAATTGTAAATCTCAACGATTTTGTGCAGCATAAGTCATTTGAATGATTTGAGTGATCTACAGAGGTTCTTTGGTTGAAAGAACTCTGCGGCTTATGACTTCTGTAGCATTGTGTGAGTGCGAGATACCAACCTATTTTTCTTCTTGATCGGCGAATGTGATCTCTTTTGTCGCATTCTTAGCTCCCCCTTGACTTATGAATCTCTGTAGATTCAGCAAGGTCTCCTTTTTCGCTCCCCCTTGATCTAACAACCTATGTAGATCAAGTGTCTTCTTCTGCTCCCCCTTGACCTATGCTTGGTTCAGAATAAGATAAGTTGTGCACAGAACATAGGTCAAGATCATCAGAGGTTCTGTAGAGGTCGTCAGAAGTTCTGAGCAGGCCTTACAGAAGTTCTGTGATAATAAGAACTATTGAAGATTTAAGAATTTACATACAAAAATAATAAATAAAAAATATTTACAAAGTATACAGTATCTATGTTATACTTACAGAGGTTTTTGGTACCCATATTCCTATGGGTCCTATTGTATGAAACGCCTTTATGCATTTGTCATACATACCATAAATGAAAGGTTTTTTGTCTTTTTGAGCATTTTGAACAGGTATAGAGCCTTTCATTATCCAAACCTTTTTCACCTTTTTACAAGATTGATTAACTAATTTGTCCAACCTATGATCATGCAAAAATTTCGATGTTGAGGTCTGAAGTTTTGAAAACATATTTGGCTTAAAAGATCCTTTAAAATTAAATTTCTTGATCTGTTTAGCAAAAATATTCTTTTTCCTTAAATTTTCCTCAAGCATCTTTTGGAGATTAGATTTGCATCTTTTGTCCAACATGATTTCAGTTGTTAAATTAGAGAGTCTTTTTGTTAGTTTGGATATTTCTGTTTTAAAATCCTTCTCTCTTTTTTAAAGTCATCTTTTTGACTTAAATCTTGAAATCTTTGAACCTTTAACTGTTCAGATTCTTTTCTTTCAGAATCAGATTCTTTCCTTTCTTTTTCAAGGATATTCTGCAATTCTGAGATTTTACATGTAAGCTCCATAGACTTTGTTTCAAGAACAGTTTTCTTCACTTCATAATTTCCTCTTTCATTTACCACAATCTTTTCAATATTGGAAATTAGTTTAGAGAAATTTAAACATTTTAGTTCAAGTCTTTTCTTTTCTTCATCTGACATAGATAAGTTCCTTTTTAGTTCAAGATTTTCACAGTTTAAGATTTTAACAGATTCTTCAAGTTTAGCAATTTTATCAGAAATAATAAAAATGCTTTTGTTCTTTTCATCTAGTTCTTTTTCAAGAGAAGGAATTATTTTGCGAAAATTTGTGCTGAGTTTTGAATAAAAAATTGAATCAGCATCACCACAAAGTTTCATTCTAGACATTTTAAATGATGTTTTTAACGAAAGAAACAGTTTCTATGATGTTACCAGATCGAATAGATCGAAAATGGCAGTAAAACAGAATCTGTTTGAAGGAATGAAGAACAGGTTAAAAACAGACAATTTCTATCACAAATCTTGTAAAGACGAGGATCACTTGATAAAAAAAATCAAGCTCGGCTCTGATACCAATTGTTGGATCCCGTTTTGTTTAAACAAGATTATCAAATCTATTAGTTCAAGTTTATGTTTGATGCGGAAGCGTATTTGAAGAACTAACAGATATGTTTGATAGATTTAGAACACAATATAAAGAAACAGTATAAAGATGATATCTTGAAGATTACTGTTGTTTTATATATAATGCAAGAACAGATTTAAGAACAGTTGAGTATGCAAAGCTTTAAGCAGATATGACTCTTGATGTGCATAAGCTATGTGTTCTTGATGTCTATCGTGTGTCGAAGAACTAAACATTAGTCTTCCTTTTATACTACTCAAAGGGGACCATAAAGCATAAGCTATGTTGATCGGACGGCATGAACAGTTGAACGGATGGCATGAACAGTTGAACGTGCTGTATTACATTTAATGCAGCAGACGTCTATTATGTACTAAGCCCTCATGAGTCCACTCAGAGTTTGACACGTGTTGAAGTTGGACAGGGCAAGCTACCATGCAAGTTGATGAACAAGTCAGGAGCAGTAGCAAGATATTTCTTTAACAGTGGCAAGATATTATAAATATCTTCCAAGTCTTCAGTCTGAACCGCAGAGGCTCTGTCAAGGGTGACAGAGGTTCTGTGGTTGGTTCCTTGGTGAGCATTCTTCTGTAGATCCTTCTTTGGTCCTTTGTGAGTAGTCTTCACTGGGTTCCTTGTCTTCTGATGTTGTCCGCAGAGGCTCTGTTATTTGTAACAGAGGTTCTGTGGTCTTGGTCTTCTGAAAGTGTCCTTCTGTAGTTTCTTCGGTCTTTGATTACTCTTGATCAAACTTCCTTTGATTCTTCTGATATGCCCGGCAGAGCTTCTGTTGCACTCAGCAGAGCTTCTTTGGAAGTTCTTCTGTACTTGGCCATTTTTCAATACTTCTAATATTTCAGAATATTGGAGCTAACACATACATATATATATATATATATATATATATAAACCATACTAAAATAATACTAGTAAAGTTAACGAGTAACCTTACAACTAACTAAATTATTGTGTTAAATAATTCAAACAATTAAAATAAAAATAAAATTTAAAAAGAAATAAGAGACAATTATTTTATACAAAACCACACTCCACACTCTCTCTCTCCCCTCTCCAACCCCCCCCCCCATATATACCCCCTCACTCTCCCAAAATTTGCTACTCTCTCATTATCATCCCTCTCACTTTTCTCCCAACAATTTCTCTCTATATTTCTCTATTTATTCCTCACTAAAACACACCCAAAGTCCAGCCATTTTCACTCAAGAACATCAAGTGTTCAAGTCTTCACAAAGGTAAAAATAACATGTAGTGCAAAGCCTACACCTTTCTTTGTTATTGTTCTTTCATTTTATTTAGATTCCTTCTTCTACACTAGTTGTATGTTGTTTTACTTTATCAATATCTTTGGATCTTGATGTTTGGGAGCTTCATCACCATAACATCTTGAATGTTACTAAAAAGGGGATGAATCCATGACCAAACCCATGTTAAGACCAAAGAAGGACTTTTACAATGTTCTAACAAACATGCATGTGTTCTTCATCAAAACCAACCCTTTAATCCCTAAGAAATTTTGTGAACTACTCTTTAAATCCACTAAAAATATGTTTGAACTAACATGCATGAGCTAAAAATTCACTATTATAAGTTGCATGAAGGTGTTCTTGTCATAAACACCATCAAAAATAACCATTTTCAAGTATTTGCCAAAAAGGAGTTTTATAAATAAATTGCATGTATTGTAAATGGCTGAGAAATATATTTTTAAACTGAAAATATATGTATGGGGATGTGTCAAATCGGATTTCATGCAAAAAGAATAAGAATATATTGGTAAAAGACAAAAAGGAGTGCACATGCATAAAGTCTTGATTTGACAGCATGCTGCCAGATTTTTCTTCTCTCTTTGAAAAGCCATATCTCACTCAATAATACTCCAATTTAAGTTAATCTTTTTCTGGAGTTTACTTTTATGAGCTATGAATCAAACCCAACTGGAATCATTGAAAAATATTAAGATTTCGACCTTCAAACATTTTTCACAAAGACAGTGCGCAAACAGCAATGTTCTCTGTCGCAGTTTACGTCAAGAATTAATTTATGTACTTAAATCACTCTAAAAATCATGAATCTTATGTCAAAAGTTTCGTAACACATTTATAAAACTGGTCATAAAATATCATGACCTAAATGTCCCTAGAAGTTATCCAAAAATGAACCGAAAGTGACTACATATTCTGGACAGCAACTGACTATATTCTATTATAGCTATAAGCTAACTCTTGAACCCGTTTCATCATCTATATGATGAAATTGTGGAATATACCTTTATATATTACGAATACACATTTTATATACTCTAACTCATAACATCATATATATTATATATATGACTCCTAGTTATAGACCCTTTTCGTCACTCGTTATGACGAAATTGCGGTAATCTCAAATTATCATATGTAATGTTATAGATATTAACTACTAATATCGACGAACTTATTATAACATACTGTTAGTGCAATATGTCTTCAAAGTTTAAATATAGAAAGGTCAAAGTCAAAGTCAATGTATTGAGTTGTATTGTGTTGTTTACACCTTGTATTGTGTTTAGTATAAATAGGTTTTGTTGTGTGTTAGTTTAGAAGACTCTTAGAATCACTCTTAGAATCACTCTCATTATTCATAACTCATATCTTAGAGAGAGAAACACTTGTACAAAACTCCTAATCTTGTAATGTGTTCTTGAGTGAAATGGATATTTTGAAGATTGGTGAGATTTTTGGAGTTCGAACTTGAGTCACTGTTCGATCGATCTGCTTTCTGATTAAGAGGTTTTCAGTGGTTTTTTGTGTGAAGGAAAAACATTCAGACTGTTATTTCGAGCATTTCTGTGAAATTTCTTGCAGAGAAATTCAGATTTCATACGTTTTTGAGGTTCTGTGTGAACTTTTCGCAAGATCTGGGGTTTTCGCAAGACTCATAGTAGTTTTCGCAAGAATCATTAAACTTTTCGCAAGTTCATCTTCTCTTGAAGGTTTTCAGAATCCAAGTAGAGTTTTCGCATCCCAAAGACACGATTACAGGAACTTTTCGCAAGCTTCCTTCACGAGAACAGGAACTTTTCGAAACCCACAGTCACGCAAACCTCTCTTCAAGAATTCCTAAGTCAACTTTTCGCAACCATCTATCTTTTCGCAACAGTTGCTTGCGAAAACCTTTACTTTTCGTTTATTCAGCTTACGAATTCTAGTAGTTTTCGCAACAGTTGCTTGCGAAAACTGACACTTAGTGGATTTTCTGGAGTATTATTAAAAATAAAAAAAAATAAAAATGAATTATCAAGCTTCAGGATTTTCTGGAGTATTATACTGAAATTTTTTCTATAGTGTATTTCATACATTTTAAGAGTTTTTCAAGAAAAAGTTTTATATAATTTTTTTTCAAGATGAATTATCAAGCTTCAGGTAATCGTCCTCCGGTGCTAATCAAAGAATCAGATTTTGATCAATGGACGATTTCTTTTATTGATTTTATTTCGAGGAGAGAAAACGGAAATTTCATGATACAATCTTTCTCCGAAGGTCCGTTGATCATTTATAAACGGGAAGAAGATTTTTCTGAAGAAGAAATTAATCGAAAGAAAGCCGATAGAGACGCGGTATCCAATTTGATCTATGCAATTTCCAAACTTCCACACAAAGACTACAGTCGAATTGAATGTTTCAAAAACAATCCAATGCTTTTGTGGAATGAATTAACGAAGCTTATGCATGGATTAAAGGTTGAATTCAAGAGAAAAGAAGAGAAGAAAGTTGAAAGGGAAGATGATAAAGAGAAGATTATCGAGCTTACAAGGAAATTGCAAGAGATGGAAAATCTTTTGAATATGGAAAGAGAAGACTTCAAGAAAGAAAGAGTGGGTCTTGTTAAAAGGGTTTCGGAACTTGAAATGGCTTTGAAGACAAAGACTAAAGAAATTGAAGACAAGAAAGATGTTGAACTCAAATGTCTAAGACTTTCCAAGCAGAACTCAGATTTTCAGAAAGTCTTATTTTTAGAGAAAGAAAAGTTAGAAAAGGAAAGAGTTGTGTTTGAAGGTAAAAGGAAAGATTTTGATGCTAAGAATGGGAAGTTGTCAGAAAAAATTTCTGAACTTCAAGAGGAGTTGGATTTGGAAAGAAGTGAGTTAGAAAAGAGAAAGAAAGCTGAGTTTCAAGCAAGGAGCGTAAAGGATGATTTTTCTGTAGAACGGAGGATATTTCAGCAAGAAATTCAGAAATTCACGAAGAACTTGGCGGGTTTATCTACAGATATCATGAAGGAAAAGAGGGTGAATTGTGATATTCGGAAGAAGCTCGAGTTGATGACAAAGGAACGAAATGCCTTAAAAGACAAAGTGTGGTCGTTCAACAACTCCGAGTGTTTTTCAGAATGTCTGATGCGTCCTTCTAACATTTTTTATGAGCATTCTGTGGATATGTCTTCCAAATACTATGTTGATCTTCCTTCCTACAAAAGAGTCAACATGCAATGGAAGGTAAAAGGTAAATTTCCTGGAAAAGATGTACCAAAATCATCATTTCCAAATAAGAATTTTACAACGAAAGTTAATTCTTTTGTTAATTCTTATTGCGGAAATAATGATTTTGTTAATAATAATTATGTTCAATATTGGTATGGTACTTACCATTTTCCTTCTTATAGAGCTCCGCTTAACGTGTCAGGACCCAAGACTCATTGGGTACCAAAATCTACTTAATCTGTTTTGCAGATTTAGAGACAAGTGTTGAACTCTCGGAAGATGAAGTACTTGTGCATTCAAGAAGATATTGAACATCACATATTTTCAGGGAGTCTATTATTTTTTTATATACATGTGATTAATGACAAATTTTTTGGTATTTTGTAGGGGGAGAAAGATAAAAGACTTTGGCTTTTGAACACATCAGTTCAAAACCCACACTTCAACGGTATTGGCTTTTGAACACATCAGTTCAAAACCCGCACTTCAACGGTAATGGCTTTTGAACAAATCAGTTCAAAACCCGCACTTCAACGGTAATGGTTTTTGAACACATCAGTTCAAAACCCGTACTTCAACGACTTTGATTTCTAAATACATCAATTTAGAACCCGTGCTTCAACGGTAAAGGCTTCTAAACAAATCAGTTTAGAACCCGTACTTCAAAGACTATGACTTCTAAACAAATCAGTTTAGAACTCGTACTTATCAGGTGATATCCTTTCACTGTCATATCTTTCTATTTTTAGGACATGTGCTTAAAGGTAACATTGTATTATATTTTATTTCTACTAACGTTGAAAGTTTGAACCTTCACAAATTTAATTCAATGAAGTGAAAAATTCTTCAATTTGTCATTCAATGAATAAAATGTGTGTTAAGGATGATTTTACGAGCATTTTTGTGTCGTCAGAGTTATATTTGTTTCTACTTTCGCTTCTGAAATAAGTCGAAAGGTCAGCGAAACATGTTTAGATACAATGCTCACAAAGCCTATTCGTCTTAATCATGAATGGAAACGAAAATATGGGGGAAGCACTACGTTTTTGAACCAAGTGATTGAGATGCTATAATAATACCAAAAAAAATTATTATATATATATATATAATAAAATCATTCAGTTTGATAGTCTGTGCCTGTGGCCTATCTGGTTTGGGAGATTAAGTTCCAAGGGGTACTCGTTACCTAGCCCCTAAGATCAACTGATCTGGGATTGGCTGACCCAAATCCTGCTATAGAACCAGGTAGAAAGCCATGTTCTACTGATACAGATGGGATTAAGATATATCTATGTAGCCTTTCTGGTTCGGGAGAGTAAGTTCCAAGGGGTGCTTGTCATCTAGCCCCTAAGGCCAACTGGTCTTGGATCGGCTGACCCAAATCCTGCTATAGGACCAGTTAGAAAGTTACGTTTACGGTGTATCTTAGTCTTAATAAACTGTTTGATTATAAAAGATGCCAATGAGCACATAATAAAAGTTGCCAATGTGCACAATATGAAAAGATGTCTAAGAGCACACATCTCTTGAAACTTGGGGAAAATACAAAGTCGCGATAAACCTGTAAATTTGTGAAAATTCTGTTTTTGGACAAATAGTGTGAGTAAGAGCAAAGTATTCTTATAGGTTTTAGAAGTGCATTTGCTTGTTGCTAATCATATTTCACATGCTAGCACACCAAATAGATTTAATAAAGGAGTTGAAACTGAACATTTTTAACTTGATATGCAATGATGTCTTGTTTTTGAATCCAAACGCATGCATTTGATTTCACTTGATGGAAATATCTGTTACATTTCATTAAGTTGAATTTCTTTTGTTTGGTGTTCAAATGATTAAATGTTGTTAGTTATAAAATGTTGTTCAATGAATTTTTTTTTCTTTATATAAGTTTGTTAAAATGTGCGCTTATATGATTTTTATGCAAATTTTCAGGGAGAGAAAATCAACTTGCTCTATAATTCTTATTTTTAGGGGGAGCAAGATCTTTCGCTTATGGGGAGATTGTTCGTGTTTTTCAAGGGGAAGAAATGTTTTTGAAGAGGGAGATTGTCCGTGACTGAAATTGAAAAGATTTTCGATGCTCGTGATGCTCACTTTCATCGAAAAAGGGGGAGAATGTCTACATCAATTTCATGTCAAAGAAAGTTTAAAATCAAAGATTCGTTTTAATGTCAAAGGGGAGATTTGTAGAAAGAAGACGTCGTTTCAAGAAATGATAGGGGGAGTTTTATTCTTCAAGAGTTTTTAAGAAATCGATTGATCATTTCAGTGATCTCTTTCTTTTGAACTCGCGCGTTTATGAAGATCGACATTGAAGAATGAAATTCTCAAGTCAATGGAAATGGGGAGAATTCTTCAAGAGTTTGAGGAAAATCGATTGATCATTTTGTGATCTCTTTTTCTTGAACTTGTGCTTATTTGTATTCAAAAGCTTTGTGTGAAGATTCATATTCTCCTGTTCGAAGAAAGAAGTTCGTTATTTGCCGTTTGAAGATTGGATGACGTTTTGACTTTGACAAGCTTTGATGAAGTCCGAAGATTCAAGAAAGCTAAAGCTTGCTGATCGCATTTGTTTAAACCTTGAATCCAAGGGGGAGATTATTAGTTCAATATGTCTTCAAGGTTTAAATATAGAAAGGTCAAAGTCAAAGTCAATGTATTGAGTATAATTGTGTTGTTTACACCTTGTATTGTGTTTAGTATAAATAGGTTTTGTTGTGTGTTAGTTTAGAAGACTCTTAATCACTCTCATTATTCATAACTCATATCTTAGAGAGAGAAACACTTGTACAAAACTCCTAATCTTGTAATGTGTTCTTGAGTGAAATGGATGACAGATTCATATCTTCTCTATCTTGATTAGATCTTGGATTTACACATACACACTTAATCTCAACAAAGGCATTTTATGTTGATTTGGATAATTACACGATACCAAGGACTAAGGTTTAGAACATAAAATCTTACTAGTGTCCTTGCATTCGTAGGATCGACGTAGGATAGCGTTACGAATCGCATTACGCACCACTTGGGAACAACTACGTTTATCACAGTGAGTTTTCGCAGCCCCTTTTTACTATTTTATACATTTTGGGGTGGAAAGCATGTTACAAATTCTATTTCACATCATTATTTTGTTACTGAAATACTACAAATATTTGATGCTCTATGGTACGTGTGCACATGTTAAAGATTATGAGTTACGCTATCGCACAAAAGTCCCCAACTTGTTTTTACATTACCTATTTAACTCACGAGTGTGAGCCAGGGTAATTATGGATAACGTTATTTGGTTGACCGCCCACTTACTGTGATGTGGGTGCATAATTACTACAGTGCCATGTTGACGATAGAACATGATGAACGGGGCAAACTAATACTATGGTCAGGAGGTTTGGGTAATGGCTCAGTATGCTACCTCTGAGGCAACACACTTATATACCTTGAGCAAAACAGAACGCAAAAACGGAACTTTTACAACCAAGAGTTGTACTACAATCTTTTGAAAGCGCGAATGCTATCAACTTGCATTAAAACTTTTAGTGCATACGCAAACCTGTGAACTCGCCAACTATTTTATAGTTGACACTCTCCTTTACATGCTTTTCAGGAAACATCAAGTAAGGATGTGTTCTAGAAGGCACTACACTTAGAAGCATCCAAGTTTATTTCATCATGTCAAGTCTCTTTTTGCTTTGGACAATTTGTATTTCACAAACATGTTGTATTTTGTAACCTTGATGATATGATGATTGTGTGTTGTCTTCTACCTTGTGCTTTTGAAACATTAAACTGTGACATCCCGTGTTTCCGCTTTAGCGAGGTGTGACAGGAAGGTCTTCAGAGTTCTTCTCCCCCCCTTCCTCATGATGAGTGGGGGAGGAATGCGATGACTCAGCAGATGGTTCCCTGTCTTCTTGGCCAGGGATCCCAATATAATTTTCAATCGCTGCTACTCTGTCTTCTAGGCCAGTAATAGCAGGACTGGTCTTTAAAAGTTCGGCACGATCCGCCGTAGTAAAATGTGAAGGTGCAGGGGCAGGGGCGGTCATGTGATTCAAGATCTGTTGTACCATCGTCTTCACTGAACCTACGTCAGTCTTTACTGTATTCATGTCAGTCTTTATAGTAGACATATCTCCCTGAAGATTTCCAACCGATGTCTTCTGCGTTTTGAACTCGCTGGAAATGGATTGAACTGTTGTTTTGAGAGAGGTGTAGTCTGTGTAGATGTCAGCAAGAACTTTGGCAAAGTCCCCAAGAGTACGATCAACCTTCCCCAAATCAGCTTTGGAGGCATTCTGTTCAACCACATTTGTCAGCTTGCTGAGATTCTCTCCAGCGTTTGTTACAGCTGAAGAGTTGTCTGAGAGAGTAGTGGTAAGACCTGTCAGCTTTGTATCCAGGTTCTTCAGAGATGCGTTGATGTCTCCCAAATTAGGACCTGTAACAGATAAGAACTTATGAACAAAGGAAAGCTCAGAAGTTTGGGGTTTAGTTACAGTGTATATGGGTTGGTGTATACCTGCAGGAGGGTCGACGAAGTCATCAAAACTTCTGTGACCTGAATAATGTTCCATGTCGTCAGCTAGAGTGCGTGTACGCATGGACGTTCCTGCAGGTCCTGCATCCATCATTCCTTGAAAAGTATCAGCTTTAGCTTCTGGAAGAATGACGTTTGCTCCAGTGGTCGTGGTGAAAACTGGATTAGAGTCCAATGGAATAGAGAGAGAAGGGAATGTTGAGAATGATGGTTGGGTGCGAGGTTCAGCGTTGGATCCGCTGAGAATCACTTCTTCAGTCTGTAGAGAGACTGAAGGAGGTTGGGTAGATTCCAAGTTTATAACTTCAGTGTTTAGAGACGCTGAAGCTGGGATGGAAAGGGTGGCTTGTTCAGCTGTGGCAGAGCGTACCACTGAACTTTCCATCAGCTCTTCAAGATATGCTGAGGAGTCTTCAGCATGAGATTGCTGGGGTTGCTCCTTGGTTTTCTTAGTTCTTTTGGAACCAAGTTGGGTAGAGGAGTGTTTCCTTTTTCTAGAAGGAGTGGAGGTTGCAGCTGGGGTATCAGCGGTGGGTTTTTCCACTGAAAGAGCTGCAGAAGTAGAAGAAGGAGGATTGAGAAGAGTTAAGAGAGTAGAGAGACGTACCTCATTTGCCACTGGCTTGAAGTCGAGTACCTTAGGGCCAACCTGAGAGAGTTTCAGGTCTCCTACTTTCGGGTAGTTGTCCTTCAGGCCAGTTTGGAAGACTGCGCTGATGATTCTAGGATACGGAACCCATGATGGTCGATCAGCGGCAGAGTCTACTTTGAGCACTAGATCATCGTAGATTATCGATGCCCAGTCAACATGAAGACCTTTCAGCAATGCATATCCCATTGCTTGCTGAGGTTGAGCGGCTTGATCAGAGGAGCCAGTCTTTGCAGTCATGCAGCTTATTAAGTGTGCGAAGATGAAGTTCATCTCGCTGGGCATTTTTGACTTCTTGATGAGGGTCAGCTTCTTCTCAGGCTTCTTGTCCCTTCCAGTTTCCCATACATAACCCATTGCATCAAAGAATGCAGTGATGGCTTCCCTATCAGCGTGTTTCTTGTGGTCAGGGAGAGAAACAAATGGTTTTTCTTTTGTGGCGATAGGAAGGCTCAATGCTTTTCGGATAATGGCAGGGGTGATTTTTATGGTGCCAAAATCAGTATCACAGAGGATGCAATCGATTTTCTTTGAGGGGTCTTTGGCTGATGGTAGCTGAGTGTGTCTGGCATAATACCAGAACTAAGATAGAAGTAGCTGATGAGCAGGGGGTGTTATGGTCAGGGCTGTAGAGAGACAACAGGTTTTAAGGAATTTCACAGCATCATTCAGATGTGTGACTTGCTTTCGAGGAGGAAACTCGAAAAGCGCATAGAGGTTGTTTGTTTTTCTCCAATCAAGTTCCTCAATTGTGAACTTGACCTAAGGAGCCTTGGTGATTTCCAGTTCCTCAGCAGCAGCAGTGTTCACAGCAGTAGGAATATCAGTAGATGCCATTTCTGTATTATCAGTTCAACCAAAGATATAACAAATAAGAATAATCTTAATGTGGAAAGATTTTCCAATAAGATGGTTCGAATTTTGTCCATTTAATTCAGACAAAAATGTCTTAATGAAGATTAGGGTTTTCTTGTTTTTGAAAAAGAAAATGCACACCCAATAAAAATCTTGTTTTCCAGTTTCCTTTGAGGATTTGGATTCTGGAAAAACGTATGAAGAACAAGTGTAAGATTTTTGCGATTAAACTTGAAGAACAACCATGAAAGGTTGTGTTCATAAAACCATGAAAGAAATGATTTCATTTTAAGAATGGTTTCTTTTGTTTGATCTTTTAAAAACAATGATAAGATCCAAAACAAGTTAAAACAGTAGATAATATAAGAATACTAACCTTGTGTTCTTTGTAGAAGATGAACAGTTCTTTAGGAGAGAAAACTCGAATGTTCAAGATTCAACAGTATTCTTGAGAAAACTTGAGTAAGAAGTTGTTCGCGTAAAGGAAAAATATAAACCCAAAATGGTTTATATAGAGAGATTAGAGAGAGAAAATCTTGAGCGGGAAAAGATTTTCATCATGACACGGACACGTGTTTGCATTTGATTGGAAGGTAAACGAAACGTGCAATCGTGTGTCAGAAAATAAACATGCCAGGGATTATCCGTTGTAATGACGTCACGGATGTCCTTTCATATTTTAGGATGTCTCTGAGGTTTTGAAAGCTCAGGGACACTTTTGAAAACATGAAGCACTGAATAGAAATATCATTGTTGGTTTTAGAAATTTCAAAGTATCGTTGATTAAGGAAGAGATATTCAGCGATGCAATTTGTTTTGAAATCTTGCATTTACATGCGATTGTCAGTTAAAAAAAACATACCTTGATATCAGCGAATCAATTATATTCAGAGAGAATGATAGAATGGGTTATACAAGTGACTTTATCCTATCGCTGATCAAATGTGAACCGCTGAAGATTTTATTCTTCAAAGTTCAGCATTCCAAGATCGCTGATGAGAAAGTTGAATCTTGTCTCATCAAGAGGTTTGGTGAACAGATTAGCTAACTGATAGTCAGTTGGGATAAAGTGAAGTTCTATATAACCATTCATCACATGATATCTGATAAAATGATAGCTAATTTCGATGTGTTTAGTCTTTGAGTGTAGCACTGGATTGTTGGCTATAGCGATGGCACTTGTGCTGTCGCAATAGATTGGAATTTTCGAGAGCTGAAGGTCATAGTCTAGTAGTTGATTTCTCATCCACAAGACCTGAGAACAACAGCTTCCAGCGGCTACATACTCAGCTTCAGTTGTGGAGGTGGACACTGAGTTTTGCTTTTTACTTGTCCAACTCACCAGTTTTCCACCCAGGAGCTGACAGCCTCCTGTGGTGCTTTTCCTATCCAATTTGCAACCTGCAAAATCACTAGGCGATTAGATCAAACCCCGAGTCTTTGGGATACCAAAGACCTAGGTTCGCAGTACCCTTAAGGTATCGAAAAATTCGCTTTACAGCGGTCATATGAGATTCCTTAGGTTCAGCTTGATATCGTGCACACAAACAGGTTGCGTACATAATATCGGGTCGGCTAGCTGTAAGATACAAAAGAGAGCCGATCATCCCACGGTACAACGTGACATTAACAGGTATTCCATTTGAATCCTTGTCTAGTGTCAGCGGTGGTGCCATAGGGGTTTTCATAGTTGAACTCTGAGTTAAGTCGAATTTCTTTAGCATATCTTTAACATACTTTCCCTGATTAATGAAAGTTCCTTTTTCATTTTACGTTATCTGAAGACCAGGGAAATATGTTAGCTCACCCATCATGCTCATTTTATACTATTCTTTCATTCTATCAGCGAAACGAGTACAAAGGTCAGGGTTAGTAGAACCAAATATAATGTCATCAACATATATCTGAACAAGAATAATATGACCTTTTACTTTCCTGAAGAATAAAGTCTTATCGATTTTTCCACGCTCAAATTTTTCAACATGGAGATAAGTAGAGAGAGTGTCATACCATGCACGTGGAGCTTGTTTTAAGCCATAAAGTGCCTTATCCAATTTATAAACATAACCTAGACGCTTAGGATCTGAGAATCCTGGAGGTTGTTCCACATAGACTTCTTCGTTCAGCTTGCCATTTAGAAACACTGACTTAACATCCATCTGATATACTTTGAAGTCTTTGTGTACAGCGTACGATAAGAATAGACGAATAGATTCTAGTCTTGCTACTGGAGCAAATGTTTCGTCGTAATCTATGCCTTCCTCTTGTCTGTATCCCTGAGCAACAAGTCGAGCCTTGTTGCGGGTTACAGTTCCATGTTCGTCCAACTTGTTACGATAGACCCATTTAGTGCCTATCACTGTCTTGCCAGTTGGTCTTCGAACAAGTTTCCAAACTTTGTTTCTTTCTAATTCAGTCAACTCTTCTTGCATGGCGCTGACCCAGTTTGGATCTTTGAGGGCATCATCTACTTTCCTAGGTTCAGTCAGAGAAATAAAGTTAACAAATAAACAAATATTACCTGCACTTCGTCGAGTCTGAACACCAGCGTTTGGATCACCAAGAATTTTATCAATTGGGTGATTTACAGTCCATCGCTGAGCAGGAGAATAAGTCGCTGACTCAGATTGAACTGGAGGAGCTGAAGATGAAGCTTCAGCTACTTCTGGAATATCAACCAAGAGAGGAGTAGGTGCAGATGTCATTTCATTCACTGATTGCTGAGAAGTAGATGGAATGTCTGAGATATTTAGTTCAGAAGCAGGTATAGTGTTTAAAGGAACTGCTGAGACCCATGATGTTTCAGCTTCACTATTCTGCATGTTTGGAATGATAGTAGGACTATCATCTTCAACTGTATGAGTATGAGGAGTGGGAATATCTTCTGAATCACCAAGATGAGAAAACATCCATTGATTCAGTTCTTCAGTATCAGCGGACGATTTAGAGTTCGCTGAACGGGATTCGTCAAACGTGACGTGAATAGTTTCTTCTATAGTTTGTCTTCTTCGATTGAAGACTCTGAAGGCTTTGGAGATTGAAGAATATCCAAGAAAGATTCCATCATCAGCCTTAGGATCAAACTTTCCAAGGGCATCTCTGTTATTCAGTATGAAACACTGACATCCAAAGATGTGAAGAAAACTAATTGAAGGCTTTTTCCCATGAAAAAGTTCATAGGTTGTCTTATTGAATCTTTTGACTATCAGTGACATGTTTTGCGTAAAACAAGCAGTGTTGACAGCTTCTGCCCAAAACTGAGTAGGCGGGTGAGAATCGCTGAGCATTGAACGTGCAACTTCAATAATTGTTCTATTTCTTCTTTCAGCGACTCCGTTTTGTTGCGGTGTTCTCACTGAAGAGAAGTTGTGAGAAATACCCTTACTCTCAAAGAAGGAATCAAGAGAACTGCTTTTGAATTCAGTCCCTTGATCACTCCTTATTGAGTGAACGGTCAGGTTGTTCAGGGTTTCCTTCTTCCGAACAAAGGTGATGAGTTCTTCAGGGGTGTCACTCTTAGAACGGAGAAACATAACCCATGTATAGCGAGAAAATTCATCAACTATGACCAGTGTATATTTCTTTCCAGCGATGTATTGTTTGTTAACAGGGCCAAACAAATCCATATGGAGAAGTTGTAGAGGAGATGACACTGAGGAGACTTGCTTTGACTTAAAGCTTGCTTTGGTCTGCTTGCCTTTCTCACACGCTGAACATAAAGACTCTTTGGCGTATGAGTGTTGAGGTAGACCAGTGACTAACTCTTTTGAAGAAAGAGTGTTCAGTGTCTTGAAGTTTAGATGAGAGAGCCTCTTATGCCATAGCCAGTTGACATCAGATGAGGCTTTTGAGAAGAAACAGGAGTTCTCAGTGGTTGTTGAGTCCATGTTTATTACATAAACATTTTCCAAACGATAACCGCTGAGAGCTATGTTCTCCTTTTTGTCAGCGACAAAGCAGGATTCCTTGGTAAAGATTACCTTGTTATCCATGTCACAAAGCTGACTGATGCTCAGAAGATTATGCTTCAGCCCTTCAACATATGCGACTCTTCTAAAGGTTGTTGTACCATTAGAGAGTACACCAAACCCTCGGGTATGTCCTTTTCCATTTCCACCGAAAGTCACAGAGGGACCCTTCTCTTCCTTGTATTCAGCGAGCAGGCTTTTCTTTCCAGTCATGTGTCTAGAGCATCCGCTATCGAGATACCAGATAGCCTTCTTAACCTGCATTACAAAGGAAGATTAGTTTTTCTTGGGTACCCACTTAACCATGTGTACACGTTTGTCAGTGGAGGTAGTTGGAATGGAAGGTTCAGCAGTCTTCGCAGCATTTGAAGATTCAGCTTTGTCAGTCTTCACTTTGGTTAATTTCTTAACCTCAGTGATCTTCTTTGCCTTGGGGGCAGAGATCTTCACCTTAGCTATCTTTTATGCTTTGGTGACTGTGGGGCACTTACTAGCAATATGATCGGTAAGTCCACAGTGATAACATTTCCAATAACTAAAAATATTTCTAGGACCATTTGAATACTGAGCTTTTGATTTTGAATTAGAAGGACCAGCAGCAAATAAGCTATTGGTTTTTGAAATGGGAGGAACATTTAGTTCTTCGGATTTCTTACCAAAGACATCCACTCTGATTCTAGGAGTAGATCGTTGAATAGATCCACGCTGAGTAGATCCAGAGATCTGATTCCTTGATCCAGCTTAGGTATACAGCTTACCCTTCTGAGGATTTTGGTTAAAAGCAATGTTGATCCAAACCCTCAGTGATTTGATAATGACCCTCTCTTAAATACTTAGTGAAAATTGTAAGTAAACAATATGTATCAGAGTTTCACTATCGCTGATAAGTACTAAGATCTTACAGTACCACTGATAGAAACTCTCGCTCTTTTAAATTAAACATTCAGCGAACACGGTTCACCATTAATGTGCTGAGTCTGTTCAGTCATTATGATGATCGCTGATAAGTTAGTTGTTTACTTATGATCCCTGAAGACAAGTTTCACGTTAACATAGGTTCTACGCTGAAGTCGAAGATCAAGCTCAAGAACCAGCGACAAGTCTCCTAATGAACTGATGCGGATCAGCGAAGACTCAGATTTGTCCACTCAACGTGAAGTATCAAGTACAAGACTTCAGCTATCGCTGAACTTTATCATTCGCTGAATAGAAAATGATAATCGCTGAATCAACGAAAGCTGATCATGAAGTCCTCCGTACAAAGTACTTTTGTCTTAACCACCCTTGCACGACTCCGTATGAATTGTCAGAAAAGAACCTCCGAATATCTGAAATCGTACAACCACTCTGATACTACACTATTCATCCATACGGCTACTAAGGTTGTCAACCAAGGTCAATGACATGCAACCAACCAGCTGATGACACGTGTAAAGTATATACTGACTTGCATTAAATGAATGCAGTATATAAAGAGATGAACTCACTTCATTTGAAGTAACTTGCTAACTCTGGACAAGTTCAAATATCTTATCTCAGATAGGTTATTATTAGTAATTTCCTTATCTCTCTTAGTGCAAGAAACCTTAGTGTTCCAACTTGTTTAGATTTAGGTTTATCCTTAATCTTGTCTCCGCAACAAGCTGTAAATTGTTAATGATTTATCAATAAACAATTTAGAAAAGTAAAATCTGTGTGTTTGTATTCAACCCCCCCTTCTACAAACTTGTATAGGCCTTCGGGACCAACAAGTGGTATCAGAGCATATTTGTTTAACCTCATAAACAAGATCTAATCTAAGATATTTCTCTTCCTCGCTATTATCTGAAAATGGCCACCAACTCAAACAAACATTATATAGAAAATGGTTCTCTTGCAAAACCCCCTAGATTTTCCAGAGACAACTTCAACTTGTGGAAAAATAGGATGACACTCTTCTTAGAAGGTGTATACACTACTATACCTTACTATCTTGAGAACGGCCCACACATCCCTGTAACAATTGATCCTTTAGTTCCAGCCACTGCAAATAGACCTGCTATTCCAGAAAGGCTGATTCCTAAAGAAATCCATCAGTGGACCGACAAAGATAAGAAGAAAGTGGCTATAGATACAAAAGCCAGATCCATACTATCCATGGCCCTTCCTGACGAAGTCTACCATTCCGTCATAAACCTGAAATCATCAAAAGCCATGTGGGAAACAATATGTGTTCAGTATGAAGGAACGTCTGAAGTCCAGGACTCAAGAAAGATCAACCTGGTAAGACAATACGAAAGCTTCATTTCTGGTAAGAATGAAACTCCCTCTGAAGTTCACCAACGTTTTAATTGCTTAATTATAGATCTGAAAACTGTTGGTAAGGAATATTATAACTTTGAAGTGCTGACAAAGTTTCTAGAATGTTTACCTGAAAGCAGGGACAATTATTCCATGTGTCTCAAGCTGTCAAAGGATCTTAGATCAATGACCCTTGCTACCTTATTTGGTACATTGCTGAATCATGAGCAATCTAGCCATCTTAAGAAGAATCTTGTAAAAGATTCCAAAAGCACCCCTGTTGCTTTAATCTCAGAGGAACCTTCTACTCAGCGACCCTCAGTCACTATCACCGAGTTAGAAATTAACTCTAAAAGTTCATCAGATTCTGATTTTTCAGATGATGAATCCTTGGCTCTCCTAACCAAAAAGTTCAGGAGATTCGCCAAGAAGAAAATGTTTAGAAAGAACAAACCTCTTTCCATAACTGACAAGCCTAAATCATCAGCTTTTGTTGATAAGGCTACTGCTACTTGTTTCAACTGCGAAAAGACAGGTCATTTTGCTAACGAGTGCAGGTCTAAGAAAGTTTCTAGACCCTCAGTTTTTACAAAGAAATCCTTTGTTCCAAGGAATAAAGATGATAAATACTCAAAGCTGAAGGAGAAGTATGCAAAGCTGAAAAGCTTTAAGAAGAAAGGAAAAGGCCTGATGGCTGACTATAATTGGGCTGCTTCTGATGAAGAAGCATCATCATCTGACTCTGAAGATGATGAAGCAAATCAATGTCTCATGGTCAGGATTGAAGAAGAGGAAGAAAGTTCAGACATTCCCTCCACTTCAACATCTGTCATTCATGTATCACCTTCTTTCTTTACCAATATTGCAAATATTGATGAAGCTGATAGTCTCCGTAAGATCGATCTCTTGACTAGAAGTTTATACGAAGCCATGAACGGCAAAACTGTGGTTGAAAACCAAAATCTTGATCTCGCTGAAAAGCTTAAAAACTGCCACCTTCAAATAGAAAAGCTTTCTAAAATTGAAGAAGATTTTAAAGATCAAGTATATTTAAATCAGCTAGTCAAAATCGAACGAGCAGAAGCTATCGCTGCATTAGAGGCTGAAAAAGATACTGTTGAAGGATGGTGTAATTCTTCAACAAAGATCACTGAGATAATTAAGGCTCAGATTCCTCTGAGTGATAAACGTGGTCTGGGTTATAAATATGATACTCCAAAACCAACCACTGAACGTTCAATGCTTAAATTTGGAACGTTCGTATCCTCAGTCGCTGACACTTCATCATCTCAGTGCTCCTCGTCCATTACACCAATACCTGAGGAAACTCCTACCTCCTCAAAAGGTAAGGAGAAAATGGTTTATTCAAAACCTACCTCTGTCTCTAAAGACAAAGGTAAAGGAATTGTTATTTATCAAAATCCTCAGAAGGGTACCTTAGTACCAAAGCTGAAAGCTTCTAAAGCCTCAGTGACCTACCCCTCTGGATCTAGAAAGTTGATCTCTGGATCTATTCAGCGATCTACTCCTAGACTCAGAGTGGATGTCCTTGGTAAGAAATCTGAAGAACTGAATGTTCGTCCCATTTCTAAAGCCAATAGTTTACTTGGTGCTGGCACTTCTAATTCGAAATTAAAAGCTCAGCATACAAGTGGTCCTAGAACTACCTTTAGTTATAGGAAATGTTATCACTGTGGACTTACCGATCATATTGCTAGTAAGTGCCCCACAGCCACCAAAGCTGAAAAGATAGCTAAGGTGAAGATTGCCCCCAAGGCAAAGAAGACCAACCCCGATGCATATCAGGTCAAGGTGACTCCTACCACTGAGGTTAAGAAATTAACCAAAGTGAAGAAAGACAAAGCTGAATCTTCAAATGCTGCGAAGACTGCTGAACCTTCCATTCCAACTACTTCCACTGACAAACGTGTATACATGGTTAAGTGGGTACCTAAGAAAAACTAATCTTCCTTTGTATTGCAGGTTAAGAAGGGTATCTGGTATCTCGATAGCGGATGCTCTAGACACATGACTGGAAAGAAAAACCTGCTCGCTGAATACAAGGAAGAGAAGGGTCCCTCTGTGACTTTCGGTGGAAATGGAAAAGGACACACCCGAGGTTATGGTGTACTTTCAAATGGTACAACCTCCTTCAGAATAGTCGCATATGTTGAAGGGCTGAAGCATAATCTTCTGAGCATCAGTCAGCTTTGCGACATGGATAACAAAGTGATTTTCACTAAGGAATCATGCTTTGTCACTAACAAAAAGGAGAAGATAGCTCTCAGCGGTTATCGTTTGGAAAATGTTTATGTAATAAACATGGACTCAACAACCACTGAGAACTCCTGTTTCTTCTCAAAGGCATCTTCTGATGTTAACTGGCTATGGCACAAGAGGCTCTCGCATCTAAATTTCAAGACACTGAATAATCTTTCCTCCAAAGAGTTAGTCACTGGTCTACCTCAGCATTCATACGCCAAAGAGTCTTTATGTTCAGCGTGTGAAAAAGGGAAGCAGACCAAGGCAAGCTTCAAGTCAAAGCAAGTCTCCTCAGTGTCATCTCCTCTACAACTACTCCATATGGATCTGTTTGGCCCTGTTAACAAACAATCCATCGCTGGAAAGAAATATACGCTGGTCATAGTTGATGAATTCTCTCGCTTCACTTGGGTAATGTTTCTCCGTTCTAAGAGTGACACCCCTGAAGAACTCATCACCTTTGTTCGGAAGATGGAAACTCTGAACAATATGACTGTTCGCTCAATAAGGAGTGATCATGGAACTGAATTCAAAAACAGTTCTCTTGATTCCTTCCTTGAGAGTAAGGGTATTTCTCACAACTTTTCGTCAGTGAGAACACCGCAACAAAATGGAGTCGCTGAAAGAAGAAATAGAACAATTATTGAAACTGCACGATCAATGCTCAGCGATTCTCACCTGCCTACTCAGTTTTGGGCAGAAGCTGTCAACACTGCTTGTTTTACGCAAAACAGGTCGCTGATAGTTAAAAGATTCAAAAAGACAGCCTATGAACTCTTTCATGGGAGAAAGCCTTCAATCAGCTTTCTTCACATCTTTGGATGTCAGTGTTTTATACTGAACAACAGAGATGCCCTTGGAAAGTTTGATCCTAAGGCTGATGATGGAATCTTTCTTGGATACTCCTCAGTCTCCAAAGCCTTCAGAGTCTTCAACCGTAGAAGACAAACTGTAGAAGAAACTATTCACGTCACGTTTGACGAATCCCGTTCAGCGAACTCTAAACCGTCCACTGATACTGAAGAACTGAATCAATGGATGTTTTCTCATCTTTGTGATTCAGAAGAAGTTCCCACTCCTCATGCTCACACCGTAGAAAATGATGGTCCTACTATCATTCCAGATATGCAGAATAGTGAAGCTGAAACATCTTGGGTCTCAGTTGTTCTTATAAACACTATACCTGCAGCTGATCCAAATATCTCAGAAATTCCATCTATTTCTCAGCAATCAGTGAATGAAGTGACAAATGCAAACATTCCTCTCTTAGCTGATAATCTAGAAGTAGCTGAAGCCTCATCTTCAGTTTCTCCAGTTCAGACTGAGTCAGCGACGTATGCTCCGGCTCAGCGATGGACTGTAAATCACCCAATCGATCAAATTTTTGGTGATCCAAACGCTGGTATTCAGACTCGTAGAAGTACAGGTAATATTTGTTTATTTGTTAACTTTATTTCTCTAACTGAACCAAAGAAAATAGATGATGCCCTCAGAGATCCAAACTGGGTCAGCGCTATGCAAGAAGAGCGGACTGAATTCGAAAGAAACAAAGTTTGGAAACTCGTTCGTAGACCAACTGACAAAACGGTGATAGGCACTAAATGGGTCTATCGAAACAAGTTGGACGAACATGGTACTGTAACTCGCAACAAAGCTCGTCTTGTTGCTCAGGGATACAGACAAGAGGAAGGCATAGATTATGACGAAACTTTTGCTCCAGTAGCAAGACTTGAATCTATTCGTCTTTTCTTAGCATATGTTGTACACAAAAACTTCACTGTACATCAGATGGATGTTAAGTCAGCGTTTCTGAATGTAAAGCTGAATGAAGAAGTTTATGTGGAACAACCTCCAGGATTCTCAGATCCTAAGCATCCAGGTTATGTTTATAAACTGGATAAGGCACTTTATGGCTTAAAGCAAGCTCCTCGTGCATGGTATGATACTCTCTCTACTTATCTCCACATTGAACATTTTGAGAGAGGTAAGATTGACAAAACTCTATTTTTTAGAAAAGTGAAAGGTCATATCATTTTAGTTCAAATATATGTTGATGACATTATATTTGGTTCTACTAACCCTGAGCTTTGTACTCGTTTCGCTGATAGAATGAAAGATGAGTATAAAATGAGCATGATGGGTGAACTAACATATTTCATTGGTCTTCAGATTAAATAAACTGAAAAAGGAACTTTTATTAATCAGGGAAAATATGTTAAAGATAAGTTGAAGAAATTCGACTTAACTGAAAGTTCAGCTATGAAAACCCCTATGGCACCACCGCTGACACTTGATAAGGACACAAAGGGTGTTCCTGTCAATGTCACGCTGTACCGTGGGATGATCGGCTCACTATTGTATCTTACAGCTAGCCGACCCGGTATTATGTTTGCAACATGCTTGTGTGCACGATATCAAGCTGAACCTAAGATATCTCATATGAAAGCTGTAAAGCGAATCTTTCGATATCTTAAGGGTACAACGAATCTAGGCCTTTGGTGATGAATGGTGATATAGAACTTCATTTTATCCCAACTGATTATCAGTTAACTGATCTATTTACCAAACCTCTTGATGAGAAAAGATTCAACTTTCTCATCAGCGAGCTTGGAATGCTGAACTTTGAAGGATAAAACCTTCAGCGGTTCACATTGATCAGCGATAGAATAAAATCAACTTATATAATCCATTTCATCATCTTCTCTCTGAATAAACTTGATTCGCTGATATCAAGGTATGTTTTCTCTCTCTGACATATCGCATGTAAATACAAGATTTCAAAATAAATTGCATCGCTGAATATCTCTTCCTTAACAGCGACTTTTTGAAATTTATTAAAACCTTCACTGATATTTCTATTCAGTGCTTCATGTTTTCAAAGAGTCCCTGAGTTTTTTTTCAAAACCTCAGAGACAACCAAGAATATGAAAGAACAGTTGTGACGTCATTGCAACGGATAACACCAGGCACGATTTCTTTCTGACACACGTTTGCACGTTTCGTTCAAACTTCCAATCAAATGCAAACACGTGTCTGTGTCATGATGAAAACCTTTTCCCGCTCAAGGTTTTCTCTCTCTAAAAATCTCTATAAAAACATCTCTTGGTTTATATTTGTCTTTTACGCGATCAATCTTCCTCCGCAAGAAAAGAATTACTGTTGCATTTGTGCTCTCAAATCTTCAAAGAACTGTTCATCATCTTCTTCATCAAACATCAAGGTTAATATGTTCTTATTTTTTAAATGCAGATAACTTGTTTCTGATCTTATCTTTGTTTTAAACAAGATCAAACAAAAGAACTTCTTAAAAATAAAATCATTTCTTTCATGGTTTTATGAACACAACCATTTCATGGTTGTTCTTCAAGTTTTAAATCTAAATCTTAAACTTGTTCTTCTTTCGTATCCATTTTTTTAAAACTGGAATACAAGACTTTATGGGTTTTACATTTAGTTTCAAAATCATGAAAAACCCTAATCTTCATTAAGACATTTATGTCTGAATGAAATGGACAAAATTCGAACCATCTTAATGGAAATTCTTTCCATATCAAGACAATTATTATTTGTTAACATCTTTGGTTGAACTGATAATACAGAGAAATGGCATCTTCAAAGATCAATGTTACCGCTGAGTCCATCTCCGCTGACTCTGAGGAAGTGGATATCATCAAAGCCCCTCAGGTTAAGTTCAAGCTGGATCAGCTAGATTGGACCAAGGTCAACAACCTCTCTGCGCTTCTCGAGTTTCCTCCTCGAAAGCAAGTCACACATCTGGATGATGCTGTGAATTTCCTGAAAAACTGCTGCATTTCAACAGCCCTGACCATCACACCACCCGCAAGTCAGCTGCTACTATCCCAGTTCTGGTACTCTGCCAGACACTCTCAGCTACCATCCGCCAAAGATCCCTCCAAAACCATCGATTGCATACTCAGCGATACTGAGTATGGCACAATTAAGATAACCCCCGCAATCATTCGAAAAGCTCTAAACTTTCCCAATGCTACCAAAGAAAAACCGTTTGTTCCATTCCCTGACCATAAAAGGCACGCTGACAAAGAAGCTCTTATTGCATTTTTTGATGCAATGGGCTATGTCTGGGAAACTGGAAGGGACAAGAAGCCCGAGAAGAAGCTGACGCTGATAAAGAAGTCCAAAATGCCCAGCGAGATGAATTTCATCTTCGCACACCTGATCAGCTGCATGACAGCGAAGATCGGCTCCTCTGATCAAGCCGCTCAACCTCAGCAGGCTATGGGATACGCACTGCTGAAAGGTCTACATATTGACTGGGCATCTATCATTTATGATGACCTAGTGCAAAGAGTAGATTCTGCTGCTGACAGACCTGCATGGGTTCCCTACCCCTGATTCATCAGCGCCATCTTCCAATATGGCCTGAAGGACAGCTATCCTCAAGAGGGTGACCTGAAACTTTCTCAGGTTGGCCCTAAGGTGCTCGATTTCAAACCTGTCGACAATGAGGTACGTCTCTCTACCCTTCTCTCTATGATTAACCCCAATTCTTCGACTTTTGTGGCTCCTTCAGCGACAATACCCATCGCTGATGCCCCGGCCACACAATCCTCTCCTTCTAAGAAAAGGAAACACTCTCAAACCCAACTTGATTCAAAAAGGATCAAGAAAACCAAGGAGCAACCCCAGCAATTCCATGCTGAAGACTCCTCAGCTCATTCTGAAGAGCTGAAGGAAAGTTATGTGGTACGCTCTGCCAGACCCGTGCAAGCCATCCCTTCAATCCAGACTTCAGCGTCTCCAAACGCTGAGGTTAGAAACTTGGAACCTACCCAACCTCCCTCAGTCTCTCAAAAGACTGATGAAGTGATTCTCAGCGATTCCAACGCTGAACTCAGAACCCGAACCCCATTCTTATCCTTCGCTTCTCCCTCCACTCACTTGGACACTCCTCCAAAGAACACTGGAGATGCCATCATTCCAGAAGCCACCGCTAACGCTTCTCAACGAATGATGAAGACAGGACCTGCAGAGATCACCATACCTCACCGCACTTTTGAGGAAGATATGGAACATTTTTCAGGAATCCGCAACTTTGACGACTTCGTCAATCCTCCTGCAGGTACAAATCAACCCATATACACTGTAACTAAACCTGAAACTTCTGAGCTTTCCTTTGTTCACAAGTACTTATGTGTTACAGGTCCTAATTTGGGAGACATCAACGAGTCTCTGAAGTCCGTGGAAACAAAGCTGACCGGTCTCACCACCACACTCTCCAACAACTCTACAGCTGTAACAAACGCTGGAGAGAATTTGACAAAGCTGACTACGGTGGTAGAGAAGAAAGCTTCCACAGATGACTTGAAGCAAGTTGATAAGACTCTCAACGACTTTGTTAAGGTGCTCGCTGATATCTACACAGACTACACCTCACTCAAACAATCAGTTTCCTCCATGTTCGGCGAAGTAACAACGCTGAAGACATCGGTTGGAGCACTAGAGGGTGATATGTCTGCTGTGAAGACAAATGTTCAAACTCTGACGACTGACTTAGGCTCTGTAAAGACCGACGTTGGTTCGATGAAAACAAGGATTGAAGAGCTGCTCAACAAGGCGAGAACTCCTGCTCCTGAACCTGCCCCTGCCCCTGCTTTGGAAACTTTCACAGCGACGGATCGCAAAGAGCTGGAAAAGATCAATCCTGCTATAACTGGCCTAGAAGTCAGATTAGCAAAGATTGAAAGCTGTGTGGGTATCTATGGCCAAGAAGACAGAGAGCCTCCCACAGCTGAAGAGTCTGCCCATTCCTCCCCCAGTCATCATGAAAAAGAGGGGGAGAAGAGCGCTGAACATTCCTCTGAGAAGAGCGCTGAACATACCTCTGAGAAGAGCGCTGAGGATCTTGAAAAGAGCGCTGAAGACCTTTCCCATGATGAATCTATCAGGGGAGAGAAGAATGAAGATCTTATCGCTGGACCTCAGGGAGATGAAAACCCTGAGGGAACCGAGAAGCTCGCCTCTGTATCTGAGGGGGAGCAACTCGAAGAAGACGCTGAAGAATCCGAAGCAGAAGATGATGAAGCCGTCGACATCCCTGATGATGAACCATCTTCTTCTCCAAAGAAGGATGATGATGATGATGACGAAGATGACGATGATTTCTTTATCGTCAAACCTGCCCCAAGGATTAAAGCTCTTAAGGGAATTTCAATAAATGAACCAACAGGGGAGCGGACAAAGACAAAGCCCTTAGCCTCTGGCGCTGAGAAAGGCAAAGGAAAAAGCGTCGCTGAAGATGACAATCTGACGATCTTGCTTGAAAAGCCGGTTTGTCAGGTACACTAAACATCTCTCACTCCATCCCTCCTCTATAAGTTCTACTACCCTAGCCTACACCTGAACATATTTATCTTTCTCTTTCTACCCAAGTTCTTCTACCCATGTTATTATTTGTAAGATCGTTGTGTTTCAGCTAGTCCTCTCCCCTGTTTGAGGATGTCGTTGAAGGTTCTACTATTGCGACTTCACAAATAAAGCCAGCTGCTGCTGATGAAATAGTCCCAGTCTTAGATTTGATCTCTGAGACTGATGAACCAGAAGAACAACCTCTCTCGCACAGAAACAGACCTTCCTCAGCTCCTCAAAAGCTGAGTGAAGAGGATCAAAAGAGAAGAGAGGAAATAATAAAGCGATTCGAGGATCAGCGAATCATTCTAAGGCGTGATCAACTTCCTTCAGTTCCTCCAAAGTTCAAAATCTCTAAATCTGAATACCAGGAACACCTTAGAGCTGAACGCCTTATCGCTAAGGAAGGAAGCTGAAGAGAAAGACAGAGAATACGCCATCAAGCTTACTCAACGATCAATCAAAGACCCCAAGCTGAAAAGAGTTCCCATTGATGTTCAACGTCAGCTCTGGGATGATGCTCAAGAAATCGTTAGAGAAAAGACAAAGGTCTCTGATACAACTTTGGAATGGGCTAAACAAATGCTGACCTATCGATCAAGACCATCCAGAATAATCAAAGCCAACATTAGAGGAAAAATGTACGTTGATGTTCCTGTTGTTGAAGTGGATGTCTACAGAGATGACAAAACCAAGCAAACCTTCGATGCTGCTTCATTAGAAAAGTTTGGTCTCTCTGAATGGTTAGAAATGAAATTAGCCATTCAGGGATCATGCTCAAAATTCAAAAGCCATGTTGAGATGATCTTAAACAAACAGATCGACTTACTTTCATCTGCTGTGGATATTCCTCCTACTCTTCCTCAACCGAAGAATGCCTCTGCTAAGAAGAAGAAAGTTTCTGATTCAGGTCCAATCATTCGAAATGAAACAGGTATTGGTTTCTCTCGTGCTGAAGTTCTTGGCCCTGATGCTGATCTTTCAATGCTTGACACCTCCCTACCACCTGGAGAAACCTTCATCCCTGGCACAGTGGTAAGTGACCCATATGGTATATTCTTTTTAGACTATGATGGAAATCCTCACTTTCAACGTGTCTCTGAGCTCCACATCGCTCCCATCGAACAACTCAGAGATCTCGTACACTGGTGCGAAGTCAGACGCGACATCAAAGCTAGACACCTGAAGCCCTTGATTTTTGAAGCTGCTCTGAAGTTAAAGAATCAAGGAGTAAATGTTCCTGACTGGATGATCCCCACTGAAAAGACGACCCTTGATGAACTTCTCATTAAGGAAGAACCTTTTGAAAACTGATATAATCTCCTTTTTCTCTATTGTATCAGTTATCCTTCTGTACTTGTAATTTATTTCGCTTGTACTTATAATCTTTATGTTCTTCATTGTAACCTGATTCAAAGTGTTAAAGAAAGATTTCAGCGAATGTACTTTACTCCATCAGTACTGAAAAGATCCCAGAAAACAGTAAAAGGGACAAATATTTTATGAGTTCTTTTTATCCTTATGTTTTCATTAAATAGCAATTTTCTTTGTTGCTATGTCATAATCAAATAGGGGGAGATTGTTGATCCAAACCCTCAGTGATTTGATAATGACCCTCTCTTAAATACTTAGTGAAAATTGTAAGTAAACAATATGTATCAGAGTTTCACTATCGCTGATAAGTACTAAGATCTTACAGTACCGCTGATAGGAACTCTCGCTCTTTTAAATTAAACATTCAGCGAACACTGTTCACCATTAATGTGCTGAGTCTGTTCAGTCATTATGATGATCGCTGATAAGTTAGTTGTTTACTTATGATCCCTGAAGACAAGTTTCACGTCAACATAGGTTCTACGCTGAAGTCGAAGATCAAGCTCAAGAACCAGCGACAAGTCTCCTAATGAACTGATGCGGATCAGCGAAGACTCAGATTTGTCCACTCAACGTGAAGTATCAAGTACAAGACTTCAGCTATCGCTGAACTTTATCATTCGCTGAATAGAAAATGATAATCGCTGAATCAACGAAAGTTGATCATGAAGTCCTCCGTACAAAGTACTTTTGTCTTAACCACCCTTGCACGACTCCGTACGAATTGTCAGAAAAGAACCTCCGAATATCTGAAATCGTACAACCACTTTGATACTACACTATTCATCCATACGGCTACTAAGGTTGTCAACCAAGGTCAATGACATGCAACCAACCAGCTGATGACACGTGTAAAGTATATACTGACTTGCATTAAATGCATGCAGTATATAAAGAGATGAACTCACTTCATTTGAAGTAACTTGCTAACTCTGGACAAGTTCAAATCTCTTATCTCAGATAGGTTATTATTAGTAATTTCCTTATCTCTCTTAGTGCAAGAAACATTAGTGTTCCAACTTGTTTAGATTTAGGTTTATCCTTAATCTTGTCTCCGCAACAAGCTGTAAATTGTTAATGATTTATCAATAAACAATTTAGAAAAGTAAAATCTGTGTGTTTGTATTCAACCCCCCCTTCTACAAACTTGTATAGGCCTTCGGGACCAACAAGCAATTCCTTTACCTTTATCTTTAAAAACAGAGGTAGGTTTTGGATAAACCATTTTCTCTTTACCTTTTGAAGAGGTAGAAATTTCCTCAGGGATAGGCGGATTAGAAGAGGAACACTGAGAGGATGAAGTATCAGCGACTAAGGATACGAAAGTTCCAAATAAGAGCATGGAACGATCGGTGGTTGGTTCTAGAGTATCAGCTTTGTAACCAAGACCACGTTTATCACTCAAGGGAATCTGAGACTTAATTATCTCAGTGATCTTTGTTGAGGAATTATACCATCCATCAACAGTAGCCTTTTCAGCTTTTAATGCAGCGATAGCTTCTTCGCGCTCGATTTTGACTAGCTGATTTAGGTGAACTTGATCTTTAAAATCTTCTTCAATTTTAGAAAGATTTTCTATTTTAAGGTGACAGTTTTTAAGCTGTTCAGCGAGATCAAGGTTTTGATTTTCAACTATTGTTTTGCCATTCATGGCTTCATATAAACTTCTAGTCAACAGATCGATTTTGCGAAGACTATCAGCTTCATCAATATTTGCAATATTGGTAAAGAAAGAAAGGTGATACCTGAGTTGCAGAGGTTGAAGTAGAGGGAATGTCAGAATTTTCTTCCTCATCTTCAAGTTTGGCCATAAGACAGAGATTGGCTTCATCATCTTCAGAGTCAGATGATGATTCTTGTTCATCAGAGGTAGCACAATCATAGTCAGCCATCAGACCTTTGCCTTTCTTCTTAAAGCTTTTCAGCTTCGCATACCTTTCTTTCAGCTTGGCGTATTTTTCATCTCTATTCCTGGGAATAAAGTTTTTCTTTGGAAAAGTTGAGGGTCTAGAGACTTTCTTTGACCTGCACTCATTAGCGAAATGTCCTATCTTCTCACAGTTAAAACAAGTAGCAGTAGCCTTATCAACATGAGCAGATGATCTTGGCTTGTCAGTAATGGAAAGAGGTTTATTCTTTCTGAACATTTTCTTTTTGGCGAATCTCCTGAACTTTTTAGTGAGGAGAGCCAAAGATTCATCATCATCTGAAGAGTCAGAATCTGATAACCTTTCAGAGTTACTCTCCAACTCAGTGATAGTGACCGAGGGTCGCTTAGTGGAAGGTTTCTCTGAGATTAAAGCAATAGGGGTGCTTTTGGAATCTTTTACAAGATTCTTCTTAAGATAACTCAATTGCTCATGATTCAGCATCGTGCCATATAAGGTAGAAAGGGTCATTGATTTTAGATCCTTTGATAGCTTGAGATACATAGAATAACTGTCCCAGCTTTCAGGTAAACATTCTAAAAACTTTGTCAGCACTTCAAAGTTAGAATATTCCTTACCAACAGTTTTCAGATCTATTATTAAACAGTTAAAACGTTGGTGTACTTCAGAGAGAGTTTCATTCTTACCACAAATGAAGCTTTCATAATGTCTTACCAGGTTGATATTTCGAGAGTCCTGGACTTCAGAAGTACCTTCATACTGAACACAGATTGTGTCCCACATAGCTTTTGAAGTTTTCAGGTTCATGACGGAATGGTAGACTTCGTCAGGAAGAGCCATGGAGAGTATGGATCTGGCTTTGGTGTCGATAGCCACTTTCTTCTTATCTTCATCAGTCCACATATGAACTTCCTTGGGTATCAGCCTTTCTGGAATAACAGGTCTATTCTCAGCGGCTGGAACTGCAGCATCAATTCTTACAGGAATATATGGGCTATTTTCAAGATAATAAGGCATAGTAGGGTCTACACCTTCTAAGAAGAGAATCATCCTATTTTTCCATAGATTAAAATTATCACTGGATAATCTAGGGGGTTTTGCAAGAGAACCATTGTCAATATAGTTTGTGTTTGTGTTGGTAGCCATTTTAGGAAATAGCTAGGAAGAGAAATCTTAGTATAGATCAGATCTTGTTTATGGGATTAAACAAATCTGCTCTGATACCACTTGTTTGTCCCGAAGGGCTATACAAGTTTGTAGAAGGGGGGTTGAATACAAACACACAGATTTTACTTTTCTAAATTGTTTATTGATAAATCATTAACAATTTACTGCTTGTTGCGGAACAAGATTAAGGATAAACCTAAATCTAAACAAGTTGGAACACTAAGTTTTCTTGCACTAAGAAAGAGTAGGAAATTACTAATAATAACCTATCTCAAGATAAGAAAGATGACTTGACCAGAGTTAGCAAGTGCTTCAAAAATGAAGCTGGAGTCCTTCTTATATACTGCATGCATTTAATGCATGGCAGTTTATACTTTAAACGTGGCAGCAGCTCATTGGTTGTATGTCATTGACCTTTGTAGACAACCTTAGTAGCCGCATGTTTGAACAGTGTAGTATCAGAGTGGTTGTACGATTTCAGACAATAAGGAGGTTCTTTTCTGACATATCATACGGAGTCGTGCAAGGTGGTTAAGACAAAAGTACTTTGTACGGAGGACTTCATGATCAGCTTTCGTTGATTCAGCGATTTATCATTCTATATCAGTGAATGACAAAGTTCAGCGATAGCTGAAGTCTTGTACTTGATACTTCACGTTGAGTGGACAAATCTGAGTCTTCGCTGATCCGCATCAGTTCATTAGGAGACTTGTCGCTGGTTCTTGAGCTTGATCTTCGACTTCAGCGTAGAACCTATGTTGACGTGAAACTTGTCTTCAGGGATCATAAGTAAACAACTAACTTATCAGCGATCACCATAAGGACTGAACAGGCTCAGAGCAATATGGTGAACAGTGTTCGCTGAATGTTTAATCTAAAGAGCGAGAGTTCCTATCAGCGGTACTGTAAGGTCTTAGTACTTTATCAGCGATAGTGAAACTCTGATACATATTGTTTACTTACAATTTTCACTAAGTATTTAAGAGAGGGTCATTATCAAATCACTGAAGGTTTGGATCAACACTTTTCTTCAAAGGCTTGAAAACAATATCATTTGTTGATTTTGGGTTACACTTATATGAATTGACGGCTGATTCAAATTCTGGAAGATTTCTCTAAATGCTAGATTGGTACATTACAAATCCGTTTCATTATTATTTTGATGATCATGGTCATGATAATCAAAAGGGGGAGAAGAGGAAAAGGAAACTGATTTGTACAGAAACTACAAAAGAGAGAAATGTTATTTTAAGGGGGAGAAGAGGAAAAGGAAACTGAGTTGTTGTTCTTATAAAGAAATGTTATGAAAGTTGATTGATTGATTCAAAAGGGAGAAGAAAGTCAGAAAAAGACAGAAATATAATTTGATCACATGAAGATGAGAATTGTCATTTCAAAGGGGAGCAAAGAAAAAGTAAATTTGCAACAGAAATCAATTTGGAAATCGCTGCTGCTGTTTGATTAACAGAAATCTTCTTGGATAATCGTACCAGAAAGCTGTTGGGTTTAAAACAGGAAGTTGCAGATTTGGATTAAAGACTGACCAGAAGTTGTTAACTCCGATTATTCAGACTTCTGAGCAGAAGTTATCAGAGTATTCAGAATTCTGATTGTGAAGTCAAAATTATTCAGAATTTGTTCAACGACTATTCAGAATTCTGATTATGCTATTCAGAAGAGTTTACTCAGACCATTCAGAGGTGTTCAAGTTAAGAAATATGATCGTGTTTAGTCAGAATTATGATCAAGGCTACTCAGAAGTTATACTTAGCCAATTTCAGAGCAAAGTAAAATTTTCAGAATTATTTGACAGCTTTGCGCACCAGTCATCTTTTGATCAGAACTTTCTCCTCGTAGATTCAAATTTGATGAATACAGATGAGTTGGATTCCTAAGACACAGATGAATATTTTTCATGTTTTGAGTTTGTGCTGAATCGATGTACTTATTGGTCAGATTCTGTGTCAAAGTCAGTGAATTTAAAATTTGTCCAGAAACTTCAAAGAAACTGCACAAGCATTCAAAGAGGAAAGTTGATAGAAGATTATCTCTGAGAAATTTAATTCTTCTCAAGTTCGTTATTGGTTTCAAAGAATTCAAAGTTGATAAGTACAGAAGTGTTTGACAAAAGGGGGAGATTGTTAGGTCTAATGTTTTGTCAAATCACTAAGTGTTGGGATCTGGACAGAAGACTCAGAAGTTCTTAGTAGAAGACTCAGAAGTTCTGAGTGAGATCTTGAGAAGATTACAAGTGTGGAATCTGAATAGAAGGGTCAGAGTTCTGAGTAGGAGACTCAGAACTTCTGATGATGAAGATGAAAATATCACAAGTACTTGAAGGAAGTTCTGAAGTGCTTATTCAGAAGTATGTTCTGAAGTTCTGAACAACATGTTCAGAACTTATGACTTGGATATTCTGTTATATTCAGTTACTAATTAGGACACGTGTAATTGTTCTATTAGTCTGTTTCTCATATGTACTGTAGCTTTAGCTTTTCTTTACAGTATATATAGGAGTTAGCAACTGTAAGCTAACTGATCTTGTGCAAATCTTTCGCATAACTTTCCCGCATATCTTTGTATTCAGCTTTTGTAATCTTTGAGAGATTCTCTCTCTAGATCTGTAATCTGTTCTTAATTAAATACAAGTGCGTTGATCAAAATCTCTATCATTTTACTGTTTGATTGTTCATATTTGATTGTAAGATTGAATCCTGGTTTCTACAATTGGTCATACAATTGAAAGGTGTTACAAGTTAATAGGTTTTCCCCCAAAATATTTTCAAAGAAAACCAAATGTAAATGGAAATTTTAGACCATCATCTAACAATGTTGATGCACCCAATACTCATAACACTGGTCAATCTTCTAGCACTTCTAGTCCATCTCTGACTCAAGAGCAAGTCTCTAAACTTCTGTCTCTGCTTAGTTCCAGTTCTAGCTCCTCAAATGTCGCGTCCGCCAATATGGCAGGTATGTCTCTATCTTCTTCATCTATACCTAATTGGATTATAGATTCTGGGGCTACTCAACATATGACTTCATCTCTCATTAGCCTTAGTAATGTGGTTTATGTGTCAGACTTGAATCTTATTGTGAATCACCCCAATGGATCTAAAGCAAAAATAAATAAAATTGGAGATATGAATCTTACTGATGAATTGGGCTTGTTTGATGTGTTAGTTGTGCCTAAATTTAATGTGGATCTGTTATCTGTTCATAAGTTAGCTAGAGATAATAAAGTGTTTATTGGGTTTGATGAACATAAGTGCTACATCCAGGACTGTCAACGAATGAGGTTGATGGGGACTGGTAATGAGGCAGGTGGTCTATATTTCCTCAATCCACCTTGTAAGGGTAAGTCTTCTTGTTATAATACTACACTTAGCTGTCATGTTTCTTATCAGCTATGTCATAGTAGATTAGGACATCCTGTTGATCCTGTTCTGAACGTTTTGAAAGAAAGACTAAATATAAAATTAAACTCTCCTTCTCATCCCTGTGAAATTTGTCATCAAGCTAAACAGACTCGAAAAAAGTTTGATTTAAGTGATCATAAATCAAAGGAAATAGGAGAATTAATACATTTAGATGTCTGGGGTCCGTATAAAGTTTCAAGCAAGGATGGTTTTAAATACTTTCTAACTGTTGTTGATGATTTTTCAAGATCAGTTTGGGTTTATCTTTTAAAAGGAAAAGATGAGGTTTTTGACAACATAGTCAATTTTTCTAACCTCATTCAAACTCAGTTTAACAAAAATATTAAGACAGTTAGAAGTGATAATGGAACGGAATTTTCAAATCAAAAGGTTTCAGCATTTTTTAATTCTCGCGGGATTATACATCAAACATCCTGTAGTTACACTCCACAACAGAATGGTGTTGTGGAACGTAAACACAGGCATTTACTGAATGTAGCAAGGGCTTTAATGTTTCAGGCTGGGATACCTTTATACTTGTGGTCTGAATGTATTCTCACAGCCACCTATTTGATAAATAGAACTCCATCATCCATCTTAAATGGTAAAAGTCCTTATGAAGTTATCTACGGATTCCCTCCTATTCTCACTCATTTAAGAATATTTGGGTGCTTATGCTTTGTAGTGAAACAAAACAATTTTGATAAGTTCAGCTCTAGGACTGAAAAGTGTGTTTTATTTGGATATTCAAATTCTAAGAAAGGTTATAGGCTATATAGTCTTGATACTAAGCAATTTTTAGTCTCTAGAGATGTAACTTTTTATGAAAATGTTTTCCCATTTAAAATGAGTGAAAATGTGGAGACTTATGTTGAAAATCTGAATACTCTGAATTTTTTGATAATGTTACTAGTTCTACTAATGATCTTTCTGAAAATCTACCCAATGAGGAATCTAGGGCTCGGTCTACAACTCAAATTAGTTGTCCTGATTCCTCTGGTAGTATAGGTAATGTTGACAACCAAGTAACTGGTACTGACACTACCTTGCCTGCTAGTAGATTCTTCTTCTTCTCAGTCAATTAGACAGTCTAGTAGAGTTTCTCAGTTTCCCCGAAAATTTGATGACTTTGTAGTCGAAGGCAAAGTAAAATATGGTATTGAACGAGTAGTAAATTACTCTCATCTCACAAAAGATAATTTTTGTTTTGTGTCAAATCTAAATAAGTCCATTGAACCAAGTAGTTATTCTGAGGCTTGCAAGGATCCTAATTGGGTAATTGCAATGAATAATGAAATGGAAGCACTTAGTAGGAATGGTACTTGGATTGTTACAGATCTTCCACCAGGAAGAAAACCTATTGGGTGCAAATGGGTTTATAAGGTTAAATATAAATCTACCGGGGAAATAGAGAGGTATAAGGCTAGGCTGGTTGCCAAGGGCTATAATCAGAGAGAAGGTCTTGATTATGAAGAAACCTTCTCTCCTGTAGTTAAAATGATAACTGTTAGATGTGTTGTAGCATTGTCCGTACAATTTAATTGGCCTTTATATCAACTTGACGTGAATAATGCTTTCTTATATGGTGATTTAACAGAAGAGATTTATATGACTTTACTTGAAGTGTATTTTTCTAGTGATGATAATCAAGTTTGTAAATTAGCGAAATCTTTGTATGGTTTAAAACAGGCTCCTCGTCAGTGGTATGAGAAGCCGTCAAATTGCTTATTTGAGTTTGGGTTTGATCAAAACAGCAGTGACTATTCTCTGTTTACTCTTAAATCAGGGAAAATTTTTATTCTTTTGCTTGTGTATGTAGATGATATTGTCATTACTGGAAATAGTAATAGTGAGATTCATAGAGTTAAAAAACACCTACAAACAAATTTTATGATTAAAGACCTTGGAAAATTACAATTTTTCTTACGAATAGAAATCTTAAAAACTAAGGATGGGTTGTGTATGAGCCAAAGAAAGTATTGTTTAGAACTATTGAATGATTTCGGTTACTTAGGCTGTAAGCCAATCAATACTCTAATGGACATGAATTTGGTTGTAACTGAATCATCAGGTTCTCCTTCTGATCCTCCATTAACTGATATTTCTGGTTTTCAACGGTTAATTGGAAGACTCATTTATCTGTTGGCTACAAGACCTGACATTGCATTTGCAGTACATTGTCTTAGCCAATTTATGCATGCACCGCGTCGGTCTCATCTGAACTTAGCTTTTAGAGTTCTACGATATCTAAAGAGGGCTCCAGGTAAGGGTGTTTCTTTTACTGTTTCTGATTGTTTCAAGTTATCTGCTTACGTGGACGCAGACTGGGGAAAATGTTTATCCACGAGAAGGTCTGTAACAGGGTATTGTATATTTCTGGGTAATAGTCTTATTTCTTGGAAAAGTAAAAAAGCAAACTGCTGTATCTCGATCTTCAGCAGAATCTGAATATCGAGCTATGGCAGCTGCTACATGTGAAATTCTTTGGATTGTAGAAGTTTTATCAAGTCTTAATATCACAGATTTACTTCCTGTAAATCTTTTGTGTGATAACAAATCTGCAATTCAGATTGCAAACAATCCTGTTTTTCATGAAAAAACTAAACATATTGAGATTGATGTTCACCAAGTAAGAAATAAAATTGCTAGTGGTGTACTAAAAACTGTAAAAGTTGAATCCTTAGAAAATACTGCAGATATATTCACCAAGTCTCTTTCATTATATCAACATGATTATTTGTGCAAGAAGTTAAGAATGATAGACTTATTCACCTGTCAAAATTGAGGGCGGGTGTTAAAAGATGTTGTTATTTCTAACAATCTTGACATTTAATAGTTAAAGGTTACTAACTTGAAATGTTTGTTATTTCAGGGTAGTATATGTAAAAGTTGAATAAAGATGGTTGGCTGATTTGGTAGAAGAGATGAAAGTAATGGGTTGCGCTTCATATAGGTTCAAACTTAAAAGGTAGCGGAGTACAATATTCAGAACTAGAGGGGCTGAAGTGTTAATTAGAAGCTGGTGTATTTAATGTACAAAGCTTCTTCATTTTACACCATTCGAACGATTTTCTCAATAATAGCTTTCTCTTCTCTCTCTCTCTAATATCATATCAGAGATAGTTTTAGGGTTTGAAGTTCTTCATTTTGTAGATTTCTTTTATTTGTAAAGTGTAAGATCTTGTTTAATATTCTAGTATTATAATTTTGTACATTATCACTTTGTGGCCTATTTGGGTTTTTCGGAATGGTATTCTTTTTGACAACCCAAAGCCAAAGAAGGTTGTGTTGAATATTTTACAATTATAGTGTGAATCAATATTGATTTCCTTTCCTTGTAATTTGACTGTAATTAGGGATATTCCTTATTTGTGTAGCTAAATTGATGGCTTAGATGAATCACTCCGTGTATATATTGTATCCTTCCACCTTTGTTTTAATCAAACAATATACAGAAGGAATCCTTCACAATCCATCTGTTCCAACTTCAATATGGTATCAGAGCGGAACGCAATCCTATCAAATTAAATCATTCCAATTCATATCCCCTTCAAACACCAGCCTACACCATGCCTTCGAATGAAAAGGAGACAAATCAAAGCGGCGCCCAAAACGTCGAACCCAAGTCTCCATTCTATTTACACCCATCAGATTACCCAGGTCAGCTTCATGTCACTGAACCACTTCGGGACGGAAACTACGCTGAATGGGCAGATGAGATGAGTAACTTCCTCCTCGCCAAAAACAAAATGGGAATCGTTGATGGGACAATCGCTACGTCGGAGGAAGGAACGGATGACTACAAACCATGGAGACGGTGCAACGCCATGATTAGAGGATGGCTTAGCACGGCTATGGATAAATAAATTCGAAATAGCATCCGATATGCCAAAACCGCCAAGCAGATCTGGTCCGATTTAGCAGAGAGATTCGGCACAGAATGTGCACCACGAGCATACGAGTTAAGGCGAGATCTCGCTCACACTCGCCAAGACAACATGACAATATCTGCATACTACACAAAGTTGAAGGGAATTTGGGAAGAGATTCAATCCGTCTCTCCCGCTCCAAGGTGCACCTGTACAGCTGCAAAGCAATTTGTTGAAAATAGAGAAAAGGAGCAGTTGTATGAATTTCTCATGGGGCTCGATGAAGTTTTTAACACCGTAAAGACGCAAATATTAACCACAAAACCAACACCAAGTCTTGGAGTTGCTTACCACCTCGTTTCAGAGGATGAGAAGCGACGTGAAATTGCTATCGCTAGACGCCCAAATGCCATCGAAGCCGCCGCTTTTCAAACCCAAATCAGGAATAAAAGCCAGAATGGAGAAAAGAAGGAAAGGATATCGTGTGCTAAATGTGGCAGGACCAATCATCGATTAGAAGACTGTTATCTCATTGTTGGTTATCCCAAGAAGAGGGAAGAACATCAAGCGAGAGAAGATGGCAAGAAATGGGAACCGAGATACGATGGCAGGCGAAATGATGGATGGAAAAAATCCGGCAAAGCTTCCCAATCGAAGGAATATCCAGTGAAGACTTTGCTATAGTGGCCCAGTACTTCCGAGAACAAGCCAAGGCAGAGAATGATGAAGAACTCACAAAGCCAAACATGGCAGGTAAATCACTTTCAAACCGCCCATGGATAATAGATTCCGGCGCGACGGAACAGATCACTTGCGAAGAAGGAATTCTTGATTCGTTACACCTGAAAGGGGTAGCGTCAGTCACCATACCCAATGGCAAAGACATGCCTGTTGAAAGCGTTGGAAACACCATTCTGCCAAATGGGTTAAAAATTAATGACGTTTTAAAAATACCCGAATTCAAGTGCAATTTACTTTCGGTTAGCAAGTTAACAAAATCTCTAAATTCGTTTTTCACGTTTTATCCGGATATGTGTCTCATGCAGGACTTACGGTCGAGGAAACTGATTGGAGTGGGTAGAGAATGTGGTGGTCTATACTATCTAGAGCCGGTGCAGAAATTGAAGATGGCTATGGCAACTTCAACAAATCCGGAAACATGGCATAGACGGTTGGGACATGCTTCAAAGAATAAACTTCAAAATATTTGTTCTTTTAATGATTTTTGTGACTCTTGTAGGAGAGCCAAACAATCTCGCTTACCGTTTCCACCTAGTTCAATAAAAAACGTCTGATTGTTTCGAATTAATCCATTGTGACATCTGGGGAGGATACAAAACTGCTTCATCTACAGGTGCACATTATTTTCTAACCATCGTCGATGATTACAGTAGAGGAGTTTGGGTATTTCTTATGAAGTATAAATCTGAGGTAGCCCATTTTTAATCACCTTCTGTAACATGGTCAAGACTCAATATGGAAAAGTCATAAAAAGGATTAGAGTAGACAACGGTCCCGAATTCCAATCTCATTGCGTTACAAAATTTTATCGTGAGAATGGAATTTGGTTGGAAACCTCATGCACCGACACACCCCAACAAAACGGGGTAGTCGAAAGAAAGCACAGGCACATATTAGAAATTGCTAGAGCATTACGTTTTCAAGCGAATCTACCAATAAAAATTTGGGGGGAATGCATTTTGACTGCCACATACATCATAAATCGCTTACCTTCCAAAATTTTAAAGGGAGTCACACCATTTGAAATTTTGTTGCGAAAGATACCCACTTACGATCATATGAGAGTATTCGGGTGCCTTGTTTATGCCTGAGATACAAAGAAAGGGGGAGATAAATTCAGCGAACATGGTAGAACATGTATTTTTGTTGGATATCCTCAAGGTCAAAAAGGATATAGGGTGTACGATCTGGAGTCGGAAAGAATCTACACGTCCCGTGATGTAAAGTTTTTTGAAAATATATTTCCTTTTTCTACCGCTCATGATGTTGAGAACAACGAGAAACAACGGGCCCGTGAATGGGAGTAATCTGATGAAAGCATTGGTCCGACATTTCAAGCCGTCAACGATTCCAACGAACTCAACCATGGTGACCAACAAGTCACTGATGAAGAAACTGGAAATAATGAAGAGGCACTTCCATCAAGAAACCTTGAATCCGAACAAAATGAATAGGAGACGAGTCAAGATCAAACTCATTCCACCAATGCTCGATGCAGCACTAGGCAGAAACAAAAGCCAAAGCACTTGGACGAGTATCAAGTGGATCTTCCAGATTCCTTAGACCATTCGCGACCCACTCCAGAATCAGAGAGCTCGACGGTACATCCTCTTGCACACTATATATCTTACGATAAATTTTCTGCTAGCGACAAAGCTTATCTTGCGGCCATCACTTCCCATGATGAGCCAAAACATTTTTCACAGGCCATAAAAGACCCTCGATGGCGAGAGGCCATGAAACGAGAAATTCAAGCCTTGGAATCCAACGAAACGTGGACTTTGGAACAACTACCGCTTGGAAAGAAGGTTATAGACTCGAAATGGGTTTATAAAGTGAAGTATAAACCAAATGGAGATATCGAGCGCTTTAAAGCTCGATTGGTGGCGAAAGGATTCACGCACATAGAAGGAGTCGATTTCCACGAGACGTTCGCACCGGTTGCCAAACTTGTGACGGTCCGCACCTTGTTAACCATCGCCACTAAACGCAACTGGATTATTCACCAACTAGACGTGAACAACGCCTTCCTACATGGAGATCTGAATGAAGAAGTTTATATGAAAGTTCCACAAGGTTTTGCTAAGGATGGTGACACTCGAGTTTGTAGGCTACGCAAATCAATTTATGGGTTACGCCAAGCGTCTCGAAATTGGTACCATAAATTCACTCATGCTCTCACCACCATTGGTTTTCGACAATCAAAAGCTGATCACTCTCTATTCACCTTCCGACAAGGACAAATCTTTGTCTCTGCACTTATATACGTGGACGATGTAATTTTTGCCGGAAATGATAAAGATAAAATCCAAAGTGTGAAACGCTTCCTTGATACAAAATTCAACATAAAGGATTTGGGTTCCCTCAAATACTTCCTTGGAATCGAAGTAGCACGAACCAAGGAAGGACTGGTTCTTAGTCAAAGGAAGTACACTCTCGACCTTCTTGAAGAAAGTGGGTTACTTGGTAGTCGCCCCAGCTCTTTTCCCATGGAACCTAACGTAAACTTCTCCACAGAAGATGATACACCTTCCGTTGATGTCACTCGTTATAGACGGCTGGTGGGAAAGCTACTATATTTAACGGTCACTCGACCAGACATATAGTACGCCACGAATGTCCTTAGCCAGTTCGTCGCACATCCACACCAAACGCATATGGACGGTGTCGTTCGCATATTACGATATTTAAAAGCAACACCTGGCCAAGGTATTCTCCTCCCAAACACCGGTTCCTTAAAATTGGAAGCTTATTCCGACTCTGATTGGCTAGGATGTCCAATGACGCGTCGATCACGAACCGGATATTTTATCTCCCTGGGTGGCGCACCCATTTCTTGGCGAACAAAAAACATTCTGTCGTTTCTCGTTCTTCCGCTGAAGTAGAATATCGCGCCATGGCCACTACAGTGAGCGAAATTTTATGGCTACGATGGCTTCTCAAGGAATTTGACGCTGCTCAAACAGACCCTACTTCGTTATTCTGTGACAATCAAGCAGCACGTCACATTGCCAACAACCCCGTTTTCCACGAACGCACCAAACACGTTGAAATGGATTTCTACTTCGTCCGTGAACGGGTTGATTCGAACGAAATTATACCATGTCAAATTACCTCCACAATGCAACTTGCAGACATATTCACCAAGGCACTTAGCAGTGATCGTCTTCGATTTCTCCTTGGCAAGATGGGTGTTCGAGACTTACACACGCCAACTTGAGGGGGAGTGTTGAATATTTTACAATTATAGTGTGAATCAATATTGATTTCCTTTCCTTGTAATTTGACTGTAATTAGGGATATTCCTTATTTGTGTAGCTAAATTGGTGGCTTAGATGAATCACTCCGTGTATATATTGTATCCTTCCACCTTTGTTTTAATCAAGCAATATACAGAAGGAATCCTTCACAATCCATCTGTTCCAACTTCAATAGGTTGTGATCATGGAGAACATTATAACCCGTGCTTACTTTTGGGTTGGGAATTTGTCAATTAATTGGGTTGGTTGACTTGCAAATCCTTCCCTTGCAATTCTCTTTATGTAAACAAACATCTTGCTAGTTTTATAAAATTCTGGCGTTCTAAAAAAAGATTATTATGCAAAAAACTTACCTCGATGAAAAATCTATGGAATAGGTATGTTATCGTGTTGTCCACTGCTATCACTCGTTATTCTCAAATTTTTTAGGTACGAATTCTATGGAAATGATCGACAACAATGGCGGTTTTTAGTGAGAAAATTTTCGACGAGAAATTAACTTTCTCTGCATTATGATTATGGCCTAAGTCTAATTTGAACCGTCATTGTATTTTCCAACTTTACCCCTACACGTTAAGTAAGTCGTGGACAAACTTTTCATATTATCTATAAAAATGTCACCGCGTTTTTTAGCCTTTGATCTATTCATCTTATTTTTAATCAATGACTGTAATTTGTCCTTATGTTCACAATTAAAAATGAGTTTTCATTTAAACACATCCATCTTTATATATATAATTATAAAAGCTGAATGAATATTGATATATTGGTTTATAAATATTGAGACTTAGAGCCCGTTTACCAAACGCTTACCCGGATAAGCGTTTACCAGTAAAATTAACACTTCAACTTACATAAAGGGTAAGATTTTAGTTCAGCAAAACGATATCGAATGCAACAAATTTTCCGGTAAGCGCTAACCGTGGTAAGAGTCTTCACAATCACTTACCAGGGTAACACTCTAGGTCCTTGTCTTAACTCTTACCGGGTGAGATTTTTGGTCCTTGACATATTGATCGGTAAGGTAATGTGACTTTGTAAGTGCTTACCCGAGTAAGCGTTTAGTAAACGACCCCTTACTTTATTGTCTTTTATTTTTTTAGTGTTTTAATGTTAGGTTAGATATAAAAATACTTCTATTTTTTTAATTTTTAGTATCTTTAATGTTAGGTTGGAGATGGTTTTAGGAAAAACAGACGCGCAATTGTAACGCGTACAAAATGGTTGATTTATGTTTTGACGAAAGACAAAAAACATTATGTTTTGACGAAGACTATTCTTCTTTACAGATAAGTACCATATGAAAACAAAATGTTAAAAACGTGATAGCTTTCGCCTATGTGCACGTTCCGCGTGTCAAAAGAATTAGATAACATTTTAAAAATATTTAAAATTCATATATATATATATATATATATATATATATGTGTATGTATGTATATGTATGTATACACTGAATTCTAAACCATGTCTATCATCACGACATGTTTGGCTTCCCATAAATCATTCACCACATGCAACTTTTATTCAAATCCATCTCACAGATTTTATGCCAATCCCATATCTGGTTTTCCGATCACCGGAAGATCCCCATCTAGTCTCACCACCACCATTAAATGGGATACCATGATTGTTTATGCAGACCATAAACACGGAGGAGCTCCACCTCCGGCAGCATCTCCTCCTCCTCCTTCAAGCTCTTGGTAATTCTTCAATCATTATATATAGAAGGGCAAGTTCAAACTAGAAGCTAAAGCTTAGGCAAGAAGGCGAGAAGTGTGATATCATATATGATACACAAGCTTAATCATATATGACTAAACACAGGTTACATTGGCAATACATAGACGTTTAATCCTATGTGATTAAACATACCCACATACAGTGTAATCATATATGATATCACACTTCTCGTGTTCTCGTATAATGTTTAATTTCTCACATGATCTCTCTCTCTATATATATATATATATATATATATATATATAGAGAGAGAGAGAGAGGGACAATAAAATGTAAACTACTAAATGTATGTAAACTATGTAAACCAATCATAGCCCTTGATTCTCAATCTTGATTAAGATGTCAATAAGGGTAAAACCGTCTTTCATACCTTTATTTTTATTTTCGGAATTTTAATAATTAATGATATGTATCCTTTATTTTAGGAATTGATTGATTTTATTCGATTTTTTTATTTATCTTGATACTATCCGTTTTTTTGATAATCATCTCCATCATTCAACCATTTTTTAAGAACATCACAATCTCCATAACAACATTCGATCCAGAAATTCTCCATAACAATTTCACATAGGGCTTTAAAAATTGTGGGGTTTTCATATTCTCTTGAGTTAAACATGTGTTTTTTCCACACAAATCGTGTTATGAACAACAATTTTCACACAATTGTCACACAATTTTCACAACTCTAATATGAAAAACCCAACCTTAAAAACCCAAATTTCACACTTCTAACATGAAAACCCCAATTTTCACAACAATTTCACACAATTTTCATAAGATATAAGGGTGAACAACAATCTGTTTTCACACAATTTTCACAATTTTCACACAATGTTACTGTTTTCATAGGAATGTTTTTTCATAACAAAGATATGAAACATTATAAATAATTTCATTTTGGGTATGAAATCCAGTTTTCATATTGCATTAATGCTCACGTCCTCTAGTTCGACATCTACTGGGTTGTCCCATGTGTTCTTGAACTTCGAAAACGAGTTCAACAAGCGTATCATATCGCTTTTCTAATGTGTTGTTAAACACATTGATGTGAGAACAGTTTTTCTATGAACTTAATCGAACACAGTAACAACGAATGTATGAAAAAATCGAGTAGTTTTGCTCCTCATCGTTTTCATAATGTGCATCAAAATCTTCTTATTTCATACATATTCACGAACCCTAACCTCGAAATCGTCCTGGTTCTTCTGCCATTAATTCTCCTAGTCGCCTTCGATTTTTTTACCGTAATATGAAATTTTATGCACGATTTCACTAAATATTTGATTCAATATCAAGAAGATTTTCTCTGATTCTTTGATTCCATCTCTGACTACTGTTTTCGTATATCTTGATCGTGGATTTGGGAGTTATCCCTAATTTCACGGTTTCCTTTTTCAATTCATTCTCTTTCCGTCGGTTTCTTCCAATTTTACCCCTTTTCATACTTTCGATTTCCCATGTATGCCACTGCTTTCGTAGAATATTACGACTATGCCACCGCTTTCATCTTCACCATTAATTTCTATGATCAATGGCTAAGATTAGTTTACATAGTTTACATTTTTTTCATAGTTTACATTTTAGTGGGCCTCTATATATATATGTATATATATATCATGTTTGTATAAATTGAGTTTTTATTATCTTGTTTTTGTAAGAAAACTCATTGGTTTTTTTGTAGGAAAAATTGGGTTATTGGATGTTTGATGACATTTATCGTACCCTCTATCACCACCAAAGGAGGTCCTGTAAGAGTATTTATGAGTAAGATATATACTTGTAAATAAGAAAATTTAACAATTAATTAGTTAATGAAGAGCCTATATATATATTTTGAGCGATTTATAGAAGACCGACCGTAATTCGGATCATGTGTGCAGATAAACTTGACAACCTGGTTGATACGGCTGAGGAAATATCGGACGTGGTGGAAGCAGTGGCAGATAAGGTGGATAAGGTGGTTGAAAAACTTTCCGATGATATGCCGGAAGGTAACAAAATCAAAGACACGTTGGAGTTCATTGAACATGTGGCTGAAAGATTGGAGAAAGATGCTGAAACTGTTGGAGATGTGATTGACAAGGTTTGCTTATTATTAATTTAAATAATGTTTAATATTTCTAGTATGCTAGAATGTATTTTAAAGTTTTATTCTATATTTTAATTTAATTATTGATTTTATAATATAATTTTGTATGATTTTAAATTAGTCTTTGTTTTATATAAATTTGTTTAATTTAAATTTTTTTATTTAATTTAGGTTTAATACTATTATAATTTATTTTAGGTCTAATAATTAATGGTTTTTATAAAAAGAAATTAAGTATTTTATTAGAATTTAATGTTTATCCTAGTTATATATTTAATTTTTTATATTTAAAATTAGATTTTTATTATGAATTTGATTATATTTATCAGTTAGTTATAAATTTAAATATCCAACTTTAAATGATTGTATTCATATATTATTACTTGTAATATTAATTTTTTAAGTATTATGCATCAATAAACAATATTTGATACATAAATTTTTTTTTAATATTTTTCTTAAAATTTATAATATTAATGTAACAACCCAAAAGTATAATAGAACAAACATAGCATTTAAGCATAAATTTACAAAACTGGGTCCCCAAAATTTACGTTACATCAAACATAAACTAAGGTTGGCGGAAACAACCTATACACAACTGAGAATAATCTAACTTCTACTAGGGGCACCTGCACTATCACTAGCTGCTTCCGTACTCTATCTTGCTGCTTGCTCATTTATTTGAGCCTCCAATGTAACGCTTACCTGAAAAGGGTTTTGATTTTGAAAAGCGAGGGTTAGACCATGAGGTCTAATGAGTTCCCCCTAAAACATGTTCACAAATCATTTAAAGAAAGACGTTCATTTCAAATCAGTAACGTATCAATCATGTACTCAACAATGGTATGCACAGCGGAGAAGACCATGGTAAACACCCCACAAAGTCGGGTACGGCAACACCCTACAAAGCCGGGTACGACAACTCAACACCTTACAAAGCCAGGCACGGCAACTCAACACCTTACAAAGCCAGGCACGGCAACTCAACCACTTACAAAGCCAGGCACGGCAACTCAAGAAGTCTTCCACTGTGCAACCCGACTCTGCCATGGCAATTTCACAAAACATGCGGTTTCACACACTTGATGGCAATCCTCCTTTAACAGGAAAATAATACTTTTCATGGAAAACATTCGTAAAAGCTTGTAGATAAATCATGCTCATAAACACACCCTGATCAGTAAAACATAAAACTTTCATTTACGTAAAATTCATGTAAATTAACGAGGCACTTTCATATAATCATTTACCTTTGGAAACACGTAAAATCAAGTATTTTAGTTAGAAAAACTCACCTGGCTAGCTTGCTCCAAAGCTCCTCACTTACACTTCCGATCTCTAGGCGGAACACCTATTATATTAATAGCGTTCGTCATAATCCGTTCAATTATTACTCGAGTTAAATCCCGAACTCAACCCTAACTTATCTAAATTGGTAGGTTACCTTCTAGCCCAAAATCATAATTAATGGTCTTTGCTTACCCATCCAATTGACATACTATACCGGATCCATTAATTTACCCGACTCTAGGTTCTCAACAAAAATTATAACACTTGATTCTAAATAACAAAACCGGATCGCGTTAATTATAATATGGCCCAAATTATTAATTAGCCTATCACACCCTTATTATATAATTATAGACTTTAATAATTAACTAAGCCCAAAAGGACTTAATAATTCTCTCGGCCCAACACTCAATTCGGCCCAATACCCAATTCGGCCCAATAAACCAATTCGGCCCAAACTTGAGTTACGGGCCAACTCCCGGAACATACCGACTTCCGATACACACGGTTCAAAACAAAAACCCACATTCTTCGTCATTATTCTAATTCTACACAAAATTTGGCGACAACATCTTCTTTTATTAATTAACCGATACACGACTCCCTAACCAAGAATTCACATAACATTGCTTAACTTGACAATATGAATTGGGAAAAACTCTATTAACACTTTTACTTGTTTTCTCACTTTACATAACCGAGCACAATAGGAATTAACCAATCTAACATTACTTGCTAAAGAGAAAACGCAAGGGAACGGTTTCTTACCCACGAAAAACTTCACGAGACGGAAAGTTACGGACCAGCCATGCCGCCGCCGACGACCACCGCCGGCAGCCGACTGCCGGCGCTCAACAGCCGCCACTCCGGCCATCTTCTCCGGCGCCGGCGACCCCGCCACCTTCTCTCTCTCATCGTCTATCTCTCTCTCTCGCAACCTCCATCTCTTTCTCGATGCTCTCTCTCTCACACGTCTCTCTCTCCCTCTCGCTGCTCTCTCTCTCTCTCTCTCTCTCTCTCTCTCTCTCTCCGGCTGTATCTCTCTCTCTCTTACTCTCGACTGCTCTCTCTCTCTCTCCGGCTGTATCTCTCTCTCTCTCTCTCTCTCCGGCGTCTTTCTCTTCTCGACGACTCTCCCTCTTCTTCTCGTCGTCCTCTCTCTTCTTCTCACGAAAAAATACCCAGGAGCCTTTCCATGGTTTTCTTCCTTTCCTCCATGAGTAGCAGTACACACACACACACCAATGCAAACCCTAAAGTGATTTTCCTATTTTACTAAGGTAGCGGCGCACAGTAAACAAAATGAGGGAATTGATTTCCCATTTCTCACTTTTAACCTCAATGTTTTCATGATAATCCAATTTACCCCTTTAACTTTCATTTAAATCAAAATATACACTTTGGGGGTTATTACAATCTCTCCTCCTTAAAAGAATTCCGTCCCGGAATTCACTCCAACATAATCGGCGAAATTAATCATCAGAGCTTAAATCCCAACTCTCGGAATAAATCTCTCTAATAACAACACGATACCAATATACTTTCACGCCTGAACGGCACAACTCTAAATAAATTCACAATCTTTGCTTATAGCAGGAAAATCCAATCAGTTTATATTTCATCTTCCAAACAAATCGAATAACTCAGGGGTCTTACGAACCTCAGGTTCCAAGATTCCTTCGCTTAAATACAATGACCCCAAAAATCAGACAGATAAACATAATGCCATACCCGCTTTCTTACTTAAATTTACCTTAAATAATTCCTTAACGATCAGTGTGCTAATCTCAATAACACTTCTCCAAGAATTCTTAATTATCTTGTCTGATTCCTGACCACATTAACAAATTCCGAACTCAACTGCCTTTCTCAGCTAGTGCAAAATAATCACTGATCCTCACCACATAAAACAATACAATTTCTTCTCTTGATCCCGAGCATGATCGACTCATTCCAATTTTTTTTAATTATCAACTCATTTCAAACGATAAACTCCAATTGAGACTCCGTTCATTTCTTTCTTCTAACCAAAAATTATCATATTTAATAACTTAATATCAATATCTCGATATTTTGGTAATCGCCAGATTCTTTAGTCTAAACTGATCTCCTTAATTAACAACTCCCACCGAGTAACCCAACAATTCCCAATTTGCAATAAAATTTGAAAATTACTTAATCCATCAACCAAAGGCTTATACATCTAACTTGACAATTCCAAACAATTAATGCTTACATTACCATTTCGACCCATAGAATGTAACACCCGATGACCTAGTGAGTTTATAGCCTTCATGCATGACAACGCATTAAATAAATCATTTCGCACACTTTATCATTTTAAATAAACAACACTTGAAAACATCTTGGGTACACATGCCTCCATCACTCTTATAAATTCAACGCCTTGCACAACGATCTCGAGAATCGTTCACATGCAACTTTCCATAAACTTAATCTTACTCCTACCGAACGATGTCAATACGACAGTGATATATTGCATGAAAATCTTTTTATTTGGCACAATTTTGAAAGAATTACCGTCGCCAGGTAAATCAGTTGGTTTTCGTACTCATAAATAACTCCAACATGCCATTACTCACTTTGGTTATAAAAGTTTTGCATTTAATCGATTTCTTGACTTTTGCAATAATTTAAATCATCATGAAAGGAGCGAAATACTTTACAAATCATGAAACTCGAAACTTCATGGCGCCATGTGAATGAAATCACCTTTTTCTTTAAACGTACGCATGCACATTCTGACTCATTTTCGATCAAAATTTATCTTTACATATTTAACTTAAATCGTGAAAATTTCATGTTACATAAAAAAAGACACCATGCATGAGACTCTACTTGCATTTGAAGGCTACTCACTCTAACAAGGTTAACTGCTTTACTCGCTTAACTTATCCTTGACATTCTATCTACGACCAACGATCGCCCTCTTGGTCACGCAACAACTTGCTGAACACACTTTCCACATCTCACTTACTCAACCCCTTCATACTATTTCGTTTTAATCACTAACTCATTTTCTACTTCTACATGCTTTCATTTCACAATAGGTATCTTATTTCGTTTACACTGCCTTGAAAAGCTCGACTAAGAAGTCAGGGTTCTATTGATACATCCAAAATTTCAACACTGTTATTCCTTACCACTCTAACTGGTCTCATCCCACTATTTCTAGAACTGGGACTTTCTAGAAACAAGAGTCTTACTCAAATCAATCATTCTATCTCTTCGAACCCACGAAGATCTATCTCTATACGATTCATAACATTCTAAACAATATTTCGCCTCTACGATGTATATAATATTCACTTCATAAATGATTTCCCAAAAACTTCCCCAACAAGGGGTCTCAGTCTACCCTCAGAGATCTCGTCGACATTCTAACGTACTGAAACACGACATAAACACTGGGTAGGTTAATAAGGTAGGTTAAGCACATACATGTACCTGTAAGTTTGCAATTAGACTGGCCAGGTGGAATCTCAAACTTACCTTACATGACAGTCCTCAGTACCCTATTAGTCCTATCTCTACAATAGTGTCATCCTAACGCATTTCCTGATTCTCAGTTGTGATTTCTACTCCCAAGTTTAAGTTTAGGCCCGTCCGGTCACCTAAATCCCTTAAACTATGGCTCTGATACCATTTGTAACAACCCAAAAGTATAATAGAACAAACATAGCATTTAAGCATAAATTTACAAAACTGGGTCCCCAAAATTTACGTTACATCAAACATAAACTAAGGTTGGCGGAAACAACCTATACACAACTGAGAATAATCTAACTTCTACTAGGGGCACCTGCACTATCACTAGCTGCTTCCGTACTCTATCTTGCTGCTTGCTCATTTATCTGAGCCTCCAATGTAACGCTTACCTGAAAAGGGTTTTGATTTTGAAAAGGAGGGTTAGACCATGAGGTCTAGTGAGTTCCCCTAAAACATGTTCACAAATCATTTAAAGAAAGACGTGCATTTCAAATCAGTAACGTATCAATCATGTACTCAACAATGGTATGCACAACGGAGAAGACCATGGTAAACACCCCACAAAGCCGGGTACGGCAACACCCTACAAAGCCGGGTACGGCAACTCAACACCTTACAAAGCCAGGCACGACAACTCAACACCTTACAAAGCCAGGCACGGCAACTCAAGAAGTCTTCCACTGTGCAACCCGACTCTGCCATGGCAATTTCACAAAACATGCGGTTTCACACACTTGAGGGCAATCCTCCTTTAATAGCAAAATAATACTTTTCATGGAAAACATTCGTAAAAGCTTGTAGATAAATCATGCTCATAAACACACCCTGATCAGTAAAACATAAAACTTTCATTTACGTAAAATTCATGTAAATTAACGAGGCACTTTCATATAATCATTTACCTTTGGAAACACGTAAAATCAAGTATTTTAGTTAGAAAAACTCACCTGGCTAGCTTGCTCCAAAGCTCCCCACTTACACTTCCGATCTCTAGGCGGAACACCTATTATATTAATAGGGTTCGTCATAATCCGTTCAATTATTACTCGAGTTAAATCCCGAACTCAACCCTAACTTATCTAAATTGGTAGGTTACCTTCTAGCCCAAAATCATAATTAATGGTCTTTGCTTACCCATCCAATTGACATACTATACCGGATCCATTAATTTACCCGACTCTAGGTTCTTAACAAAAATTATAACACTTGATTCTAAATAACAAAACCGGATCGCGTTAATAATAATATGGCCCAAATTATTAATTAGCCTATCACACCCTTATTATATAATTATAGACTTTAATAATTAACTAAGCCCAAAAGGACTTAATAATTCTCTCGGCCCAACACTCAATTCGGCCCAATACCCAATTCGGCCCAATAAACCAATTCGGCCCAAACTTGAGTTACGGGCCAACTCCCGGAACATACCGACTTCCGATACACACGGTTCAAAACAAAAACCCACATTCTTCGTCATTATTCTAATTCTACACAAAATTTGGCGACAACCTCTTCTTTTATTAATTAACCGATACACGACTACCTAACCAAGAATTCACATAACATTGCTTAACTTGACAATTTGAATTGGGAAAAACTCTATTAACACTTTTACTTGTTTTCTCACTTTACATAACCGAGCACAATAGGAATTAACCAATCTAACATTACTTGCTAAAGAGAAAACGCAAGGGAACGGTTTCTTACCCACGAAAAACTTCACGAGACGGAAAGTTACGGACCAGCCATGCCGCCGCCGACGACCACCGCAGGCAGCCGACTGCCGGCGCTCAACAGCCGCCACTCCAGCCATCTTCTCCGGCGCCGGCGACCCCGCCACCTTCTCTCTCTCATCGTCTATCTCTCTCTCTCGCAGCCTCCATCTCTCTCTCTCGATGCTCTCTCTCTCACACGTCTCTCTCTCCCTCTCGCTTCTCTCTCTCTCCGGCTGTATCTCTCTCTCTCTCCGGCGTCTTTCTCTTCTCGACGACTCTCCCTCTTCTTCTCGTCGTCCTCTCTCTTCTTCTCACGAAAAAATACCCAGGAGCCTTTCCATGGTTTTCTTCCTTTCCTCCATGAGTAGCAGTACACACACACACCAATGCAAACCCTAAAGTGATTTTCCTATTTTACTAAGGTAGCGGCGCACAGTAAACAAAATGAGGGAATTGATTTCCCATTTCTCACTTTTAACCTCAATGTTTTCATGATAATCCAATTTACCCCTTTAACTTTCATTTAAATCAAAATATACACTTTGGGGGTTATTACAATTAATATAAATAATTATAAAACGTACAACTAATTGTTTTCTCATTTATTATCTTTAAAATTAAAATTTATAATTTATTATTATATATATTCAAGCTTTTTGAAATTCTATTGTTAAATATAAATGGGTTGATAACCAATTGAAATAGTTCAAATAAAGATTAGGATAAGTGTTGAGCTAGCCCTGTTTATAATCATATTTTTATTTTTAAATCTGAAAAGTTTAAATTATAATAAAAAGCTTACAAATAATGTTAAATAAAAAGCTTTAAAATGTTTAATGTGACACCCGTATCGATATTTTCCGAGTCATGTTAATCACCATTTGTAACTTTTAATTTATTTAAAAATAAGTTTTGGCTAAACCGTGCGTTTTTAACGAAGAGATGCATAAACTAATATTTTTAATTAGTTTACAATAGAATTTCACTATCTTATTATGCATGGATGCAACTAGTTAGAAATAAATACTTTTTGTTATGAAAGTAATATTTTATCATAAACTTAATTATATTGATATATGTTTTAATTTTTTTTGCTATTTTACTAAAACGCAGGTTCAGGAAATTCAGGATAAAATAGAAGGTATATTGGATGGATCCGAGGAAAGTGAAGAGAAAGAAGATGAAGAAAATCATGAACACAAATTAAGGGAAAAGCTAAAATAAATACAAAAGCATAAGTAATTAAGAAACGTTTTGTTGGTTGGATGAAGTTAATTAGACCAAGATGATATTTGTTCTCAAGTCAAGGCCTAACAAGTTGAGAGAGTTCATGTTTTTCTCTTTTTAAAGGCCATCCTTTTCTTTCCTAACTGTCAGATCATCCACTCCAAAGATTTCTATTTCATTTCTAATTGTTTTTACTAAAAAATTATGGTGCTGTGACTATGATTATTAATACAACTTTGTTTTTTTGGTAACTGTTAATATACATCAGTATTATTTGTTGATGTGAGATTGAATAATATAATTTATTAATAAGAAATTGTTTAATGATGTTTTACAGACTATGTTTATGAAAAAAACATGTGTATAATTTCTTTTTGGTATAAAAAGATACAAATAATTTGATCGTTAATTAATATTGATATAATTTTTCTTATAAACTTAACATTAATATATTAATGAATGTTAAAATATACAAAACATAATTTATATTCCATTAAAATAAAATACATAATAAAAATACAAACTTATAAAACATATAAAATTAATGTAATGTTTTTATTTTATATTTTAAGTAAATATCTTAACATTTAATATGTTACGTATAATTATAAACATTTATTTATTGAATAACAATATCTTATAAAATAAATCTTCTTTTTTTTAGACAAAAGGAAGGAGACCGTTACCGGGCTTCGGCATTGCCATCACCCGGATGGGACTTGTTCAATTCATTAAAAGTAGCAATACAATTGGTGTCGTTACAATAATTAAGGAAGGTGGGCATGCTGTCAAAGTAAATTAAGTGATCGATCGTACAAGCGTGTCTAGCTAATAAATGAGCCGACCCATTAGCAAGACGGTTGATCCAATGAACCGAAATGTGGTCTTTCGAGTTAAGGAAGAGTCTAATTTCCTTGATGATGTCGCCGAACTCCGAATTGTCAACATACGAGTCATAGATGGCGTCCACTACACTCTTGGTATCGGTTTCGATAATAACATGAGAATCGTTGCGACTAGAAATCTATTGTAAGGCTTCACGGATAGCAAGAGCTTCACTTTCTCTTGTGGACGGGACGAAAGAACAAGGAGAGGCGAAGGCCGAAATAAAGGCTCCCGAGTTATCGCGAATGATGGCACCGAAACCCGCTATAAAATTGGAGGCAAAAATCGCGGCGTCCACGTTACATTTAAGAAAACCAACACGCGGCGGTTGCCATGCGGGTGGGGTTTCGGAGTGAAAGGGAGGGAGCGAAGAGGAATTGGGAGAAGCCTTTCAATCCGTAAGCATAACTTTTGTTCGACAAATTACCAAAGAAGAGTCGCGAGGGCCATCGTTCCAAAGGACATCGTTTCTTCTAACCCAAATGCTCCATAAAATCATGAAAAAAAAGTCACGAGATTGGCCATCGTTGTCGCGAAAAAAATTAAAGGCCAGTTCATGAAAGGAATTAGCCGAAAGGAGTAAATCCTCGACGATGTTCCCTAGACCCGCCTCGTGCCAAATTTCTAGTCGAAGCACCTGCCCAAAGCATGCCAAACATTTTCCAAGTTTTGGTTACAAATAGGACAACAAGCCACTATATTAATTCCTTTCGATTGGAGGGCAGTGCGGATTGGTAAAACATTTCTAATAGCTCTCCAAGCGAAAAATTTCACTTTAAAAGGGATGTTGGCGTTCCAAAGGGCATTCCAATCGCCGCTCAAAAAGAGGTGAGAATTCGGGGCAATATGTTCCATGATTGAGCGATAGCATGATTTGACGGAGTAGATCCCGTCATGCGATCCATGCCAAATGAGCGTGTCCTCCCGATTAGGACTTGGAGGAGGAAGTTTGTAAATTTTTATATAATCCCCTTGGGAAAAAATATCTTTGATAAGCGCGAAGTTCCAACCTTGGGAAAGAGGGTCGATAAGGTCATGGATGGTCAAGTTGGGACGCCTAATGTCCATCGGAGTATTAATCATGAACCCCGAGTCGTCCTTGAGCCAAGGGTCTTTCCAAACATTAATAGAGAACCCGTTACCAATCTTCCAACGTAGGCCTGACTTGAGGGCGAGGTACAATTGCCAAATACTTCTCCAAATAAAGCTAGGAGCGTTTCCCAAGTGGGCCGTCATGAAATTGTTGCGAGGATAATATTTGGCTTTAATGAGACGCCCAACAAGAGAAGACGGGTTTTTAATAAGTCTCCAACATTGTTTTCCGAGCATAGCGAGATTGAAGGCGGTGAAATCGCGGAACCCAAGGCCCCCAAACTTTTTTGGGGTGCAAAGCTTATCCCATGAAAACCAATTGATGGAACGGTTGTCGTCGGGTTTATGGCCCACCAAAATGAGTTGATCATTTTTTCTAGGTTTTGGATGACCGAGCTTGGAAGAAGAAACACGTTCATATAATAGGCCGGAATTGCTTGGGCGACGACTTTAATAAGCGTGGATTTTCCGGCGGAGGAAACGGGTTTTTTGCGCGAGGATTGAATTTCATCCAATGTCTATCGCGGATATGCCGGAAAATAAAGTTTTTTGTAACACCTCGAAATTTCCAAAGTCAATGTACTTTTATTTTGGAAAGAATTTTTAAAATAATGGAAGTATTATTTTAAACGAAATGACGGAAGGGTTGAAATTGTTTTTGACCCAAAGATTAAATTAAGTGTGAAAGTTGAAACTTTGGGGTTGGTTTCGTCATTATTTGATAGTTGTATTTGTATTTAAGGGGAAGGTCGGTTCCAATTGAGATTTCATATCAATTGTGTCCAGTGAAGTCGGTCAAGAGCAAGCAGAAGAAAGAAAAAAATTGGTGAATTGCAGATTTTCTCGGTTTTGCTCGTGGGTGTGAAAGCTTGGGTTTTATGATTTCTTGAATTTGCAGACTCTGTATTCGGACGTAAATCATGTGAGTGCGTCTTCTTATAAATGATTTCAATTGAAATTGAATGTTATATTTGGTAGCAAACTATCTGAATCACTTGGTAAATATGTATTGAGATGGAAGCGACCAAGAAATTGAATTTAGACAAGCTTTTAGAGTAGAATTGACGTGCAAATCGAAGTCCCAGTTCATTTGAGATCCGGTATTAGGATCCGGTATTGGGATCCGGTTCGTTTGAGATCCGGTATTGGGATCCGATTTCGATTTAAGTTGCAGTCTCAATTTGAGTCCCGGTTCCGGACTTGGTACTGGATTACGCATGGTTCCGTACTTTGAGTCTGGAATACTTTTTCGGATTAGTTTTCCGGATATAGTTTCCGGATGTATTATCTGGTTAAGCTTTTCTAAAAACAATCTAGGGGCGTTGCCCCCAGACCCCGCAAGGGCATTGCCCCTTGACCCCATCCGCTAACCGGGTAGAGGAACCCCCGTGCTAAGTCGCCGAAGGGGGACATTTGAGCATAAGGATACGATAGGTTATCTAGTATTCTTAGCATTGAGAATATGATACAAGATGTTGCGTGTTATGTTGTTATGCATATATGCAGTAAGTGTAATGGATCCATAGGCACTTGTATTATTTGTAACGTGGAATAGGCATAAAGTAAATTGTAATTCCCGTTGACCTGAAATGAGGAATAGGCATAAAGTAAATTGTAATTCCCATTTCGTAAGGTGATAAGAAACGTGGAATAGGAATAAAGTAATTTGTAATTCCCGTTGATGTGAAATGAGGAATAGGCATAAAGTAAATTGTAATTCTCATTTCATCGTGTGACGTGAAATCGTGGAATATGCATTGTTAATGCCAAAAATCGCCCAAAAGAACAACTTAAGGTTGATGTGGACTTTAACAACTAAAGAAATGTATCTCAAGACCAATCAACACAATCGCAAGGAACAAGTAAACAAGTCAAGAGATTTGGTGACGCGGAAAACCCCAAAACGAGGAAAAAACCGCGGTCGACTTGTGAGAGTTGAGGGTGCACTATAGTCGCCAAACAGGGGCAAAAGTCCTTTTGTAACAGGTGTTTTGTGTACAACAGATTACAAATAAATGTAGAAATAAACTTAGTCGTATGAAAAAGTCGTGTGTCGTGCGTAAATCGTGTGAAAAAGTCTGTTGTCGTGCGGTTCGAATTGCTGTCGTGCGAAGGTAGCTTTAGAAATATTCGTTCGAATGCTCTGTAGATTGCTGTGTTTTCGATGTGTAATAGTTTAGAAAATAGATGGAGCAAATATAGATTCAGTGAGTTTTTCGGTTGTAGAGCAGGCCTTTATATAGCTTTCGCTGGTCATTAAATGTGTCTTGATGGCTTGCTTTGTAACCGCTGTTGGGCTTTAAATGCCATTGATGACTTGTCTGTTACTGGCCGTTTGCATCATGAATGCTTGTAGACCTGCATTAATGAACAAAAGAAATGGGTGTTGACTGTTAACGGTTAGTATAATCGTACGACCGTCTTAAGTCTCATACGTCGGTCGTACGGAACATACGACCAACATAAAAATATACGACCGAGTACTCGTCCGTAAATAACCTGTAAGACCGTATCTTAAAACAAGGGTGGTCTTATGAAAATGTTATCTGAGTTTTCTAGCGTCGGCCGTGAGGTGTGATTTTTTACCCAAACAATTTGCCCCCAAAATTTGAATTTTAGGCGTGAAATTCGAATTTTAAATCTGACGAAGTGGTTCGACACGTGTCGCGTGGGGAGAGAGTCTGGTCGAGTTCCAACCATCTTGGTTCAATTTGGATTGGAGGAAATGAAAAGATCGTGACGTCACGACGGCATGTCAGAGGCGTAGAGTTGCTTAGGGGACAGGTGTCGTCCATCGGCATGGTGCATGCAAAAAGGCGATGGACAGGTGTCGACCATCCAGAGGGTCTACCTGACACGATGTTACTATAAATATCGCCATCGTCGATATTACTTCTTTTTTACGTTTGCAATACATTTTCGAGAGAATTTTTCGAGAGAAATAGTGAGAGGATTTTCACTGCTTGTTCGATCGTTCGAGGCTTTTAGAGATCTAAGGTACAATCTTTTATCCCTCTTTTCACCATGCGAATAAAGTCGATATCCAAGAAGGCTTCTGCGTATAAGGACTATATGGACCTATACGTAGCACAGGTTTCTGTGCCTGACTTCTCTGTCTCCTCCGAGCCGGCAAGCTTTTTTCAAGAGAAGGAAGAGGTGGAAGCTTTTAGGTTATCGGCGGGTATTCCTGCCGAAATTCGTTTATACACTCCCGATCAACTTAGATCGGCGGAGTGTCTAGGAGGATTCTTTTTCATGTACGAGTATCCTTTTAGAATAGGATTTAGATGGCCGCTTACTCCCCTAGTTAGGGAATTTTTGGGTATTTTCGACTTAACTCCTGGTCAGATCTTGCCTGAACTTTGGCTGATCTTTCAGGAGATCGATCGGATCACCGCTGATTAGGATGTCCCTTTCACGGTGCGTGATCTATTGATGGCTTTTGACGTAAAGTCGGACGACTATCACCGTTATAGCCTATGCTCTAAGCTGAGGGGTGGTCATACTTTGGTCCCCGATACCTTGGTTCACGATCGTGGGTGGAAGGCCAAATATGTTCTCGGTAGTGTACGAACGCTTGGTCGTATAGACTAGGATACTTCCTGGGTCGCATATGGGTGGAACACCAGTGGTATATAAGCTTTATTCTGTCGTATGTCTTTTAGTATTTAACTTTGTCTTTTGCTAATCTTTTGTCATTTTTGTTTTCAGATATCGATTTTGCTAGGTTCGGTCCTGCCGCTGATTCTCAGGAAAAGGTTGCGAGACTTTTCTCCTGTGGAGTCGGAGAGTTATTTGACTCTCCTAGTCGTACGACTGCCAACACTTCAGAAGCTGAAGAAAGAAGTCAACAAGAGACTTCGACAAGTAAGTGTCCATTAATCGTATGTTTTCTGCTTTTCTTCGAGTCGTACGACAGTATCTGACATTTTCATTTTTTATAGGTGGTCCTGATATGCCTTCTGCTTCGGGTAAGGCGAAGAGAGAAGCCCAACTGGCCTTGGCTAAAAAGGCCAAGGAGCTGAAGAGGAAGGATCCTCCGACTTCGGGGTCGGAGGTTCTGAAGAAGACAAAGTTGGTTCCCCTAAGGGAACCGTCGTCGACGGGTGGAGACCCATTAAAGGTCTCCACTCCTGAGAGGCGAAGACGTCTTCGGACGTGCCAAGGATGACACCGACGCCGCCTGGGTCGTCTACTGCGGAGGAGAAAGGGAAAGGTCCTCAGACGGAGGGGTCCCCTGAAGTTACGACGGTAAACTTTCCGTTACCGTCGGACTTCTTACTGGATGGTGTTTGGGCAACATTTCACCAGTCTCGACCACGACCAAGGTAAGGAAAACACCTATTCCTTTTTCTTATAACGAAGGTAAAATCGTAGTACTTTCTCTCACGATTAAAGATAAAATCAAAAGTCTTTTACCTCACGACACTCGACCTCGACGTCGCCTAGTTCACACGACCGTCGCCTAAAACCATGCGACCTCGACCGACTAACGCGCTATCCGAATGTTATGTTTGTTCAATGTTTAATGCAGGAGTCAACACCATTAATGGACAACGGCTATAACCGACGAAGTCAGTTAAGAACATCTAATCCCGCATTAAAGAAATCGACCGTTACGACAGTTACCAAAGTCCTTAATGATCCAATTAAAGTGCCCGAAGACTATAAATATCAAGACGGAACACATATACAACATAGAACATCAGACACAAGCACTCGAACTCTGAAGAACATTTGAAGCACATAAATCGCTCACAGAAGAATCGCTCTCGACGCATGACATCAGCACACGACACTTCACTTTTACACACGACGCACACTGTTTTACATTAGAAAACACTTGTTACTTTACATTTTCGAAGTCTTTCCTTCATTTGTATTGTAATCTCTGTACGATCGACACCAAAAACACAAGGACATCGCCCCTGTTTGGCGACCATAGTGCAGCGACGACTTCCACAGTCGTCCGCGGGTTTTTTCCTCGTTGAGGTTTTTCCCGCGTCACCAAAATCTCTGTCTCATTTATATTTTCATCTTTGTCGCACGCTTTTGTCGAATGATTCCTTTCTTTAGTTGTTAAACTCCACATCGACCTTAAGTTGTACTTTGGTGCGATTTTTGGCATTAACAGTTTGGCGCCATCCGTGGGACCTCATCTAGATAAAATCTTCGACGAACGTGCGTCTTACTAACAGTTTCTTGGAGTTTCCTTTGTTCTATGTTTCCGGAAAATGGCAGCCCCTGGAGATCAGTAGCATGTCATTGCCCAGATGTACCAGGAGCTTGAAGTCGCTCGAAATCAAATCAACGCCATGGCAGAGCAAAGTCGTAGAGCAGCTGAGGAGGTCGCACGGTTAAGGAATTCCTCTAGACCTCAGAATGGTCCTAGACCATTCGTTCAGAATCCAGGCCAAGGACCATTTGGTCAGAATGGTCCTCGACCATTCGGGCATAATCCAGTTCCAGGATCAGGTTCGTTCGCTCAAAATCAGCATCCAGGTCCGTTCATGCAGAACCAGCAGCCGGGACCGTTCAACCCAAATCCCCAGTTCGGGACGGTTCCTCCTCAACATATAAGGCCGCCACCCATGCAGAATGGGTCGCAGCCGTTTCAAAATGGGTCGCAGCCGTTTCAGAATGGGTCGCAGCCGTATTTCGTTCCTTTCAACGGAGACGCCAATTGCTCGTCGCATGGCAATGGCACTAGTTCAGGAGTCAATCCGCAAACAAGGGCAAATCTCGATCCCAGTCAGCGATTGAAAATTCTAGAAGATCAGAACGAGCGCGTCCTATCTTTGCTTGCCAAGCTACCTGGGGCAGCCATGCCCGTCGATGTCGAGCCTCGATCAGGGTTTCAGGCGTCGCCCTTCATCGATGAGATCGCGACCGTCGAGGTCCTAAAGAAGTACAACGTCCCCGCCTTCACGCCCAAGTATTCGGGAGTGACTGATCCGACAGAGCACGTCGCGCAATACAAGCAGCTCATGTGGACAATCTCGATTCCACACATGTATCAGGAGGTCTGTATGTGTAAGAGCTTCGGTGCGACTCTCACTGGTCCTGCTCTCCAATGGTTGATCAATCTCAAACCCAAGTCCATCGGGTCGTTCGCTGAATTGGTCAACCAATTCTCTTAGCAATTCGCCAGCAGTCGCAAGATGGAGAAGCAGACCAGTGACCTATATTATGTCGTGCAGAAGACCAATGAGTCTATCCGAAGTTATTTCAATAGATTCAATGCGGAGATGATCAGTATTCGCAATTGCGACGTCAAGACTGCAATCGAAGCTTATAAGCGTGGTCTAGACGACAACTCAGGTTTGTACACTGATCTAACCAAATATCCTCCGGAGAATTTCGAAGACGTCCGCGCTCGAACCCTAGCATATATGAGGGTAGAAGACGACGCTGCCTTTCGTCGCAAGCATACCGACGACAAGAGGTCGTTAGGTGTGAAGAAGCCAGAGTTCAAAACAAAAGCATTTTCCAAAATAGAGCCCGCGCACCAGATCTCGAACGTCCGATACCAAATTTCCTCAGTACCCCAAGATATCCTCTTACGGGTTCAAAGGGTCCACTAAGGATTTGGTCGAAGCTCTGAAGACCGCCCAGGCGACCATCTGGTGGCCCAAGAAGTCCGATCAGGATGACGCTAAGAAAGATAAATCTAAGTGGTACGACTTTCATGTCGACCATGATCATGCGACAGATGATTGCATATCTCTAAGAAAGGAGCTAGCATATCACGTCCCGAAGGGAAATCTCAAAGATATCATCAATGACGTCGTTACTTCAACTAGCGACCATCGACCGTCAACCCCCGAGCATGCAAAGGTTGTTAATTGCATCACCGGCGGTTCAGACGTCTGTGGTCTGACGTATTCCGCAGCCAAGCGTCATGCCAGTCAAGCACCTGACGATCGGCCTATTCCGCGTTCATAAAGGCCCAATGGAGATTTGGAGTTGGAAGCTATGAAGATCATATTCGACCAAGACGACCTCGGTGATTCGTATCAGAAGCACCACGACGGGTTGATTATTCAACTCACGATTGGTAATTGTTTAACCCGACGAGTCTTGATCGATGGGGGCAGCTCAGTGAACGTCATTTTCCTTGACACCATCAAGGCCATGGGAATCGATCGTTCGGAAATCACCCGACGTTCGATAACCTTGGTTGTTTTCAATGGAGAAGCGATGAGCACATTTGGAGACATTATCTTGCCCGTCTATGCCGGAGGAATCAACAAGAAGACCAAGTTCAGTGTCATCGACTGTGCGTCAGCCTATAACATCATTCTAGGTTGACCATGGGTCCATGAAATGAAAGCCGTTCCCTCGACGTATCATCAGACCCTGAAGTTCCCTACGCCGTGGGGAATCCAGGAAATCAAAAGTGAGCCAAAAGTCGCCCGTGACTGCTATAAGATCACTCTGAAGCCGCGAAAGTAAGCCGTCTAGCGGTCACGACCCGACCATAAGGTCTCGACAGGTTAGTCCTTCTATTCCTAACCTCAAAGATAAACTCATGCCTTTCTTACAGGAATAAAACGGTTATCTTGCCCTGTCGCACGAAAGCACAGTCGACATAAGCACGGTCGTCATTTCTTAAAAACTCGCTGTCGATCCGTCATTCATAATCTATTTTTCTCTGAAAGAAATAAGATAATAAATGACTGGGGGCAAATAGGCATAAAAGAGAAAAGAATATAAAAAGGTACTTATTCTAAGACCTTTTTCCTTTTTGCTTTCATACGATTCCTCATCACGAACGGTTACTGACTTAAACATCGGAGGGTCGTTGGTTAGCCAATGACCAACCTCTAACATTGTTTTTTCGCAGAATTGCACGACAATAATCATACGACTCTAGTTTCGCAAGGTCGCACGACAAAAACGATCAGGTCTATGACTTGATCATCCTTCTACAGGAACACACGATTCAAGTTCATCGCACGACTTAGTCGTACGATCGCAAGGTCTAGCGATCTTATGATCTAAGTTTCTTGACTTAGAAAAATTTCATACTCTGAATGTATGCTTTGGTCGCGTGTGCTTATGTTTATATGCACGATTTAAAATTCTTAAGGCTTACGTTCCAGTTATTGTGTTGCAATAATGCTTAAGTCGCGTGATTTCTTGGTTATTCTTTACTTAGTGAATCTTACAATTAACGTTGTATTTATTCATACAATCGCAAGTTCGACAGAAAGTCTAAATTTCATTCAATGAATAAACTGTCGATTTACAATCAAAAGGAAAGTGGCTCGACCACTAATAATCAACAAAAGCAAGGAAAGATTAAAAGTTTCCTAAGGCTTAGGAGAATCGCCCTTCTCCTTCGCGCAATTAACGGCCTTTAGCTCGTGCAAAGCATCATAAAGCTGAATGGCCAACTCGTCGGCGCGCGCCAAAGCCGACTTCTCCCTGTCCAAAGCCGCCTTCTCCCTTTCTAGTGCCGCATCTTCTCTTTCAAGAGCAGACACCACCAGATCTTTGACTCTCGACATCTCGGCGTATAACGCCAGGGAAGACTGGAATGTCTGTAAAATGTGTGAAGTTCATTAGAAAATATTCGACAAAATTTGCAAAATAAACAAGTCATGAAAGATTGACACTCACTTAAAACGCCAGACCGGCAACCTGAGATCCCGTCTCACTGGCCGGAACTCTGTGAAAACGCTCCCTGAAAGACGGGAGAAAATATTTCCCCAAATGGGGAAACAACGTCGTCCCGTCTAGGACACCATCCACCATAAAGTCAGACGGCAACGTAAAGTTTACTGTCGTGACTTCGGCCGATGACCTCCCGCCCTTGTCGGCAGACGTTGGGGTCAACACCCTGGACACCGGTTTCGTCACTGTCGCCGGAGGCGCCGAACTTGCTGGTGTCGCGTCCATCGCGCCATGATGGGTGGATGACGCCCTTGCCTCCTTAGGCATGACAACTTTCGACGAATCGTCAGCCCTCGAAGACGGTTCCCTCAGGAGTACCGTCCTTGTCTTCTTTTAGATTCCCGACCCAGCTGTTGGGGCATCCTTTCTTCTTTCCCTGCCTCGAAGGGTAGAAGCAATCTGCGTCGCCTTCTTTCTGGATACCGACTTCTTCACAGTTGGCACTACTGAAGAAACGCACAAAGCGTCAAACAGACAAAATAGACGGCGAAAATAAAAACTATGGTACGCTTACCAGTCGCCTCTTCCTGCTTGTTTGGGCAAAAAATCACGTCGTCATCCCTCATAAAAAATCACGTCGTCATCCCTCATCTCGTATTAAGATAAGGTCTCGACGAAGACCCAGAGCACCATCGTCATCCCTCATAAAAGGTAACACGACGCTCGACCATAGCGTCGACCGATCCGCACGACTATTATATAAAGGCGTGCGACTTCGACCAATTCTAACGTTAACCATGACCGTTTATTAAGTGTTTAATGCAGGAGTAAAAGTCATTAAGGAGCAACGACTATAACCGATGTTGATCCAAACCCTCAGTGATTTGATAATGACCCTCTCTTAAATACTTAGTGAAAATTGTATGTAAACAATATGTATCAGAGTTTCACTATCGCTGATAAGTACTAAGATCTTACAGTACCGCTGATAGGAACTCTCGCTCTTTAAATTAAACATTCAGCGAACACTGTTCACCATAATGCTCTGAGTCTGTTCAGTCCTTATGGTGATCGCTGATAAGTTAGTTGTTTACTTATGATCCCTGAAGACAAGTTTCACGTCAACAAAGGTTCTACGCTGAAGTCGAAGATCAAGCTCAAGAACCAGCGACAAGTCTACTAATGAACTGATGCGGATCAGCGAAGACTCAGATTTGTCCACTCAACGTGAAGTATCAAGTACAAGACTTCAGCTATCGCTGAACTTTATCATTCGCTGAATAGTAAATGATAATCGCTGAATCAACGAAAGCTGATCATGAAGTCCTCCGTACAAAGTACTTTTGTCTTAACCTCCCTTGCACGCCACCGTACGAAATGTCAGAAAAGAACCTCCGAAAATCTGAGATCGTACAACCACTCTGATACTACACTGTTCATTCATGCGGCTACTAAGGTTGTCAACAAAGGTCAATGACATGCAACCAATCCGCTGATGACACGTGTAAAGTGTATACTGAATTGCATTAAATGCATGCAGTATATAAAGAGATGAACTCACTTCATTTGAAGTAACTTGCTAACTCTGGACAAGTTCAAATCTCTCTAAAGATAGGATTTTATTAGTAATCTCCTTATCTTTCTTAGTGCAAGAAACCTTAGTGTTCCAACTTGTTTAGATTTAGGTTTATCCTTAATCTTGTTTCCGCAACAAGCTGTAAATTGTTAATGATTTATCAATAAACAATTTAGAAAAGTAAAATAGTGTGTTTGTATTCAACCCCCCCCCCCCCCCCCCCCTTCTACAAACTTGTATAGGCCTTTCGGGACCAACAAGTGGTATCAGAGCAGATTTGTTTAATCTCATAAACAAGATCTAATCTAAGATATTTCTCTTCCTTGCTATTATCTGAAAATGGCCTCCCATACAAACACAAATTACATAGACAATAGTTCTCTTGCAAAGAAAATCATGAGACCTTCAGTTTTTACAAAGAAATCCTTTGTTCCAAGGAATAAAGATGACAAATACTCAAAGCTGAAGGAGAAGTATGCAAAGCTGAAAAGCTTTAAGAAGAAAGGAAAAGGCCTGATGGCTGACTATGATTGGGCCGCTTCTGATGAAGAAGCCTCATCATCTGATTCTGAAGATGATGAAGCAAATCAATGTCTTATGGCAAAGATTGAAGAAGAGGAAGAAAGTTCAGACATTCCCTCCACTTCAACCTCTGCTATTCAGGTATCACCTTCTTTCTTTACCAATATTGCAAATATTGATGAAGCTGATAGTCTCCGTAAAATCGATCTACTGACTAGAAGTTTATACGAAGCCATGAACGGAAAAGCTGTGGTTGAAAACCAAAATCTTGATCTCGCTGAAAAGCTTAAAAACTGCCACCTTCAAATAGAAAAGCTTTCTAAAATTGAAGATGATTTTAAAGATCAAGTCTATTTAAATCAGCTAGTCAAAATCGAACGAGCAGAAGCTATCGCTGCATTAAAAGCTGAACAAGCTACTGTTGAAGGATGGTGTAATTCTTCAACAAAGATCACTGAGATAATTAAGGCTCAGATTCCTCTGAGTGATAAACGTGGTCTGGGTTATAAATATGATACTCCAAAACCAACCACTGAACGTTCAATGCTTAAATTTGGAACGTTCATATCCTCAGTCGCTGACACTTCATCATCTCAGTGCTCATCGTCCATTACACCAATCCCTGAGGAAACTCCTACCTCCTCAAAAGGCTAGGAGAAAATGGTTTATTCAAAACCTACCTCTGTCTTTAAAGACAAAGGTAAAGGAATTGTTATTTACCAGAATCCTCAGAAGGGTATCGTAGTACCAAAACTGAATGCCTCTAAAGCTTCAGTGGCTCATCCCTCTGGATCAAGAAAGCAGATATCTGGACTTATTCAGCGATCTACTCCTAGACTCAGATTGGATGTCCTTGGTAAGAAATCTGAAGAACTGAATGTTCATCCCATTTCTAAAGCCAATAGTTTACTTGGTGCTGGCACTTCAAATTCCAAATTAAAAGCTCAGCACTCAAGTGGTCCTAGAACTAATTTTAGTTATAGGAAATGTTATCACTGTGGACTTACCGATCATATTGCAAGTAAGTGCCCCACAGCCACTAAAGCTGATAAGATAGCTAAGGTGAAGATAGCACCCAAGAAGACCAAACTAGTTGCAATTCAGGTCAAGGTGACTCCTACCGCTGAGGTCAAGAAATTGACCAAAGTGAAGAAAGACAAAGCTGAATCTTCAAATGCTGCAAAGACTGCTGAACCTATTCCAACTACTTCCACTGACAAACGTGTATACATGGTGAAGTGGGTACCCAAGAAAAACTAATCTTCCTTTGTATTGCAGGTTAAGAAGGGTATCTGGTATCTCGATAGTGGATGCTCTAGACACATGACTGGAAAGAAAAACCTGCTCGCTGAATACAAGGAAGAGAAGGGTCCCTCTGTGACTTTCGGTGGAAATGGAAAAGGACACACCCGAGGGTATGGTGTACTTTCAAATGGTACAACATCCTTCAGAAGAGTCGCATATGTTGAAGGGCTGAAGCATAATCTTCTAAGCATCAGTCAGCTTTGCGACATGGATAACAAAGTGATTTTCACTAAGGAATCCTGTTTTGTCTCTGACAAAAAGGAGAAAATAGCTCTCAGCGGTTATCGTTTGGAAAATGTTTACGTTATAAACATGGACTCAACAACCACTGAGAACTCCTGTTTCTTCTCAAAAGCATCTTCTGATGTTAACTGGCTATGGCACAAAAGGCTCTCACATCTCAACTTCAAGACACTGAATACTCTTTCATCCAAAGAGTTAGTCACTGGTCTACCTCAACATTCATACGCCAAAGAGTCTTTATGTTCAGCGTGTGAAAAAGGGAAGCAGACCAAGGCAAGCTTTAAGTCAAAGCAAGTTTCCTCAGTGTCATCTCCTCTACAACTACTCCATATGGATTTGTTTGGCCCCGTTAACAAACAATCCATCACTGGAAAGAAATATACGCTGGTCATAGTTGATTAATTCTCTCGTTACACATGGGTAATGTTTCTCCGTTCTAAGAGTGACACCCCTGAAGAACTCATCACCTTTGTTCGGAAGATGGAAACTCTGAACAATATGACTGTTCGCTCAATAAGGAGTGATCATGGAACTGAATTCAAAAACAGTTCTCTTGATTCCTTCCTTGAGAGCAAGGGTATTTCTCACAACTTTTCGTCAGTGAGAACACCACAACAAAATGGAGTCGCTGAAAGAAGAAATAGAACAATTATTGAAGCTGCACGTTCAATGCTCAGCGATTCTCACCTGCCTACTCAGTTTTGGGCAGAAGCTGTCAACACTGCTTGTTTTACGCAAAACAGGTCGCTGATAGTTAAAAGATTCAAAAAGACAGCCTATGAACTTTTTTATGGGAGAAAGCCTTCAATCAGCTTTCTTCACATCTTTGGATGTCAGTGTTTCATACTGAACAACAGAGATGCCCTTGGAAAGTTTGATCCTAAGGCTGATGATGGAATCTTTCTTGGATACTCCTCAGTTTCCAAAGCCTTCAGAGTCTTCAATCGAAGAAGACAAACTGTAGAAGAAACTATTCACGTCACGTTTGACGAATCCCGTTCAGCGAACTCTAAACCGAACGCTGATACAGAAGAACTGAATCAATGGATGTTTTCTCATCTTGGTGATTCAGAAGATATTCCCACTCCTCATGCTCACACCGTAGAAAATGATGGTCCTTCTATCATTCCAAATATGCAAAATAGTGAAGCTGAAACATCTTGGGTCTCAGCTGTTCCTATAAACACTATACCTGCAGTTGATCCAAATGTCTCAGAAATTCCATCTATTTCTCAGCAATCAGTGAATGAAGTGGCAAATGCAAACATTCCTCTCTTAGCTGATAATCCAGAAGTAGCTGAAGCCTCATCTTCAGTTTCTCCAGTTCAGACTGAGTCAGCGACGTATGCTCCGGCTCAGCGATGGACTGTAAATCACCCAATCGATCAAATTCTTGGTGATCCCAACGCTGGTATTCAGACTCGTAGAAGTGCAGGTAATATTTGTTTATTTGTTAACTTTATTTCTCTAACTGAACCAAAGAAAATAGATGATGCCCTCAGAGATCCAAACTGGGTCAGCGCCATGCAAGAAGAGCTGACTGAATTCGAAAGAAACAAAGTTTGGAAACTTGTTCGTAGACCAACTGACAAAACGGTGATAGGCACTAAATGGGTCTATCGAAACAAGTTGGACGAACATGGTACTGTAACTCGCAACAAAGCTCGTCTTGTTGCTCAGGGATACAGACAAGAGGAAGGCATAGATTATGACGAAACTTTTGATCCAGTAGCAAGACTTGAATCTATTCGTCTTTTCTTAGCATATGTTGTACACAAAAACTTCACTGTACATCAGATGGATGTTAAGTCAGCATTTCTAAATGGAAAGCTAAATGAAGAAGTGTATGTGGAACAACCTCCAGGATTCTCAGATCCTAAGCGTCCAGGTTATGTTTATAAACTGGACAAGGCACTTTATGGCTTAAAGCAAGCTCCACATGCATGGTATGATACTCTCTCTACTTATCTCCATATTGAAAAATTTGAGCGAGGTAAGATTGACAAAACTTTGTTTTTTAGAAAAGTGAAAGGTCATATCATTTTAGTTCAAATATATGTTGATGATATTATATTTTGTTCTACTAACCCTGAGCTTTGTACTCGTTTCGCTGATAGAATGAAAGATGAGTATAAAATGAGCATGATGGGTGAACTAACATATTTCCTTGGTCTTCAGATTAAGCAAACTGAAAAAGGAACTTTTATAAATCAGGGAAAGTATGTTAAAGATATGCTGAAGAAATTCGACTTAACTGAAAGTTCAACTATGAAAACCCCTATGGCACCACCGCTGATACTTGATAAGGACACAAAGGGTGTTCCTGTCAATGTCACACTGTACCGTGGGATGATCGGCTCACTATTGTATCTTACAGCTAGCCGACCCGATATTATGTTTGCAACATGTCTGTGCGCACGATATCAAGCTGAACCTAAGATATCCCATATGAAAGCTGTAAAGCGAATCTTTCGATATCTTAAGGGTACAGCGAATCTAGGTCTTTGGTATCCTAAAGACTCAGGATTTGATCTAACCGCCTATTCAGACAGTGATTTTGCAGGTTGCAAAATGGATAGGAAAAGCACCACAGGAGGATGTCAGCTCCTGGGTGGAAAGCTGGTAAGTTGGACAAGTAAGAAGCAAAACTCAGTGTCCACTTCCACAGCTGAAGCTGAGTATGTAGCCGCTGGAAGCTGCTGTTCTCAAGTCTTGTGGATGAGAAATCAGCTACTAGACTATGATCTTCAGCTCTCCAAAATTCCAATCTATTGCGACAGCACTAGTGCCATCGCTATAGCAAACAATCCAGTGCTACACTCAAAGACAAAACACATAGAAATCAGATATCATTTTATCAGAGATCATGTGATGAATGGTGATATAGAACTTCATTTTATCCCAACTGATTATCAGTTAGCTGATTTGTTTACCAAACCTCTTGATGAGACAAGATTCAACTTCCTCATCAGCGAGCTTGGAATGCTGAACTTTGAAGGATAAAATCTTCAGCGGTTCACATTTAATCAGCGATATGTTTATACATTCTTGTATAGCCTTCGGGATAAAATCAACTTATATAATCCATTTCATCATCTTCTCTCTGAATAAACTTGGTTAAACTGATATCCAGGTATGTTTTCTCTCTCTGACAATCGCATGTAAATGCAAGATTTCAAAATAAATTGCATCGCTGAATATCTCTTCCTTAACAGCGATATTTTGAAAATTCCTCAAACCTTCACTGATATTTCTATTCAGTGCTTCATGTTTTTCAAAAGAGTCCCTGAGTTTTCAAAACCTCAGAGACATCCTAAAAGAATGTGAAAGGACAGTTGTGACGTCATTGCAACAAATTACACTCGGCACGATTTCTTTCTGACACACGTTTGCACGTGTTGTTCAAACTTCCAATCAAATGCAAACACGTGTCCGTGTCATGATGAAAAACTTTTCCCGCTCAAGGTTTTCTCTCTCTAAAAATCCCTATATAAACAACTCTTGGTTTATATTTGTCTTTTACGCGAACAATATTTCTCCGCAAGAAAAGAATCCTCTGTTGCATTTGTGCTCTCAAAAACCTCAAGAACTGTTCATCATCTTCTTCATCAAAACTTCAAGGTTAATATGTTCTTATCTTTTATCAAATGCGTATAACTTGTTTTCGATCTTCTCTTTGTTTTAACAAGATCAAACAAAAGAACTTTATAAAATAAAATCATTTCTTTCATGGTTTTATAAACACAACCATTTCATGGTTGTTCTTCAAGTTTTAAATCTAAACCTTAAACTTGTTCTTCATTCGTATCCATTTTTCTTTTAGAAACTGGAATACAAGACTTTATGGGTTTTACTTTTCTTTTAAAATCAAGAAAAACCCTAATCTTCATTAAGACATTTTTTGTCTGAATGAAATGGACAAGATTCGAAAAATCTTAACGGAAATTTCTTTCCACATTAAGATAATTCTTATCTGTTAACATCTTTGGTTGAACTGATAATACAGTGAAATGGCATCTTCAAAGCTGAATGTTACCGCTGAGTCCATCTCCACTGACTCTGAGGAAATGGACATCTTCAAAGCCCCCCAGGTGAAGTTCGAGCTGGATCAACTCGATTGGACTAAGGCCGCCCAACCTCAGCAGTCCATGGGATACGCACTGCTGAAAGGTCTAAATATTGACTGGGCATCCATTATTTATGAAGACCTGATTCAACGTGTCGATTCTGCCGCTGACAGACCAGCATGGGTTCCTTACCCACGATTCATCAGCGCCATCTTCCAATATGGCCTGAAGGACAGCTATCCTGAAGAGGGTGATCTGAAACTTTCTCAGATTGGCCCTAAGGTTCTCTACTTCAAGCCTGTCGCCAATGAGGTACGTCTCTCTACTCTTCTCACTCTTCTAAATTCTCCGCTTTCTGTGGCTCCTTCAGCGACAATACCCATCGTTGATACCCCGGCCACAAAATCCTCTCCTTCTAAGAAAAGGAAACCCTCACACACCCAACTTGATTCCAAAAGGATCAAGAAAACCAAGGAGCAACCCCAGCAATTCCATGCTGAAGACTCCTCAGCTCATTCTGAAGAGCTGAAGGAAAGTTCCGTGGTACGCTCTGCCACACCCGTGCAAGCCATCCCTCCAATCCAGACTTCAGCGTCTCCAAACGCTGAGGTTAGAAACTTGGAAACTACCCAACCTCCCTCAGTCTCTCAAAAGACTGATGAAGTGATTGTCAGCGATTCCAACGCTGAACTCAGAACCCGAACCCCAATCTTAACCTTCGCTTCTCCCTCCACTCACTTGGACACTCCTCCAGCGAACACTGGAGATGCCATCATTCCAGAAGCCACCGCTGATGCTTCTCAACAAATGATGAAGAAAGGACCTGCAGAGTTCACCATACCTCACCGTACTTTCGAAGAGGATACGGAACACTACTCAGGAACTTGCAACTTCGACGAGTTCATCAATCCTCCTGCAGGTACAAATCCCACCTTAAACACTGTAACTAAACCTGAAACTTCTGAGCTTTCCTTTGTTCACAAGTACTTATATGTTACAGGTCCTAATTTGGGAGACATCAACGCCTCTCTGAAGTCCGTGGAAACAAAGCTGTCCAGTCTCACCACCACACTCTCCAACAACTCAACAGCTGTAACAAACGCTGGAGAGAACTTGACAAAGATGACAACGGTGGTGGAGAAGAAAGCTTCCACTGAAGACATCAAGAGTCTTGATAAGACGCTCAGCGATTTTGCCAAGGTGCTCTGTGACATCTACACTGACTACACAAGCCTCAAAACATCAGTTTCGACCATGTCCAGCGAAGTAACAACGCTGAAGACATCTGTTGAAAAACTCGAGGGTGATATGTCAGAGGTCAAGACTGACTTAGGCTCTGTAAAGACCGACGTTAGCTCTATGAAGACGATGATCGAGACACTGGTAAGCAAGGCAAGTAGTCCAGCTCCTGCTCCTGCCCCTGTCCCTATTTTGGAATCTTTCACAGAGGAGGATCGCACAGAGCTGAGGAAAATCACGCCTGCTATTTCTGGCCTAGAAGATAGAATAGCAAAGCTTGAAGGTTGTGTGAAAATCTCTGGCCCAGAAGACAGAGATAACACCAATGCTGAGTCTGCCCATTCCCCCCCCCAGTCATCATGAAAAAGAGGGGGAGAAGAGCGCTGAACATTCCAGGGAGAAAAGCGCTGAAGATCTGAACAAAAGCGCTGAAGACCTTTCCCATGATGAATCTATCAGGGGAGAGATGAATGAAGATCTGACCACTGGACCGCAGGGAGATGAAAACCCTGAGGGAACCGAGAAGCTCGCCTCTGTATCTGAGGGGGAGCAACTCGAATAAGATGCTGAGAAATCCGAAGCAGAAGAAGATGAAGACATCGACATCCCTGACGACAAACCATCCTTCTCTCCAAGAAAGGATGATGATGATGATGACGATGATTTCTTTATCGTCAAACCTGCCCCAAGGATCAAAGATCTTAAAGGAATCTCAATAAAAGAACCATCAGGGGAGAAGACAAAGACAAAGCCCTCAGCCTCTGGCGCTGAGAAAAGCAAAGACAAAGGCCTCGTTGAAGATGAAAATCTAGCGATTCTTTTTGAAAAGCCGGTTTGTCAGGTACACTAAAACTTTACTTTTTCCTTCCCTGAACTTCTCAGCAACTCAAAGTTCTCTACTCCACAAACCTCTCTACACATCCACATTATTTTTCTATCTTTTCTACCCAAGTTCTTCTACCCAGTTCTTATCTGTAAGATCGCTGCTTTTCAGCTAGTCCTCTCCCCTGTTTGAGGATGTCGCTGAAGGTTCAAATGTTGCGACTTCACAAATAAAGCCAGCTGCTGCTGATGAAATAATCCCAGTCTTGGATTTGATCTCTGAGACTGATGAACCAGAAGAACAACCTCTCTTGCACAATAAGAGACCTTCCCCAGTTCCTCAAAAGCTGAGGGAAGATGATCAAAAGAGAAGAGAAGAAATAATAAAGCGATTCGAGGATCAGCGAATCATTCTAAGGCCTGATCAACTGCCTTCAGTTCCTCCCAAGTTCAGAATTTCAAAAGCTGAATACCAGGACCACCTTAGAGCTGAACGCCTCATTGCTGAAAGAAAGGAAGCTGAAGAGAAAGACAGAGAATACGCCATCAAGCTCACTCAAGAATCTGTCAAAGACCCCAAGCTGAAGCGTGTTCCCATTCAAATCCAACGAAAGCTGTGGGAAGAAGCCCAGAAGATCGTGGAAAAGAAAACTGAAGTTTCTCAGACCACCTTGATCTGGTGTAAAGAGAAAATTCACTTCAGATATCGTCCAGCGAAGATCAACAAGGTATTCATCTCTGGAAGAACATCTATCAGAGTACCTATTGTTGACATCAAACTGTTCAGAGAAGATGGCACATCTGAAACCTTTCGCGCTGACACTGTAAAAAGGTATGGTCTCTCTGAATGGCTGGAGATGAGGTTAGCTATCCAACCATCACAATCTAAGTACAAGAATCATTTCAAAAAGCTGATAAACAGACAGATCGACTTGATATCTTCTTGTGTGGATATTCCTCCTGTTCCTGATCTAAAGCCGAAAAGAAAAAGAGGCTCTCCAAGGAAGAAACGTCAAGATTCAAACTCAGGACCTGTCATACGAAATGAAACTGGAATTGGTTTCTCTTGCGCTGAAGTGCTTGGTCCTGATCCTGATCTATCTGCCCTTGACATCTCTTTGCCACCATGTGAACTTTTCGTCCCTGGTAAAGTCATCAGTAATCCTTATGGAATATTCTTTCTTGACTACGACGGACGTAAATGCTTTCAACGGATCGCTGAGCTCCCAATCACTCCAATCGAACAGCTCAGAGATCTTATCTACTGGTGTGACTTCAGAAAGGACATTCAGGCACGACACCTAAAACCCTTGATCTTTCAAGAAGCGCTGAAGAAAAGAAAACAAGGTGTAACGGTTCCTGACTGGATGATTCCCACTGAAAAGACGACCCTTGATGAACTTCTCATTAAGGAAGAACCTTTTGAAAACTGATATAATCTCCTTTTTCTCTATTGTATCAGTTATCCTTATGTACTTGTAATTTATTTCGCTTGTACTTGTAATCTTTCTGTTCTTCATTGTAACCTGATTCAAAGATTTAAAGAAAGATTTCAGCGAATGTACTTTACTCCATCAGTACTGAAAAGATCCCAGAAAACAGTAAAAGGGACAAATATTTTATGAGTTCTTTTTATCCTTATGTTTTCATTTAATAGGAATTTTCTTTGTTGCTATGTCATAATCAAATAGGGGGAGATTGTTGATCCAAACCGTCAGTGATTTGATAATGACCCTCTCTTAAATACTTAGTGAAAATTGTATGTAAACAATATGTATCAGAGTTTCACTATCGCTGATAAGTACTAAGATCTTACAGTACCGCTGATAGGAACTCTCGCTCTTTAAATTAAACATTCAGCGAACACTGTTCACCATAATGCTCTGAGTCTGTTCAGTCCTTATGGTGATCGCTGATAAGTTAGTTGTTTACTTATGATCCCTGAAGACAAGTTTCACGTCAACAAAGGTTCTACGCTGAAGTCGAAGATCAAGCTCAAGAACCAGCGACAAGTCTACTAATGAACTGATGCGGATCAGCGAAGACTCAGATTTGTCCACTCAACGTGAAGTATCAAGTACAAGACTTCAGTTATCGCTGAACTTTATCATTCGCTGAATAGTAAATGATAATCGCTGAATCAACGAAAGCTGATCATGAAGTCCTCCGTACAAAGTACTTTTGTCTTAACCTCCCTTGCACGCCACCGTATGAAATGTCAGAAAAGAACCTCCGAAAATCTGAGATCGTACAACCACTCTGATACTACACTGTTCATTCATGCGGCTACTAAGGTTGTCAACAAAGGTCAATGACATGCAACCAATCCGCTGATGACACGTGTAAAGTGTATACTGAATTGCATTAAATGCATGCAGTATATAAAGTGATGAACTCACTTCATTTGAAGTAACTTGCTAACTCTGGACAAGTTCAAATCTCTCTCAAGATAGGATTTTATTAGTAATCTCCTTATCTTTCTTAGTGCAAGAAACCTTAGTGTTCCAACTTGTTTAGATTTAGGTTTATCCTTAATCTTGTTTCCGCAACAAGCTGTAAATTGTTAATGATTTATCAATAAACAATTTAGAAAAGTAAAATAGTGTGTTTGTATTCAACCCCCCCCCCCCCCCCTTCTACAAACTTGTATAGGCCTTTCGGGACCAACAACCGACGCAATCATTAAACAGTCGGCGACCGTAACGGACGAAGATCATTACTCCGGCGACCGTTTCCAACCGTTAAGGCCATTAAAGGAGCATTCATGGAGCTAATTAAGGATGCGAAGACTATAAATATCAAGCTCAATCAACATTTTGATACATCGAATATCCGGCGATTAACAACCGAAGCAATATTCAAGAACACCTGAAGTGAAGAACCATTATCCTAAGTATCGCTCTCGACGCACGACAACAGCCCTCGACCAGCAGTTCACACTTTGTTTCGTACACGACAAACACTTGTTTTACATTCCAAACACTTGTACTTTACATTTCGAAGCATTTTCTTCATTTGTATTGTAATCATTGTACGATCGACACCAGTATCCAAGGACATCGCCCCTGATTGGCGACCATAGTGCAGCGACGACACCCACTGTCGTCCGCAGGTTTTTTCCTCGATTGAGGTTTTTCCTGCGTCATCAAATCCCTTGTTTATTTATTTTATTTATCGTCGCACGTCTCGTCGAAAGATTCTTTCTTTAGTTGTTTAAGTCCACATCGACCTTAAGTTGTCCCTTTGGTGCGATTTTGGCATTAATAGTTTGGCGCCATCCGTGGGACTACATCTAGAGAAAATCCTCGACGAACGTGCATTCTACTAATAGTTTCTTGGAGTTTCTTCTATTTTCTGTTGCAGGAAAATGGCAGCCCCTGGAAATCCGCAGCAAGCCGTCGCTCAGATGTAACAGGAGCTCGAGGTTGCCAGGAATCAACTCAATGCAATGGCAGAGCAGAATCGCAGAGCAACTGAAGAGATCGCACGGCTATGGAATCCTTTTGGACCCCAGAATGGTCCTAGACCATTCATCCAAAATCCAGGTCCGGGACGAGGCCCGTCCGCGCAGAATCAGCATCCAAGTCCATTCATGCAGAATCAACAGCCGAGTCCGTTCATTCCGAATCCACAGTCTGGGCAGATTCCCCCTCAGCACATCCGACCACCACCCTTGAACAATGGATCCCAACCATTGCAAGGTGGCGCCCAGCCGTTTCAGAATGGATCCCAGCCGTTTTTCCAGCCGTTCCAAAGTGGTCCGCAACCTTTCCAGCAAGGATCACAACCTTTCCAGCAAGGATCGCAATCTTTCCAGCAGAGATCGCAGTCATTTCAGCATGGACCACAATCGTTTCAGAATGGACCGCAACAATTCCACTAAGGGTCGCAGCCATATTTTTCCGTTCAACGGCGACACCAATGGTTCGTCGCATGGTAATGGCAGTAGTCCAGGGACCAATCCCTCGACAGGGGCAAATCCTGATCTTAACGATCCCGTCGCCCAGCGTTTGAAGATGTTAGAAGACTAAAATGAGCGCGTTCTGTCCTTGCTCGCCAAGTTGCCTGGGGCAGCCGTGCCTGTCGAAGTCGAGCCTCGCTCGGGGTATCAGGCGTCGCCCTTCATCGATGAGATCGCCACCGTCGAGGTCCTAAAGAAGTATAACATTCATGCCTTCACTCCCAAGTATTCGGGTGTGACCGATCCAACCGAGCATGTCGCGCGGTATAAGCAGCTCATGTGGACAATCTCGATTCCACACATGTACCAGGAAGTATGCATGTGCAAGAGTTTCGGGGCGACTCTCACTGGTCCAGCTCTCCAGTGGTTGATCAATCTCAAACCCAAATCTATCGGGTCGTTCGCCGAATTGGTCAACCAATTCTCCCGGCAATTCGCCAGCAGTCGTAAGATGGAAAAGCAGACTAGTGATCTGTACTATGTCGTGCAGAGGACCAATGAGTCTATTCGAAGTTATTTCAATAGATTCAATGCCGAAATGATCAGTATCCGCAATTGTGACATCGAAACTGCGATCAAAGCTTATAAGCGTGGTCTAGACGATAGTTCAGGTCTATATATCGATCTGACCAAGTATCCCCCAGAGACTTTCGAAGGCGTCCGAGCTCGAACCTTAGCATATATGAGGGTCGAAGACGACGCAGCCTTTCGTCGCAAACACACTGACGACAAGAAGCCGTTAGGTGTCAAGAAGCCAGAATTCAAGCCGAAAGCCATATCCAGTATAGAGCCAGCGCGTCAGATTTTAAACATTCGTTTCAAGACGAAGGCAGAAGCTAAAACCGCGACTAAATTCCCCGTGTACCCCAAGATCTCCTCTTATGGGTTCAAAGGGTCAGCTAAAGACTTAGCCGAAGCTCTGAAGACCACCCAAGCAACCATCCGGTGGCCGAAGAACTCTGACTTGGACGATGCTAAGAAGGATAAATCAAAGTGGTGTGACTTCCACGTCGACCATGGTCATGCGACAGATGATTGTATCGTACTCAAGAAGGAATTGGCATATCATGTTCCACAAGGTAATCTCAAAGATATTATTGATGATGTCGTTCTTCCAGCTAATAGCCACCGATCGTTAGTGCCCAAGCTTGCAAAGATTATCAATTGCATTACTGGTGGTTCGGACGTGTGTGGTCTGACGTACTCCGCAGCTAAGCGTCATGCCAGTCAAGCGCCTGACGACTGTTAATGCCAAAAATCGCACCAAAGGGACAACTTAAGGTTGATGTGGACTTAATCAACTAAAGAAAGGATCTTTCGACGAGATGTACGACGAGGGAAAAAATAAACGAGACAAGGGATTTGATGACGCAGGAAAAACCTCAATCGAGGAAAAAACCTGCAGACGACAGGGGGTGTCGTCGCTGCACTATGGTCGCCAATCAGGGGCGATGTCCTTCGGTACTGGTGTCGATCGTACAGAGATTACAATACAAGTGAAGGAAACGCTTCGAAATGTAAAGTACAAGTGTTTGAATGTAAAAGTAGGTGTTTGTCGTGTGTGAATACAAAGTGTGAACTTCTAGTCGAGGGCTGTTGTCGTGCGTCGAGAGCGATACTTGAGCTTTCCTTCGAGTGTTCTTGAGTTCGCAGTAGGGTTCTGGCTTTCAGTACTTGATCTCCAGAGTTTAAATGTTCTTTGCTATGAGTTTGGATGATTTTCTCTGCTGTTTGGTGATGTTCGTTGATGTATACCGGATGTTAACTGATGTCCTCTGAAATGAGGCTTTAGCTTGTCTTTTATAGTCTTCGTGCCATTAATTAGCTCCATTAATGATTTGATCAACGGCTACAACGGCTGGAAACGGTCGCCGGAGTGATTATCCATAATGATCTTCGTCCGTTACGGCTATCGATCGTTGATGGTTGCGTCGGTTATATCCGTTGCTCTTTAATGACTTTGACTCCTGCATTAAACACTTAACAAACGTAACAGTCAAGGTTAACGTTAGCTTTGGTCGAAGGTGCAATGATCTTACGCGATGGTCGTACGGGACGGGCGATGTTATGGTCGTGCGTCATAGGAGACGTACAACTTACCTTTTGCGGGATACGACGGATGTCTTTATGGTCTTTGACGGGACCTTATCTTAATACAAGATGTTACTTATGACGTACGTCTTACCTCTTCTGGTCGTAGTCGTGACCTGTGATTTTTTGCCCAAACAGTTTGCCCCCAAAATTTGAAAAATGAATACCAAATTCGGGTTTTAAATTTTGCTTGTTGAACCTTCAGACTTTGAGACATGTGTTGAGAAATTTACCTGGTCACCATGAAACTGAACTGGTCCGCCTCTAACCGAACGAGAAGTTGAAAAGGCAACTAGGGTCGTGATGTCATGACGACGTACGATTGCGCTTACCAGCTGTTGTTACCAGGTGTCGACGATCCGGGTGGTTATACGAAAGGGCGAAGATGCGTGTTTGTCTATCAAGGGAATCGATCTGACTTGATTCGATGCAGAAATAAGGGTTGCGACGAATCCTTTCTTTTCTTACGCTGAGTTTATTTTGGAGAGAAATTCCGCTTCGCTCTTCTTGCCATTCTTCTTCCGAATCCCTTTGATTTAGTCAGGAAGATTTAGACGACTTTAGGTGTCTAGCGAAGATTCCCGTAGAAGTAGAGCTAACAAGTCCGGGGACTGTTCGTCCTAAGGATTGCCTCGAGGGGTATTTTGTGATATACGAATATCCTTTTAAGATTGTCTTCGAATGGCCATTTTTGACTTTGACTAAGAATTTGATGCGATGCTTTGGTATGTCGCCGGGGCAGTTGATGCCTCTACTTTGGCGGGTTCTTTTGGTTATTGAGCGTTTGTCTGCGGATTGGGACCCCCCTATGTCTTTGAATTATTTCTTGGCAGCGTACCAAGTTAAGGGAGATAAGCGTGCGCGTTATAGCCCGTATTCCAGATATAAAGGCGATCGTGCCTTAGTTTTGAATACTGGAGTGAACGATCGGTGGTGGGGGTCCAGGTATGTGTTCGTACGCGTTGATTCGCTGGATGCCGCCAGCAAGTGGATCCATCCCGACTGGAATATGGGAGGTATGCTCTTTTTTGATTTACATCATAGTATGGTTTTTCTAACCTTTTATTTACTCTTCTCCTTTTGTTGTCTTCAGAGATTCAGTTCGGCGTTCCACACCCGAATGACGGTTCTCGTGCCAAGATTGACAGATTCCTTAGTTACAACGTCGAGGACCGATCTTTCGCCACGTGGCAACTGGAGACCGAGGACGAGGACATGGTGGTGGACGCTGTGGAGGAGGAAGAAGGAGAAGGAGAAGAGGAAAGTGGACGACATGAGGCGAGTGGTGGGTGTATTATGTTTTCCTGTCTTTTACCATTTATTTCTTATTCCTGTCTGACGCTTCGCATTTTTTCTGGTCAGTGCCAACTGAAAGGAAATCAGTTTCTAGGTCGAGAGGGAAGCAAATCATGCGTGCCCTTCGAGGAGGAGATGTCTCACAGCTGGGTCGAGCCAGAAGAGAACCAGGAGTACGGTCTTGAGGGAACCGTCGTCGAGGGTTGATGACTCATCGAGAGTCATCTTGCCTAAGAGGGCGAAGGCGTCATCTAGCCGTCCAGGCGTGATGGACGCGACACCGGTAAGTTCGGCGCCTTTGGCGACAACAACGAGACCGATGTTCAGAATGTCAGCCCATCTTCTGCCGCCCGGGGTAAGGGGTCATCGGCCAAAGTTTCGACGGTCAATTTTTCATTGGCATCTGATTTTATGGCGAACGGTGTCCTAGACGGGACGTCGTTGTTCCCTCACTTGGAGGGGTGCTTGCTTCCATCTTCCAGGGAGCGTTTTCGCGGAGTTCCAGCCGGTGAGTGTCAATCTTTCATGACTTGTTTCGTTGTTTCGACGTTGTCTTAACATTTTCTCGTGTATTTTCAGACGTTCCAGTCGTCTTTGGCATTGTGCGCCGAAATGTCGGAAGTCGAGGAACTGGTGGCGTCGGCTTTGGAAAGAGATAAGGCGGCGTTAGAGAAAGAGAGGTTGGCTTCGACTCGTGCTGACGAACTGGCTGTTCAACTCTTCTATGCTCAATATGAACTACAGGCTCTCCGTCGTACGAGGGAAGTGGTAGATGAGGATCCTCAAGACGGGCCTTCAGGCAAGAATGCATCCGACGTTCCTCCTGTAGTTTAGAATTTTCTCTTTGTTTCCACCTTTCGACCTTCTGATGGTCTCTTATGTTTCTGATGGTTTTATTTGATGAATATATCTTTTTGTGTTAATGTATCATACGTTACATTAATTATGGAATTTGACCATAAAATATATAAGTAATCGTATGATTAAGGCATCTACTAGCGATACAGAACCAGATCGTAGAATAAACGTAGGAACGTGCGATTACGGCGAAAATATAAATACACACAATTAAGGTGTTCGTTTAAAGCATGAAATTTTTCTAAGCTAAGAATACTCAAGACATGCGGTGGCACGACTTGGATAATCGTCTCGTCATATGTAAAAACCTGAGTTGTATGCCCCCTGTGATAAAATAGTCGAGTCACAAGATTGATCGCTGATGTCGAAATGTCTTTGCAAGGTTCATCGTGCGTTTATGTGATAAAACGATGTCGAGGGTTGGTCGTTGGCTAGCCAACGACCCTCCGATGCTTAAGTCAGTAAATGTTTTGCGAGAAAAAATCGTATGAGAAAGAGTTAGAGAACGTACCATTTCAGACTCTCTCTATTTGCCCCCTGTCATTTATTACCGTACTCTTTTTGGGAGGAAAAGATAAGTTTTAAATGACAGAATGACACGGAGAAATATTGTCCTGCGGTCTACTATGTTGTCGTGCGACGAGGCACCATAGTAGATTTATCCCTGTGGAAAAGATATTGTTAATTTAGGGATAAAAGAACGAACCTATCGAGAGCCTGATCTTGTGACTTTAGTTTATTTTCGCGGCTTCAAGGTAGACTTGTAGCACTCACGAGCGACTTTTGGCTCACTCTTGATCTCCTGGATTCCCCATGGCGTCGGGAATTTCAACATTTGATGATACGTCGAAGGAACAGCTTTCATATCATGGATCCATGGTCGTCCTAATATTATGTTATAGGCCGACGCACAATCGATGACACTGAACTTGGTCTGCTTGTTGACTCCTCCGGCGTAGACGGGCAAGATTATCTCTCCAAAGGTGCTCGTCGCTTCTCCATTGAAACCTACCAAAGTTGTCGAACGTCGGGTGATTTCTGAGCGATCAATTCCCATGGCTTTGATTGTATCGAGGAAAATAACGTTAGCTGAACTCCCCCCGTCGACTAAGACTCATCGGGTTAAACAATTACCGACCGTGAGTTGAATGATCAACCCATCATGATGTTTTTGATATGAATCGCCAAGGTCAACCTGATCGAACACAATTTTCAAAGCTTCCAACTCCAAATCTTCTTTTGGTCTTGATGATCGGGGAATAGGTCGATCATCGGGTGCTTGACTGGCGTGACGCTTGGCAGCGGAATACGTTAGTCCACACACGTCGGACCCGCCAGTGATGCAATTGACGACTTCTGAATATCCTGGGCTTGGTGGTTGAGGATCGACATCGCCGGTAACATCTTTTAGATTGCCCCTTTGGGCATGATAAGCTAGCTCCCTTTTGAGGGCTATGCAATCATCCGTCGCATGACCGTGGTCGACATGAAAGTCGCACCATTTTGATTTATCTTTCTTAGCGTCGTCCAGATTGGACTTCGTCGGCCACCGAATGGTTGCTTTGGCAGTCTTCAGGGATTCGACCAAATCTTTAGCGGATCCCTTGAATCCATAAGAGGATATCTTGGGGTATTGAGGAAATTTGGTCGCGGTCTTTGCCTCTGCTTTCGTCTTGAACCTGACATTTGAGACTTGTCGCACGGGCTCGATTCTGGAAATAGCCTTCGTCTTGAACTCGGGCTTCTTTACGCCTAGTGGCCTTTTGTCGTCGGTATGCTTGCGACGAAAAGCAGCATCGTCCTCGACCCTCATATATGCGAAGGTTCGAGCTCGGACGTCTTCGAAAGTCTCTGGGGGATACTTGGTCAGGTCGATGTATAGACCTGAACTATCGTCCAGACCACGCTTATAGTCATCGATCACGGTTTTGACGTCGCAATTGCGGATGCTGATCATTTCGGCATTGAATCTATTGAAATAACTTCGAATAGACTCATTGGCTTTCTGCACGATGTAATTGCAAAAATAATTGCGGTCGCTGGTCTGCTTCTCCATCTTACGACTGCTGGCGAATTGCTGGGAGAACTGATTAACCAACTCAGCAAACGACCCGATGGACTTGGGTTTGAGATTGATTAACCATTGGAGAGCTGGACCAGTGAGAGTTGCTCCGAAACTCTTACACATGCATACTTCCTGGTACATAAATGGGATCGAGATTGTCCACATGAGCTGCTTGTACTGCGCGACGTGCTCAGTTGGATCAGTCACACCAGAATATTTGGGAGTGAAGGCAGGAATGTTGTACTTCTTTGGGACCTCGACGGTGACGATCTCGTCGATGAAGGGCGATGCCTGATATCCCGAGCGAGGCTCGACGTCGACAGGCACGGCTGCCCCAGGCAACTTGGCGAGCAAGGACAGGACGCGCTCATTTTGGTCTTCTAACATCTTCAAACGTTGGGCGACGGGATCGTTAAGATCAGGATTTGCCCCTGTCGAGGGATTGGTCCCTGGACTAGTGCCATTACCATGCGACGAACCATTGGTGTCCCCGTTGAACGGAATAGTATATGGCTGCGACCCATAGTGGAATTGCTGCGGTCCATTCTGAAACGGTGGTGGTCCCTGCTGGAAAGGTTGCGATCCATTGTGGAGCGGCTGAGATCCACCTTGAGGTCCATTCTGAAATGGCTGCTGAAATGGTTGCGACCCCTGCTGGAAAGGCTGCGACCCTTGTAATGGCTGAGACCCATTATTCACGGGTGGTGGCCTTATGTGTTGAGGAGGAACTGTCCCAAACTGAGGATTTGGGTTGAACGGCCCTGGCTGTTGATTCTGCATGAACGGGCCTGGATGCTGATTCTGCGCGGATGAACCTGGATTCGGGACAAATGGTCTGGGGCCATTCTGGTCGAACGATCATGGAATTGGGTTCTGTACGAACGCCCTAGGACCATTTTGAGGCCCAAGAGGATTTCTTAACCGCGCGATCTCCTCAACTGCTCTGCGATTCTGCTCTGCCATTGCATTGAGCTGATTCCTGGTGACTTCGAGCTCCTGATACATCTGAGCAACAGCTTGCTGCGGATTTCCAGAGGCTGCCATTGTTCCTGTAATAAAGAGCAGAAAAAACTCCAAGAAACTGTTAGTAGGGTGCACGTTCGTCGAGGATTTTCTCTAGATGAGGTCCCACGGATGGCGCCAAACTGTTAATGCCAAAAATCGCACCAAAGGGACAACTTAAGGTCGATGTGGACTTAATCAACTAAAGAAAGGATCTTTCGACGAGATGTGCGACGAGGGAAAAAATAAACGAGACAAGGGATTTGATGACGCAGGAAAAACCTCAATCGAGGAAATAACCTGTGGACGACAGGGGGTGTCTTCGCTTCACTATGGTCGCCAATCAGGGGCGACGTCCTTCGGTACTGGTGTCGATCGTACAGAGGTTACAATACAAGTGAAGGAAACGCTTCGAAATGTAAGGTACAAGTGTTTGAATGTAAAAGCAGGTGTTTGTCGTGTGTAAATACAAAGTGTGAACTTCTGGTCGAGGGCTGTTGTCGTGCGTCGAGAGCGATAATTGAGCTTTCCTTCGAGTGTTCTTGAGTTCGCAGTAGGGTTCTGGCTTTCAGTACTTGATCTCCAGAGTTTGAATGTTCTTTGCTATGAGTTTGGATGATTTTCTCTGCTGTTTGGTGATGTTCGCTGATGTATACCGGATGTTAACTGATGTCCTCTGAAATGAGGCTTTAGCTTGTCTTTTATAGTCTTCGTGCCATTACTTAGCTCCATTAATGATTTGATCAACGGCTACAATGTCTGGAAACGGTCGCCGGAGTGATTATCCATAATGATCTTCGTCCGTTACGGCTATCGATCGTTGATGGTTGCGTCGGTTATATCCGTTGCTCTTTAATGACTTTGACTCCTGCATTAAACACTTAACAAACGTAACAGTCAAGGTTAACGTTAGCTTTGGTCAAAGGTGCAATGATCTTACGCGATGGTCGTACGGGACGGGCGATGTTATGGTCGTGCGTCATGGGAGACGTACGACTTACCTTTTGCGGGAGACGACGGATGTCTTTATGGTCTTTGACGGGACCTTATCTTATAACAAGATGTTACTTATGACGTGCGTCTTACCTCTTCTGGTCGTAGTCGTGACCTGTGATTTTTTGCCCAAACAACGACCGACCTATTCCTCGTTCATCCAGACCCAAAGGAGATTTGGAACTAGAAGCCATGAAGATCGTGTTCAACCAAGTCGACCTCGACGAGTCGTACCAAAAGCATCACGACGGGTTGATCATTCAACTCACGGTCGGTAACTGTTTGACGCATCGAGTATTGGTAGACGGGGGCAGTTCAACAAACGTCATTTTTCTCAACACTATCAAAGCCATGGGAATTGATCGCTCAGAAATCACCCGACGTTCGACAACTTTGGTCGGTTTCAATGGAGAAGCGACGAGCACTTTTGGAGAGATTATCCTGCCTATCTACGCCGGAGGAATCAACAAGCAGACCAAGTTCAGCGTCATCGACTGTGCGTCGGCCTATAACATCATTTTAGGTCGACCATGGATTCATGATATGAAAGCCGTCCCTTCGACATATCATCAAATGTTGAAATTCCCTACGCCATGGGGAATCCTAGAAATCAAGAGTGAGCCGAAAATCGCTCATGAATGCCATAAGTCCACCTTGAAGCCGCGAAAATAGATTGTCAAGCAGTTGCAAGAGACATAACTGCAAAATCTCGACAGGTTCATCCCTCTATCCCTGACTTCTTAGATAAATTGATATATTTTCCGCAAGTCGACTATCTTGCCCTGTCGCACGAAAGCACGGTCGAAGCAGACATGGACGATATTCTTCAAGATCTCTGTGTCGATCTGTCATTTAAAACCCACTTTCTCCCGAGAAGAATGGGATATTAAATGACAGGGGGCAAATACCCCACTAAAAACAAAATCTGAAAAGGTATGTTCCCTATCTCTTTTTCATTCATTTCATACGATTTTTTATCACAAACGACTACTGACTTAAACATCGATGGGTCGTTGGTTAGCCAACGACCAACCCATGACATTGTTTTATCGCAGAATCGCACGACAGTAGTCACCAAGTCTACTATATGATTTTAATTTCGCATGGTCGCACGACGTAAATAATCAAGTCCATGACTTGATCATTCTCCTGCAGGAACACATGATTCAAGTTCATCGTATGATCAAATCATACGATCGTAAGGTCTAACGACCCCACAATCTAAGTTCTTCAACTTAGAAAAATTTCATGTTCTGAATGAATGCTTTGATCGCATGCGCTTATGTTTGCTTATACGATATAGAAATATGAAAGTCTTATGACTTACGTTCTAATCGTTGTATTACAATGGATGCCTAAGTCGCACAACTCTTTGTACCTAATGAATCTTTACAGTCGATATCACATATGTCCATGACATGTATGAGTCAAAATGATACTCAGGTTCAATAGAAAGGTAAACTTTTTTACCTTTCATTGCTAAAGCAAAACCTACACAACGTAACATAGGTCTCTAACGACCATATCGGCTCGGATCGCCAGACCATAGGTCTTTAAAATGACCATATCGGCTCGGAACGCCAGAACATATGTCTCTAGCGACCGTATCGGCTGTGAACGCCAGATCACATGACCACGTCGACCGAGAACATCAACTCGGCGACATGGGTCCCTGTCTCCTCGATAGGAAAACGTTCCCTGAAAGACGGGAACAAATATTTTTCCAGATGAGGAAACAACGTCGTCCCGTCTAGGACACCATCGGCCGATGACCCGCCCCCTTGTCGGCAGACGCTGGGGACAACACCTTGGACACTAGCTTCGTCACTGTCGCCGGAAGCGCCGAACTTGCTGGTGTCGCGTCCATCGCGCCTGGACGGCTGGATGACGCATTCGCCTCTTTAGGCGTGACAATTCTCGACGAAATGTCAGCCCTCGAAGACTGTTCCTTCAGAACTTCGTCTTCTTCAAAGATTCCCGACCCAGCTGTCGGGGCATTCTTTATCCTTTCAAAGCCTCGAAGGGCAGGCACAACTTGCGTCACCTTCTTTGATGATCGACATGCGTCTATGTCCTTTCGTATATCCGCCCGGATCTTTCGACACTGTCTTCGACAGCTGGTAAGCATCATCGCGCGTCAGTATGACGTCACAACTTTTCAACTTCTCGTTCAGTTAAAGGCGAAACGGTCTAGTTCCACGACACCCAGGTAAGTCCCTCAACCCAGGTCACAAGTCTAAGCAATCGACAAGCAAAATTTAAAACTTAAATTTGACATTCAATTTTCAAATTTTGGGGGCAAACTGTTTGGGCAAAAAATCACGTCGCTCGACCGCGACCAGAATAGGTAAGACGTATGATTAAGGACTATATCACGTATTAAGATAAGGTCTCGACGAAGACCCAGAGCACCATCATCGTCCCTCATAAAAGGTAACACGACGCTCGACCATAGCGTCGACCGATCCGCACGACTATTATATAAAGGCGTGCGACTTTGACCAAAGCTAACGTTAACCATGACCGTTTATTAAGTGTTTAATGCAGGAGTAAAAGTCATTAAGGAGCAACGACTACAACCGACGCAATCATTAAACAGCCGGCGACCGTAACGGACGAAGATCATTACTCCGGCGACCGTTTCCAACCGTTAAGGCCATTAAAGGAGCATTCATGGAGCTAAATAAGGATGCGAAGACTATAAATATCAAGCTCAATCAACATTTCGACACATCGAATATCCGGTGATTAACAACCGAAGCAATATTCAAGAACACCTGAAGTGAAGAACCATTATCCTAAGTATCGCTCTCGACGGACGACAACAACCCTTGACCAGCAGTTCACACTTTGTTTCGTACACGACAAACACTTGTTTTACATTCCAAACACTTGTACTTTACATTTCGAAGCATTTTCTTCATTTGTATTGTAATCACTGTACGATCGACACCAGTATCCAAGGACATCGCCCCTGATTGGCGACCATAGTGCAGCGACGACACCCGCTGTCGTCCGCAGGTTTTTTCCTCGATTGAGGTTTTTCCTGCGTCATCAAATCCCTTGTTTCTTTATTTTATTTATCGTCGCACTTGTCGTCGAAAGATTGTTTCTTTAGTTGTTTAAGTCCACATCGACCTTAAGTTGTCCCTTTGGTGCGATTTTTGGCATTAACAGTGCTCATCCTCCCCTTCTTCACTTTCTTCTTCAGAGTCTCCCGTATCCATCACCACGTCCTCGTCCACGGCCGTCGGCTGCCACACGACGAAAGATCGATCATCGATGCTAGGACTCAGGAGTCTGTCGATCTTGGCTTGGGAATCTTCGTTCGGCTTCACGGTGTCGAACCGGATCTCTGAAGATGACAAAAGAAGAAGAATAAATAAAGAGCATAAAAAATAAACTAAACAATGGCATATATTAAAAACAAAAAACACACCCGTCGGATTCCAATCAGGACGAATCCAGTCGCTGTTAGAATCAAGCGAATCAATACGTACGAATACGTACCTGGACTTCCACCCACGATCGTTGACCTCGGTTTTCAAAACCAGGGTACGATCTCCCTTGTACTTGGAATAAGGGCTATAACGCCAGTTCTTGTCTCTCTTGACCTGATAAGCCAACAAGAAATCGTTCATGATCATAGGCGACTCCCACTTTGTGGACAGTTGCTCAATAACTAGGAAAACTCGCCAGAGTTGGGGCATTAACTGCCCTGGCGCCAGACCGAAATCTCGCATGAAAGCCTTGGATAAGGTCGAATACGGCCATTCAAACCCTATTTTGAAGGGATACTCGTATATTACAAAGTATCCTTCAGGACAACTCCCAGGACGTGTACTCCCTGGACATATCAGCTCTATCCCTGCAGGAATTTTTGCTAAACACCTAAAGGTAATGACTCATGACAGAACTCTCCGGTTCAATCGACATTGTTTATCAGAGAAAAGAGAGGAGCAATGAAGACAAAGGTGGGAAGATAACGCATTATATAGACACTCTATGTAACACCCGCGATTTTCGGGTAAGTACGACTTTGATTCAGGAGGAATCGATCTTGTAAGGAAATTACGGAAAATAGGATTTGGAGTTGAATCCTAGTTTTTATTGTCTTGTTGGATGGGGAATTCGAATACGAGTCCAACGGTCCTTTCCGGAGCGAAAACGGAGCTATAACGAAGAAGTTATGACCGAAACCGCGTTTTAGAAGGGAACCAAACAGAAGCTGGTGCCGATCTTGGCGCCGATTGATCGGCGCCAAGCACCTGGACGAAATAAATTCGGGTTTTAACCCCTTTTCTCCCTTTCTTTTTCATTCCCTCATCCCTCTCTCGATTTTCTTCACTTCCCTCACCCTCTCTCAGCCGATTTCTCTCAAGAAACACCATCCCCTCCCTTTTCCTTCCTCATTTCTTCACGAAATCGAACCCTTTACCACCATTGATGATCGTTTTAGGAGTTTGAAGCTTTTGGGAGTTTTGGATTTATTCCTTGACGGATTCAAGTGATTAAGGTAATTCCTTGTTAGATTGTTGTTATAGTTCACTTACCTTCCGTTTTGTGATGTTGTGGGTTGAATTTGGTGGCGATCGGTTGGGGGAATCGTTATCCCCTTTATGTTTGGAATTAGGGTTTGATAAATTGGGGGTTTTGGTGTGTTTGGGTTGGATGACAATTCCTTATGGTTGGATCTTGATATTGATGGTTGGGATTTCATAAATCTAGGTTTTGGAAGTTTTGGCTTGAGGATGCAAACTTCATCATACGTTGGAGAAACTCTAGATTTAGCATAAATCTAACAAGGCGAGTTCAAGTTACTTTGCGAAAACGTTGTACATGCCAAAATGAGTATTTTACAAATATATGTGTGATTTACTAGAAAATGTATGTGGTTAAGTTATTTGATTGATTTAACTCTTTTGAAGTGTTTATCTTATTAAATGTGTAAAACACCCATACTTGGGCCTTTTGGATGATTGGATGGTTAGAAACCATAAATTGTCTTTAAAAGATTATTTGCTCAAAATGAGGTTTAATTGATGGTTTAATCATATATGTGTAAATGATTGTGTAAACCAATTGGGAAATACACTTTTAAGTGTTATGTGTCATTTTGAGAATTATAAGGGTGTGAGTCCTTTGGGAAACCCTTTTTGTTTAACCAGTGATGAGTTTTGGGGTTAATGATGATTTTGAAGTATAGCTTGCCTAAACAAAGTTTAAATGTGTTTTTGACCGACGTATGGGTCTAGCAAGCTTGGAGCACTTTGCTCGGTTTTAACTGTGAGTAAGTCTTGGGGACATTTGTCTGGTTTAAATGGCTCAATGTGGAGTCTTGTTGATGGGTTGCTTTTATTGCACCGTTTTGCATTTATTGCACGTTGTTGAATATTTACATGCTTGGGTGAGTGAGTCCCTCTGGTATAGGCATGTTGTTTAGACTGTATTGCATTTGGATCCATAGGCATGTTAGTCAGTCGTCGGTAATGGTCGGTTGGGTATCTCGGGGTTGGACCTCGGTATTCATGTTTTATGACCGTGACTTTCCAGTAGGCATATGGAGGATATAGTATTGGGCACTTACCTTGGAGGTTTGTGTATCGATCCACGCCTTCGGGATGTATACCTTGGAGGTAGTCCCTATGTGCCGGGCCTTGAGGCGTTTCCAAGTAGGTAGACGTCAAGGTGTATCTTCAATTACGGTGTAACTGGGTTTCGTAGAGCAGAGTCGTGGAATAGGCCAGACGCATGTGGTAATTCCCGATTTCGTTGGGAGGGCAGAGATAGGCATAACGTAACGTGTAATCTCTACTCCCAGTTGTGCGATGAACGTTGTATGGGTGGTATACTTATGTGTTACCTCCACTTTCAACGGATACGGGTCTCCCCCGTTTATAGTATTTGGATTTTATACATTTTACGTTTGCGTGAGTTGGCTTCGTAATATGTTTCCAATGAAAGATTACATTTAAATGGATGTTTTCCATGTTTTAAGGGTTGAGTATGTATTGTCAACCGTGATTGAAGGTTTTGCCTAAAACTAGAATTATTCACGTATTTGAGTGAGTTGGGATTGTAACTCATTTTTGGGAAAACGCTTTACACTTTTGGGAAGGATTCCCATGGATTTTGAGTGCGTTGGAAAAGGAAGCATTTGTGCCGTTTGTGAAATCTTTTTGGAAATGATAGTATTTGTCGCAGCTTTCATTTAAAAGATTTACTTAGATCATGACTATAACTACTACCTTTTGATTTATGAATTTATATAGTCATGATGAAATGCTTGAACTCACTAGGCGTAAGCCTAACCCTTTTTATTTGTCGGCATGTGCAACAGGCTCAGGTTGGGGGTAGCTCTAGCTACATTATGAAGTGGAGAGTGCTAGTAAAGTGCACGAGAGGTAACTTGAGTAGTGAAGTCTTCTGCACGTACTTGGAATTAGCAACTTGTGTTGTGTTAAGTAACACCCGTTTAAGTTATTCTATTTGGGAATTATAATGTTTAAATTCCGAGGTATATTAAGGAGTGAATTGTAGAAATGATTTTATCTTGTTGGGTAATTTATTGAAATTTTATTTAGTTGCTCGTTCCAAATTTGAGGGTGTTACAAGTTGGTATCAGAGCATAAGTTTGAGAGATTTAGGTGTTGATTTTGGATACCTACACTCAAACTAGTGTTTGTTTAAGTAAATGAGAGTGAAATTCACCTTTAGGCACTTTAAGATAAGATGTTTTGAAGTTGATGAATGTTGTTAGAAACGAGAATCACGTCGAGAGTAACAAGGATAATCATGTATGGTGCGTTCATAGTGACACTTGGCCAGTGTCATGGCGAACCTACTAGTACATGTGCATACTTGAATTGCTTTCATGTGATGATCGTTGGGGTAGTCAAGGAGATTCTAAGCTAGTAATCGTTGGAATAGATGAACGATTCTAGTATTAGTCACTTGGAGTGACGTTAAGCATGATGTTTGCTTTAAGTAGACCATTTCGAGTCAAGATTGATGGTTGTGTTAGAACCATAGGCTTATTGAGCCGACTTTGATTTGAGGAAAAACCGTAAAGTTAAGTGATGTAATTCCCAACTTATCTTAAGAGGTTTGAATATCCGGATGACAATAGTAGACCGGAGGATTTTGGTGGAGTATGAGCTGAAATGTTAACTGCCGACTAGGTTGTGTACCAAGTTTATTTTGGAAATAAATTGCATTAAATATTTTGGGTGTGTTCAAATCTTTATGAGGATTGTGTTACGAATTTTGGAAAATGTTTAGCACACACAATATTTTGAATTTTGGTTTTGGACATACATGAACCATCTTATGTCGGGGGTTGCAAACTCCGTCAGAATTTGTTTCATTCTGTTGTTGTCCAACGTTTCTTTCGGGTATAATGATGTCCGTGTTTTATGTTGTCTAAGATGGTAGACAAGTAACTACAGCTCATAACTTTAACATCGGATTTCCTCCACGTTTGTTAAAGTTTGGACGGAAAGTTAACTACCGTGGTGTCTATATGAAGCTATTTTGGGAATCTGTTTAACATGAGTTTGTTAAACGGTGTTGTATATGTGGTATCGTCCTATAAGAGGATTTTTGAGATTTTGGCGTCTCGTTCATGATTTTGCTTTTAGCAATTTGACTTTGGGAGCACAACGTTTAGTGCGATTATGTTGACTTGGAGTCAATGAGTTCGTTGAAGTTCATTGAGTTTTGTGTACGACTTTTTGCATCGTGTGAGTATAATTTTACTACGTGCATACTCTAATTGCTTATGTGAAAGGTTTACGAGTTATGTTGGGCATTTGTTTCCACTCGAGTTTTGATTGAGAAAAGTAAATTTTATGCCGTAAGGCGACTAAAAAGAGATGAGTTTGGAACGCTAGTGTCGCGTAACTTTTCTTTTAGAAGGTTTGTGTTACTAAGTATTTCGTTGCACATGGTTCAGTGTATGGATTGATTTGTACATGACTTAAGTGAGACCTGAAAGAACATTTGGTGAAATTCGATTTGCCGATTATTTTGGGAGAATTGTAAACATTTTAGTTTTTAGAAAATGGGCACTTGGAATATTTTTAAAATTTTATTGTAAACATTTCCGTGTTGACGTTTTATGTTCCAAGTATAAAATTTTGAGGAAAAGGCTTCGTGATGTAGATTTTGAGAAAATTGTTTACATAAAACTATGTTGCGTATATTTCTTATGTTTTGAATATTGACGCACACCTTTGTTGCAATTGAGAATTGAAGTCGGTTTGACCCTTCTAAGCGTCAACCATTTACTAGCAATTGTTTCTTCCTAATTTCTCTTTTGGAAAAATACATTGTTGAGTACAGTGTTGTAAGAAACATTTTGCTCGTGTGTCATTATGTGACCATCTGAGGAAGTTTTGGAAATAAATTTGAAGAACCCCCATCTTTTGAAATGTTGGTGTGAGTTGATTGTACATATTATTTCATTACAAAGAAATTTTAAGGAAGTGTTACAAGCTGGCATGCCTACCCCAATTTGAGGTTTTATGATGTTTCATGTCGATATTTTCAAATAATGGAAACGGATTGGTTTTGTCTTTAAACTTGGAACCTGCACAAGTCGTTTTTGTGTTTTGACTGAGGTGTAATTAGGAATCGTTTCCTAGTTTTGTATAATAAACTGGCGCGCACAAATTTTGTTGGCGAACTTTATTCCATACCAATTGTTTGGTCAGAAAAGAATTTGAGTCAACTACCGTTTGGGATTCTTTTGAAATACGTGTGAAAATTGTGCACATCGTTAAAATGGGCAGTTACCTTGAGTGCACGTCATGAGTCAATCCATACTAGAACTGTGTTGTTACTTTTTAAAGAATTTGTTTATTACGCTTTTGCGTTTTGTGGTTAAACTGAATTGCAATGAAATGGTTTTCAGCATGATTTTCATATGTGGGACGAGCGTATCCAGTTTTACGTAACTACCGAGCTGATAGTAGTAGTTTTGTGCGTACGGTGTATTCGATATGAAAATCTTAGTATTGAAAATATTTTGTGAATGGTTTTGCTTAATTGGCATATTTATTGAATAACGCACTTGAAAACCTTGAACTCGTTAGGACCTTGGAAAGAGTAAGTAACCCAGCTAAGGGTAAGTGCGTGTAGCACTTGACGGTGGAAGGTTGCTTATTCTACGCGTGTTCGTAGTTTGGGCCAGATGATTTCGGTATTTAAGTAAATGTGGTCGCGATAATTGGAGGCTTAGACTTGCGATAACACATTTTGGGATTTGTTTAGCCGTTTTGTTGACAACCTTAGTTTTGGTGGAAACCCTCGGTAAACGGAAATCGTGTGGGGAGTCCCATTAGAGTTCAAGAATGGTGGAATAACTAAGTGTCAACCTTTGTGGGTTGGAGATTGGGAACCGTTAGCATATTCGGAGGGTGTAGTCCGATTTTAAACGAAACGAGGATAGCGGTTGCAGGAAATCCTAAGATACTCAAGCGTAATGAGTAGATTTTTTAGTGATGATTTTCCTTGGGCGGTAAAGGAACCTGCCGGATGACTGATGTTGTGACGAGTCCTTGGAGTCTTTTAGAACTCGTGGAGTTACGTGACAGTAAATGGTAAGGATGATTGGAGTTGATGATTTTGTTGGGTTCATTAGTGAACAAACCTTGGGGTGATTTAGAATCCGAAACTGGAACGAGATGTATGGAACATCTAAGGTTGGGAGACGACCGGAGTCGTTTAACTAGGAGTTATCCTAGTGGTTGGAATGTTGTTACGGACAGGTAACGTGTACTTGAAGGAGTTTTGTTGGTAAGAAATTATTCGAGGAATTGTCTTTGTAAGACTGTGTGGGGGAAAATTAGATTTCAGTAGGAATTATTTAATTTTGGCCGGCATTGAGTCGGTTAGCCGTGATTTGTAAAGGATGTAGATTTCGAGGACGAAATCTTTCAAGGTTGGTAGAATTGTAACACCCGTGATTTTCGGGTAAGTACGACTTTGATTCAGGAGGAATCGATCTTGTAAGGAAATTATGGAAAATAGGATTTGGAGTTAAATCCTAGTTTTAATTTTCTTGTTGGATGGGGAATTCGAATACGAGTCCAACGGTCCTTTCCGGAGCAAAAACGGAGCTATAACGAAGAAGTTATGGCCGAAACCGCGTTTTAGAAGGGAACCAAACAGAAGCTGGCGCCGATCTTGGCGCCGATTGATCGGCGCCGAGCACCTGGACGAAATAAATTCGGGTTTTAACCCCTTTTCTCCCTTTCTTTTTCATTCCCTCATCTCTCTCTCGATTTTCTTCACTTCCCTCACCCTCTCTCAGCCGATTGCTCTCAAGAAACACCATCCCCTCCCCTCTCCTTCCTCATTTCTTCACGAAATCGAACCCTTTACCACCATTGATGATCTTTTTAGGAGTTTGAAGCTTTTGGGAGTTTTGGAGTTCTTCCTTGACGGATTCAAGTGATTAAGGTAATTCCTTGTTAGATTTTTGTTATAGTTCACTTCCCTTCCGTTTTGTGATGTTGTGGGTTGAATTTGGTGGCGATCGGTTGGGGGAATCGTTATCCCCTTTATGTTTGGAACTAGGGTTTGATAAATTGGGGGTTTTGGTGTGTTTGGGTTGGATGACAATTCCTTATGGTTGGATCGTGATATTGATGGTTGGGATTTCATAAATCTAGGTTTTGGAAGTTTTAGATTGATGATGCAAACTTCATCAAAGGAGCTTACGTTGGAGAAACTCTAGATTTAGCATAAATCTAGCAAGGTGAGTTCAAGTTACTTTGCGAAAACGTTGTACATGCCAAAATGAGTATTTTACAAATATATGTGTGATTTACTTGAAAATGTATGTGGTTAAGTTATTTGATTGATTTAACTCTTTTGAAGTGTTTATCTTCTTAAATGTGTAAAACACCCATATTTGGGGCTTTTGGATGTTTGGATGGTTAGAAACCATAAATTGTCTTTAAAAGATTATTTGCTCAAAATGAGGTTTAATTGATGGTTTAATCATATATGTGTAAATGATTGTGTAAACCAATTGGGAAATACACTTTTAAGTGTTATGTGTCATTTTGAGAATTATAAGGGTGTGAGTCCTTTGGGAAACCCTTTTTGATTAACCAGTGATGAGTTTTGGGGTTAATGATGATTTTGAAGTATAGCTTGCCTAAACAAAGTTTAAATGTGTTTTTGACCGACGTATGGGTCTAGCAAGCTTGGAGCACTTTGCTCGGTTTTAACTGTGAGTAAGTCTTGGGGACATTTGTCTGGTTTAAATGGCTCAATGTGGAGTCTTGTTTATGGGTTTCTTTTATTGCACCGTTTTGCATTTATTGCACGTTGTTGAATATTTACATGCTTGGGTTAGTGAGTCCCTCTGGTATAGGCATGTTGTTTAGACTGTATTGCATTTGGATCCATAGGCATGTTAGTCAGTCGTCGGTAATGGTCGGTTGGGTATCTCGGGGTTGGACCTCGGTATTCATGTTTTATGACCGTGACTTTCCAGTAGGCACATGGAGGATATAGTCTTGGGCACTTACCTTGGAGGTTTGTGTATCGATCCAAGCCTTCGGGATGTATACCTTAGAGGTAGTCCCGATGTGCCGGGCCTTGAGGCGTTACCAAGTAGGTAGACGTCAAGGTGTATCTTCAATTACGGTGTAACTGGGTTTCGTAGAGCAGAGTCGTGGAATAGGCCAGACGTATGTGGTAATTCCCGATTTCGTTGGGAGGGTAGAGATAGACATAACGTAACTTGTAATCTCTACTCCCAGTTGTGCGATGAATGTTGTATGGGTGGTATACTTATGTGTTACCTCCACCTTCAACGGATACGGGTCTCCCCCGTTTATAGTATTTGGATTTTATACATTTTACGTTTGCGTGAGTTGGCTTCGTATTATGTTTCCAATGAAAGATTACATTTAAATGGATGTTTTCCATGTTTTAAGGGTTGAGTATGTATTGTCAACCGTGATTGAAGGTTTTGCCTAAAACTAGAATTATTCACGTATTTGAGTGAGTTGGGATTGTAACTCATTTTTGGGAAAACGCTTTACACTTTTGGGAAGGATTCCCATGGATTTTGAGTGCGCTGGAAAAGGAGGCATTTGTACCGTTTGTGAAATCTTTTTGGAAATGATAGTATTTGTCGCAACTTTCATTTAAAAGATTTACTTAGATCATGACTATAACTACTACCTTTTGATTTATGAATTTATATAGTCATGATGAAATGCTTGAACTCACTAGGCGTAAGCCTAACCCTTTTATTTGTCGGCATGTGCAACAGGCTCAGGTTGGGGGTAGCTCTAGCTACATTATGAAGTGGAGAGTGCTAGTAAAGTGCACGAGAGGTAACTTGAGTAGTGAAGTCTTCCGCACGTACTTGGAATTAGCAACTTGTGTTGTGTTAATTAACACCCATTTAAGTTATTCTATTTGGGAATTATAATGTTTAAATTCCGAGGTATATTAAGGAGTGAATTGTAGAAATGATTTTATCTTGTTGGGTAATTTATTGAAATTTTATTTAGTTGCTCGTTCCGAATTTGAGGGTGTTACACTCTAAGCCTCGAATCGCTATAATCTCTCGTAAATTTGGAAGGGATTCGAAGAAGAACGACAAGTGAATCACGAAACTTCTCTCGAAATACATTCTGAAAAACTAAAAAATGAAATACCCACCAAAGTTTTCTATTTATGCAAAAGATCGTGTCAGGTCGAGCCCAACGTTGGTCGCCACATGTCCCCAACAGATCAAAATACTCGACAGATCGACGACACCTGGCAGCGACAGCTGGTAAGCATCATCATGCGTCAGTATGACGACACGATCCCGTTTCCTTTTCAACTTCTCGTTCAGTTAAAATTGGACTAATCCAATTCCAAGATAATTCTCAACACGTGTCACGATCCCGAACACCCGACAAGCAAAATTTAAAATTCGAATTTGCCATCCTACTTTCAAATTTTGGGGGCAAACTGTTTGGGCAAAATTTCACCAGTCTCGACAACGACCAAGTTAAGGAAAAGACCTATTCCTTTTTCTTATAACGAAGGTAAAATCGTAGTACTTTCTCTCACGATTAAAGATAAAATCGAAAGTCTTTTACCTCACGACACTCGACCTCGACGTCGCCTAATTCACACGACCGTCGCCTAAAACCATGCGACCTCGACCGACTAACGCGCTATACGACTGTTATGTTTGTTCGATGTTTAATGCAGGAGTCAACACCATTAATGGACAACGACTATAACCGACGAAGTCAGTTAAGAACATCTAATCCCGCATTAAAGACATCGACCGTTACGACAGTTACCAAAGTCCTTAATGATCCAATTAAAGTGCCCGAAGACTATAAATATCAAGACGGAACACAGATACAACATAGAACATCAGACACAAGCACTCGAACTCTGAAGAACATTTGAAGCACAGAAATCGCTCACAGAAGAATCGCTCTCGACGCACGACATCAGCACACGACATCAGCACACGACACTTCACTTTTACACACGACGCACACTGTTTTACATTAGAAAACACTTGTTACTTTACATTTTCGAAGTCTTTCCTTCATTTGTATTGTAATCTCTATACGATCGACACCAGAAACACAAGGACATCGCCCCTGTTTGGCGACCATAGTGCAGCGATGACTTCCACAGTCGTCCGCGGGTTTTTTTTTTCTCGTTGAGGTTTTTCCCGCGTCACCAGAATCTCCGTCTCATTTATATTTTCATCTTTGTCGCACGCTTTTGTCAAATGATTCCTTTCTTTAGTTGTTAAAGTCCACATCGACCTTAAGTTGTACTTTGGTGTGATTTTTGGCATTAACAGACGGCGTCCTGGATAGGGCGAAAATTTTCCCGAACTTGGGAAAATTCCTCCTACCAGCCTTCAAGGACCGTTATCGTGGCACTACCGTGGACGAGACAGGGTCTCACGTCGCATGCATGGCCTTCCTGGTGAGTTTTTCATTTTCGTCGTATGTTTTCTCTCTTATAAGATAGACTTATCATTTTTCGTGCGGCTGCAGGCATTTCAGACGTCGTTGTGCCTTTTTGGCCAACTGGAGGGGCTCCAGAAAGTCAAACATTGCATCGCTGAGAAACTTCAGCGAGCACAAGAGGATGAGCGTAAAGCTCGAGAGGATGAGCGGGCGGCTAAGGCCAAGGCGGAGGCTCTCTCCGTTCAAGTGGACGATCTCAAGAGTCTTCTGGAGACGTCATCGCTAGAGAAGGAAGAGCTCCATAATCGCCTCAAGGAGACGTTGGAAAGGGCCTCTCCTTATGAAGCAGAGGTGACGAAGATTAAAGCATCCCTCACCGTGCGCGAAAAACAGGTGGGGGAGCTCAAGTCGTCGGTTAAGGCCGCTGAGGGCAAGACGGGGGCCTTGGAGGAGAAGCTCCTCTCATTTGAGGCGTTGACCCGTCTGAAGGTCAGGGCGGCAATTATGCGCCGTCACCTGCAGGGGAAAAACCCTTTGGCTGGCGTATAGGCCGAGGTCGCGTCCTACCTCAAACACATCAGGACCGAAGAGGATATCGATCAAGAGGTTAGGGTCGACGACACTGACTCCGCGGAGACCAAGACTAGGTGGTGCGGAAGACGAGGCTGGAGTCGACCACGGCCCTCAGTAGACCTTTGTACTTTTGTAACTTTTATTTTGTTCTAGGGCGACCGTTGGTGGTCTTGCCTTGGTCTTGTACCACCTTTGGATTAATACAAGTAGGTATTTCATTATACTTTCGTGTGCTTTACTTTGTTGTAAATAAACAAAATAAGCTAGTTTAGAAAGTAGTAAAGCGAACGTAGAATCGTACGACACATGCACATATAACTTTAGAAGTAGTCGGGCGTCCGGGCCGAAAAAATATTCTAAGCATGGAGTTCAAGTCATAAGACTCTGATTCCGACACTTAGTTTAAAGAACACATGTGATGATCATAAGACCTGTTTAATGAACCTAAGATTCCTTTTGTGATATGCAAGTCTTAGAGACTTTATTCCTCACGATGAAGGTCGTAAGATTGACATTCGCGCGATCCTGCGAACCTACAATGTAAGACTAGAGGGTGGTCGTTGGTTTGACCAACGACCCCCTGTAGGTTCCCAGATTCACGTTGTATCATATTAATGGTAGTAAAATAGACAGCGGAAGCATATTAAATAAAGCCATTAAAATGAGTGATTGTGTAAACGATAAGTGAACTATGAGAATCAAATATTGAACAGTAAAATGATAACAAGATCAGATATAAAAGCTGCTCATATATTGATAATGAATCACACCAAGAACAAGTTAAAGTGTGTTCGGAAATCTCATAGGACAACAATATCGTACGGAGGTAGTGCTCGGGATTGTTGCAGTGTGTGTTTAAACAATTGTGGAAAAACTACTCTTCCCAAAGCTTACAATTGTTGTTCCACTACCTCGCTATTTATAGACCTGATAAAGTGTAGACAGTGTACTATCGTACCCTTGAATGACACGTGGAAAGTGTGTCTTCAATCTTTAGGGCATACGTGGAAATTGTGGACACGTGTCTAACACTTAAGGTTTCCTACGAGACTTAGGCTGACAGAGGTCTTTTACTTCACAGAGCTCTGTCGCAAGAGCTATGTTGGTCTTCTGTTGAATACTTGTTCTCTTGTTGGAATTCTTCGACAGAGCTCTGATGAGCTCTGTTGGATCCGTCAGAGCTCTGTTGAGCTCTGTTGGTCTTCTTTGATGAACATCTTCCAGGTCTTCTGTCTGATCTCTGTTGGTCTTCTGACTTGGAACTATTTTCAATACTTTTACATCAGATGCTTTGGGACTAACAATCTCCCCCTAAGTATTGAAAATAAGAAAATACAAAGTAGCAGAGATATTAACAAAAGAACAGAGAACTTTTCCCTCTGTTAGCCTTTGTACTATTCCTTCAAGATATTACAATGCAAAAAGAGAATGAGTACAAGTTTAAGCAAAATTATCTCCCCTTAAGATTCTGTCAAATCTTCTGATGAGTTCTCGAAAGTTCAGCAGAAGGTTGATTTCGGTGGTGAAGCTTCTCTGTTGTTCTTCCGGACACTTGTCTCTTGGGAGATTCTGAATGATGTCTCTGAGGTACTCCAGCGACTCTGATGAATACTTGTGGGTTTCAGAAGCTCTGAGGGCCTTCTTGATTTTTCTCTGTCGGCAGATGAACACTGGAGGATCTCCAACTACGGTTCCGGTTCTGTAGTGCTCATAGCCTTGAAGGCTCTCATTTGGTGGAGCAGTCGCTAGTTCTTCTACTTCGAACTCTATGCCTAGCTGAAAGTCAATCTGAATTCTTAGATTTATGTGCTATTGCATAGCGAAGCGTACCTCAGAAAGTGCTGTTCTTGCCTCTTTGTATCTGTCACTGAAGTTGTAACAGTAGGCATGGAGTTGAATCAGATCATAAGGGTTCAGAAGTACCAGGTCGTTTTCATTGAAGTGCTCAACCCTGTTGTCGTTTGATTCAACTATGAACTCGTGATAGCTCATTTGTATTCTGTTGTGCCGAAAGGTCTTCTGCTTGATGTCTACGATTCTGCGGATTCCAAAGTTTGAGTGTATATTTCTGTTCAATCTGGACTTGGTTTCGATGAATTTCCGTCTAACGTCAGAGATCGTATTTATCCTGCAGGGGCTTAAGTATGGATTGATGGGCACAACATTTGTGGGGATGGTGTCATGGTCACCATAAAGATAGGCAAAGATTTCTTCTAGTGGAGGTTTGCCAGAATGTTGAGTTGAGGATTCGGGGTTCTGTTCTGTTGGCATGGGATTTGGGTCTTCATGAGTTTCTGCCATGAGTATGTCAATGTGGGCAGATTCTTGTGTTGTTTGGGTTTGGACTTGAGGTTGGGCTTGGTTCAAAGGGTCTTCAGCAGAGAATGGGTCGGTTCTCTCTTGTTATGTTCTTGGTGAAGTAGGAGGGGTGTCCAGGATAATAACCTCAGGTGGTTGTTGAGAGGATTCTGTAGGCTTGATGATTCTGTCTTTGAACATGTAATCAAAAACCACCATAGTCACCTCTGGTAAGTCTTCAGAAGTATTCCCTTGGTCTCCTACTTTAGTTGCCTCAGCCTCAGATACCTTTTCTTTTCCCTTAGCAGATCCCTCAGCCTCTGTTGCAGGTTCCTTTTCCTTCTCTTTTTCCTTCTCTTTCTCCTTCTCCTTCTCTATATCCTTCTCTTTCTCCTTCTCCTCCTCCCCCTTTTGTTGTTCTGAGGACTCACCCATCTGATTGTCTGACTGATCTTCTGTAGCATCCTCAAAGTCATCATCATCGTCAGAGGATTCAATTCGAGCTTTTGGTGAGGGCGGAACAACAAACTTTGGGACAGCCTTATGCCTTTTGCTCGAAGGTTCTTCTGCAGGTGCTTCTTCAGCAGGTCGTTTTGATGTAGAGGTCTGTAAAATAATATTAGTGAAGTCTAAGGCTGCTTTTCGCATCACCTCTTCTACCTCTGTTGCTGCACCTCTGATTTCTTCCACTTGAGATTCGAAGTTGACCTTGTGTGTATCGAGTGAGGCTTGCACATGCTGTTCCGTTGATTTGGCCTTCATCACGAATTTTGAGGAGATTGACATCATTTTGCTTAGAACTTTTCTGCTGAACTCACCCATCTGACCGACATTCATTGGTAAGTCATTGGGTCTGGGGCCAGAGAGCTGGATAGGTGCGGCAGAAGAAGTCGTGGCTTCTGTGATGGCGGTCTTAACAGAGTTGTTGATCAGCTCTGTCAAGGTTCTGATGTTGGAGTCTGATAGAGAAGGGGTTGGCAGGGTTCTGTTCATCTGAGCCGTATGATTTTCTGCTAAGAGGGTCTTCAGAGCGGCTACTTCTGTCGTTAATGTCTGAACCTTTTCCTGGAGAGAAGCATTCTCCTTGCGAATCTGCTCCTCCTTTTGATCATTGATAAGTTTATACTCATTCAAGGAGTTGTTGATACTGTCACAGAAGCTTGTGAACTCTGGTCGTGTGACAGTGTCAACGGGGATATCCTTGGTACCAATACATGGTTCCAAGTTAACTTCGAGCTCAGAGGTGCCTGCTTCAAGAGTTGTTTTTAGGTTGGCTATTGTAGGACTTCCACCCGATCCTTGATGTTCCCTTTGAGGGGAAACAACTACAGGTGTTCTGATCAGAGTTTCCTCTTCCAGCTCAGGTTCTGAAGAAGGAAATCTGGTGTGATGGGAAGCATTTGGATCAAGCATTGTCTTCCTTTATTCTACTATGGTCTCCCATTGTCCCTGAGTCGGACAGATGCTACGTGAGATTACAAAGATCTCTGGTCTAATTTGTGTAGTCTCTAAATGAGCCACAGAGGCATCATCGTGTGGAGGTGACCTATCGATGTCGTGGGGCAAAGTGACATCATTACCGAATATGGATCCCCCAGTTTCGTGCATATCAGAGGCATGAAGAGTTGCCTCTGATGGTATAGGCTGGTTGGGGTTCGAGGTGTGCACCTCTGTTTCAATATCACTCTGGTCTTGATCACCAGGGATAGCATGTGTGGAAGCACTGGGATGTGGGCTAGGATTTCTCTCAGATGTGTCATCTTGGACATCTTCTTCTATCCTCACATTTTCCTCGGATCCTATGGCTGTAGAACACTCGGGTTCCTCTCCATTATCCTCTTTCTCACCAGTATCAGTGGAAAGAACTTCGACCTCTGGTGACTCCTGTACTTTATGAACAACCTCTCTAGGAGATGCTCTGTCCTCTAATTCCACTCTAGAGGAAGACCCCACTTCGGGTACTCTTGCCTCTTCTTCCACTCCTATTTCCTCACTCATACTCTCTTCAGATGGCTCAGAGCCTAAGTATGCTGGGGTTCTCACCTCAGGTTCTTGAGGTTGAGCAGCATGTCTATAGTTTTGGATAGAAATGTGGTCTGGGCTTATCAGAGCGAGCATTGTACCTGGAATGCGTCGAATGAGGGGATATTCTCCTGAAGTGGTGGGATTGAATCTGGTCATGACCCAGTTCCTGAACGTGTTGCCTTGTTGAGTCAATTCCAGACTCTGAAATGCTCTTCTGATCACCAACCCGATAAACCTTGGAAACTTGATGTTCTTTAGGAATTTATGTTGCCCAACTTCTCCTCCTTTGGCAATGGCAGAGGTCTTGAGATTGACAGAAGTGAGAAGGTCGGTGTAGAGAATGCTGGCATAGTCAAGATTTCTTTGAAAGAACAATCCATACATTATCTGTAGGATTTCTATGCTGGCTTGATCTTGAATACCAGATTTTCCTGTGAGGGTTCGGTTCAGTGCAGAGAACATGAAATTCCACACTAGTGGTAGATTCTGTCTTTTGAATGCTCCGATTCGGGTGATATCTTTGTTGTAGCCTAGAAAACGTACAAACTCCAGAAGGACAGCAGTATTGGGTGGCTTCTCGAAAGCTTCTATGTTGAGCTGTCGCTTGCTCTTCATTCCAAGGATTCTCCGCAGGGTAGTTGCTCTGATTCTGATCGTTCCAGAACCTCCATCTCGACCGGAATCCACATTGCCGATTATTCCGTTGAGCTCTTCTACGTGTTGGCATGTAGTCCACCATTGCTTGATGTAGAGCTCAGGAATGTTGTCGTCGAAGTCTGTTAGGGCTTTGAAGATTTCTGAGTTTCTGAAGAACTCCAGAAATATGTGGTATGTGGGTAGATAGAGAGCAGGGTTTGGATCTAATCGATGGTTGCTTTCAGCAAATTCGTATGGAAGAATAACAATTTGGTCGACGGGACCAATACGGCTTGAATCTGCTGAGTTTTGGGGGTTTGCCATTGTTGCAGGTTTGGGTTTTGAAGGTTTGAATGAAGAGAAAAGATGAACAGGGTTTTAGATAACTTAGAAGGCGTAAGAAATGGAAAGGTTTAAAGGAAATGGGTATTTATATGGGAAATGTGTGGCTGGATCACGGTCATAGGTACTGTAGGTACTCGAGGGTTGATTAGTGGAACGGTTGCTACAGTGAGAACGTGGGAACAGCTAGCGGTTTGTCTTTCAATTAGAGATTGCCACGTGGATTTGTTCTGACCACTTTTTGTGCAAGTAAACCGTCGTGGTTAGAGATGTGTGGGTTACAAGTGGTTGATGTTTATAAATGACCTGCACTCTGATGACGTGTTTCTGATGACGTGGCAGAACAAGCTAACAGAGCTCTGATGGAGCTGTGTTAAGTTGCTTCTTTTGTGGCCTTCATTTCTTACCGTTACCTTTACCAGAACTTGTTCTGATGTGAGATGGTCAGAACTTTACATGTTTAAACAGAGTTCTGATGAGAAGCAACAGAGGCTCTGATGAGATGTCATAGTTCTGACTGGTTCTCCAAAAGATTTAGCTTTAAGCTCAAAAAGTAAAGTCAATTTGGTTTGGAAATTTGATTATTGACTTGCTCCCCCTAAAACCATGTAATTTTCCTTTATAAGCTCCCCCTCGATAGATTAGTCCCCCTTCCCTTTTTTTAAACAAAAGAACGCTTTTGTACGACCATGGAGAGAAAAAATGCGTGACATAATTCTTGTGTACAACAGAACTCTGTTGAACTATCCTACCCAACCTTTTGACAGAGCTCTGGTAGAAACAACAGAGCTTCTGTTGATTTTAAACAGAGTTAGGAGGACAAGTTCAGCATACCCAGTTTGCTGATTAGGAAGTTAAATCTCCTTTCATTTAGGGCTTTTGTAAACAAATCAGCAAGCTGGAGGTCTGTTGAAACAAAGTACATTTCAATAGTCCCTTTTTCAACATGATACTTTATGAAGTGATACCTTATGTCGATGTGCTTGGTCTTTGAGTGCTGAACTGGATTCGCAGTTATGGCAATGGAACTCTTGGAGTCACATAGAATTGGAATCTTACCATACTCCATACCATAATCTCTGAGTTGTGTCTTCATCCATATTACTTGGGAACAACAACTAGCAGCAACAACATATTCCGCTTCTGCTGTAGAGGTTGAAACACAGTTCTGTTTCTTGGATGTCCAACTCACCAACTTTTCTCCAAGCATTTGGCAGCTACCAGAGGTACTCTTTCTGTCGTTCATGCATCCTCCATAGTCTGAGTCTGTGTAAGCTACAAGCTCGAAACCAGAGTTAAGAGGATACCAGAGACCCAAAAAATTGAGTCCCTTTCAGATATTTAAAGATACGTTTGACAGCTGTTAAATGAGTTTTGGTAGGATTTGCCTGAAATCTGACACAAAGACAGGTTGCAAACATTATATCAGGTCTACTGGCGGTTAAGTACAAAAGTGACCCTATCATGCCTCTGTAGTGCTTTACATCTGTTGGTTCACCATTTGGATCAGAGTCAAGTTTAACTCCAGTGGCAATAGTAGTTTTCATTGGTTTTGAATCATTGAGCTTATATTTTTACAACATGTCAGAGATGTATTTGGACTGACTTATGAAAGTCCCTCTGTCAGATTGTTTGACTTGTAAACCCAGGAAGAAAGAGAGTTCTCCCATCATGCTCATTTTGAATTCACTTTTCATTAAAGTTTCAAAGTTATCACAGTACTCTTGCCGTGTAGACCCAAAGATAATATCATCAACATATATTTGTACCAGAAGTATATCATTTTTATATCTCCTGAAGAATAGAGTTTTATCGACGGTACCTTTTTCGAAGTGATTGACCAACATAAATTTGGACAGAGTTTCATACCAGCCTCTGGGAGCTTGCTTAAGACCGTAGAGAGCTTTGTCTAGCTTGTAAACGTGGTCTGGAAACTCTGAGCATTCAAAACCAGGTGGTTGCTGGACATAGACTTCTTCTTGTAGTTTGCCATTCAGAAATGCAGACTTGACATCCATTTGATAGACCTTGAAACTCTTATGAGCAGCATAGGCTAGGAAGATTCTGATTGCTTCTAGCCTAGCCACAAGAGCAAAGGTTTCGTCATAGTCAATCCCTTCTTCCTGTCTATATCCCTTTGCAACCAGACAGGCTTTGTTTCTGATGATAATCCCATCTTCATCCTTCTTGTTTCTAAACACCCATTTGGTTCCAATATATGTTTTTCCTTTTGGGAGTGGAACCAAGGACCAGACTTTATTTCTCTCAAATTCCAGAAGCTCTTCTTGCATAGCTTCGATCCAATTTGGGTCCTCTAGGGCTTCAGAAATCTTCTTCGGCTCAATCATGCTTAGAAAATTTACAAAGAAAACTTCATTGATTGTGGCCGATCTTGTCTTTACACCATCTTCAGCATCACCAATTATAAGATGATGAGGATGATCCTTTGTCCATCGTGTCATGGGAGCATGGACAACGGGTGGCGTCTGTGCTTCTGATGGGAAAAGACGAACTTCAGCATCAGAGTTCTGTAGGTTTGGACCAGGGCTCTGTGGCACACAACTTTGGAGAGTGGCCTCATTGCTCTGAGAGTCATTAACAGGGCTCTGTGATGGTGAACTTTCAAATAAGGAATTTCTTCCGATGTTTGTCATCAGAGGTGATGAAGGCTCTTGTTCAGGTTCTCTTTCATTCTGCTGAGGTTCCTCATTTCTCTGAATTACTCCTGTAGACAGAGAAGTAGATGGTGAAGTATTAGAGGGACCAGTGAGAGATGTACCTGTCAGATTTTGATCTGTTGAGTTCTGAGCTTGATCTCTTCTGTTAATGTTATCATAGGAATCATCATCGAAGAAATCATTGAACATGAGATTGATGTCTTCTTCCCTTGATCTAGAGGAAGTTATCTTCTCTTGTTCTGTCTGTATCCCCTCTGTTGATTTTCGATCAGAGGAGCTTGATATGCTTTCATCAAAGGACACATTTACACTCTCTTGAATGACCCGACATCTAGTGTTGTAGACTCTGTAGGCTTTAGAGGTTAAGGAATAACCAATAAAGATTCCTTCGTCTGCTTTCTTGTCAAACTTTCCCAGATGTTCTCTGTCATTCAGTATGAAGCACTTGCAACCGAAGACATGAAAGAATTTCACATTTGGTCTTCTGTTGTTAATGAGTTCATAAGGAGTCTTCTTGAATCTTTTTACAATTACAGCTCTGTTTTGGGTAAAACATGCTGTTGAGACTGCTTCTGCCCAGAAGTTCATTGGAAGGACAGAGCCAACCAACATGGTTCTGGCGGCTTCTACCAGAGTTCTGTTCTTTCTTTCCACAACTCCATTTTGTTGTGGAGTTCTGGCAGCTGAGAAGTTTTGGGAGATGCCTTCCTCTGTTAGGTATGCATTGATTCTGTCATTCTTGAATTCTGTCCCTATATCATTTCTCAACTTCTGTACCTTTAGATCTAACAGAACCTGTATCCTTTTCAACAAACTTATCAGAATTTCTGGGACATCAGATTTTACTCTGATGAACTCAATCCAAGTATATCTAGAGTATTTATCAATTAAAACAAGGATATACTTCTTGCCCGACAGACTTTGCACAGAGATTGGACCGCAGAGATCCACATGAAGCATATGCAAAGGTCTGGGACAACTGTGATCACTCTTTGTTCTGTGTGAAGATCTTTTCATCTTTCCAAGTTCACAAGCAGAACAGAGATGGTCTTTGTCAAATTTCAGAGAAGGAAGTCCTTTTACTAACTTCAGTTTCACGAGTTTGTCAATATTTCAAAAGTTTAAATGAGCAAATCTTTTGTGCCAGAGCTAGGCATCTTCATTATTCAAAGACACTAAACAGAGTCTCTCTGTTGTAGTGTTTTGGTTTGGTTTGAAATTCATTTTGTAGAGATTGCCTTTTCTATCAGCTCTTAAGAGTTCTTGACCAGTCTTGGAAAGTGTTAGAGCATTGTTGTATTCAAGATTTACTGTAAAGTCAATGTACTGTATGAGTCTATACAGTATTGTGAATGCCTTTATACCTTGTATGTTATGGGTATAAATAGGCTTGTCTAGACCATTTGTTAGTAACACTTTAGAAAGCTTTTGTAATCTTTTAGAAACCTTTTGTAATCCTTTGAGCTCAATACATGGATGACATATTTCCTCTCTAGATTCTCTCTCACTACATTCATATCTTATTGCTAGAGATCTGGGTTTTCACAATTGGTATCAGAGCTAAACAGAAGATTCAAGCAGATCGAAGACCAATACAATATAACAAATTTTAAATATGATGAATTAAACTCCAGTTACAAAACCAAAATGTTTGAACCAACTGGATTTAGTTCGTTGTTTTCCGATGAATCTATGGCTAAAACAATTGTTGACAAAATCAATGAACCTATATCTGTTAAAACTAAATCTAACGTTGAAATGGAGTCAAATAATACATCAGATTCTGACAAAAGGGAGTTTGTTCCAGAAACTTCTTCTGAATTTCCTAATTTGGACTCAGCTTTACTTAAAATTGTTGATTTAGAAAATCAATTTCCAAATGGCAATTAGATTTTGAAAAATTAGAGGATGATCGTGATAATATTGGACTAGAATTTGATCATACAAAAAGGATCAATCTTGATCTTAAGAGTGAGATTCAAAGACTAGAATCCAAATTAGATGAAATATCAAACTCTAAGGCCTCAAAAAGTTGTGAAAAATGTTCAAAACAAGCTGAATCCAAAGATCAAAATAAATCTTGAAGTATGTTTGATCCTTTTGAAAAGCTCAAATTTTTTAAAGAAAAGAAAAATCTTGAATTAAGATGTGTAGAACTTTCGAAACAAATTTCAGATTTTGAAAAAGTTCTATTTCTAGAAAAAGAAAAGCAGAAGAAAGAAAGAACTGAATTTGAAATAGAATTAAAGTTTTGTGAAGTCTACCATAAAAAGTTTTCATCAAAGGTATCTGATTTAAAAACAGAACCAGCTTCAAAAGGAAAAGAGAAACAAAAATCATCTGAAAATAAATCTAATTTGTTTTCAAGTGATCCAGTTTCAAAAGGAAAAGAGAAAGAAAAATCATCCGAAAATAAATCTAATTTGTTTTCAAGTGATCCTTCTACCTCTAAAGGTTCTGACAATGTTTCTTCTTCTTTCTCAGAAATGGATGAAGAAAAGTATGTGGATTTGAAGGAACAAGTTCTGAATAGCAAGAATAGAAGCACCGACTCTGAGAAATGTAGTTCTTTGAACAAAAATTGTATACATTCTTGTAATGTTTGCAATGTTTGTGGCAATAATAATTCCGCAATTTCAGATTTCAAATTATTGTCACAAGCTAAAAGAAGAATTCATTGTGCTCACTGTTGGGATAACTATTTCAAGCTAAACAGAAATGCTCCAACAAATAAGAAGTCTAAAACTTCTTCCTTCTCTTTAAAATCCTCAACAAACAAATTTGCCAAAATGTTTGGTTTCAGATCAAACAAACAGAATAAAAAGATGAAAGAAAAGAAAACAGTTGAAGTAAATATGGATTGGAAATGGATTCCAAAAAATGAAGTTAACAAACCAAATTTACTCAATCGTTTAACTTTTAAAGGCAAAATTCAGGGGGCATCAAATGTCATTAATAAACTGATCCATACTAACAAGAAAGGACCCATGCAGATATGGGTACCTAAAATAAGATAATTGTTTCTTAACAGGACCGTCATGTGTGGGTCATTGATTCGGGAGCATCTAGACACATGACGGGGTACAAGCACTTCTTGCAAGATTTTATTGTACATCCTGGAGGATCAGTGGGATTTGGAAATGACTCAAAAGGTCACGTTCGAGGCTACGGAACGTTGAAAAATGACTCAATGCAAATTGAAAAGATTTTGTATGTTGAAGGTTTAGGGCATAACCTTTTCAGTATAAGTCAGTTCTGCGACAAGAACTGTAAGGTGTTATTTGATAAAGATTTTTGCTACATCTTGGATGCAAATTGGTCAGAAATCTTCAGAGCAAAAAGATGCGGAGACTTATACATGACTGATTTTACAACTCTTGTTGCTTCTAATCAAGTCTGTCTTGTATCAAAAGCTTCACAAGAAGAGTGTTGGTTATGGCATCGAAGGCTCTCGCATCAAAATTTTCGCAGCATCAACAAGCTTCGAATTGATGGATTAGTTTCCGGGCTTCCTGAAATGAAAATTGACAAAGTTTCTGTGTGTCCAGCTTGTGAAATGGGAAAGATGAAACATGTTTCTCACAAGACCAAGACTTTGTCTAATTGTAACAATGCCTTGGAATTAATTCATATGGATCTCTGTGGCCCAATGCGAACTCAGTCAATGGGAGGAAAGAAATATATCTTGGTTATGGTTGATGAGTTTTCGCGATATACTTGGTTGGATTTCTTACGACTCAAGTCTGAAGCACCCGAGCAGATCATTAAATTCATCAAGAAGATTCAAACTCTTCTACAACGCCCTGTTCGAAAAATCCGAAGTGACAACGGAACTGAATTCAAGAATGCAACTCTTCAATATTTTCTTGAATCCGTTGGAATAACTCATAATTTTTCTGCCCCAATTACTCCACAACAAAATGGAGTAGTTGAACGGAAAAATCGAACTCTTGTAGAAGCTGCTAGGACGATGCTTGCTTACTCGGGTCTTCCACCAAGTCTATGGGCTGAAGCAGTATCCACAGCGTGTTTTACTCAAAACAGAACTATCATAAATAAACGCTTTAACAAAACTGCGTATGAATTAATCAACAATTGCAAACCTAACATCAAATTTCTGCGTGTATTTGGATGCAGGTGTTTTGTGATGAAAGATCGTGAATATCTTACAAAGCTTCAAGTTAAAGCTGATGAGGGTATCTTTATAGGCTATTCCTTGAACTCGAAAGCATACAGGATTTATAATAATCGAACAAAATCAGTAATCGAGAGTATCAACGTTATGTTCGACGAGACTGTGACGTTGACTTCTGGACAATTTAGTTCAGAACTCGTACAGAAATCTGAAGCTTCTACTAAAAATGGAGTAGAACCTGTGACGAAACAGTTTTCTAATTCAGCTTTGAATTATAATAATACTACTGATTTAGATTTACTATTTCATGATGCATTTATGGATTACTGTGCAGATATGGAACCACCAATCACATCTGTGAATGCATCTCAGAATCAAACGAGTGCAAATATCTCCGGTCCAACTGAAGATGTTGATACTAGTACTTCTGTAGAAACTAATGAGATTCCAAGTGAACACGTTCCTGTCTCTGAACCTGAAATTCAACCAGTTGTTCAGGTTTCAGAAAATCATTTATCGGAGACTTCCACATCTGAAGGATTAGAAACAGAAGTCAACATACCGGAAACGACAAATGTATCTTCAGCTGAATCGACAGAGGAGATTTTTGCAGTATTGGATGAAAATAATCCATCAAACACTCGTATGGATATACCAACTCTTCCAAGTAGTCATAAATGGACAAGAGCACATCCTCCGGCTGATATAATTCGTGATCTGAATGATGGAGTGAAAACCCGATCTGCGACTACAAACGAATGTTTGTACGTAAATTTTCTTAGCACGTTAGAACCCAAGAAAGCATCTGAAGCTTTACAAGATCCAGATTGGATCAACGCCATGCAAGAGGAATTAAATGAGTTCAAACGCAACGAAGTGTGGCACTTGGTGAAACGTCCAAAAGACAAAACCATAGTTGGAACCAAATGGGTCTTTAGAAACAAAAAGGACGAAGCGGGGATTATAGTCAGAAATAAAGCAAGACTGGTTGCTAAAGGTTACAATCAACAAGAAGGAATAGATTATGATGAAACCTATGCACCAGTAGCAAGGATTGAAGCAATAAGGATCTTTCTTGCATACGCAGCACATAAGAACATGAAGGTATTCCAAATGGACGTCAAATCTGCGTTTCTGAATGGAATACTACATGAGGAAGTGTATGTAAGTCAACCTGAAGGCTTTGTTGATCCCAAATATCCCAACCATGTCTACATTCTAGACAAAGCACTCTACGGCTTAAAGCAAGCACCGAGGGCATGGTATGAGACTCTGACTATTCACCTGCTTAAAAATGGATACACCAAAGGTACAATAGATACAACTCTTTTTCTCAAAAGAGAAGGTAAAGATTTAATGTTAGTACAAATATATGTTGACGACATTATATTTGGATCTACAAATCCAGATATGTGTAAAGATTTTGAAAAGGTGATGAAAAGCCGTTTTCAAATGAGTATGATGGGAGAGTTAAAATTTTTTCTTGGTCTCCAAGTGACACAATCAAATGAAGGCATTTTCATTAATCAATCAAAATATATAAATGATATGCTTAAGAAATTTGAATTAAATTCCTCTTCCACCATGAAAACTCCCATGGCTACCGGTAAGCTTTTGAACGCTGATTCATCTGGTATATCAGTCGATCAAAAGTTATACCGAGGCATGATTGGATCTTTACTGTATCTAACGGCAAGTAGACCGGATATTTTGTTTGCAACATCTTTTTGTGCACGTTTCCAAGCAAACCCGAAGGAATCTCATATTGTGGCTGTAAAGCGAATCCTTAGATATCTCAAAGGCACAAAAAATTTGGGTCTTTGGTATCCTAAGGATTCTGGGTTTGAACTAACTGCTTACACAGATGCAGATCATGCGGGAAATATGATGGACAGGAAAAGCACATCTGGTGCTTGTCAATTCTTGGGAGATAAACTAGTAAGCTGGTCATCAAAGAAGCAAACTTGTGTATCAACATCTACGGCTGAAGCAGAGTATGTGGCCGCCGCTAGTTGCTGTTCGCAAGTAATTTGGATGAAAACTCAGCTAAAGGATTATGGATATATCTTCAACAAGATCCCCATTTATTGTGATTCCAAAAGCGCAATTGCAATAACTGAAAATCCTGTTCAGCATTCCAAAACGAAACACATAGATGTCAGGTACCATTTTATCAAAGACCATGTTGAGAAGGGAACTATAGAAATGCACTTTGTACCAACAGAACTAGAACTTGCTGATCTTTTCACAAAACCTTTAGATGAAAAGAGGTTAAATTTTTTAATCAGCAAACTAGGAATGTTGAATCCTTAAGACATTGAGGGGGAGTTCGTGTTCTTGCTTACTTAAATCTATGATCATATCCTAACCCACTAGGACCCAAGTGCCATTGGGTACCAAAATCTGCTTAATCTGTTTTGCAGGTTCTTCATGTGTTGTACTGATTTGTAGATACATACCACACACATGACTGAAAACAGAAGAGAAGCGGCGTATTTCTTTGAAGAATATTTGTACCATTAAGGGGGAGACAAATCATGTATGGTTTCTGAATACATCAATTCAGGACCCGTGCTTAAATGTAAATGGCTTTTGGACAAATCAGTTCAAAACCCGTTCTTCAAAGACTATGGCTTCTGAACAACTCAGTTCAGGACCCGTACTTTAAAGACTAAGACTTCTAAACAAATCAGTTTAGAACTCACACTTCACAGGTAATATCCTTAACTGCTATATATTTTTGTTTCAAGGAACAAGTGGCAAAAGGTAACATTCGATTATATTTGTTTCTACTGATTTGAAAACTTGAATCTTTACAAATTTAATTCAATGAGATGCAATTTTCAATTTTCATTCAATGAATTAAATGCGTGCTAAAAGATGTTTTTTTTCAAGAATCTTTGTATTATCTGAGTTAGATTTGCTTCAACTTTCACCTCTGAAATAAATCGAAAGGTAAGCAAAACATGAATGAAATTATGCTGAATGCTCAAAGATATGTGAATCTGGACTTATATAGAATATAATGCTCAAAAAGCCTATTTATCAGAATGATGAATGGAAACGAAAATATGGGGGAAGCACTATGATTAAGAACCAAGTGATTGAGATATCATTCATATTTTGTGATGGAAATTCGAACTTATATAGAATATCATTTAGTTTGAAAGTTTGTGCCTGTGGCCTTTCTGGTTTGGGAGAGTAAGTCCTAAGGGGTGCTCGACACCTAGTCCCTAAGATCAACTGGTCTGGGATCGGCTGACCCAAATCCTGCAATAGAACCAGATAGAAAGCCATGTTCTACTGGTACAAATGGGTTTAAGATATATCGATGTGGCCTTTCTGGTTTGGGAAATTAAGTTCTAAGGGGTGCTCGTCACCTAGCACCTAAGGCCAACTGGTCTGGGATCTGCTAACCCAAATCCTGCTATAGAACCAGATAGAAAGTCATGTTTAACGGTGTATCTTATTCTTACTAAACTTTTTGATCAAAAGATGCCAATGAGCACAAAATCAAAAGATGCCAATGTGCACAAATCAAAAGATGCCAATGAGCACAAAATTAAAGATGCCAATGAGCACACATCTCTTGAAACTTGGGAAAATACAAAGTCGCGATAAACCCGTAAATTTGTGAAAATTCTGATTTTGGACAAATAGTGTGAGTAGAGCAAAGTATTCTTATATGTTTAAGAATTGCATACGCTTGATGCTAATCATATTTCGGATGCTAGCACACCAAATAGATTTAATAAAGGGGTTGAAACTGAACGTTTGTAACTTGATATGCAATGATGTCTTGTTTTTTGAATCCAAACACATGCATTTGATTTCATTTGATTGAAATATCTGTTAAATTTCATTAAGTTGAATTTCTTTTGTAAAGTTTTCAAATGATCAAATGTTTGTAGTTATAAAATAAAATTCAATGAATGTTATTTTCCTTGTGTAAATTTGTTTTAAAATTTGTGCTACAATTTCAAATATTGTACGTTATTGAAATATATGCATACTTTCAGGGGGAGAAAACAAATTGCTCCAGAATTCTTATTTTGAGGGGGAGCAAGGTTATTCTGTAAGGAGGAGATTGTTAGCAATACTCAAAGACACGACTGAAATTGAAAATGGTTTTCTTTGATAATGATGCTCATTTTCATCGAAAAAGGGGGAGAAATGTTTAATTCAATTTCATGTCAAAGATATCTCATGTCTAAGAGCTTTCAAGTCAATGATTCGTGAACAAAGACTGAAGATCAGGGGAGAAGGATCATGTGAAGTCTAAATATAGCTGAATTTGGTTATCTTAGTTCTGAGTGGTTCTCGGAATGCGCTTACACCTAAAAGTTCAAAAATATAGATGGTTTCGCATCCTTCATGATTCGAATTGCCCTGATTTCGAACCCTTCATAATTCGAATTGTCCTGATTTCGCACCCTTCATGATTCGAATTGAGTGATTTCGAATCCTTCATGATTCGAATTGCCCTGATTTCGGACCCTTCTTGTTCCAACTTACTTGAATTCGAATCCTACTTGATCCGAATTGAGATGATTTCGCATCCTCTAGCATCCGAATTGATGGTTTCGGATCTGCCTACATCCGAATTGATGATTTCGGATTCTTAAAGTTAATATGAGAACTAAGGTTCTTGCATCAAGAAGGATACGAGAAGTTACTGTTTGTTAAAGACTGATAAAGCTGTAAAGATCTGTTTTCATGTACAAGGCTTGAAGATAGTTTGATAAAGTATCTGTTGAAGAAGATTGACTTTACAAAGAGCTGAAGACTGGTGTCATATTTTTTTTAAATCTTGAATCCAAAGGGGGAGATTGTTAGAGCATTGTTGTATTCAAGATTTACTGTAAAGTCAATGTACTGTATGAGTCTATACAGTATTGTGAATGCCTTTATACCTTGTATGTTATGGGTATAAATAGGCTTGTCTAGACCATTTGTTAGTAACACTTCAAAAGCTTTTGTAATCTTTTAGAAACCTTTTGTAATCCTTTGAGCTTAATACATGGATGACATATTTGCTCTCTAGATTCTCTCTCACTACATTCATATCTTATTGCTAGAGATCTGGGATTTTTCAGAAAGTAACAAGGAACAATACTTCTTCCTAAAATTGACATCGAAACCGTGATCACAGAGTTGACTTATACTGAGAAGATTATGATTTAATCCTTCAACATAAGCAACTTCAGAGACTGAAACACCACCATTTACTAATGTACCATAACCTTTAATCTGTCCGCCATTGTCTCCTCCGAAGGTTACCGCACTTCCCATCTTGTTTTTGAAAGAAGTTAACAGCTCCTTATTCCCCGTTATGTGCCTGGAGCATCCAGAATCCAAGTACCAGATCTGCACACGAGGTTTCTGCAAGACAGATTAGTTCTTTTTAGGTACCCATCTCATAATGGGACCTTTCTTGCTAGGTTTTGGTGGTGCGTCAGAGGTTTTCCTTTGTGTGTTCGGAGTGGTGGAGTTTTTCTTTTGAACAGAACGACTCAGAACACAGTGAGGACCATTCAGATGATTCTGTAATTTCAATAACAGTTGAATACAATTGCAGTTGATGGAGCATGACTGATGCACATTGTTTTTATTCAAAAACTGTTTGGATGAAGCTTGATTCTGAAAGATTTTAGGACCAGATGTCTTTGCATACAATCTGTCCTGACTTCGTTTCTTAAAAACAGACTCGATTGATGTGAGGTTCTTTGAATTTGACTCTTTTGACATGAAATTCTTGGAAATGGACTCATTTGAGCGAAAAGAATTTCTTCCTTGATTTACACCGGAATTCGGAACAGACTTAGCTATCCACTTTCCATTCTGTTCTGGTGTGAATCTTACAGGTTTGAAAGCAAGAGGAACATTTGAGTTTACAAAGACACTTTTGTTTTTCTCTTTCTTCTCTACTTCTACTGCATTAGAAGCAAGAATCTTGAAATTTTTGTTGTTAATGCTTGCTACTGGTATAAATCTTGACTGTTTCTTAAAGAAAGAAACATCCTCTTTTAGATCCGGAGATCCTACCGGTAGTTGCTTTAACTTGTGTAAGATGTTCTTTTGACCACAGAAGATCTGTTCATCTACCTCGGAGTCAGAGTCACAATTAGAGGCTAGAAAGTCTCTAGTGGCTCTGTTGGAGATCTGAACTTTCTCATCTTTGGCTTTAAAGAATCAGAACTTTCTCATCTGTTGGAGTCAGAGTCACAATTACAGGAATATTTGTTTTAACAGATCTGAACTTTCTCATCTTTGGCTTTAAAGAATCAGAGATAGCATTTTCTTCAATAACTTTCAACAAATCTTCTTAAAAAGATGTTCTTATAGATTCAGAGGTAGGATAGAAAACTGGTGCTTCTGGATTCAGCTTGCTCTGTGGTATTTCAACAGAGGGGTCTGTCGCAGAAGAAACAGACTTCTGTCCTTTGAAAGAATTGAAGTTGAAGATCTCTTTAGTGCCCAAGTTCTTAACAGAATTAGGAAGTATGATTCTAGCTCTTCCTTGATCAAGAATAAACTCTGAGGATGGTTTTAAAACCTTCTTTTGACCGGAGGAGTCATAGCTGACGTTCCTATAGTTAAGATGTTTTGGTTTTGAGAAAGCATCTGAGATTTTGGTTCTTTTGAAAACGGCATTACCAGATATCACGTCCTCTTGGATTTTCCCAATACAGAAGGCGGAGGACAGAGATGTCTTCTTCCTTTCGTTGTAGGGAGCAAGGTCAGAGAAACCAAGACCTTGCGTATCCATCTGTGAATTTATCCTGATATGCACATCTTGTGCATCTTGGTACTTTTTAATCTGAATTTCTTTCTTTTGTAGGGATTGATGAAGTATTTCCCTTTCTCTTTGAAAATAATCAGTTAGAGCAACAGAGTTAAGTCTCTCTGTTTCAGACTGTTTCAACTTTTCAGACTTCTGTTTCAAATCATTTTCATAAACTTTGATCTTTTCAGAAAACAGACTTTCCTTCTTCTTTTGTAAGATTTCTAACTCAGATTTTTCTTTGAAGATTTCTTCCTTTTCTTGTTCCAAGAGTGTCTTTTCTCTCTTGTAAAAAGATAGGTCATTCTGAGCTAGTTTTCTTAGCTCCTTTTCTTCAGAAAGTTTTTGTTTTAGAAGCTGAAATTCCTCATTCAACATGGAAACATGCATTTCTAATTCTGAGTCAGATTTAGATTCAGATGAGCATACCTTGGCACTGGGTCTGGTGGTCTCCCGCGCTCTGTCGTCAGATTCTGTCGTGGTAAGAGCAAATGCATGAGCTAGATCTTCTTCTTCTGTTGTTCCCTTCGTTATTTCTGGTTCTCCAGTCATCCAATCAACAACTGCTTCTAAACTTTCATCATCCACAGCAACTCCACAGAAGTTGGCTTGTTCTGGTTCATCATCAGAAGATGAGTCAGAGACCCAATTTTCCATTTCAGCAACATAACTTCTTTCTCTGTAATTGTACTTGTATTTGTTTTTGTAGTAGTCCTGGTCTTTTACCAGTTTGCCTCTACAATTAACAGAGAAGTGTCCAGGTTTGCCGCATCTGAAGCAGCGTCCATCATTTTGATTGATGGGCTGGGCTGCATCGGCCTTCTGTTGTGCCGGTGGATTTTCTCTTCTTTGGGCAAAGGCTTGAATGTCATCATCCTCTGATGAGCTCTCATCTGTTTCACTTTCTACAATCAAACTTTTCTTTCCTTTCTTTTTATCAGACTTTTCTTTCCTTTTTTCTTTACTTGAACTCTCTCTGTTGGACCTTTCAGATGTGGTTTTCTTAGAATCAGAAACTAAGGAGATTGGACCAGCACTGATGGATTTGCCTTTTTGCTTGACAATCTCCTTTTCTTGTGCGGCCAAAGTGCCATACACATCCGTTAAAGACCATACGTCTAAGTCCTGATTAGCTTGTAAAGACATGGACAGATTTAACCATTCATCATTCAAACTTTTCAAAAACAGAACATTGTTATCTTCCTTCGACCTAACAACCCCACATTTTTTGCATTTATTGATCAACACATTAAATCTGTTGTAGGTTTGCTGTAAGGTTTCCTCAGGAAGTGCCTTGAAATCGTTGTATTCATTTATACATTGGGTCCTTCTGTTCTTTTGGGTTTTGATACCACCCTCAAGTTGATTAAGAAGTTGATCCCAGATTTCCTTAGCAGTAACACATGAATCTAGTTCTTGAAATATTTCGTTTGGAATGGCCATAATCAGTAGTCTAACTGCTTTAAGATCATTTTCCATTTTTAGATTTTCCTCATCAGTAAAACCTGTGGTTTAAAATTCATAATGAGCTGGAATCTCAGCAGTAGTTCCTGTTGCGGGTACACGGGGAACAAAAACCATGGGTTGGAATGGTCCATCCGTGACAGATCGCATGAGGTCTTTATCCATACCATCGAAAAAATTAACCATCCTGATTTTCCATTGAGGATATTCATCTCTTAGAAGAGTAGGAAGTTTTGTTAAAGAGCAAGCAGTATAGATAGCATTTATACCGTTGTTAGCCATTTTGAAAGAAAAACAGAGTACAGTTTGTTGCAAAACGATTTTTGGCTAGAAACAGAGTTTCAAACAGTAACCAATGGAACAGTAACTTTTTGAGAAGATTTTAAGCTAAACTAGAAAGTTTTAAACACAGTTATATGAGCTCTGAAGGCTTGGTTAGACTAGAAAGCAGTAAAACAGAGTATATTATGAAGCTTTTAAAGTCGCACAGACACAATCAACAACAGTGAATCAACCTTGGTAGATTGGATCGTTTGGCTTAAGAAAACCAAAGCGGCTCTGATACCAATTGTAGGTTCCCAGATTCACGTTCTATCATATTAATGGTAGTAAAATAGACAGCGGAAGCATATTAAATAAAGCCATTAAAATGAGTGATTGTGTAAACGATAAGTGAACTATGAGAATGAAATATTGAACAGTAAAATGATAACAAGATCAGATATAAAAGCTGCTCATATATTGATAATGAATCACACCAAGAACAAGTTAAAGTGTTTTCGGAAATCTCATAGGACAACAATATCGTACGGAGGTAGTGCTCGGGATTGCTGCAGTGTGTGTTTAAACAATTGTGGAAAAACTACTCTTCCCAAAGCTTACAATTGTTGTTCCACTACCTCGCTATTTATAGACCTGATAAAGTGTAGACAGTGTACTATCGTACCCTTGAATGACACGTGGAAAGTGTGTCTCCAATCTTTAGGGCATACGTGGATTTTGTGGACACGTGTCTAACACTTAAGGTTTCCTACGAGACTTAGGCTGACAGAGGTCTTTTACTTCACAGAGCTCTGTCGCAAGAGCTCTGTTGGTCTTCTGTTGAATACTTGTTCTCTTGTTGGAATTCTTCGACAGAGCTCTGATGAGCTCTGTTTGATCCGTCAGAGCTCTGTTGAGCTCTGTTGGTCTTCTTTGATGAACATCTTCCAGGTCTTCTGTCTGATCTCTGTTGGTCTTCTGACTTGGAACTATTTTCAATACTTTTACATCAGATGCTTTGGGACTAACACCCTCCGATGCTTAAGTCAGTAATCGTTTGTCGAAGTAAATCGAAAGAAAAATAAAAATTCAAAAGAAGTACCTTTTCAGATGTACTGCGTTCCAGCTTCGTGGGATGTCTTGGTCGTCGAGGGTTTGAAGCCTGTAAGCACCCTTTTCGACGACCTCCGATATTCGATAAGGTCCTTCCCACTTAGTAGACAACTTACCTGCATTTGGTTCCTTAGTGTTCTAGAACACCCGTCGCAAGACGTAGTCACCTTCCTGAAAGATTTTTGCCTTAACATTTTTATTGAAATGTCGCTCAACGAGTTGTCGTTGAGATGCCATCATGACTAAAGCAAACCCTCTTAGCTCTTCAAGAGCGTCGATGTCGTAGCTTAGGTCTACCAAATTATGATCGACAGACGTATGTCTCGATATCGGGAGGGATATTTCAATAGGTAAGACGGCTTCACAGCCGTAGACCTGTTAGGGAAGGTTTTATAGTTGATTTAAAGTTCAAGGGTTGTTTTGTATTAATTCATTTTGAGCCTTATTAGTGAATGGGTCGTGGGCTTGTTAACCACGGGCCCATAGTATTTAATGTGAGATTAGCTTGGAAAAACAAGCTAATTATCTCTTAGCTTTCTAATTCATATTGTAATATTCTCTCTAAAAGTTAATGAAATGGATGACCAGTTGAAATCATAATTCTTATTGCTTTATCATATTCGATTTCTTCTATTGTTGCACGGATCTGGATTCAACAATTGGTATCAGAGCAGACAGACGGATTCGATTCAAAGCTTCATTCATCAATTTCTGGTTAGTTTGACTTTTACCCGTCTGACTATTCTTGAATTCTTGAATATTTGATTCAGTCGAAATTGGTTGTTTTGCTTATTGGGTTGTGTTAGCATTATCGTTATAAGTGTTTCTGCAAATTTTCACATCCTAATTCATTCGTTTGATTGGTCAATTTAGCAATTTAAGATCAAAGTTTTTGGTAGTGTTCTTCAACAAAAATCGAATTTTTACCATCAAAACGTGTTCTTTTTGCTTAGAAATCGATTGGGTTAGTGTTAGTTTTGTGTTTGGTATTGTTTCTAATCTTTCAGGAACAATTTTGAGTAACCCTAGTTGAGAAATCGATCGAACTGAGTAAACAGCCGCAGTGTCCGGACAAACCCAGCCGCAGTTTCCGGACAAGTTCATTTTGTCCGGACGTTTGTGGTTCCATCCGGATTCTTCCAATTTTTCCGGACAACCAGTTTCTTCCGGGTAAGTCATCCATCCGGGTAAGTATCTTATAATCTCAAACCTATCCGGGTAATATTGTTCCGGATAACTCAAAGTATCCGGAAATCAATTTTATCCGGAAATTCATTTTTTACCCGGAAACTTCGTGGTATCCGGAAACTGCACAATATCCGGAAACTCCATCGTACCCGGAAAACTTAATACTGTCCGGAATCCACAGCATCCGGTAAGCTTCTGTTTGAATTGTTCTCTATCCGGTAACTTAAGACCATCCGGTAACCTTGGTTATCCGAATAACTCAAGTTATTTGGACTCCCTTACTTATCCGGACAACTCTGCATAATTGAACTGCTTTCTTCAATTCTGATCCGGACACTTCCAGATCAGATCACTTATTTGGATTCCTATCCAGTAAGCTAAGTTATTGTCTAACCACTCATAGAACCTGCGTTAGGAGTCCCCTCTTAGTGCCTTGCGTTAGGTTTTACACTTTGAATCAATCTACACGTCTGACGATCACTCCGTTGCAACCGAAGATGTCTTCTTCTCGTGATGCTCTCGCAATTGGCACTGACATCAAGCCACTGTGTCTCTATCCGAACGAGTACAGCCAATGGCGAGATAGGTTTATGATCTTCATAGAGTCCAAGGACAACTATGAGTACATCAAGAGAGCCCTGGATAATGGCCCAATTGACAAACCGATGAAGGAAATAGCTGCAACTGCAACTGCACTAGCTCGACGTGAGGAAAAGACTCTGGCTGAAATGACAGATTTTGATAGAGGCATGACTGAAGGTGAAAAGCATGCAAAGAGATATCTGATTCAAGCTCTTCCTAATTCCATCTACACAGCCATAGATAGTTACAAAGAGACGGCTAAGGGCATGTGGGACCAAGTAGCCAGAATGATGCGTGGGAGCGTTGTAGGAAATCAGCTGAAGATAACTAGCGCGATAACGAAGTTCAATGGGTTCAAGCAGCGCAACGGTGAATCCCTCACCCAGACCTATGAACGGTTTTGCCTACTTCTCAATGAACTGAACAAGAACAAGATTGTTCGTTCTAATACGGAAAATGCGCTCAAGTTTCTCAACAATCTGCTACCTGAATGGAAGGTGTTTGCTTCTCATGTCAAACACAACAATTTGATTGAGAATATCAGCATCAACGAACTGTATGAGACACTTCTTCAAGACGAAGATGAAGTGAATGAGCTCCTAGGCGAGAAAAAGGCTGAACCAAAGCCATCTGCTGATCCTATTGCTCTCATTTCCTCAAAGCAAGGAAAATCATCTGGAAGTCACTCCAGACTTGCTCCAAAGCAAAGTTCTCCTGAGTAAGAAGCTGAAGATAAGCAAGAAGAAGATTCTTATGATGAAAAGGTTGCCGAATTCAAAAAGGCCATAGCTTTGCTTACCAAATCCTTCGAACAACAAAGTTATAACAAGAAGCCCTCATCCAATAGTCAGCGCTACTCCACCTCCTCCAACAAGCGCCATGACTACAAATATCGATACGAAGGAAAGAAGAAGGTCAGTGAGAACGATAAGGCTGAGAAAAGGGAAAGACAGAGAAAGAAGAAGGGAAGAAGAGAGATGAACCCGTAAAGTGTTACAACTGCGGGAAACTTGGTCATTTTGCGAAGGATTGTCGCCAGCCAACAGTAAAGAACTCTCACTACTACGAGGCCAAGCTTGCATTGTCTCGTCAGAAGGAGGCTGGAGAAGCTATGTTTGCTGAAAACGACTACTGGTTGGAAAGATCTGATGATGAAGGCAATTTTGATGCTGCTGATTCCTTCATGGGATATCACTCCTCCGCCGAAGAAGAAACGGCTCCTACAAGTCAGGTATGTGATTCTTGCCAACCCGAATTCTTAAATAAAATGCAAGCATTTACTGATCAGGCAAATTCCTTCCAGGCCACCTCTAAACAACAAAAGCTTGAAATTAGGTCACTAAATGAAAAGCTTGATGTTCAAAAGAGAAAAACTGAGAAATATAAGCCTGATTGTGCTAATTTAACTGATAGATGCAAAATTTTGTCATTAGCACCTAAAGACTTAAGAGCCAAACTATCTGATCTTCAGCGTCAGTTTGATCAGTGCATGAATGAGAAAGAAGAAATTGTTTATCAATGTTCTCTTCAAATTCAGCATAAAGAGTTTGTTACTAAAATTCTTGACCTAGAAACCAAACTCCACAAAAGGGGTCAAACTGATCAAACCATTTTTTTGAACAAACCCAAAGAGTTCACGTACTTCAACAAAGAGTGGGGAATCGGATATGATAACCCACACTACTTACAAAAGGGAAGATATCAAGTTCCAACCCTATATGATTTTGCGTGCTATGGGTTAGATAAAAAGTACCCGGAATACGCAATTCAATGGACTGGTCCTCTTGAACCAGAAAAGGAGGAGGAAACCGAGGAACATAAACGCACACAAAAACGAGGAATTCAACTTCCATTTTGTTATGAACCTTTAAACTACTCGTATCAAAAGGACAAAAAGTACCTTTCCAATGACTAGTTCGACCCCTACAAGGTAGCTACACCCAAAGATTCCTTCAATAAGGATGAGGATCTAGCACCTGCAACCAAGACTGAGACGGATGAGTTTAAACTCTATGTTCCCCCTCTCATCTTGGAAGTAAAGATAGTCGAGTTGGAGGAGTCCATTGAGAAAGAAAGGTCAATGTTTCAAATGGAAAAGAAAGTTTTACTTACAAAGCTTGAGAATCTAAAATAAGTCAAAACCGACAATGTGTCTGATGAAGGACAGGAAATCCTTCGGTTTGAAATCAATCGACTCACGTCACAACTGTCCGCTTTGGCAACAGAAGTGATGCAAGAGAAAGTGAGTAAAGGTCAACTCCAAGAGCAGTTTGATCAACTCCAATCTGAAACGACGATTTCACCCGAACTTTCTTCTAGCTCATCGGACACGTCTTCGTGTAAAGCCTTCTTAGGAAAAACTTTTTCAACACAAGACGATCAAGATTCTCAAGACGAGAGTGTTTTACGGAATTTAAACTCTGATTTTTTCTTAGCTTCCACACCAAATTCCCCAAAACACTCAAGCACAAAGAGTTCCTCGCCTTCCTCACCTGATCCAAGTCCAATACTTCCCAAGATAAATATTTCAGTGTTCATGAACTCCGAAGGTAACAGTGAAGAAGAGTTTGATTCGTTTCCCTTCGACAAACCTCTTCCAAGTCACACTGATTTTTTATCCCCCGTGGTCAATCATCCGGTTAATTCTTTTAAAGAAAGCTGTTCTCAAACAAAGGCCTCAGCTGTGATCAAGATTTCCCAGTCAAAACCAACCTCGAAACCTGTTTCCAAAAGGCAATCACAGCCAAGGCAAGCGACCGGACTATTGACTGCCAACACTACTATTTCTCCATGTCAACCTGATTTTTTATCTCTAGTGGTTAATCGTCCGGTCAATTTTCTAAAGGGCGACTGTTCTCAACCCAAGACTCCGGCTGTGATCAAGATTCTTAAAAATGTTTCCAATTCTCAAAAACAGTCACAACCGAAGCAAAAGACCGAACGACCGACCACTAAGACCCCTCTTTCCTCAAAAGTCACTGATCATACTGTCCCTGCTGTTTCAGATAAAAATGGTCGCGCTAATAAAGAAACACCAAAGTGGCTAAAGAGGGATTCTGTCAAGAAGGATGCGTCAAAGTCTTCCCCACCTGTTTTCAATTCTAGAATAGACAAAGACAATTATGCTTGGAATCATTGGAACCATTTTGATGTTTCTTTTCCTGTTAAAGTTAGCTCTCTTAATCAATTGATTCAGTTATCGCATGATTGTTTATGTTGTTCTAATTGTGGTTGGAATGATTTTGATGATATTCATAATAATGATTGGTATGCGCCTTACTTTGTTGGTAACCTATTTCATAAGCGCAAACCCCATAATAATAAGCAACAACACCATTTCAAAAGGGGTACCAATCAAAAGGTTAAACCACAGCGCGAGTCTCACCCCATTCCTACACGAGTTGCTCCTACTGGGGTTAAACCGGCACCCAGGTGGAAAGCTGCTGCAAAACCTGTTCCTCCAAAAGGTGTGCACTCTGCACCTTAACAGGAAACAAGTGTCAAAACCAGTTCCCTCTAACAGTGTAAATGTTACACCTAAAGGGAAAGTTGGAACAAAGCAAGCTTCCCCAAACGGTGCCAAACCTAACCCTCCAGGACCCAAACAAATTTGGGTACCTAAACAACACTAATCTTGTTTTGCAGCACGGTCATGTGTGGTACTTAGATTCTGGATGCTCCAAGCACATGACCGGAAGGAGGGTGCTTCTCGCGAACTACAGAGAAGAATACGACGGACACGTGATATTTGGGAATAACGAGAAGTCGTCGATCGTGGGCTACGGCGACATCGTACAAGACAAGATAACAATCAAGAAGGTATCCCACGTCGCAGGATTAGGGCACAATCTCTTCAGCATCGGTCAATTCTGCGACAAGGATCTCGAGGTCAGCTTTAAAGCCACAAGGTGTAGAATCCTCAACAACGACGGAGAAGAGCTACTGGTTGGGACTCGAAAGACCAATCTCTACACCATTTACCTCGCAGCACTCAAATCCGACAAACCTGTCTGCCTCTTGTCAAAAGCCGACTCTGATCAAGTTTGGCTCTGGCATAGACGTCTCTCGCACCTCAACTTCAGAAGTATCAATCAACTGGTGCTAGGCAAACACGTTAGAGGCGTGCCCCAACTTCCGTTCGTGAAGGATCGTCTCTGTGGGGCATGCGAAAAGGGAAAGATGAAGCACGCAACAGATCCGCCGAAGGCAACTCCGAGCACGTCTCGGACCCTCGAACTCATTCATATGGATTTGTGTGGTCCAATGCGTGTTCTGAGCATCAATAAGCGCAAATACGTGCTTGTGATGGTGGACGACTACTCACGCTACACTTGGGTGATGTTCTTACGCTCGAAGGACGAAACTCCGGAGCTCATTATTGATCACCTGAAGACTGTCCAGAAGAACAAGCTTCAACACGTTCAGTCCATCAGAACTGACAACGGGACGGAGTTCAAGAACCAAAAGGTGGATGACTATGTGAAGTCAGTGGGCATCACACACACCTTCTCTGCCGCACGCACTCCTCAGCAAAACAGAGTGGTGGAAAGACGGAACCGTACTCCCGTTGAAGCTGCCCGCACAATGCTTTCCCAAGCAAATCTACCGCTATATCTTTGGGCTGAAGCGGTGTCTACGACATGCTACACGCAAAACCGTTCTATTCTTCTCAAGCGGTTCAACAAGACGCCCTACGAGATCATGAATACTCACGTTCCAATCATCGGCTATGTGCTGAACGACAAGGATGATCTCGGGAAATTCAGCCCCAAGGCGGACGAAGGAGTTTTTATTGGATACTCCATACAGGCTAAGGCGTATCGCGTTTACAACAAACGGACCAAAACTGTTGTTGAAAGCATAAACGTGACATTCGACGAAGCCGCAGAATTGGCTTCTGAACAACTCAGTTCAGAACCCGGTTTAACTGGAGTACTAGCTTCCGGACCCTCACGTTCGTGATCTGCACAAGCTACAGTAAATCCGAATCATGCATCTTCATCAAATGCTGACTCTTCTGATTTAGATTTACTGTTTCAATATTTCTATGATGACATACTTAACTCTTCTGCTCCTGTCTCAGCGCAACCGCGACTTGAAGCTGCTCGCAATGAGGATTCGGCCGCTCTATCTGGTCTGCCTCTTTCTACGGGTATGCCATTAACATCTATAGAGACAGCTCAACCGTCATCATCAGATACGCATGCACCTGGTACTGTAACCCCCCGGGAGGAACCCATACTCTCGGAGATCGCTCCTACTGATTCGTCATCTGCTACAACCGATGCTCAACCTCTAAACTCCTCGGAACCAAAAGTTGTTCAACCATCGACGAATCCTCCCCCACTTCCTCCAAGAAACACGACTGCTACTCTTGAACAAGTTCAAGACCTTCCATCAGGTTCGTACGAGGATCCGGACACATCACACTCTACCCAGCAGCCGCTTCCGCACTCCACCAAATGGACGAAGGCCCATCCCCTACATTAGATCATCGATGATCCCTTGACTCATGTTCGTACACGATGCGCTTCCGCCAACTTCTGTCTTTTTTCCGGCTTCTTGAGCAAGATTGAGCCGACTAACGTACGCGAAGCGCTCGAAGATCCCGACTGGATCATCGCCATGCAAGAGGAGCTAAATCAATTCGAGGCTCTAAAGGTACGGCGATTGGTTCCATGTCCTAAGCACAAGACGGTAATCGACACCAAATGGATCTTCAAAAATAAAAAGGACGAAGATGGTATCGTTGTTCGCAACAAGGCGCGTCTTGTGGCCAAAGTGTACCAACAACAAGAGGGGATCGACTATGATGAGACCTACGCTCCGGTAGCACGCATCGAGGCAATCCGTATGTTTCTCGCTTATGCCGTGCACAAGAACTTCACAGTCTTCCAAATGGATGTGAAGACAGCCTTTCTTTACGGCGACCTCCAAGAAGAAGTTTACGTGTCGCAACCCGACGGATTTGTGGATGACTCGAAGCCTGATCATGTCTACATCTTAGACAAGGCACTATACGGCTTAAAGCAAGCTCCGCGAGCATGGTACAACACACTATCAAAGTTCTTGTTAGAAGCCGAGTTCACTCGAGGTACAATTGATTCCACACTGTTTATCAAGAAGCCAGGTAATTCTAGTCCAGGTATATGTCGATGACATCATTTTCGGTTCTACTAGTCCTTTATATGCAAAGAACTTTGCCACTCTCATGGGAAATTTTTTTAAAATGAGTATGCTTTGTGAGATAAACTTTTTCCTTGGTCTTCAAGTTAAACAACTGTCGACAGGAATTTTCATAAACCAGTCCAACTACATTCGGGATATTCTTCGGAAATTCCAATTGGACCAGTCCTCACCAATGAAAACTCCCATGGCAACCAATACAAAGCTTGACGCCGATCCTAACGGAAAGGCTGTCAACGCCAAATTGTATCGGGGAATGATCGGTTCTTTAATGTACCTCACTGCCAGTAGACCAGACATCATGTTTTCGACATTTCTTTGCGCCCGTTATCAGTCAAACCCTAAAGAGTCTCATTACAATGCTGTCAAATGAATCTTTCGTTACTTACATGGTACTGCTGATCTTGGCCTTTGGTACCCGAAAGAGACAAGTTTTAGCCTATCCGCTTACTCTGACGCGGATCACACGGGATGCATGCTGGACCGCAAGAGCACCTCGGGACACATTAAGGTCTTGGTAGATAGCCTGGTAAGTTGGGCTTCGAAGAAACAATAATGCGTTTCAACATCAACTGCTGAGGCAGAGTATGTAGCCGCTGCAAGTTGCTGTTCCCAAGTAATCTGGATGAGGACGCAACTCAAAGACTACGGCTTTACGTATGTCAAAGTCCCGATCTACTGTGACTCGAAGAGCGCAATTACCATATCAAGCAACCCGGTCCAACACACCAAGACGAAGCACATCGACGTTCGGTATCATTTTATCAAGGATCACAACGAAAGAGGTACAGTCGAACTCTACTTCGTAAATACCGAGCATCAGTTAGCAGACCTGTTTACCAAAGCCTTGGACGAAAAACGTTTCAAATTTCTTGTGTTCAAGCTAGGTATGCTAAATCTGAAGACTTAATCCTAATGTGTGCCCGTTTCAAGTTCAATACATCTACGCGTAACTGTCTACCCCTCATGAGTATACATTTCCTCGCACCTGTATTCTACTTGTCTCGGTTACACAGTTAGATTTTAGTCTCTGTATTTATTAGGTAGATTTCGGTTATTTTCTCTCTTTCTTCGTGCGTTTCTCTTATTTCATACTGTCGTCTGTTTTTCACTTTATTATCTCTGTGCTTTCACCATATGTTCTTGTGTTCAGGGGGAGCACCTTGCGGTATCAGGTAAGATTCCTCATACTTTGAGGGGGAGCGTCACACACAGTTTTTTCTTAAATGTCAAAAGTTTTTTGTGTGTGTGGGCACTCCTGCGTGTGTGTTATAGTCATCATCGGAGGGGGAGCGGCACAAGTTTTTTTCTTTAAAAAGTCTAAAAGTATTTTTTTGTGTCGGACTCTTCCACTACACTCCACTGCACTATCCGAGGGGGAGCGATAAATCCCCATTCTCAATTTGAGGGGGAGCGAGAGAAAGGTCTCTTCCAGTTCAAAATTCCTGAAAATCTTCACGGAACAGGACTGTTCAGAGTTATCCGGAAACCTCTAGTATCCGGACAACTCTCGCGTCCGAACTACACTCGCATCCGGACACCTATGGTATTCGGACATAATCCGAACCGGGTAGATATCCGGGTCGGCCACGTACCCAGACTCCACCCGCATATATATATACGTATCCGGCTTCACTCGTGTAACTTATCCGGAAAATCGAGCAAAAACCCTAAACCCTATTTTCTCCCCCTCTTGCACTCGGACTCTCCCCCCTTTCACGATTCACCAGTGTTTTCGCTCTAATCTTCAGGCATGTTACTAGTCTCTCTCTCTCAATCATATTTCGACTCTTTCTGCACACCTCACACCGCAAACCGACCCCTGATTTGGTCGATCCAACAGTGCCGAAACCTCTTAAGGGTTTCTCGTCCATTTCGGACCACTGAGTGCGATTTGAGAGTTGTAAATGCTCCCATGCGCCGATATTCGACTCTCAACAACCTGTACAAGTGATTGGGATCCCCTGGTTGCCAATATAAACGATTTAGTTTTCGTCCGGACACATTCGTCGTGTCCGGACACCTCCAACCACATGCTTATCCATCCGGAAACTACCATCACCCGGAGACCTAGTTGTCCGGAAACCTTAGGGTTTCCGGTAAGTTCAACTACCGGGTAGATTGGTGTCCGGACTCTAATGGTCTCCGGAAAATAGTGTACCCGGTAACCTCTGACACCCGGACTCCGTTGTCCGGAGTCCCTACTTTATCCGGAAACTCTCATCTTCATCCGGTTACCTCTAACATCCGGACACATGTGTTGTCCGGATACAATTTGTCCGGAAAGCTTGGCATTCCCATTTTTGTCCGGACACCCCTGTTGTCATTTCTGTACCTGTGTTTTACCTGCTAGTCCTCGATCTGTCTCAGATTGAGCCACTCACAGCCAAGGTACGCGCCAACAATTGTTCATCCATCTCAATTACTAACTGTGCTGTTATTTTACAGATTATCTATAGCGGATCAACAACAACCTCGTCCCGAACAACAAGGAGACCCATAACCGCCTCCTCAAGAGCAAATACCTCAAGAGGAGGATATTATTGACGACGAAGTAGATGCTGCCTTGGTTGACCCTGACCATGGCACTGAACTGGAGGCCAACAATCACCACCTGGACCCGACACTGTTCAGACCTCAACCACTTCATCGGGTGCTCCTAGACATTCTCATGAATCACCCTCTCCGTGAGGCCCTTACCAGTACAGCCGATGTCCCAGTCCTGTACGTTCTGCAGGTATGGCTCACCGCCCGAGTCGTCACAGCCGGTAACTCGCAGTCGATCACCGCTCAGATCGATAACCAACCTTTCATGCTCACACCGGACTCATTCCGCCATCTTCTATTACTTCCGGAGGCCACCGCCAACAATCATGAATGGTACGATCCTGCCGTAAATGATGACGCACTTTGCGCTCAAATCCGCGCACTTGGCTACAACCATGACCTCAACCGGCCGTCCGCATTCAATCGCAAGTACCTGGCTCCGATATGGTACACTCTCTTTACGATCCTAAACCGCTTTCTATCCTCGCGATGGAGAGGCATTGATCAGTGCACCGGCGACTTCCTTTGCCTAGTTCATGCTGTGTGCTATAACCGCCACATCGACTTCGCAATGATCATCTGGAGGGAGCTCGTCACCGCTATTCGCCACATCGGAGGGTCCAAATAGAAGAAGTTTATTCTGTATCCGCGTTTCCTTTCGCTTGCGGTGCGTCAACACATGGACGCGAATCTTGCCATTCCTAGCCGCCTGAACCATCTGATATGTCCCCATAACCACTTACAGTTCATGGTTATACGTAATCCATCTGATGCGGTAGCCATGCCCATTCCTGAACCACTACTAGCCATTGCCGATCCCACTGCACCAGGGGTAGTAGCATACAGGGAAGCGTTAGGAAATCCCATGGTCCACCTGTTAATGCCAAAAATCGCACCAAAGGGACAACTTAAGGTCGATGTGGACTTAATCAACTAAAGAAAGGATCTTTCGACGAGACGTGCGACGAAGATAAAAATAAATGAGACAAGGGATTTGATGACGCAGGAAAAACCTCAATCGAGGAAAAAACCTACGGACGACAAGGGATATAATCGCTGCACTATGGCCGCCAATCAGGGGCGACGTCCTTGGTACTGGCGTCGGTTGTGCGATGATTACAATACAAATGAAGGAAATACTTCGAAATGTAAAGAACAAGTGTTTAAATGTGAAAACAAGTGTTTGTCGTGTGTGAATACAAAGTGTGAACTATCTGTGGAAGGCTGATGTCGTGCGTCGAGACTGATACTTGAGCTTTTCCTTCGAGTGTTCTTGAGTTCGTTGTAGGATTCTGGCTTTCAGTACTCAATCTCCAGAGTTTGAATGTTCTTTGCTATGAGTTTGGATGATTTTCTCTGCTGTATGATGATGTTCGCTGAAGTGTATTGGATGTTAATCGATGTCCCCTGAAATGAGGCTTTAGCTTGTCTTTTATAGTCTTCGCGTCATTAATTAACCCCATTAATGATTCAATCAACGGCTACAACGGTTGGAAACGGCCTACGGAGTGATTATCCATGATGATCTTCGTCCGTTACAGCTATCGATCGTTGATGGTTGCGTCGGTTATATCCGTTGCCCTTTAATGACTTTGACTCCTGCATTAAACACTTAACAAACGTAATAGTCAAGGTTAACGTTAGCTTTGATCGAAGGTACAATGATCTTACGCGATGGTCGCACAGAGCGGGCGATACTATGGTCGAGCGTCGTGGGGAACGTACGACTTACCTTTTACGGGCGACGACGGATGTTTTATGGGTTCCTGTCGAGACCTTATCTTAATACAAGATTTTACTTATGACGTGCGATTTACCTTCTCTTGTCGTGGTCGTACGGCGTGATTTTTTGCCCAAACAGTTTGCCCCCAAAATTTGAAAGTTGAATGTCAAATTTAAGTTTTAAATTTTGTCAATCAGACGCATATGAAATAAGACAAGAGTTAGAAATTACCTCAATCGCCTTGGAGCTAGACTGGTTCGTTTCTAACTGAACGAGAAGTTGAAAAAGGAACGGGGTCGTGACGTCATACTGACACACGATGATGCTTACCAGCTGTTAAGGACAGATGTTGACGATCCCTTCGGTCATACGAAAGGACGGGGACGTGCAGCGTTTATCCAGGGATTCGACTTGACATGATCGACTGCATAAATAAAGATTACGACGAATCCTTTCTTTTCTTATGCTGAGTTTATTTTGGAAAGAAATTTCGCCTTGCTCTTCTTGCCATTTTTCTTCCTAATCCCTTTGATTTAGCAGAGATTGTTTGGGATTTAGGGCGTTTATATAACGCATTGCTTCTTCCTTTCAACTTTCACTGCCTTCTTTCCCCTGGTAAGAAATATCGACTGACCCATAGAGTTCCATCGTTAGCCAGGAAGATTTAGACGACTTTAGGCGTCTAGCGAAGATTCCCTTAGAAGTAGAGCTAGGAAGTCCGGGGACTGTTCGTCTTAAGGATTGCCCCGAGGGGTATTTTGTGATATACAAATATCCTTTCGAGATTGGCTTCGAATGGCCGTTTTCGACTTTGACTAAGAATTTGATGCGATGCTTTGGTTTGTCGTCGGGGCAGTTTATGCCTCAACTCTGGCGGGTTCTTTTGGTTGTTGAGCGTTTGTCTGCGGATTGGAACCCCCCTATGTCTTTGAATGATTTATTGGCAGCGTATCAAGTTAAGGGAGATAAGCGTGGGCGTTATAGCCTGTATTCCAGATATAAAGGCGATCGTGTCTTAGTTTTGAATACTGGAGTGAACGATCGGGGGTGGGGGTCCAGGTATGTGTTCGTACGTGTTGATTGGCTGGACGCCGCCAGCAAGTGGATCCGTCTCGACTGGAATATGGGAGGTATGCTCTTTTTCGATCATAGTATGGTTTTTCTAACCTTTTATTTACTCTTGCCCTTTTGTTGTCTTCAAGTATAAAGTTCGGCGTTCAGCACCCGAATGAAGGTTCTCGTGCCAAGATTGACAGATTCCTTAGTTACAGCGTCGAGGACTGATCTTTTGCCAAGTGGCAACCGGCGAGCGAGGACGAGGACGTGGTGGTGGACGCTGTGGAGGACGAAGAAGGAGAAGGTGAAGAGGAAAGTGAATGACATGAGTCGACATGTGGGTGTATTATGGTTTCCTGTCTTTTACCATTTATTTCTTATTCCTATCTGACGCTTCGCATTTTTCCTGATCAGTGCCAACTGAAAGGAAATCAGTTTCTAGGTCGAGAGGGAAGCAAATCATGCGTGCCCTTCGAGGAGGAGATGTCTCGGCAGCTGGGTCGAGCCAGAAGAGAACCAGGAGTGCGGTCCTGAGAGAACCGTCGTTGAGGGTTGATGACTCGTCGAGAGTTGTTCTGCCTAAGAAGGCGAAGGCGTCATCTAGCCGTCCTGGCGTGATGGACGCGACACCAGCAAGTTCTTTGCCTCCGGCGACGGTGACGAAACCAGTGTCTCAAGTGTCGATCCCAATACCTGCCGACAGGGGCGAGGGATCGTCAGCCGAAGTTATGACGGTCAATTTTACATTGCCGTCTAACTTTATGGCGGATGGTGTCCTAGACGGGACGACGTCGTTCCCTCATCTAGGGAAGTATTTGCTCCCGTCTTTCGGGGAGCGTTTTCACGGAGTTCTGGCCGGAAAGATGAGATCTCGAGTTGCCAGTCTGGCGTTCACGGTGAGTGTCAATCTTTCATGACTTGTGTAATCTTTGTCGATTGTTCTTGAATGCACCTTCTATTTTTCACAGACGTTCCAGTCTTCCTTGGCGTTACATGCTGAGACATCAAGAGTTGAAGATCTGATGGCGTCTGCTCTTGAGAGGGAAGCTGCAGCGTTGGAAAGGGAGATAGCGGCCTTGGATAGGGAAAAGTTGGCCATGGCGTGTGCCGATGAGCTGGCTGTCCAACTTTTCGATGCTCAATATGAATTGCAGGAGATTCGTGCGGTAGGAGTGGCAGGTGGAGGCCCTCAGGTAGGGACTTTGAGCGGGGATATGACCAATATTCCTCTTGTCGTCTAGAATTTTTTTCTTTCCTTGTTTGTTTTTGCCACTTGACCTATCGGGGTTGCGTATGTATACAGTGGTTTATGAATATATATCTTTTGCTTATGCTTTATTCGAATCACGTTTGATTATAAAGTCGAACATAAGATACGTATGAAATCATTCGACTAAGGCATTCATTGTAATACGATGACAAGAACGTAAAACAAATATAAAAACACGCGATTAGAGCATCCATTCAGTGTATGAAAGTTAAGAAACTTAGGGGTAAAGTCGTTTAGACTCTGTGATCGTACGACCTGATCGTACAGCGAGTTTGTGTCGTATGCCCCTGTGGAGAAATAATCAAGTTAGAGACCTGATCGTTTATGTCGTTCAACCTTGCGATATTAAAGTCATACAGTAGATTTAATGATTACTGTTGTGCAACTCGGCGATAACCTGTCGTGCGATTCTGCGATAAAACGATGTCGGCGATAACCAACGACCCTCCGATGCTTAAGTCAGTAAATGTTTTGAGAGAAAAAATCGTATGAGAAAGAGATAGAGAACGTACCACTTCAGACTCTCTCTATTTGCCCCCTGTCATTTATTACCGCACTCTTTTTGGGAGGAAAAGATAGGTTTTAAATGACAGAATGACACGAAAAAATATTGCCCTGCGGTTGAGTATGTTGCCGTGCGACGAGGCACCATAGTAGACTTATCCCTGTGGAAAAGACATTGTTAATTTAGGGATAGAAAAACGAACCTGTCGAGAGCTTGATCTTACGACTTCAGTTTATTTTATCGGCTTCAAGGTAGACTTGTAGCATTCACGAGCGACTTTTGGCTCACTCTTAATCTCCTGGATTCCCCATGGCATCGGGAATTTCAACATTTGATGATACGTCGAAGGAACAACTTTCATATCATGGATCCATGGTCGACCTAAGATGATGTTATAGGCCGACGCACAATCGATGACGCTGAACTTGGTCTGCTTGTTGACTCCTCCAGCGTAGACGGGCAAAATTATCTCTCCAAAGGTGCTCGTCGCTTCTCCATTGAAACCGACCAAAGTTGTTGAACGTCGGGTGATTTCCGAGCGATCGATTCCCATGGCTTTGATAGTGTTGAAAAAAATGACATTTGCTGAGTTGCCCCCGTCGTTCAAGACTCGACGTGTTAGACAGTTACCGACTATAAGCTGAATGATCAAACCGTCATGATGCTTCTGATACGAGTCGCCCAGGTCGACGTGGTCGAACACAATCTTCATAGCTTCTAGCTCCAAATCTCCTTTGGGTCTAGACGAGCGGGGAATAGGTCGATCGTCGGACGCCTGGCTGGCATGACGTTTGGCCGCTGAATACGTCAGACCATACACATCTGAACCACCGGTGATGCGATTGACGACATTCGCGTGCTCGAGGGTCGACGGTCGATGGCTATTAGCTGGAACAGCGACGTTGTCGATGACATCTTTGAGATTTCCTTTCGAAAAATGATATGCTAGTTCCTTCATCAAAGCGATACAGTCGTCCGTCGAATGACCATGATCGGCATGGAAGTCGCACCACTTTGATTTGTCTTTCTTAGCATCGTCCAGGTCGGACTTCTTTGGCCATCGAATGGTAGCTTGGGAACTTTTCAGAGCTTCGACTAGGTCCTTTGTAGATCCTTTGAATCCATAAGAGGATATCTTGGGGTACTGAATGAACTTAGCCGCGGTCTTGGCCTCTGCTTTCGTCTTGAAACGAACATTTGAATTTTGGCGCGCTGGCTCTACTCTAGAAACAGCCTTTGTCTTGAACTCTGGCTTTCTGACGCCTAGTGATTTCTTGTCGTCAGTGTGCTTGCGACGAAAGGCGGCATCATCTTCCACCCTCATATATGCTAAGGTTAGAGAGCTCGGACGTCTTCGATCGCGGTTTTGACGTCGCAATTGCGGATGATGATCATTTCGGCATTGAATATATTAAAATAACTTCGAATAGACTCATTGGCTTTCTGTACGATGTAATATAGGTCACTGGTCTGCTTCTCCATCTTACGACTGCTGGCGAATTGCTGGGAGAATTGATTAACCAACTCAGCAAACGACCCGATGGATTTGGGTTTGAGATTGATCAACCATTGGAGAGCAGGACCAGTGAGGGTTGCTCCAAAACTCTTACACGTGCATACTTCTTGGTACATAAATGGGATCGAGATCGTCCACATGAGATGCTTATATTGCGCGACGTGCTCAGTTGGATCGGTCACACCCGAATACTTGGGAGTGAAGGCAGGAATGTTATACTTCTTTGGGACCTCGACGGTGGCAATCTCGTCGATGAAAGGCGACACCTGATATCCCGAGCGAGGCTCGACGTCGATAGGCACGGTTGCCCCAGGCAACTTGGCGAGCAAGGACAAGACGCGCTCATTTTGGTCTTCTAACATCTTCAAACGCTGAGCGACGGGATCGTTAAGATCGGGATTTGCCCCTGTCGAGGGATTGGCCCCTGGGCTAGTGCCATTACCATGCGATGAACCATTAGTGTCCCCGTTGAACGGGACGAAATATGGCTGTGGCCCATAGTGGAATTGTTGCGGTCCATTCTGAAACGGCTGCGATCCTTGCTGGAGAGGCTGCGATCCACCTTGGGATCCATTATGAAATGGCTGCTGAAATGGTTGCAACCCTTGCTGGAAAGGCTGCGACCCTTGCTGGAAAGGCTGCGACCCTTGTGATGGCTGAGACCCATTATTCACGGGTGGTGGCCTTATGTGCTGAGGAGGAACTGTCCCAATCTGAGGATTTGGGTTGAACGACCCTGGCTGTTGATTCTACATGAACGGGCCTGGATGCTGATTATGCACGGATGAACCTGGATTCGGGACAAATGGTCTAGGGCCATTCTGGTCGAACGGTCTTGGAACTGGGTTTTGCACGAACGGCCTAGGACCATTTTGAGGCCCAAGAGGATTTCTTAACCGTGCGATCTCCTCAGCTGCTCTGTGATTCTGCTCTGCCATTGCATTGAGCTGATTCCTGGCGACTTCGAGCTCTTGATACATCTGAGCAACAGCTTGCTGCGGATTTCGAGAGGCTGCCATTTTCCTGCAACATAAAATAGAAGAAACTCCAAGAAACTATTAGTAGGGTGCACGTTCGTCGAGGATTTTCTCTAGATGAGGTCCCACGGATGGCGCAAAACTGTTAATGCCAAAAATTGCACCAAAGGGACAACTTAAGGTCGATGTGGACTTAATCAACTAAAGAAAGGATCTTTCGACAAGACGTGCGACGAAGATAAAAATAAATGAGACAAGGGATTTGATGACGCAGGAAAAACCTCAATCGAGGAAAAAACCTACGGACGACAAGGGATATCGTCGCTGCACTATGGTCGCCAATCAGGGACGACGTCCTTGGTACTGGGTCGGTTGTGCGATGATTACAATACAAATGAAGGAAATACTTCGAAATGTAAAGTACAAGTGTTTAAATGTGAAAACAAGTGTTTGTCGTGTGTGAATACAAAGTGTGAACTATCTGTCGAAGGCTGATGTCGTGCGTCGAGACTGATACTTGAGCTTTTCCTTCGAGTGTTCTTGAGTTCGCTGTAGGATTTTGGCTTTCAGTACTCAATCTCCAGAGTTTGAATGTTCTTTGCTTTGAGTTTGAATGATTTTCTCTGCTGTATGATGATGTTCGCTGAAGTGTATTGGATGTTAATCGATGTCCCCTAAAATGAGGCTTTAGCTTGTCTTTTATAGTTTTCGCGTCATTAATTAACCCCATTAATGATTCAATCAACGGCTACAACGGTTGGAAACGGTCGCCGGAGTGATTATCCATGATGATCTTCGTCCGTTACAGCTATCGATCGTTGATTTGTTGCGTCGGTTATATCCGTTGCTCTTTAATGACTTTGACTCCTGCATTAAACACTTAACAAACGTAACAGTCAAGGTTAACGTTAGCTTTGATCGAAGGTACAATGATCTTACGCGATGGTGGCACGGAGCGGACGATACTATGGTCGAGCGTCGTGGGGAACGTACGACTTACCTTTTACGGGCGATGACGGATGTTTTATGGGTTCCTGTCGAGACCTTATCTTAATACAAGATTTTACTTATGACGTGCGATTTACCTTCTCTGGTCGTGGTCGTACGACGTTATTTTTTGCCCAAACACCACCCAGAGCCGGAGGGACCTGCCCAGGGACTTAGACCCGAGAGACGTGAGGGTCCGAGAGTAAGAGGTGGAAGGGCCCGACAAGCAGGTGCTGTCGGGCGGGGAACGTTAGTTGTGAGAGGAAGGGGAACGAGAGTAGGTGGTGCAGTGGAATCGCAACCCGGTTCCAGCCAACCCCAATCTAGACCCGCTCTTCGTCGTTCGACCGAACCATATGTTACTGAACCCCCTTCCCCATCACACCATGTTGAAGATGTGGTTTCTGACTCCACGGACTCCGATACCGACCGTTCTATACGCCCGAAACACATACCTCATGGTATCGGACCCAACCCAGATTATTACACTGGTGGAACCTCTTTTGACTCACCTCCTATTACTGGAACCGGACCTATTATTAGGACATCTGAGGGAGAACAAGTAGAGGAGTTAGATCATGCGAGGCGGAGAGAACTGCGTTCAAAGTTGAACTAGGAAAGATCGAGCCGTAAAGAAAACGAGGCTCATGAGCGACCCCAAACGAGCGATATTCGGGTAGCCACATCTGCTATTCCGTCTCATTTGTTGGGACGGGGTATTGAAGAAGACTCCGTGGACCCAGCGGAACAATTGCACGACCCCCTTATCCACTCATCCATCTCACAACAGACGGATGTTTCAATATTACACGGGGAACAAGCACAACTTCAACCGGCCTCTCATTCGGAGAGTGCTGGTGTTGAAATAAGAGACCAGCAGCCCCCGGTCTTGACTTCATTTCGTGCACCATCGAGTCTAGAGCCACTTTTAACAGATCAATCTTTGTCTAGGACACTTGAAGAGGTACAACACCAAGTCGAGGCTCTTCGTGACTCGACCGGAACCACCGTAGTGTCTTCACCTCTTGGTGAAACACAAGGATCGGCGGGAAATCCTACCACAGCTAACATCACGCCAACTGTGAACGTAGGTGGCTCTACCCCTGTGGTAGACGCCTCAACGGGCAATCTAAGTGATCCCGGGGTTAATTTATCCGACTTCGTGTCATCGGGGTCTCTGGACAGCACCCTTAAGGTTGTCCGCCAGGATATGGAGCAACAGATGCAGCAACATGTAGCCGTTGAACTTGCCAAAGCGATGCGCACTATCAAAGGTAAAGGCCACCTCGTTGATACTGAAACCGCCACTGTACCTCCACCGATTACACCGCAACCTATCTATTCGGTGGACACCCTGAAGACGATGCTATTGGCCCAACTGCTCCAGGAATCCGACACAACCACCTCTACCAAAGCAGACCTGATCTCAGTTCTCCGATCCCAGGTCACTGCTCCATCTTCATCTATCACATCACTCCTTGACGCCATTGACTCGACCCTCAACGACTACAACAAAGCGCTCGCCACGCTGTCTGAGAGGGTCCGCTCGCTCGAAGACACATGTAAGAGTCAAGCTGGCGGTCTGGAACGTAAACACGATGACCATGATGATTCTGATCACCGTGAGGGGGAGAAGCGACAACGCCAAACCGAGACCGCCTCCCTGATCCCGTCTGAAGCTACAACTGTGGTTCATCAGGAATCCCCAACTGCGGCAACTACATCAGAAGCACCCGAAGCCGAGTTGCCACTAGCAGATATTGTCATAGATATGGAGATTTCAGATGAAGAAGACCCGACGGTTGAAAAGCCCGAGGGTTCAACACAAGAACTGGTCGATTTTGACTTGTCAGACAGACCGATACTGGACATGATAGATCCAGAGTGTGAGACCAACCCGGAGACCGAAGACGCATGGTACGAAAAAGCCGCCAGTGCCGTAAATCTCCAGGTAAATTTGGTCTTCCCTACTAATGAGTACGACAATATTGACTACGATCAGTTCCTGCTCCAAAATTTATATGGAGCAACCCCCGTTCACTATGCTCAACCCGCCGGAACATCATCAACAAGACCCGAGTCTATTACTTCCGATCTTCCGACAACTGCTCCTCCCACGACAGCTTTTGATCTTCCTCCCCCTCCTCAGCAGCAACAAATCCGTTGGGAGAAGATCATGGTACTTATCCCTCATCTGGAGGAATCTTTGAAGAAGCTGTTCGTACACAAGCTTCGCCCGATCGAGCCGACCTTCTGTCTGGGTATCTAGAACCTTGACCTATAATTTCAACGCCGATATATCAGCACAATGCAGCGGTGTCTTCCAGTCAACCAGGACAGAACCAAACTTCGAATCACAGAGGTAATCAGTATCTATTCAAGACGTATTATGAGGATCGTCTACCCAGTTTTCATTGTTCGACGTGAAGATGGGAACGAATGGAAATTTTTAGAAGCCGATTTCAAGAACCTCCGACCACTCGACTTTCTGGTTATTCTGAAAGACTTACGCACAAGAACCATCCGACCGCTATAGATTACAAAGGCAATCGAAGCTGTTCGTCGATACCTGGTCCGCACCATCATGATGTCTTATCTAACGGACTTCCAAATGGCTATCGAGAACAAGGCGAAAAAGGTAAATATGATCAAGCCGAATCTGAAAGCACCTGAGTTAAACATGTATCCCGAGAACGCTATGCTTCTGGAACCAGAATTCGGGATTGTTTACCTCAATGAGCAAAAGGAGAAGAAATTCATGCATTTCAGTCAGGTAGACAGATTTTGTGACGGCACGCTTCTAAAGGTCAGAGATGCTCTTCGAAAGATTATTCAGCACGAGTCTGAAAATCCAAGGTATTCTTATGTTCCGAATCCGAATGAAGTAACTGCTCGAAATGCCTTGGAAATGATTGAAGATCGCATCGACTAACGCCGCGTCATCAGATTGTTCGAGGTACACTTCGCGCTCCGCAAAAGGTATGTCTTCAACTGGAGAGATCTAGAGCGCCAACTCGAACTTCAAATCAAAGGGGGAGATTGTTAGGGCAAGTTTTATAGTTGATTTAAAGTTCAAGGGTTGTTTTGTATTAATTCATTTTGAGCCTTATTAGTGAACGGGTCGTAGGCTTGTTAACCACGGGCCCATAGTATTTAATGTGAGATTAGCTTGGAAAAACAAGCTAATCATCTCTTAGCTTTCTAATTCATATTGTAATATTCTATCTGAAAGTTAATGAAAGGGATGACTAGTTGAAATCATAATTCTTATTGCTTTATCATATTCGATTTCTTCTATTGTTGCACGGATCTGGATTCAACAAGACCAATGAAAATGGTGTTTGTCCTGTCGATGTTCGGGGCGTCGTACGATTGGCCCACAGGACCGATGGGAGTTCTTCGACCCACTTCCCTTTTGCGACCTTAAGTCTTTTCTTGATTGAATTGATGATGACTTTATTGCTCGATTCTGCAAGACCGTTAGATTAGGGATAACGTGGGGTTGAGGTTATAAATTTGATACCACGGTCCTCACAAAATCGTTGTGTACGATCACTTTTGAACTGCGACCCATTGTCACACACGATTTCGGAAGGGATTCCGAACCTGCATAGGATGTTAGTCTGGATAAAAAAAAATAACTTCTTCGTCCCGAATCTGGAAGTAAGCGGCTGCTTCTATCCATTTAGAAAAATAATCTGTAAGGACTAACAGAAAGACCTTCTGTCCTGGGGCAGAAGGTAATTTGCCAACGATGTCAATTCCCCACCTCATGAAAGGCCATGGAATTAAAGACGTATGTAAAGGTTCGGAGGGTTGGTGGATCATACCTGAATGTCGTTGACATTCGTCTCAGCCTTGGACGTACCTGGTGGCATCTTACCTTAATGTCGGCCAATAATAGCCTTGTCGTGAGATACGATTTGCAAGACTGCGACCACCTGAGTGGTTGCCACATTCGCCATCGTGCATCTCCTTTAAGATATTTTGTACCTGTTCGGAATTATCGATTCATCTTAGATTTAGACCCATCGACGAGCGTCGATAGTGTCTATCGCCAATGATTATGTATTTCGATGCTTTGAATCGAATCTTGCGAGCTTCCATTCGATCTTCAGGTAATTGATCGTGTATTAGGTCATTTTTTATGTCAGCCGACCAACTGTCTTCCGTGGCAAGAGCACAAAATTGTTTAGAGTCTTCAATAGACGAGGCCGCTAGATGTATTAAGCCCTGATCCAAGGTTAGCTAACGCGTCGGCCTGAGTATTTTGATCTCTGGGGATTTTCTCTATTGAGAATGGATCAAATATCTTAGATTTATCTTTGGCTATCTTGAGATAGGCTATCATTTTGGAATCTCTGGCCGAAAATTCCTCGCTCATTTGGTATACGACTAGTAGGGAGTCTCTTCTGACGTGGATTCTGACTGCCCCCAAGTCGTGAGCCATATTCATGCCTACGATCAGAGCTTCGTATTCCGCCTCGTTGTTAGTAGCTTTGAAACTGCATCGTATGGAGTACACCATCTTACCCCCTGTGGGGACTTTAAGACGACACCAAGACCTGCTCCTCTAGAGTTTGAGGAACCGTCGACAAGGAGTATCCAGGTCGTGTCGCTTATAGTCGCCACAGTACAAATCTCGGTCTGTGCATCTTTTTCCAGTTCGGGACTGAAGTCAGCGACGAAATCAGCCAAGACCTGTGATTTTATTGCTGTGCAAGGCTTAAAGTCAATATCGTAGCTACTGAGTGTTAATGCCAAAAATCGCACCAAAGTACAACTTAAGGTCGATGTGGACTTTAACAACTAAAGAAAGTAATCATTCGACAAAGGCGTGCGACAAAGACAAAAATATAAATGAGACAGAGATTTTGGTGACGCGGGAAAAACCTCAACGAGGAAAAAAACCCGCGGACGACTGTGGAAGTCGTCGCTGCACTATGGTCGCCAAACAGGGGCGATGCCCTTGTGTTTCTGGTGTCGATAGTACAGAGATTGCAATACAAATGAAGGAAAGACTTCAAAATGTAAAGTAACAAGTGTGCGTCGTGTGTAAAAGTAAAGTTTCGTGTGCTGATGTCGTGCGTCGAGAGCGATTCTTCTGTGAGCGATTTCTGTGCTTCAAATGTTCTTCAGAGTTCGAGTGCTTGTGTCTGATGTTCTATGTTGTATCTGTGTTTTGTCCTCTGAAATGATGATTCTCCTTGATATTTATAGTCTCCGGGCACTTTAATTGGATCATTAAGGACTTTGGTAACTACCGTAATTGTCGATGTCTTTAATGCGGGATTAGATTTTCTAAACTGACTTCGTCGGTTATAGCCGTTGTCCATTAATGGTGTTGACTCCTGCATTAAACATTGAACAAACATAACAGTCGTATAGCGCGTTAGTTGGTCGGGGTCGCATGGTTTTATGCGGCGGTCGTGTGAACTAGGCGACGTCGAGGTCGAGTGTCGTGAGGTAAAAGACTTTCGATTTTATCTTTAATCGTGAGAGAAAGTACTATGATTTTACCTTCGTTATAAGAAAAAGGAATAGGTGTTTTCCTTACCTTGGTCGTGGTCGAGACTGGGGAAATTTTGCCCAAACAGTTTGCCCCCAAAATTTCAATGTAGGATGGCAAATTCGAATTTTAAATTTTGCTTGTCGGGTGCTCGGGATCGTGACACGTGTTGAGAGTTATTTTGGAATTGGATTGGTCCAATTCTAACTGAACGAGGAGTCGAAAAGGAAACGGGATGGTGACGTCATACTGACGCATGATGTTGCTTACTAGCTGTCGCTGCCAGGTGTCGTCGATCTGTCGAGTATTTTGATCTGTTGGGGACATGTGGCGACCATCATTGGGCTCGACCTGACACGATCTTTTGCATAAATAGAAAACTTTGGTGGATATTTCATTTTTAAGTTTTTCGGATAGTTTTTTCGAGAGAAGTTTCGTGATTCACTTGTCGTTCTTCTTCGAATCCCTTCCAAATTTACGACAGATTATAGCGATTTGAGGCTTAGAGTGTCTATATAAGGCGTTATCTTCCCACCTTCGTCTTCATTGCTCCTCTCTTTTCTCTGATAAACAATGTCAATTGAACCGGAGAGTTCTATCATGAGTCAGGAAGACTTAAATACCTTTAGGTGTTTAGCAAAAATTCCTCCGGGGATAGAGCTGATATGTCCAGGGAGTACACGTCCTGAGAGTTGTCCTAAAGGATACTTTGTCATATACGAGTATCCCTTCAAAATAGGGTTTGAATGGTCGTATTCGGCCTTATCCAAGGCTTTCATGCGAGATTTCGGTCTGTCGCCAGGGCAGTAAATGCCCCAACTCTGGCGAGTTTTCCTAGTTATTGAGCGACTGTCCGCACAGTGGGAGTCGCCTATGATCATGAATGATTTCTTGTTGGCTTATCAGGTCAAGAGAAACAAGAACTGGCGTTATAGCCCTTATTCCAAGTACAAGGGCGATCGTACCCTGGTTTTGAAAACCGGGGTCAACGATTGTGGGTGGAAGTCCAGGTACGTATTCGTACGTATTGATTCACTTGATTTCAACAGCGACTGGATTCGTCCTGATTGGAATCTGACGGGTATGTTTTTTGTTTTTAATATATGCCATTGTTTAGTTTATTTTTTATGCTCTTTATTTATTCTTCTTCTTTTGCCGTCTTCAGAGATCCAGTTCGACGTCGTGAAGCCGAACGAAGATTACTAAGCCAAGATCGACAGACTCCTGAGTCATAGCATCGATGATCGATCTTTCGTCGTGTGGCAGCCGACGGCCGTGGACGAGGACGTGGTGATGGATACGGGAGACTCTGAAGAAGAAAGTGAAGAAGGGGAGGATGAGAAGGAAGAGGCGACTGGTAAGCGTACCGTAGTTTTTATTTTCGCCGTCTATTTTGTCTGTTTGACGCTTTGTGCGTTTCTTCAGTAGTGCCAACTGTGAAGAAGTTGGAATCTGAAAAGAAGGTGACGCAAGTTGCTTCTACCCTTCGAGGCTAGGAAAGAAGAAAGGATGCCCCGACAGATGGGTCGGGAATCTCAAAGAATACAAGGACGGTAGTCCTGAGGGAACCGTCTTCGAGGGCTGACGATTCGTCGAAAGTTGTCATGCCTACGGAGGCGAGGGCGTCATCCACCCATCATGGCGCGATGGACGCGACACCGGCGGCAAGTTTTGGCGCCTCCGGCGACAGTGACGAAACCGGTGTACAAGGTGTTGACCCCAACCTCTGCCGACAAGGGCGGAAGGTCATCGGCCGAAGTCACGACGGTTAACTTTACATTGCCGTCTGACTTTATGGCGGATAGTGTCCTAGACGAGACGACGTTGTTTCCCCATTTGGGGAAATATTTGCTCCCGTCTTTCAGGGAGCGTTTTCACAGAGTTCCGGCCAGTGAGACGGGATCTCAGGTTGCCGGTCTGGCGTTCACAGTGAGTGTCAATCTTTCATGACTTGTTTATTTTTCAAATTTTGTCGAATATTTTTAATGAACTTCACACATTTTACAGACATTCCAGTCTTCCCTGGCGTTATACGCCGAGATGTCGAGATTCGAAGATCTGGTGGCGTCTGCTCTTGAAAGAGAAGATGCGGCGCTAAAAAGGGAGAAGGCGGCTTTGGACAGGGAGAAGTCGGCTTTGGCGCACACAGACGAGTTGGCCATTCAGCTTTATGACGCTTTGCACGAGCTAAAGGCCGTTAATTGCGCGAAGGAGGCAGGCGATTCTCTTAAGCCTTAGGAAACTTTTAATCTTTCCTTGCTTTTGTTGACTATTAGTGGTCGAGCCACTTTTCTTTTGATTGTAAATCGACAGTTTATTCATTGAATGAAATTTAGACTTTCTGTCGAACTTGCGATTGTATGAATAAATACAACGTTAATTGTAAGATTCACTAAGTAAAGAATAACCAAGAAATCACGCGACTTAAGCATTATTGCAACACAATAACTGGAATGTAACCCTTGAGACTTTTAAATCGTGCATATAAACATAAGCACACCCGACCAAAGCATACATTCAGAGTATGAAATTTTTCTAAGTCAAGAAACTTAGATCATAAGATCGCTAGACCTTGCGATCGTACGACTAAGTCGTGCGATGAACTTCAATCGTGTGTTCCTGTAGAAGGATGATCAAGTCATAGACCTGATCGTTTTTGTCGTGCGACCTTGCGAAACTAGAGTGGTATGATTATTGCCGTGCGATTCTGCGGAAAAAACAATGTTAGAGGTTGGTCGCTGGCTAACCAACGACCCTCCGATCCTTGAGTCAGTAACCGTTCGTGATGAGGAATCGTATGAAAGCAAAAAGGAAAAAGGTCTTAGAATAAGTACCTTTTTATATTATTTTCTCTTTTATGCCTATTTGCCCCCCGTCATTTATGGTCTTATTTCTTTCAGAGAAAAATAGATTATGAATGACGGATAGACAGCGAGTTTTTAAGAAATGACGACCGTGCTTATGTCGGCTGTGCTTTCGTGCGACAGGGAAAGATAACCGTTTTATTCCTGTAAGAAAGGAATGAGTTTATTTTTAAGGTTATGAATAGAAGGACGAACCTGTCGAGACCTTATGGTCGGGTCGTGACCGCTAGACGGCTTACTTTCGCGGCTTCAGAGTCGTCTTATAGCAGCCACGGGCGACTTTTGGCTCACTTTTGATTTCCTGGATTCCCCACGGCGTAAGGAACTTCAGGGTCTGATGATACGCCTAGGGAACAACTTTCATTTCATGGATCCATGGTCGACCTAGAATGATATTATAGGCTAACGCACAGTCGATGACACTGAACTTGGTTTGCTTGTTGATTCCTCCGGCATAGACGGGCAAGATAATGTCTCCAAATGTGCTCATCGCTTCTCTATTGAAACCAACCAAGGCTGTCGAACGTCGGGTGATTTCCGAAAGATCGATTCCCATGGCCTTGATGGTGTCAAGGAAAATGACATTCGCTGAGCTGCCCCCATCGATCAAGACTCGTCGGGTTAAACAATTACCAACCGTGAGTTGAAAAATCAACCCGTCGTGGTGCTTCTGATACGAATCACCGAGGTCGTCTTGGTCGAATATGATCTTCATAGCTTCCAACTCCAAATATCCTTTGGGCCTTGATGAACGCGGAATAGGCCGATCGTCAGGTGCTTGACTGGCATGACGCTTGACTGCGGAATACGTCATACCACAGACGTCTGAACCGCCGGTGATGCAATTGACAACCTTTGCATGCTCGGGGGTTGACGATCGATGGTCGCTAGTTAAAGTAACGACGCAATCGATGATATCTTTGAGATTGCCCTTCGGGACGTGATATGCTAGCTCCTTTTTGAGAGCTATGCAATCATCTGTCGCATGACCATGGTCGACATGAAAGTCGCACCACTTAGATTTAACTTTCTTAGCGTCGTCCTGATCGGACTTCTTGGGCCTCCGGATGGTCGCCTGGGCGGTCTTCAGAGCTTCGACCAAATCCTTAGTGGACCCTTTGAACCCGTAAGAGGATATCTTGGGGTACTGAGGAAATTTGGTCGCGGTCTTAGCCTCTGCTTTCGTCTTGAATCGAACGTTCGAGATCTGGCGCGCGGGCTCTATTTTGGAAATTGCTTTTGTTTTGAACTCTGGCTTCTTCACACCTAACGACCTCTTGTCGTCGGTATGCTTGCGACGAAAGGCATCGTCGTCTTCTACCCTCATATACGCTAGGGTTCGAGCACAGACGTATTCGAAATTCTCCGGAGGATATTTGGTTAGATCAGTGTACAAACCTGAGATGTCGTCCAGACCACGCTTATAAGCTTCGATTGCAGTCTTGACGTCGCAATTGCGAATACTGATCATCTCCGCATTTAATCTATTGAAATAACTTCGGATAGACTCATTGGTCTTCTGCACGACATAATATAGGTCACTGGTCTGCTTCTACATCTTGCGACTGCTGGCAAATTGCAGAGAGAATTGGTTGACCAATTCAGCGAACGACCCGATGGACTTGGGTTTGAGATTGATCAACCATTGGAGAGCATGACCAGTGAGAGTCGCACCGAAGCTCTTGCACATACAGACCTCCTGATACATGTGTGGGATCGAGATCGTCCACATGAGCTGCTTGTATTGCACGACGTGCTCTGTCGGATCAGTCACTCCCGAATACTTGGGCGTAAAGGCGGGGAAGTTGTACTTCTTCGGGACCTCAACGGTTGCGATTTCATCGATGAAGGGCGACGCCTGAAACCCTGATCGAGGCTCGACATCGACGGGCACGGCTGCCCCAGGTAGCTTGGCGAGCAAAGATAGGACGCGCTCATTCTGATCTTCTAGCAATCGCTGGGCGATGAGGTCATTGGGATCGAGATTTGCCCCTGTTTGCGGATTGACTCCTGAACTAGTGCCATTGCCATGCGATGAGCCATTGGCGTCTCCGTTGAAAGGAAAAAAATACGACTGCGACCCATTCTGAAATGGCTGTGACCCATTCTACATGGGTGGCGGCCTTATATGCTGAGGAGGAACCGTCCCGAACTGGGGATTTGGGTTGAACGGTCCCGGCTGCTGGTTCTGCATGAACGGACCTGGATGCTGATTCTGAGTGAACGGACCTGATCGTGGAACTGGATTATGCCCGAATGGTCGAGGACCATTCTGACCGAACGGTCCTTGGCCTGGATTCTGAACGAATTGTCTAGGACCATTCTGAGGTCCAGAGGAATTCCTTAACCGTGCGATCTCCTCAGTTGCTCAGCGACTTTGCTCTGCCATGGCGTTGATTTGATTTCGAACGACTTCAAACTCCTGGTACATCTGGGCAATGACATGCTGCTGATCTCCAGGGGCTGCCATTTTCCTGAATTAGAGAACAAAGGAAACTCCTAGAAACCGTTAGTAAGACGCACGTTCGTCTAAGATTTTCTCTAGATGAGGTCCCACGGATGGCGCCAAACTGTTAATGCCAAAAATCGCACCAAAGTACAACTTAAGGTCGATGTGGACTTTAACAACTAATGAAAGGAATCATTCGACAAAGGCGTGCGACAAAGACGAAAATATAAATGAGACAGAGATTTTGGTGACGCGGGAAAAACCTCAACGAGGAAAAAAACCCGCGAACGACTATGGAAGTCGTCACTGCACTATGGTCGCCAAACAGGGGCGATGTCCTTATGTTTCTGGTGTCGATCGTACAGAGATTGAAATACAAATGAAGGAAAGACTTCAAAAATGTAAAGTAACAAGTGTTTTCTAGTGTAAAACAGTGTGCGTCGTGTGTAAAAGTGAAGTGTCGTGTGCTGATGTCGTGCATCGAGAGCGATTCTTCTAGGAGCGAATTCTGTGCTTCAAATGTTCTTCAGAGTTCGAGTGCTTGTGTCTGATGTTCTATGTTGTATCTGTGTTTTGTCCTCTGAAATGACGATTCTCCTTGATATTTATAGTCTTCGGGCACTTTAATTGGATCATTAAGGACTTTGGTAAATGCCGTAACGGTCGATGTCTTTAATGCGGGATTAGATGTTCTTAACTGACTTCGTCGGTTATAGCCGTTGTCCATTAATGGTGTTGACTCATGCATTAAACATTGAACAAACATAACAGTCGTATAGCGTGTTAGTTGGTCGAGGTCGCATGGTTTTATGCGACGGTCGTGTGAACTAGGCGACGTCGAGTTCGAGTGTCGTGAGGTAAAAGACTATTGATTTTATCTTTAATCGTGAGAGAAAGTACTATGATTTTACCTTCGTTATAAGAAAAAGGAATAGGTGTTTTCCTTACCTCGGTCGTGGTCGAGACTGGTGAAATTTTGCCCAAACACTGAGGTATATACTCCATTTCTCTAGTCGCCCTGATAGCTCAGGTTTTCTCAGGATCGACTTAAGAGGAAAGGTTGTCACGACGGTAATGGGATGGGATTCAAAGTAGTGTCTTAACTTCTTTGCTGCTGTCACGAGCGACAAAAGTAATTTCTCCATGGACGTATATCGAGTTGCTTCCTGTCGTCCTCTCTAGTTAAGACGACACTTACGGAGTGAGGACTTATGGCGAGGTACAGTTGTATGATCTCGTGTTCTTCTGGTTTCGAAAGTAATGGAGGGACGGCCATATATTCTTTCAATCATTGTAATGCTTGTTCGTGATCGTCCGTCCAGTCGAAGCCCTTGTTTTTCCTTAAGACGTTGTAGAACAGACGGCATTTATCCGATGATCGTGAGATAAAGCGATTTAGGGCGGCTACACGACCCATGAGTCATTGGACCTCCCTGAAATTTCTGGGCGACTTGATGTTTATCAAGGCATTGATTTGATCCGGGTTTGCCTCTATGCCCCGCCGTGTGACCATATAGCCCGGGAATTTCCCGGCGCTGACTCCGAAAGAGCATTTCGTAGGATTCAATTTCATCTGATATTTTCGTAGGATGTCGAAGGATTTTTTCAGATGATCGATATGGTCGGTCGCCTGTTGGACTTGACAAGCATGTCGTCAATGTAGACCTCCATGGTGTCACCAAGATGTTCTTTGAACATTTTGTTAACCAATCGTTGATAGGTCGAACCTGCATTCTTTAGAACAAAAGGCATGACTTTGTAGCAATAGATGCCTTTGTCTGTCATGAAAGCAGTCATCTCTTGGTCTTCGTTGTTCATCAAAATTTGGTTGTACCCAGAATAAGCATCCATGAACGTCAGGAGTTCATGTCATGCGGTCGCGTCGACCATAGCGTCGATGTGGGGTAATGGGAATGGATCTTTAGGACAGGCCTTATTAAGGTCTGTGAAGTTTATGCAAACGCGCCACTTCCCATTCTTCTTTTGTACGACCACCACATTGGCCAACCAATCTGGGTATTTTACTTCTCTGATCTTCCCAGTCTTAAGCAAGTTGTCGACCTCATCGTTGATCACTTTGTTCCGCTCAGTGGCTTACTTTCGACGCTTTTGCTTTACTCGTTTAATAGATGGGTCGACGTTCAGCTTGTGGGATATGACATTGGGGTCTATACCCACCATGTCCTCGTGCGTCCAAGCGAAACAGTCAACATGTTCTTGCAAAAAGGAGATTAGTTGACCCTTTATGGCAAGATCTAATGATGCCCCCACAAAGACAATCTGATCAGGCTTATTCTGGTCCAGGATGACTTCTTCCAGACGATAGTCATTAGAAGATTCAGGGGTGTCCTGGATCTATAACTACTGCGCCGCAGGATCTGATTGGGCTACCATTATCCTGGAATCAACAAAAACTTTTCGAGATCGTCAGAGCGATGTATGTGATGGTCTGGGATTTTCTCTAGATGGGGTCCCACGGATGGCGCCAAACTGTTAATGCCAAAAATCGCCCAAAAGAACAACTTAAGGTTGATGTGGACTTTAACAACTAAAGAAATGTATCTCAAGACCAATCAACACAATCGCAAAGAAAAAGTAAACAAGACAAGAGATTTGGTGACGCGGAAAACCCCAAAACGAGAAAAATCTGCGGTCGACTTATGAGAGTCGACGGTGCACTATAGTCGCCAAACAGGGGCGAAAGTCCTTTTGTAACAAGTGTTTTGTGTACAACAGATTACAAATAAATGTTGAAATAAACTTAGTCGTATGAAAAAGTCGTGTGTCGTGCGTAAATCGTGCGAAAAAGTCTGCAGTCGTGCGGTTCGAATTGCTGTCGTGCGAAGGTAGCTTTAGAAATATTCGTTCGAATGCTCTGTAGATTGTTGTGTTTTCGATGTGTAATAGTTTAGAAAATAGATGGAGCAGGTATAGATTCAGTGTGTGTTTCGGTTGTAGAGCAGGCCTTTATATAGTTTTCGCTGGTCATTAAATGTGTCTTGATGGCTTGCTTTGTAACCGCTGTCGGGCTTTAAATGCCATTGATGACTTGTTCGTTACTGGCCGTTTACACCATGAATGCTTGTGGACCTGTATTAATGAACAAAAGAAACGGGTGTTGACTGTTGTTGATCCAAACCCTCAGTGATTTGAGAATGACCCTCTCTTTATATACTTAGTGAAAATTGTAAGTAAACAATATGTATCAGAGTTTCACTATCGCTGATATGTACTAAGATCTTACAGTACCGCGGATAGGAACTCTCGCTCTTTAAATTAAACATTCAACGAACACTGTTCACCATTAATGCTCTGAGTCTGTTCAGTCATTATGATGATCGCTGATAAGTTAGTTGTTTACTTATGATCCCTGAAGACAAGTTTCACGTCAATAAAGGTTCTACGCTGAAGTCGAAGATCAAGCTCAAGAACCAGCGACAAGTCTCCTAATGAACTGATGCGGATCAGCGAAGACTCAGATTTGTCCACTCAACGTGAAGTATCCAGTACAAGACTTCAGCTATCGCTGCACTTTATCATTCGTTGAATAGAAAATGATAACGCTCTGAATCAACGAAAGCTGATCATGAAGTTCTCCGTACAAAGTACTTTTGTCTTAACCCCCCTTGCACGACTCCGTACAAAATGTCAGAAAAGAACCTCCGACTGTCTGAAATCGTACAACCACTCTGATACTACACTGTTCATCCATGCGGCTACTAAGGTTGTCAACCAAGGTCAATGACATGCAACCAACCAGCTGATGACACGTGTAAAGTGTATACTGACTTGCATTAAATGCATGCAGTATATAAAGAGATGAACTCACTTCATTTGAAGTAACTTGCTAACTCTGGACAAGTTCAATATCTTATCTCAAGATAGGTTATTATTAGTAATTTCCTTATCTCTCTTAGTGCAAGAAACCTTAGTGTTCCAACTTGTTTAGATTTAGGTTTATCCTTAATCTTGATTCCGCAACAAGCTGTAAATTGTTAATGATTTATCAATAAACAATTTAGAAAAGTAAAATCTGTGTGTTTGTATTCAACCCCCCCCCCCCCCCCCTTCTACAAACTTATATAGGCCTTCGGGACCAACAAGTGGTATCAGAGCCAGGTTTGTTTAATCTCATAAACAAGATCTAATCTAAGATATCTCTCTTCCTTGCTATTATCTAAAAATGGCCACCAACACAAACACAAATTATATAGACAATGGTTCTCTTGCTAAACCCCCTAGATTTTCCAAAGATAACTTCAACTTATGGAAAAATAGGATGACACTCTTCTTAGAAGGTGTAGACCCTACTATGCCTTACTATCTCGAGAATGGTCCATTCATCCCTGTAAGAATTGATGTTGCAGTTCCAGCCGCTGAGAATAGACCTGCTATTCCAGAAAGGCTGGTCCCTAAGGAAATCTTTCAGTGGACTGACGAAGATAAGAAGAAAGTGGCTATAGATACAAAAGCCAGATCCATACTATCCATGGCTCTTCCTGACGAAGTCTACCATTCCGTCATGAATCTGAAAACATCAAAAGCCATGTGGGACACAATATGTGTTCAGTATTAAGGAACGTCTGAAGTCCAGGACTCAAGAAAGATCAACCTGGTAGGAAAATACGAAAGCTTTATTTCTGGTAAGAATGAATCTCTCTCTGAAGTTCACCAACGTTTTAATTGTTTAATTTTAGATTTGAAAACTGTTGGTAAGGAATATTCTAACTTTGAAGTACTGACAAAGTTTCTAGAATGTTTACCTGAAAGTTGGGACAATTATGCTATGTGTCTCAAGTTGTCAAAGGATCTAAAATCAATGACCCTTTCAACCTTATATGGCACGTTGCTGAATCATGAGCAATCGAGCCATCTTAAGAAGAATCTTGTAAAAGATTCCAAAAGCACCCCTGTTGCTTTAATCTCAGAGGAACCTTCTACTCAGCGACCCTCGGTCACCATCACTGAGTTAGAAAGTAACTCTGAAAGGTCATCAGATTCTGATTATTCAGATGATGATGAATCTTTGGCTCTCCTAACTAAGAAGTTCAGGAGATTTGCCAAAAAGAAAATGTTTAGAAAGAACAAACCTCTTTCCATAACTGACAAGCCTAGATCATCAGCTTTTGTTAATAAGGCTACTGCTACTTGTTTTAACTGCGAAAAGACAGGACATTTTGCTAACGAGTGCAGGTATAAGAAAGTTTCTAGACCCTCAACTTTTACAAAGAAACCCTTTGTTCCAAGGAATAAAGATGACAAATATTCAAAGCTGAAAGAAAAATATACTAAGCTGAAAAGCTTTAAGAAGAAGAATAAAGACCTGATGGCTAACTATGATTGGGCTGCTTCTGATGAAGAAGCATCATCATCTGACTCTGAAGATGATGAAGCAAATCTATGTCTTATGGCCAAGATTGAAGAAGAGGAAGAAAGCTCAGACATTCCCTCCACTTCAACATCTGCTATTTAGGTATCACCTTCCTTCTTTACCAATATTGCAAATATTGATGAAGCTGATAGTCTCCGTAAGATCGATCTCTTGACTAGAAGTTTATACGAAGCCATGAACGGCAAAACTGTGGTTGAAAACCAAAACCTTGATCTCGCTGAAAAGCTTAAAAACTGCCACCTTCAAATAGAAAAGCTTTCTAAAATTGAAGAAGATTTTAAAGATCAAGTATATTTAAATCAGCTAGTCAAAATCGAACGAGCAGAAACTATCGCTGCATTAAAAGCTGAAAAAGCTACTGTTGAAGGATGGTGTAATTCTTCAACAAAGATCACTGAGATAATAAAGTCTCAGATTCCCCTGAGTGATAAACATGGTTTGGTTACAAATATGATACTCCAAAACCAACCACTGAGCGTCCAATGCTTAAATTTGGAACGTTCGTACCCTCAGTCGCTGATACTTCATCTTCTCAGTGCTCCTCGTCCATTACACCAATCCCTGAGGAAACTCCTACCTCCTCAAAAGGTAAGGAGAAAATGGTTTATTCAAAACCTACCTCTGTCTCTAAAGACAAAGGTAAAGGAATTGTTATTTACCAGAATCCTCAGAAGGGTACCTTAGTACCAAAGCTGAATGCTCCTAAAGCTTCAGTGACTCATCCCTCTGGATCAAGGAAGCAGATCTCTGGATCTATTCAGCGATCTACTCCTAGACTCAGAGTGGATGTCCTTGGTAAGAAATCTGAAGAACTGAATGTTCGTCCCATTTCTAAAACCAATAGTTTACTTGGTGCTGGCACTTCTAATTCGAAATCAAAAGCTCAACGTTCAAATGGTCCTAGAACTATTTTTAGTTATAGGAAATGTTATCACTGTGGACTTACCGATCATATTGCTAGTAAGTGTCCCTCAGCCACCAAAGCTGAAAAGATAGCTAAGGTGAAGATTGCCCCCAAGGCAAAGAAGACCAACCCTGGTGCAAATCAGGTCAAGGTGAATCCTACCACTGAGGTTAAGAAATTAACCAAAGTGAAGAAAGACAAAGCTGAATCTTCAAATGCTGCGAAGACTGCTGAATCTTCCATTCCAACTACTTCCACTGACAAATGTGTATACATGGTCAAGTGGGTACCCAAGAAAAACTAATCTTCCTTTGTATTGCAGGTTAAGAAGGGTATCTGGTATCTCGATAGCGGATGCTCTAGACACATGACTGGAAAGAAAAGCCTGCTCGCTGAATACAAGGAAGAGAAGGGTCCCTCTGTGACTTTCGGTGGAAATGGAAAAGGACATACCCGAGGGTATGGTGTACTTTCAAATGGTACAACCTCCTTCTGAAGAGTCTCATATGTGGAAGGGCTGAAGCATAATCTTCTAAGCATCAGTCAGCTTTGCGACATGGATAACAAAGTAATCTTTACTAAGGAATCCTGCTTTGTCGCTGACAAAAAGGAGAAGATAGCTCTCAGTGGTTATCGTTTGGAAAATATTTATGTAATAAACATGGACTCAACAACCACTGAGAACTCCTGTTTCTTCTCAATGGCCTCATCTGATGTCAACTGGCTATGGCATAAGAGGCTATCTCATCTAAATTTCAAGACACTGAACACTCTTTCTTCAAAAGAGTTAGTCACTGGTCTACCTCAGCATTCATACGCCAAAGAGTCTTTATGTTCAGCATGTGAAAAAGGGAAGTAGACCAAAGCAAGCTTTAGATCAAAGCAAGTTTCCTCAGTGTCATCTCGTCTACAACTACTCCATATGGATTTGTTTGGCCCTGTTAACAAACAATCCATCGCTGGAAAGAAATATACGCTGGTCATAGTTGATGAATTCTCTCGCTTCACCTGGGTAATGTTTCTCCGTTCTAAGAGTGACACCCCTGAAGAACTCATCACCTTTGTTCGGAAGATGGAAACCCTGAACAATCTGACCGTTCGCTCAATAAGGAGTGATCATGGGACTGAATTCAAAAACAGTTCTCTTGATTCCTTCCTTGAGAGTAAGGGTATTTCTCACAATTTCTCTTCAGTGAGAACACCACAACAAAATGGAGTCGCTGAAAGAAGAAATAGAACAATTATTGAAGCTGCACGTTCAATGCTCAGCGATTCTCACCTGCCTACTCAGATTTGGGCAGAAGCTGTCAACACTGCTTGTTTTACGCAAAACATGTCGCTGATAGTTAAAAGATTCAAAAAGACAGCCTATGAACTCTTTCATGGCAGAAAGCCTTCAATCAGCTTTCTTCACATCTTTGGATGTCAGTGTTTCATACTGAACAACATAGATGCTCTTGGAAAGTTTGATCCTAAGGCTGATGATGGAATCTTTCTTGGATACTCCTCAGTTTCCAAAGCCTTCAGAGTCTTCAATCGTAGAAGACAAACTGTAGAAGAAACTATTCACGTCACGTTTGACGAATCCCGTTCAGCGAACTCTAAACCGTCCGCTGATACTGAAGAACTGAATCAATGGATGTTTTCTCATCTTGGTGATTCAGAAGATATTCCCACTCCTCATGCTCATCCAGTAGAAGATGATAGTCCTCCTATCATTCCAAACATGCAGAATAGTGAAGCTGAAACATCATGGGTCTCAGTTGTTCCTATAAACACTATACCTACCGCTGAACCAAATGCCTCAAACATTCCATCTATCTCTCAGCAATCAGTAAATGAAATGACAAATACAAGTATTCCTCTCTTAATTGAAACTCCAGAAGTAGCTGAAGCCTCATCTTCAGCTCCTCCAGTTCAAGATGAGTCAGCGACTTATGCTCCGGCTCAGCGATGGACCGTAAATCACCCAATTGATCAAATTCTTGGTGATCCAAACGCTGGTGTTCATACTCGACGAAGTGCAGGTAATATTTGTTTATTTGTTAACTTTATTTCTCTAACTGAACCAAAGAAAATAGATGATGCCCTCAAAGATCCAAATTGGCTCAGCGCAATGCAAGAAGAGCTTACTGAATTCAAAAGAAACAAAGTTTGGAAACTAGTTCGGAGACCAACTGATAAAACAGTAATAGGCACTAAATGGGTCTATCGAAACAAGTTGGACGAACATGGTACTGTAACCCGCAACAAAGCTCGTCTTGTTGCTCAGGGATACAGACAAGTGGAAGGTATAGATTATGACGAAACATTTGCTCCAGTAGCAAGACTTTAATCTATTCGTCTATTCTTAGCATATGCTGTACACAAAATCTTCAAAGTACATAAGATGGATGTTAAGTCAGTGTTTCTAAATGGAAAGCTGAATGAAGAAGTGTATGTGGAACAACCTCCAGGATTCTCAGATTCTAAGCGTCCAGGTTATGTTTATAAACTGGATAAGGCACTTTATGGCTTGAAGCAAGCTCCTCGTGCATGGTATGACACTCTTTCTACTTATCTCCATATTGAAAAATTTAAGCGAGGTAAGATTGACAAAACTCTATTTTTTAGAAAAGTGAAAGGTCATATCATTCTAGTTCAAATATATGTTGATGACATTATATTTGGTTCTACTAACCCTGAGCTTTGTACTCGTTTCGCTGATAGAATGAAAGATGAGTATAAAATGAGCATGATGGGTGAACTAACATATTTCCTTGGTCTTCAGATTAAGCAAACTGAAAAAGGAACTTTTATCAATCAGGGAAAGTATGTTAAAGATATGCTGAAGAAATTTGATTTAACTTATAGTTCAGCTATGAAAACCCCTATGGCACCACCGCTGACACTTGACAAGGATTCAAAGGGAATACCTGTTAATGTCACGCTGTACCGTGGGATGATCGGCTCTCTTTTGTATCTTACAGCTAGCCGAACCGATATTATGTATGCAACATGTTTGTGTGCACGATATCAAGCTGAACCTATGCTATCTCATATGAATGCTGTAAAGCGAATCTTTCGATATCTTAAGGGTACAGCGAACCTAGGTCTTTGGTATCCCAAAGATTCAGGATTCGATCTAACCGCCTATTCAAATAGTGATTTTGCAGGTTGCAAAATGGATAGGAAAAGCACCACAGGAGGATGTCCGCTCCTGGGTGGAAAGCTGGTAAGTTGGACTAGTAAAAAGCAAAATTCAGTGTCCACTTCCACAGCTGAAGCTGAATATGTAGCTGCTGGAAGCTGTTGTTCTCATGTCTTGTGGATGAGAAATCAGCTACTAGACTATGATCTTCAGCTCTCCAAAATTCCAATCTATTGCGACGGCACAAGTGCCATCGCTATAGCAAACAATCCAGTACTACATTCAAAGACCAAACATATAGAAATCAGATATCATTTTATCAGAGATCATGTGATGAATGGTGATATAGAACTTCATTTTATCCCAACTGATTATCAGTTAGCTGATTTATTTACCAAACCTCTTGATGAGACAAGATTCAACTTTCTCATCAGCGAGCTTGGAATGCTGAACTTTGAAGGGTAAAATCCTCAACGGTTCACATTTATCAGCGATAGGATAAAATCAACTCATATAACCTATTCAATCATCTTCTCTCTGAATAAAACTTGGTTAAGCTGATATCAAGGTATGTTTTTCTCTCTCTGACAATCGCATGAAAATGCAAGATTTCAAAACAAAATGCATCGCTGAATATCTCTTCCTTAACAGCGATATTTTGAAAATTATTAAAACCATCACTGATATTTTCATTTAGTGCTTCATGTTTACAAAAGAGTCCCTGAGTTTTTCATAACCTCAGAGACATCTTAAAAGAATATGAAAAGACAGTTGTGACGTCATTGCAACGGATAACCTCGGCACGTTTTCTCTTTCTGACACACGTTTGCACGTCTCGTTCAAACTTCCAATCAAATGCAAACACGTGTCCGTGTCATGATGAAAATCTTTTCCCGCTCAAGATTTTCTCTTTCTAAAATCTCTATATAAACAAATTCTTTGTTTATATTTTTCTTTTACGCGATCAATCTTCCTCTGCAAGAAAGAATTCACTGTTGCATTTGTGCTTTCAAAAACTTCAAAGAACTGTTCATCATCTTCTTCATCAAACATCAAGGTTAATATGTTCTTATTTATTACCAAATGCGTATAACTTGTTTTAACAAGATCAAACAAAAGAACTTCTTAAAATGAAATCATTTTCTTTCATGGTTTTATGAACACAACCATTTCATGGTTGTTCTTCAAGTTTAAATGCGAAAATCTTAAACTTGTTCTTCATTCATTTCCAGAATCTATTTCTTCATAGAAAACTGGATAACAAGAATAAATGGGTTTTACATTTCGTTTCTTAAAATCAAGAAAAACCCTAATCTTCATTAAGACATTTGTGTCTGAATGAAATGGATAAAATTTGAACCATCTTAATGGAAAATATTTCCACATTAAGATAATTCTTATTTGTTAACATCTTTGGTTGAACTGATAATACAGAGAAATGGCATCGTCTGACATTCCTGCTACCGCTGAGAACATCTCCGCTGATTCTGAGGAAGTGGACATCCTCAAGGCTCCTAAAGTCAAGTTTGCCCTTGACAAACTGGATTGGACTAAGTTGAATAACCTTTCTGCGCTTCTCGATTTTCCTCCTCGAAAGCAAGTCACACATCTAGATGATGCTATGAAATTCTTAAAGAATTGTTGCATCTCCACAGCCCTGACCATAACACCTCCTGCACATCAGCTTTTGCTCTCACAATTCTGGTACTCAGCCAGACACTCTCAACTACCTTCAGCTAAAGACCCCTCCAAAACAATCGATTGTATCCTCTGCGACATCGAATATGGCACCATGAAGATCATCCCTGCCATTATTCGCAAAGCTCTCAGCCTTCCCATCGCTACCAAGGAAAAACCATTCGTTCCCCTCCCTGACCCCAAGAAAAACTCAGGCAGGGAAGCCATCATTGCATTTTTCGATGCAATGGGCTATGTATGGGAAATCGGCAGAGACATGAAGGCCGAGAAGAAGCTGACGATTATCAAGAAATCGAAAATACCCAGCGAGATGAATTTCATCTTCGCTCATCTAATCAGCTGCATGACTGCAAAGAGCGGCTCCTCTGACCAAGCCGCTAAACCTCAGCAAGCAATGGGATATGCACTGCTGAAAGGTCTCAACATAGACTGGGCATCGATTATCTATGATGACCTAGTTCTAAGAGTGGACACCGCCCCTGACAGACCTCCATGGGTTCCTTACCCCCGATTCATCAACGTCATCTTCCAATATGGCCTGAAGGAGAGCTACCCAACTGATGGTGACCTGAAACTCTCTCAGGTCGGCCCAAAGATACTCGACTTCAAACCAATGGTGAATGAGGTACGTCTTTCTACACTCTTGACTCTTCTCAACCTTTCTTCTTCTAATTTTGTGGCTCCTTCAGCGACAATACCCATCGCTGATACCCTGGCCACAAAATCCTCTCCTTCTAAGAAAAGGAAACAATCATCTACCCCACTTGGTTCTAATAGGATCAAGAAAACAAAGGAGCAACTCCATCAATCTCATGCTGCAGACTCCTCAGCTCTTTCTGCAGAGCTGAAGGAACGTTCAGTGGTACGCTCTGCCACACCTGAACAACCCATCCATTCCATCCCAACTTCAGCGTCTCTAAACGCTGAGGTTACAAACTTGGAACCTACCCAACCTCCTTCAGTCTCTCAAAAGACTGATGAAGTGATTGACAGCGAATCCAACGCTGAACTCAGAACCCAACCCCCATTCTTATCCTTCGCTCCTCCCTCTACTCATTTGGTCTCTCCTCCAGATCTCGCTGGAGCTGCCATCATTTCTACGGAACCTAAAGTTGATTCTCCAGCAATGATGAAGACAGGACCTGCAGGACAATCCATGGGCACTTTTGAAGAAGACATGGAACACTTTTCAGGAACCCGTAATTTTGACGAGTTCATCAATCCTCCTGCAGGTACACACCAACCCATAAACACTGTCACTAAACCCCAAACTTCTGAGCTTTCCTATGTTCACAAGTTCTTATATGTTACAGGTCCTAATTTGGGAGACATCAACGCCTCTCTGAAAGCTGTGGAGACAACGCTGACAGATCTCACCACTACTCTTTCTAATAACTCTACAGCTGTAACAAACGCTGGAGAGAATCTGAACAAGATGACAACGGTGGTGGAGAAGAAGGCTTCTACAGATGACTTGAAGCAAGTTGATAACACTCTCAGCGACTTCCCCAAGGTGCTCGCTGACATCTACACAGACTACACCTCTCTCAAAAATTCAGTTTCATCCATGTCCAGCGAGGTCACAACGCTGAAGACATCGGTTGGACAACTAGAGGGAGATATGTCTGCTGTAAAGACTGACTTAGGCTCTGTAAAGACCGATGTTAGTTCGATGAAATCGATGAACAAGAAGCTCCTACACAAAGTGAATACTCCTGCTCCTGCCCCTGTCCCTGCATCTGACAATTTCACAGCGGCGGATCGCACTGAGCTGGAAAAGATCAATCCTGCTATCTCTGGCCTTCAAGACAGAATAGCAAAGATTGAAGATTTGATAGGTATCTCTGGCCAAGAAGACAGAGAACCTACCAACGCTGCTGAATCAACCCATTCCTCCCCCAGTTATCATGAAAAAGAGGGGGAGAAGAGCGCTGAAGATCTCTCCAAAAGCGCTGAAGACCTTTCCCATGATGAATCTATCAGGGGAGAGAAGGATGCTGAAGAAACCACCGCTGGACCTCAGAGAGATGAAAACCCTGAGGAAACCGAGAAGCTCTCCTCTGTATCTGAGGGGGAGCAACTCGAAGAAGAAGCTGATAAAACCGAATCCGAAGCAGAAGATGATGAAGCCGTCAACATCCCTGATACTGAACCATCCTCTTCTCCAAAGAATGATGATGATGATGACGATGACTTCTTTATCGTCAAACCTGCTCCGAAGATCAAAGCTCTTAAGGGAATCTCGATAAATGAACCTTCAGGGGAGCGGACAAAGACAAAGCCCTCGGCCTCTGGAGCTGAGAAAGGCAAAGGCAAAAGCGTCGCTGAAGATGACAATCTGACGATCTTGCTTGAAAAGCCGGTTTGTCAGGTACATTAAACATCTCTCACTCCATCCCTCCTCTTTCATACACTATCAGTTCTACAACCCAAGCCTATACACTTGAACCAATTCTCTCTATCTGATTCTACCCAAGTTCTTACTTGTATGATCGCTATGTTTCAACTAGTCCTCTCCCCTGTTTGAGGATATCGCTGAAGGCTCCACAACTGCGACTTTACCAATAATACCAGCTGCTGCTGAAGACATAATCCCAGTCTTAGATTTAATCTATGAGACTGATGAACCTGAAGAACAGCTACACTCGCACAGACACAGACCTTCCTTAGTTCCTCAAAAGCTAAGTGAAGAGGATCAGAAAAGAAGAGAGGAGATAATAAAGCGATTCGAGGATCAGCGAATCATTCTGAGGCGTGATCAACTTCCTTCAGTTCCTCCAAAGTTCAGAATTTCCAAAAAGGAATACAAGGAACTCCTCAGAGCTGAAAGCCTAATCGCTGAAAGAAAGGAAGCTGAAGAAAAAGATAGAGAATACGCCATCCAGCTTTCTAAACGATCAATAAAAGACCCCAAGCTGAAAAGAGTTCCCATTGATGTTCAACGTCAGCTATGGGATGATGCTCAAGAGATCGTTAGAGAAAAGACTAAGGTCTCTGATACGACTTTGGAATGGGCTAAACAAATGCTGACCTATCGATCTAGACCATCCAAAATCATCAAGGCAAACATCAGAGGAAGACTGTACGCTGAAGTTCCTGTTGTTGAAGTGGATGTCTACAGAGATGACAAAACCAAGCAAACCTTCTATGCTGCTACCTTAGAAAAGTTTGGTCTCTCTGAATGGTTAGAAACAAAATTAGCCATTCAGGGATCGCGCTCAAAGTTCAAAAGCCATGTCGAGAAGATCTTAAACAAACAGATCGACCTGCTTTCATCTGATGTGGATATTCCTCCTACTCTTCCTCAACCAAGAAAAGTCTCTAATAAGAAAAAGAAAGTTTCTGGTTCAGGTCCTACTATTCGGAATGAAACGGGCATTGGTTTCTCTCGTGCTGAAGTTGTTGGCCCTGATGTCGATCTCTCAATGCTTGACACCTCCCTACCACCTGGAGAAACATTCATTCCTGGCACAGTTCTAAGTGATCCCTATGGTATATTCTTTTTAGACTACTATGGAAATCATCACTTTCAACGTATCTCTGAGCTAGACATCGCTCCCATCGAACAACTCAGAGATCTCGTATACTGGTGTGAAGTCAGACGCGACATCAAAGCTAGACACCTGAAGCCCTTGATTTTTGAAGCAGCTCTGAAGAAAAAGAATCAAGGAGTAGATGTCCCTGACTGGATGATCCCCACATCAAAGACCCTTGATGAACTTCTCATCAAGGAAGAACCCTTTACAAGCTGACATGATCGCCCTTTTCTCTTTGTATCAGTTATTCTTTTGTACTTGTAATTTATTTCGCTTGTACTTGTAATCTTTCCATTTCTCTTTGTAACCTGATTCAAAGTTTTAAAGAAAGATTTCAGCGAATGTACTTTACTCCATCAGTACTGAAAAGATCCCAGAAAATAGTAAAAGGGACAAATATTTTATGAGTTCTTTTTATCCTTATGTTTTCATTAAATAGCAATTTTCTTTGTTGCTATGTCATAATCAAATAGGGGGAGATTGTTGATCCAAACCCTCAGTGATTTGATAATGACCCTCTCTTTATATACTTAGTGAAAATTGTAAGTAAACAATATGTATCAGAGTTTCACTATCGCTGATATGTACTAAGATCTTACAGTACCGCTGATAGGAACTCTCGCTCTTTAAATTAAACATTCAGCGAACACTGTTCACCATTAATGCTCTGAGTCTGTTCCGTCATTATGATGATCGCTGATAAGTTAGTTGTTTACTTATGATCCCTGAAGACAATTTTTACGTCAACAAAGGTTCTACGCCGAAGTCGAAGATCAAGCTCAAGAACCAGCGACAAGTCTCCTAATGAACTGATGCGGATCAGCGAAGACTCAGATTTGTCCACTCAACGTGAAGTATCAAGTACAAGACTTCAGCTATCGCTGAACTTTATCATTCGCTGAATAGAAAATGATAACGCTCTGAATCAACGAAAGCTGATCATGAAGTCCTCCGTACAAAGTACTTTTGTCTTAACCCCCCTTGCACGACTCCGTATGAAATTTCAGAAAAGAACCTCCGACTGTCTGAAATCGTACAACCACTCTGATACTACACTGTTCATCCATGCGGCTACTAAGGTTGTCAACCAAGGTCAATGACATGCAACCAACCAGCTGATGACACGTGTAAAGTGTATACTGACTTGCATTAAATACTTCACTTCATTTGAAGTAACTTGCTAACTCTGGACAAGTTCAATCTCTTATCTCAAGATAGGTTATTACTAGTAATTTCCTTATCTCTCTTAGTGCAAGAAACCTTAGTGTTCTAACTTGTTTAGATTTAGATTTATCCTTAATCTTGTTTCCGCAACAAGCTGTAAATTGTTAATGATTTATCAATAAAAAATTTAGAAAAGTAAAATCTGTGTGTTTGTATTCAACCCTCCCTTCTACAAACTTGTATAGGCCTTCGGGACCAACAACTATTAACGGTTAGTATAATCGTACGACCGTCTTAAGTCTCATACGTCGGTCGTACGAAACGTACGAGCATCACAAAAATATACGACCGAGTACTCGTTCGTAAATAACCTGTAAGACCGTATCTTAAAACAAGATTGGTCTTATAAAATGTTATCTGAGTTTTCTAGCGTCGGTCATTAGGTATGATTTTTTACCCAAACAGGCATAAAGTAAATTGTAATTCCTAATTTCTATGGGAAGGTAAGAGATAGGCATAAAGTAAATTGTAATCTCTACTTCCACTCCAAGAAATAGGCATAAAGTAAATTGTAATTTCTTGGACATGAGCAATGATCTAGAATCTGTGATGATTCGTAGTAGGCTCTAGAACGTGATGATATGACTTACTTAGTGTTAGTCATATTCATGGAATCGGGTATGTTCCCGTCATCGCAATATGGTTATATATACGGTAAGAATGATGGCAAATCAGGTTTGTTTGTACGCTTTGTTCACTTTCGGTTTTCAAAGCTAATCAGGTTTTAATTTGAAAATAGATGTTCTCACAAGGCGTAAGCCTAATCTTTTCAAATTAAATTTTCTTACCAGGTACAAGCTCAGGGAAGTAACGGGAAGAGAGACGAGTGATTGTTGATACTCAACTTTTGGTGATAAGTGGAGAAGTTATTTTATTCGAGGATGTTTTTGGAGAATGGTCTAAACAACTAGCAGAATTTGATCTTAATGTTCAGGATTAGATTAGTATGTTGTTTTGATAATCTCAATTTGTATATATGTGAACTCTCATGGTTAATTATCCACTTATGTATAAAAGTTTGGATGAAACTATGAATAACTTTGGATGTTTCATTTTTAGAACGACCCGCAAGTGAGGGAAGACCCAAATAACGACCCGTATTAATTGGGTTATGGATCCCAAGGATCTGAGAAAAGGCATGCATAAGCTAGCTCGGGGGCCAACTTGCTACTTCCCATAATACCCGATTTCGTATAATTGATGGCTTGACCCGACGCTTGGATTCGGCCAACCGAGTCCTCATGGTTCAAGAAGGACGAAAGGCCTTCCATGCAAATAAAGAAGAGGTAAGGGGATATGGGGTCCCCTTGACGAATACCTCTTTTCGGAAAAATAGGCCCGACCATCACGTCGTTGACTTTAATGAAATACTTGACAGATTCGACGGTCATCATTATCATGTTGACCCAATGTTAATGCCAAAAATCGCACAGAAGTACAACTTGAGGTTAGTGTGGACTTTTAACAACTAAAGAAACGTATCTCAAGACCAAGCAACACAATCGCAAGGAAAAAGTGAACAGAACAAGAGATTTGGTGACGCGGAAAACCCCAAAACGAGGGTAAAAACCGCGGTCGACTTGTGAGAGTCGACGGAGCACTATAGTCGCCAAACAGGGGCGAAAGTCCTTTTCTAACAGGTGATTTGTGTACAACAAGTAAATGTAAAATAAACTTAGTCATGTGCAAATGACCTGTGTCGTGCGTAAAACGTGCGAAAAGAGGTGTCGTCGTGCGGTTCGAACTGCTGTCGTGCGAAGGAGCTCCAGCGATATTTTTTCGAATGCCTTGCGAATTACTGCGTTTCTGGTGTAGAATTGCTTAGAAAGTAGATGAAGTAGAGCGAAATAGCTTGGACTAGATTTCAGAACAGATTGAATCAGATCAAAGCTCGGGGTCTCTTTCGGTTGCTGCACAGGCTCTTTTATAGCTTCCGCTAGCCATTAAAGGTGCCTTTATGGCGTACTTCGTAACCGCTGTCGGGCTTTGAATGTCATTGATGAGCTGATCGTTTCTGACCGTTTACACCATGAATGCTGTTAAACGTGCATTAATGAACAAAGGAAACAGATGTTTGACTGTTAACGGTTAGTATAAAGCGTACGATCACCTTATGTCTCATACGTCGTCGTATGGAACGTACGACTGTTTGAGTAAAATTTCACCAGTCTAAGCCACGACCAAAACAAGGAAAACATTTATTACACTTTTTCATAATAAGGTTAAATCATACACACTTTATCATCTGACAAAAGTTGAAATCGAAAGTTACTCACGACACACGACCATCGTATGGAACCTCACGACCTCGACCGATTAACATGCGATATTACTGTTACGTTTTCAGAGTTTAATGCAGGATCAATGACATTTGTTTGGGCAAAGATTCACCAGTCTCGACCACAACCAAGGTAAGGAAAACACCTATTCCTTTTTCTTATAACGAAGGTAAAATCATAGTACTTTCTCTCACGATTAAAGATAAAATCGAAATTCTTTTACCTCACGACACTCGACCTCGATGTCGCCTAGTTCACACGACCGTCGCATAAAACCATGCGACCTCGACCGACTAACGCGTTATACGACTGTTATGTTTGTTCAATGTTTAATGCATGAGTCAACACCATTAATGGACAACGGCTATAACCGACGAAGTCAGTTAAGAACATCTAATCCCGCATTAAAGACATCGATGGTTACGACAGTTACCAAAGTCCTTAATGATCCAATTAAAGTGCCCGAAGACTATAAATATCAAGGAGAATCATCATTTCAGTGGACGGAACACAGATAAAACATAGAACATCAGACACAAGCACTCGAACTCTGAAGAACATTTGAAGCACAGATATCGCTCACAGAAGAATCGCTCTCGACGCACGACATCAGCACACAACACTTCACTTTTACACACGACGCACACTGTTTTACATTAGAAAACACTTGTTACTTTACATTTTCGAAGTCTTTCCTTCATTTGTATTTCAATCTCTGTACGATCGACACCAGAAACACAAGGACATCGCCCCTGTTTGGCGACCATAGTGCAGCAACGACTTCCACAGTCGTCCGTGGGTTTTTTCCTCGTTGAGGTTTTTCCTGTGTCACCAAAATCTCTGTCTCATTTATATTTTCGTCTTTTTCACACGCCTTTGTCGAATGATTCCGTTCTTTAGTTGTTAAAGTCCACATCGACTTTAAGTTGTACTTTGGTGCGATTTTTGACATTAACTGTTTGGCGCCATCCGTGGGACCTCATCTAGAGAAAATATTCGACGAACGTGTGTCTTACTAACGGTTTCTTGGAGTTTCCTTTGTTCTCTGTTTCAGGAAAATGGCAGCCCCTGGAGATCAGCAGCATGTCACTGCCCAGATGTACCAGGAGCTTGAAGTCGCTCGAAATCAAATCAACGCCATGGCAGAGCAAAGTCGCAGAGCAGCTGAGGAGATCGCACGGTTAAGGAATTCCTCTGGACCTCAGAATGGTCCTAGACCATTCGTTCAGAATCCAGGCCAAGGACCGTTCGGTCAGAATGGTCCTCGATCATTCGGGCATAATCCAGTTCTAGGATCAGGTCCGTTCCCTCAAAATCGGCATCCAGGTCCGTTTATACAGAACCAGCAGCCGGAATCGTTCAACCCAAATCCCCAGTTCCGGACGGTTCCTCCTCAGCATATAAGGCCGCCACCCATGCAGAATGGGTCGCAAGCATTTCAAAAAGGTTGCAGCCGTTTCAAAATGGGTCACAGCCGTTTCAGAATGGGTCACAGCGGTATTTTGTTCCTTTCAACGGAGACGCCAATGGCTCGTCGCATGGCAATGGCACCAGTTCAGGAGTCAATCCGCAAACAGGGGCAAATCTCGATCCCAATGACCCCGTCGCCCAGCGGTTGAAAATGCTAGAAGATCAGAACGAGCGCGTCCTATCTTTGCTCGCCAAGCTACCTGGGGCAGCTGTGCCCGTCGATGTCGAGCCTCGATCAGGGTTTTAGGCGTCGCCCTTCATCGATGAGATCGCGACCGTAGAGGTCCCGAAGAAGTACAACGTCCTCGCCTTCACGCCCAAGTATTCGGGAGTGACTGATCTGACAGAGCACGTCGCGCAATACAAGCAGCTCATGTGGACGATCTCGATCCCACACATGTATTAGGAGGTATGTATATGCAAGAGCTTCGGTACAACTCTCACTGGTCCTTCTCTCCAATGGTTGATCAATCTCAAACCCAAGTCCATCGGGTCGTTCGATGAATTGGTCAACCAATTCTCTCAGCAATTCGCCAGCAGTCGCAAGATGGAGAAGTAGACCAGTGACCTATATTATGTCGTGCAGAAGAACAATGAGTCTATCCGAAGTTATTTCAATAGATTCAATGCGGAGATGATCAGTATTCGCAATTGCGACGTCAAGACTGCAATCGAAGCTTATAAGTGTGGTCTGGACGACAGCTCAGGTTTGTACACTGATCTAACCAAATATCTTCCGGAGAATTTCGAAGACGTCCGCGCTCGAACCCTAGCGTATATGAGGGTAGAAGACGACGCTGCCTTTCGTCGCAAGCATACCGACGATAAGAGGTCGTTAGGTGTGAAGAAGCCAGAGTTCAAAACAAAAGCAATTTCCAAATTAGAGCCCGCGCGCCAGATATCGAACGTCCGATTCAAGATGAAAGCAGAGGCTAAGACCGCGACCAAATTTCCTCAGTACCCTAAGATATCCTCTTACGGGTTCAAAGGGTCCACTAAGGATTTGGTCGAAGCTCTGAAGACCGCCCAGGAGACCATCCGGTGGCCCAAAAGGTCCGATCAGGACGACGCTAAGAAAGATAAATCTAAGTGGTGCGACTTTCATGTCGACCATGGTCATGCGACAGATGATTACATAGCTCTCAAAAAGGAGCTAGCATATCACGTCCCGAAAGGCAATCTCAAAGATATCATCAATGACGTCGTTACTTCAACTAGCGACCATCGACTGTCAACCCCCGAGCATGCAAAGGTTGTTAATTGCATCACCGGCGGTTCAGACGTCTATGGTCTGACATATTCCGCAGCCAAGCGTTATGCCAGTCAAGCACCTGACGATCGGCCTATTCCGCGTTCATCAAGGCCAAAAGGAGATTTGGAGTTGGAAGCTATGAAGATCATATTCGACCAAGACGACCTCAGTGATTCGTATCAGAAGCACCACGACGGGTTGATTTTTCAACTCACGGTTGGTAATTGTTTAACCCGACGAGTCTTGATCGATGGGGGCAGCTCAGCGAACGTCATTTTCCTTGACACCATCAAGGACATGGGAATCGATCGTTCGGAAATCACCCGAGGTTCGACAACCTTGTATGGTTTCAATGGAGAAGCGACAAGCACATTTGGAGACATTATCTTGCCCGTCTATGCCGGAGGAATCAACAAGCAGACCAAGTTCAGTGTCATCGACTGTGCGTCAGCCTATAACATCATTCTAGGTCGACCATGGATCCATGAAATGAAAGCCGTTCCCTCGACGTATCATCAGACCCTGAAGTTCCCTACGCCGTGAGGAATCCAGAAAATTAAAAGTGAGCCAAAAGTCGCCCGTGACTGTTATAAGACCACTCTGAAGCCGCGAAAGTAAGTCATCTAGCGGTCACGACCCGACCATAAGGTCTCGACAGGTTCGTCCTTCTATTCCTAACCATAAAGATAAACTCATGCCTTTCTTACAGGAATAAAACGGTTATCTTGCCCTGTCGCACGAAAGCACAGTCGACATAAGCATGGTCGTCATTTCTTAAAATCTCGCTGTCGATCCGTCATTCATAATCTGAATCATGCATCTTCATCGAATGCTGACTCTTCTGATTTAGATTTACTGTTTCAATATTTCTATGATGACATACTTAACTGTTCTGCTCCAGTCTCAGCGCAACCGCGACTTGAAGCTGCTCGCAATGAGAATTCGGCCATTTTATCTGGTCTGCCTCCTTCTTCGAGTACGCCGTCTACATCTATAGAGACAGCTCAACCATCATCTTCAGATACGCCTGCACCTGGTACTGTAACCCCTCGGAGGAACCTATAATATCGGAGATCGCTCCTACTGATTCGTCATCTGCTACAACCGATGCTCAACCTCTGAACTCCTCAGAACCAGAAGTTTGTCAACCATCGACGAATCCTCCCCCACTTCCTCCAAGAAACACGACTGCTACTCTTGAACAAGTTCAAGACCTTCCATCAGGTTCATACGTGGATTCAGACACATCTCACTCTACCCATCAGCCGCTTCCGCACTCCACCAAATGGACGAAGGCCCATCCCCTACATCAGATCATCGGTGATCCCTTGACTCCTGTTCGTACACGAGGCGCTTCTGCCAACTTCTGTCTATTTTCCGGCTTCTTAAGCAAGATTGAGCCGACGAACGTACGCGAAGCGCTCGAAGACCCGGATTGGATCTTAGCCTTGCAAGAAGAGCTAAATCAATTTGAAGCCCTCAAGGTATGGCGACTGGTTCCTCGTCCAAAGCACAAGACGGTGATCGGCACCAAATGGATCTTCAAAAATAAGAAGGACGAAGACGGCATAGTTGTTCGCAACAAGGCGCGTCTTGTGGCCAAAGGGTACCGACAACAAGAGGGGATCGACTATGATGAGACCTATGCTCTGGTCGCACGCATTGAGGCAATCTGTATGTTTCTCGCTTATGCAGCGCACAAGAACTTCACAGTCTTCCAAATGGATGTGAAGACAGCCTTTCTTTACGGCGACCTCCAAGAAGAAGTTTACGTGTCACAACCCGACGGATTTGTGGATGACTCGAAGCCTGATCATGTCTACATCTTAGACAAGGCACTATACGGCTTAAAGCAAGCTCCGCGAGCATGGTACAACACACTGTCAAAGTTCTTGTTAGAAGCCGAGTTCACTCGAGGTACCATTGATTCCACACTATTTATCAAGAACGAAAAGGGCCACATAATTCTAGTCCAGGTATATGTCGATGACATCGTTTTCGGTTCTACTAGTCCTTTATATGCAAAGAACTTTGCCACTCTCATGGGGAAATTTTTTAAAATGAGTATGCTTTGTGAGATGAATTTTTTCCTTGGTCTTCAAGTTAAACAACTGTCGACAGGAATTTTCATAAACCAGTCCAAATACATTCGGGATATTCCAATTAGACCAGTCCTCACCAATGAAAACTCCCATGGCAACCAATACAAAGCTTGATGCCGATCCTAACGGAAAGGCTGTCAACGCTAAATTGTATCGAGGAATGATCGGTTCTTTAATGTACCTAACTGCCAGTAGACCGGACAACATGTTTTCAACTTTTCTTTGCGCCCGTTATCAGTCAAACCCTAAAGAGTCTCATTACAATGCGGTTAAATGAATTTTTCGTTATTTATGTGGTACTGCTGATCTTGGCCTTTGGTACCCGAAAGAGACAGGTTTTGGCCTATCCGCTTACTCTGACGCGGATCACGCGTGATGCATGCTGGACCGCAAGAGCACCTCGGGACACATTCAGTTCTAGGGAGATAGCTTGGTAAGTTGGGCTTCGAAGAAACAACAATGCATTTCAACATCAACTGCTGAGGCGGAGTATGTAGCCGCTGCAAGCTGCTGTTCCCAAGTAATCTGGATGAGGACGCAACTCAAAGACTACGGCTTTACGTATGTCAAAGTCCCGATCTACTGTGACTCTAAGAGCACAATTGCCATATCAAGCAACCCGGTCCAACACACCAAGACGAAGCACATCGACGTTCGGTATCATTTTATCAAGGATCATGTCGAAAGAGGTACAGTCGAACTCTACTTCATAAATACTGAGCATCAGTTAGCAGACCTGTTTACCAAAGCCTTGGACGAAAAACGTTTCAAATTTCTTGTGTTCTAGCTAGGTATGCTAAATATGAAGACTTAATCCGACTGTGTGCCCGTTTCAAGTTCCATACATCTACGCGTAACTGTCTACTCCTCATGAGTATACACTTCCTCGCACCTGTATTCTACTTGTCTAAGTTACACAGTTAGATTTTAGTCTCTGTATTTATTAGGTAGATTTCGGTTATTTTCTCTCTTTCTTCGTGCGTTTCTCTTATTTCATACCGTCGTCTATTTTTCACTTTATTATCTCTGTGCTTTCACCATATGTTCTTGTGTTCAGGGGGAGCACCTTGCGGTATCAGGTAAGATTCCTCATACTTGGAGGGGGAGCGTCACACACAGTTTTTTCTTAAATGTCCAAAGTTTTTTGTGTGTGTGGGCACTCCTGCGTGTGTGTTATAGTCATCATCGGAGGGGGAGCGACACAAGTTCTTTCTTTAAAAAGTCTAAAAGTATTTTTTTGTGTCCGACTCCTCCACTACACTCCACTGCACTATCCGAGGGGGAGCGATAAATCCCCATGCTCAGTTTGAGGGGGAGCGAGAGAAAGTTCTCTTTCAGTTCAAATTCCTGAAAATCTTCACGGAACAGGACTGTTCAGAATTATCCGGAAACCTCTAGTATCCGGACAACTCTCGCATCCGGACAACTCTCGCATCCGGACACCTATGGTATTCGGACATAATCCGGACCGGGTAGATATCCGGGTCGGCCACGTACCCGGACTCCACCCGGGTATATATATACGTATCCGGCTTCACTCGTGCATCTTATCCGGAAAATCACGCAAAAACCCTAAACCCTATTTTCTCTCCCTCTCGCACTCGGACTCTCCCCCTTTCACGATTCACCAGTGTTTTCGCTCTAATCTTCAGGTATGTTACTAGTCTCTCTCTCTCTCAATCATATTTCGACTCTTTCTGCACACCTCACACCGCAAACCGACCCCTGATTTGGTCGATCCAACAGTGTCGAAACCTCTTAAGGGTTTCTCGTCCATTTCGGACCACTGAGTGCGATTTGAGAGTTGTAAATGCTCCCATGCACCGATATTCGACTCTCAACAACCTGTACAAGTGCTTGGGATCCCCTGGTTGCCAATATGAACGATTTAGTTTTCGTCCGAACACATTCGTCGCGTCCGGACACCTCCAACCACATGTTGATCCATCCGGAAACTACCATCACCCGGAGACCTAGTTGTCCGGAAACTTTAGGGTTTCCGGTAAGTTCAACTACCGGGTAGATTGGTGTCCGGACTCTACTGTTCTTCGGAAAATAGTGTACCCGGTAACCTCTGACACCCGGACTCCCTTGTCCGGAGTCCCTACTTTATCCGGAAACTCTCATCTTCATCCGGTTACCTCTAACATCCGGACACATGTGTTGTCCGGATACAATTTTGTCCGGAAAACTTGGCATTCCCAATTTTTGTCCGGACACCCCTGTTGCCATTTCAGTACCTGTGTTGTAACTCCCAGTCCTCGATCTGTCTCAGATTGAGCCACTCATAGCAAAGGTACGCGCCAACAGTTGTTCATCCGTCTCAATTACTAACTGTGTTGTTATTTTACAGATTATCTATGGCGGATCAACAACAACCTCGTCCCGAACAACAAGGAGACCCACAACTGCCTCCTCAAGAGCAAATACCTCAAGAGGAGGATATTATTGACGACGAAGCAGATGCTGCCTTGGTTGACCCTGACCATGGCACTGAACTGGAGGCCAACAATCACCACCTGGACCCGACACTGTTCAGACCTCAACCACTTCATCGGGTGCTCCTAGACATTCTCATGAATCACCCTCTCCGTGAGGCCCTTACCAGCACAGCCGATGTCCCAGTCCTGTACGTTCTGCAGGTATGGCTCACCGCCCGAGTCGTTACAGCCGGTAACTCGCAGTCGATCACCGCTCAAATCGATAACCAACCTTTCATGCTCACACCGGACTCATTCCGCCGACTTCTATCACTTCCGGAGGCCACCGCCAACAATCACGAACGGTACGATTCTGCCGTAAATGATGACACACTGTGCGCTCAAATCCGCACACTTGGTTACAAACATGACCTCAACCGGCCGTCCGCATTCAATCGCAAGTACCTGGCTCCGATATGGTACACTCTCTTTACGATCCTAAACCGCTGTCTTTCCTCGCGATGGAGAGGCATTGATCAGTGCACCGGCGACTTCCTTCGCCTAGTTCATGCTGTGTGCTATAACCGCCACATCGGCTTCGCAATGATCATCTGGAGGGAGCTCGTCACCACTATTCGCCACATCGAAGGGTCCAAACAGAAGAAGTTTCTTCCGTATCCGCGTTTCCTTTCGCTTGCGGTGCGTCAATACATGGACGCGAATCCTGCCATTCCTTGCCATTCCTCGCCGCCTGAACCATCTGGTATGTCCCCATCACCACTTACAGTTCATGGTTATACGGAATCCATCTGATGCGGTAGCCATGCCTATCCCTGAACCACTACTAGCCATTGCCGATCCTACTGCACCAGGGGTAGTAGCTTACAGGGAAGCGTTAGGAAATCCCAAGGTCCACCCAGAGCCGGAGGGACCTGCCCAGGGACTTGAGGGTCCGAGAGTAAGAGGTGGAAGGGCCCGACAAGCAGGTGATGTCGGGCGGGGAACGTTAGTTGTGAGAGGAAGGGGAACGAGAGTAGGTGGTGCAGTGGAATCGCAACCCGGTTCCATCCAACCCCAATCTAGACCCGCTCTTCATCGTTCGACCGAACCATATGTTACGGAACCCCCTTCCCCATCACACCATGTTGAAGACGTGGTTTCTGACTCTACGGACTCCGATACCGACCGTTCTATACGCCTGAAACACATACCTCACGGTATCGGACCCAACCCAGATTATTACACTGGTGGAACCTCTTTTGACTCACCTCCTCTTACTGGAACCGGACCTATTATTAGGACATCTGAGGGAGAACAAGTAGAGGAGTTAGATCATGCGAGGCGGAGAGAACTGCATTCAAAGTTGAACCAGGAAAGATCGAGCCGTAAAGAAAACGAGGCTCATCAGCGACCCCAAACGAGCGATATCCGGGTAGCCACATCTGCTATCCCGTCTCATTTGTTGGGACGGGGTGTTGAAGAAGACTCTGTGGACCCAGAGGAGCAATTGCACGACCCCCTCTATCCACTCATCCGTCTCACAACAGACGGATCAATATTACACGGGGAACAAGCACAACTTCCATCGGCCTCTCATTCGGAGAGTGCTGGTGTTGAAATAAGAGACCAATAGCCCCTGGTCTCGACTTCCTTTCATGCACCATCGAGTCTAGAGCCACTTGTAATAGATCAATCTTTGGCTAGGATACTTGAAGAGGTACAACACCAAGTCGAGACTCTTCGTGACATGACCGGAACCACCGTAGTGTCTTCACCTCTTGGTGGAACACAAGGATTGGCGGGAAATCCTACCACAGCTAACATCACGCCAACTGTGAACGTAGGTGGCTCTACCCCTATGGTGGACGCTTCAACGGGAAATCTAAGTGATCCCGGCATTACTTTACCCGACTTCGTGTCACCAGGGTCTCTGGACAACACCCTTAAGGCTGCCCGCCAGGATATGGAGCAACAAATGCAACAACATGTAGCCGCTGAACTTGCCAAAGCGATGCGCGCTATCAAAGGTAAAGGCCACCTCGTCGATACTGAAACCGCTACTGTACCTCCACCGATTATATCGCATCCTATCTATTCGGTGGACACTCTGAAGACGATGCTATTGGCCCAACTGCTCCAGGAATCCGACACAACCACCTCTACCGAAGCAGACCAGATCTCAGTTCTCCGATCCCAGGTCACTGCTCCATCTTCATCTATCACATCACGCCTTGACGCCATTGACTCGACCCTCAACGAATACAACAAAGCGCTAACCACGCTGTCTGAGAGGGTCCGCTCACTCGAAGACACATGTAAGAGTCAAGCTGGCGGTCTGAAACGTAAACACGATGACCCGGATGATCCTGATCACCGTGAGGGGGAGAAGCGACAGCGCCAAACCGAGACCGCCTCCCAGATCATGAATGCAGAAACTACAACAGTGGTTCAACATTAAACCCCAACTGCGGCAACTACATCAGAAGCACCCGAAGCCGAGTTGCCACTAGCAGATATGGTCATAGATATGTAGATTTCAGATGAAGAAGACCCGCCGGTTGAAAAGCCCGAGGGTTCAACACAGGAACTGATCGATTTTGACTCGTCAGATAGACCGATACTAGACATGATAGATCCAGAGTGTGAGACCAACCCGGAGACCGAAGACGCATGGTACAAAAAAGCCACCAGTACCGTAAATCTCCAGGTAAATTTGGTGTTCCCTACTGATGAGGACGACAATATTGACTACGATCAGTTCCTGCTCCAAAATTTATATGGAGCAACCCCCGTTCACTATGCTCAACCCGCCGGAACGTCATCAACAAGACCCGAGTCTACTACTTCCGATCTTCCGACAACTGCTCCTCCCACGACAGCTTCTGATCTTCCTCCCCCTTCACAACATAAACAAATCCGTTGGGAGAAGATCATGGTACTTATCCCTCACTTGGAGGAATCTTTGAAGAAGCTGTTCGTACATAAGCTTCGCCCGATCGAGCCGACCTTCTGTCTGGGTATCTACAACCTTGACCCAGAATTTCAACGCCGATATATTAGCACAATGCAGCGGTGTCTTCCAGTCAACCGGGTCAGAACCAAACTTCGAATCACAGAGGTAATCAGTATCTATTCAAGACGTATTATGAGGATCTTCTACCCAGTTTTCATTGTTCGACGTGAAGATGGGAACGAATGGAAATTTTCAGAAGCTGATTTCAAGAACCTCCGATCACTCGACTTTCTGGTTATTCTGAAAGACTTACGTACAAGAACCATCCGACCGCTAGAGATTACAAAGGCACTCGAAGCTGTTCGTCGATACCTGGTCCGCACCATCATGATGTCTTATCTATCGGACTTCCAAATAGCTATCGAGAACAAGGCGAAAAAGGTAAATCTGATCAAGCCGAATCTGAAAACGCCTGAGTTAAACATGTATCCCGAGAACGCTATGCTTCTAGAACCAGAATTCGGGATTGTTTACCTCAACGAGCATAAAGAGAAGAAATTCAGGCGCTTCAGTCAGGTGGAAATATTCTGCGACGGTACACTTCTAAAGGTCAGAGATGCTCTTCGAAAGATTATTCAGCACGAGTCTGAGAATCCAAGGTATTCTTATGTTCCGAATCCGAATGAAGTAATTGCTCGGAATGCCTTGGAAATGATTGAAGATCGCATCGACTATCGCCGCGCCATCAGATTGTTCGAGGTACACTTCACGCTCCGCAAAAGATATGTCTTCAACTGGAGAGATCTAGAGCGCCAACTCGAAATTCAAATCAAAGGGGGAGATTGTTAGGGCAGGTTTTAATGTTGATTTAAAGTTCAAGGGTTAAACTGTATTTGATTAAATTAGAGCTTATTAGTGAACGGGCCGTGAGCTTGTTAACCACGGGCCCATTGTATTTAATGTTGATTAGCTTGAAAAAACAAGCTAATCATCCTTTTAGCTTTCTGAACTTTATTGTAAATTCTCTCTGAAAGTGAATGACAGGGATGACCAGTTGAAATCATTACGCATACTGTTTATTATTTCGATTTCTTATTTCGTTGCACGGATCTGGATTTATCAGTTAGCCAACGACCAACCTCTAACATTGTTTTTTTGCATAATCACACGACAATAATCATACGACTCTAGTTTCGCAAGGTCGCACGACAAAAACGATCAGGTCTATGACTTGATCATCCTTCGACAGGAACACACGATTCAAGTTCATCGCACGACTTAGTCGTACGATCGCAAGGATTAACGATCTTATGATCTAATTTTCTTGACTTAGAAAAATTTCATACTCTGAATGTATGCTTTGGTCGCGTGTGCTTATGTTTATATGCACGATTTAAAAGTCTTATGGCTTACGTTCCAGTTATTGTGTTGCAATAATGCTTAAGTCACGTGATTTCTTGGTTATTCTTTACTTAGTGAATCTTACAATTGTCATTGTAATTACTCATGAAATATACAAAGTATGAATTCAAAAGAAGCCCACGTTTCATTCAACGAATAAACTGTCATTTACATCCAGATAACTCGACCACCAACGGTCTTATAACAGAGAAACAAAAATAACGAAGGAATTTTTCTAAGGTTGGGGTGGAACATCGGTCGCATCCTTGCCCGACACGTCGCCCCGGAGATCCTCCTCCTCCTCGACCTCCTTCTTATCGTCCGAGTCGAGGTCTCTCTCGGTCCCGACCTCCTTGAAGAATAGAGCCAACTCGTCCGACGCTGAGGCCACATGATTCTTGCCTAGCAAGTAACTTCGCATGATAGCCGCTCGAGCAGTGAGTCGAGCAAAGGAAAAGAGGGATTTATTCTCTTCCCTCAACTCCTCTAACTCCTTCTCTAAATCTACGGCTTTGGATTTGGAGTCCTCAAACTCTTTCTCCTTCATGACCAGGGATTCCTTCATCTCCTCCAGCTTCTCCCTTTGATTGTGCATCACAGACAGGGACTCCTTTAAACGTGAGTTCATGTCATCCCTTGCATGGCGATAGACTCCAGCTCATTCAAGACATCGTCGAGTTTCACCAACGCCGCCTCTTCGCGTTCTAGAGTGGATCTTTCCCTTTCTAACGCCGCATCTTCTTTCTCGATAGCAGAAGCCACTAAACCTTCTACCTTTGTCGTTTTAGAATACAATGCCAAAGATGACTGAAACATCTGGAAATATATGAAAACACATTAGCAAAGTACACGACACCGACAACAGACAAAAGACAAAGTCTTGAAAGATAGACTTACCATGAACGTCAGTCCTGCGACATGGGTCTCCGCATCTTCAAGGGAAACCCCGTTGAAACGCTCTCTGAAAGACGGGAGCTGATACTTTCCCAAGTGGGGGAACAGTTTCGTCTCGTCCAAGACATTATCCTCTAGGAAATCTGACGGCAACGTAAAGTTTACCGTCGTTTCCTCCCCAAAGCCCGTCTGCGCACATTTGCCCTTGTCGGCCGATGAGGGGCCTGACGTGGCAGTAGGAACATCGTCACCGGTTGTGCGGTATCAACGGATCTTGCGTCGATCATGTCAGAAGTCTTCTCGACGAACACGGTCGACGCCTTCGCCTTCTCAGGCGGGAAGACTCTCGATGAGCCACCCGTCTTCAATGACGGTTCCTTCAGGATGGACATCCTCGTCCTCTTTAGGAGTCCCGACCCAGCTGTCGAGACCTCTTTTCTCTTTAGGACCCTCGACCCAGTTGACGGGGCATCCTTCTGCCTGTTTTCCCTTGCCTTGCGAGCCAGTTCGATTTGAGTCGCCTTCTTGGCGGCTACAGGCGTCATCTTCGCCCGAGATTCTCCTGTATGGTAAAAGAAAAAATTAGATAATTGAGAACAAAGATAGATTAGGTCGAGCAGAAAGAACGATATACTTACCAGTTATCTCTACTTCCATCTCCTCTTCATTCTCCTCAGTCGCCTTAGAATACTCTCTCTCGTCTTCTTCTTTCTCCTCTCGACCCATCCTCATTCTGTCGCTCAAGAAAACTATGTCGTCATCCTCATCCACCAAATGACGCGTGACGTACGACCGGTCTTCAGTACTAAACTCCAGGAACCTTTCGACCTTATCCCGGGAAGCGTCGTCCGGCTCTACCTTGTCGAAATCAATATCTGCACATAAGGAAGAAGATCTGTTGGTCCCGAAGGGCTATACAAGTTTGTAGAAGGGGGGGGGGGTTGAATACAAACACACAGATTTTACTTTTCTAAATTGTTTATTGATAAATCATTAACAATTTACAGCTTGTTGCGGAAACAAGATTAAGGATAAACCTAAATCTAAACAATTTGGAACACTAAGTTTCTTGCACTAAGAAAGAGAAGGAAATTACTAATAATAACCTATCTCAAGATAAGAAGGATGAACTTGTCCAGAGTTAGCAAGTTACTTTAAAATGAAGTGAGTTCATCTTCTTATATACTGCATGCATTTAATGCATTGCAGTTTACACTTTACACGTGGCAGCAGCTGATTGGTTGCATGTCATTGACCTTTGTTGACAACCTTAGTAGTCGCATGTTTGAACAGAGTAGCAACAAAGTGGTTGTACGAATTCAGACAATAAGGAGGTTTTTTTTCTGACATATCGTACGGAGACGTGCAAGGGTGGATAAGACAAAAAGTACATTGTACGGAGGACTTTGTAATCAGCTTTTCGTTGATTCAGCGATTTATCATTCTTTATCAGCGAATAATAGAATTCAGCGATAGCTAAAGTCTTGTACTTGATACTTCACGTTGAGTGGACAAATCTGAGTCTTCGCTGATCCGCATCAGTTCATTAGGAGACTTGTCGCTGATTCTTGAGCTTGCTCTTCGACTTCAGCGTAGAACCTATGTTAACGTGAAACTTGTCTTCAGGGATCACAAGTAAACAACTAATTTATTAGCGATCACCATAAGTACTGAACAGACTCAGAGTATTATGGTAAACAGTGTTCGCTGAATGTTTTAATCTAAAGAGCGAGAGTTCCTATCAGCGGTACTGTAAGATCTTAGTACTTATCAGCGATAGTGAAACTCTTATACATATTGTTTACTTACAATTTTCACTAAGTATATAAGAGAGGGTCATTATCAAATCACTGAGGGTTTGGGTCAACAATCTCCCCCTATTTGATTATGACATAGCAGCAGAGAAAATTGCTATTTGATGAAAACATAAGGATAAAAAGAACTCATAAAATATTTGTCCCTTTTACTGTTTTTTGGGATCTTTTCTGTACTGATGGAGTAAAGTACGTTCGCTGAAATTTTTCTTTAAACTTTGTAAAGATTACAGAGGGAAGTGGAAAAATTACAAGTACAACGAATAAAATTACAAGTACAAAAGATGTAGACAAATAAAAATAGAAAGAATTACAAGGCGATCCTATCCGTCAAAAGGTTCTTCCTTGATGAGTAGTTCATCGAGGGTCTTTGATGTGGGAATCATCCAGTCAGGGACATCTACTCCTTGATTCTTTTTCTTCAGAGCTTCTTCAAAAATCAAAGGCTTCAGGTGTCTAGCTTTGATGTCGTGTCTGACTTCACACCAATATATGAGATCTCTGAGTTGTTCGATGGGAGCGATGTGGAGCTCAGAGATACGTTGAAAGTGATGATTTCCATAGTAATCTAGAAAGAATATACCATAGGAATCACTTACAACTGTGCCAGGAATGAAAGTTTCTCCAGGTGGTAGGGAGGTGTCAAGCGCTGAGAGATCATCATCAGGGCCAAGAACTTCAGCACGAGAGAAACCAATACCTGTTTCATTCCGTATAGGATGACCTGAGTCTGAGACTTTCTTTTCCTTAGCAGAGACTTTTCTTTGTTGAGGAGGAAGAGTTGAGGGAGGAATATCCACAGCAGAAGAAACCGGGTTGATCTGTTTGTTTAAGATCTTCTCGACATGGATTTTGAACTTTGAGCGCGATCCCTGAATGGCTAATTTTGTTTCTAACCATTCAGAGAGACCAAACTTTTCTAAGGTAGCAGCATAGAAGGTTTGCTTGGTCTTGTCTTCTCTGTAGACATCCACTTCAACAACAGGAACGTCTGCATACAGTCTTCCTCTGATGTTTACTTTGATGATTTTGGATGGTCTAGATCGATAGGTCAGCATTTGTTTAGCCCATTCCAAAGTCGTATCAGAGACCTTAGTCTTTTCTCTAACGATCTTTTGAGCATCATCCCATAGCTGACGTTGAACATCAATGGGAGCTCTTTTCATCTTGGGGTCTTTTATTGATCGTTGAGTAAGCTGGATGTCGTATTCTCTGTCTTTTTCTTCAGCTTCCTTTCTTTCAGCGATCAAGCGTTCAACTCTGAGGTGTTCCTTGTATTTCTTTTGGGAAATTCTGAACTTTGGAGGAACCGAAGGAAGTTGATCACGCTTCAGAATGATTCGCTGATCTTCGAGTCTCTTGATCATTTCATCTCTCTTTTCTTGTTCCTCTTCACTTAGCTTTTGAGGAGCCAATGAAGGTCTGTTTTTGTGAGAGAGCATCTGTTCTTCAGGTTCATCAGTCTCAGAGATCAAATCTAAGACCAGGATTATTTCTTCAACGTTGGGAGCTGGGATTATTGTTGAAGTCGCAGCTGTAGGAACTTCAGCGATGTCCTCAAACAGGGGAGAAGACTAGCTGAAACACGGCGATCTTACAAGTAAGAACATGGGTAAAACAGGGATAGAAAGAATGGGATAATGTGTATGGAGGTTTGTGGAGTGTAGAACTAATAGTGTATAGAGGAGGGATGTGGAGTAAGGAAGAGGTTAATGTACCTGACAAACCGGATTTTTAAGCAAGATCATCAGATTTTCATCTTCAGCGACACTTTTTTCATTGCCCTTGTCAGCTTCAGATGCTGATGGCTTTGTCTTTGTCCGCTCCCCTGAAGGTTCATTTATCCGAATCCCTTTAAGAGCTATAGTTCTCTGAGTAGGCTTGACGATAAAAGAGTCACCATCATCGTCATCTTCATCATCATCATTCTTCGGAGAAGAGGATGGTTCATCATCAGACAAGTCGATGGCTTCTTCATCTTCAGCTTCGGAATCAGTTTCTTCAGCTTCTTCTTCGAGTTGCTCCCCCTCAGATACAGAGGTAAGCTTCTCGGTTCCCTCAGGGTGTTTATCTCCCTGAGGTCCAGCGGCTGCTTTAGTTGTCTTCTCACCTTCTTCAGTAAAGGTGAGGTCTTCAGTCTTCTCTCCCCTGATAGATTCATCATGGGAAAGGTCTTCAGCGCTCTTGGAAAGGTCTTTAGCGCTCTTCTCCCCCTCTTTTTCATGATGACTGGGGGAGGAATGTGATGATTCAGCAGCTTGTGTTGTATCCCTGTCTTTTTGGCCAGGGATCCCCACACAGATTTCAATCGCTGATAATCTGTTTTCTATGCCAGAAATACCAGGATTGATCTTCACGAGTTCAGCACGATCCGCCGCAGTAAAAGATGGAGGTGCAGAGGCAGGTGCAGGGGCGGTCGTGTTGGTCAGGATCTGCTGCAACAAAGTGTTCGTAGAAGTGATGTCATTCTTCATCGTATTTACATCAGTCTTCACAGAACTCATGTCAGTCTTGAAGGAGCTGACATCAGTCTTTACAGCAGACATGTCACCTTCGAGTTTGCCAACCGATGTCTTCAGCGTTGTGACTTCGCTGGACATGGTGTCAACTGATTTCTTGATGTCAAGGTAGTCTGTGTAGATATCAGAGAGAACTTTGGCGAATTCGGTGAGTGATTTATCAACCTTCTCCAAATCAGCTTTGGAGGCATTCTTTTCAACGATAGTTGTCAGCTTTGTAAGATTCTCTCCAGCGTTTGTTACAGCTGAAGAGTTGTCGGAAAGAGTAGTAGTCAGACCTGTCAGCGTCGTGTCTATTATCTTCAGAGAGGTGTTGATGTCTCTCAAATTAGGACCTGTAACATATAAAAACTTGCGAACAGAGGAAAGCTCAGAAGTTTGGGGTTTAGTAACAGTGTATAGGGATTGGTGTATACCTGCAGGAGGATTGGTGAATTCATCAAAATCTCGGGTTCCTGAGTAAAGTTCCATGTCTTCAGCTAAAGTGCGTGGACGTATGGTCATCTCTACAGATCCTATGCCCATCACTCCTTGAAGAGTACTTTCTTTAGCTTCTGGAGGAATGACAGGTGCTTCAGTGATAACTGGAGTGGAGTCCAAATGAGTAGAGGGAGAAGCGAAGGGTAAGAATGGAGGTTGGGTACTGAGTTCAGCGTTAGATTCGCTGAGAATCAGTTTCTCATTCTTTTGAGAGACTGAAGGAGGTTGGGTAGATTCCAAGTTTGTATCCTCAGTGTTTGGAGACGCTGAAGTTGGGATAGAATGGGTGGCTTGCTCAGCTGTGGCAGAGCGTAGCACTTAACTTTCCTTCAGCCCAACAAGAGGAGCTGAGGAGTCTTTAGCAATAGATTGCTGGGGTTGCTCCTTGGTTTTCTTAGTTCTTTTGGAACCAAGTTGGGTGTCAGAGTGTTTCCTTTTTAGAGAAGGAATGGAGGTTGCAGCTGGGGTATCAGCGGTGGGTTTTTCAGCTGAAGGAGCTACAGAAGTAGAAGAAGTAGGGTTGAGAATAGTTAGGAGTGTAGAAAGACGTACCTCGTTTTCCACCGGTTTGAAGTCGAGTTCCTTAGGGCCAACCTGAGAGAGTTTCAGGTCACCCTCTGTTGGATAGCTGTCTTTTAGGCCTTTTTGGAATACGGTGCTGATGAACCGAGGATATGGAGATCTGTCAGCGACGGAGTCCACTCGTAGTACCAGGTCATCATAGATAATTGATGCCCAGTCTATATTTAGACCTTTTAGCAATGCTAATCCCATTGCTAGCTGAGGCTGAACGACTTGGTCAGAGGAGCCGGTCTTGGCAGTCATGCAGCTGATTAAATAAGCGAAGATGAAATTCATCTCGCTGGGCTTCTTGTCTCTCCCAGTTTCACATACATAGCCCATTGCATCGAAGAATGCAATGATGGCTTCCCTGTCTGAGTTTTTCTTGTGGTCAGGGAGGGGAACGAAGGGTTTCTCTTTGGTTGTGATGGGAAGGCTGAGGGCTTTACGAATAATGGCAGGGGTGATCTTCATGGTGCCATAGTCAGTGTCGCAGAGGATGCAGTCGATTGTTTTTTAGGGGTCTTTAGCTGATGGTAGATGAGAGTGTCTGGCAGAGTACCAGAATTGGGATAGCAAAAGCTGATGTGCTGGAGGTGTTATGGTCAGGGCTGTGGAGATGGAACAGTTCTTGAGGAATTTCACAGCATCATCTATATGTGTGACTTGCTTTCGAGGAGGAAACTCGAGAAGCGCATAGAGGTTATTTACCTTGGTCCAATCCAGTTTGTCAAGAGAGAACTTGACCTGCGGAGCCTTGAGGATTTCCACTTCCTCAGCAGTATTATCAGCAGTAGTATTCTCAGCGTTGGTGTTCGTGGGAATATCAGAAGATGCCATTTTCTGTATTATCAGTTCAACCAAAGATTAACAAATAAGAATAATCTTAATGTGGAAAGAGTTTTCCAATAAGATGGTTCGAATTTTGTCCATTTCATTCAGACAGAATGTCTTAATGAAGATTAGGGTTTTTCTTGTTTTATAAAAAAACGAAATGCAAACCCCCAAAAAAATTCTTGTTTTCCAGTTTCCTTTGAAGATTGGGATTCTGGAAAAACGTATGAAGAATAAGTTTAAGATTTTGCGTTTTAAACTTGAAGAACAACCATGAAAGGTTGTGTTCATAAAACCATGAAAGAAATGATTTCATTTTAAAAGGTTCTTTTGTTTGATCTTGTGAAAACAAAGAGAAGATCATTAACAAGTTTTGAAGAAACAGGTAAAATAGAAGAATTATTAACCTGGTTCGTTGAAGAAGATTAAGTTCTTGAAAAAAATTCGAGAGCACAAATGCAACAGTAAATTCTTTTTCTTAGCTTGGAGAAGAAGTTCGCGTAAAAGAAAAATATAAACCCAGAATGAGTTTATATAGAGATTAGAGAGAGAGAGAGAAAATCTTGAGCAGGAAAAGATTTTCATCATGACACGGACACGTGTTTGCATTTGATTGGCTAGTAAACGAAACGTGCAAACGTGTGTCAGAAAGAAGAACGTGTCGGGGCTTATCCGTTGCAATGACGTCACAACTGTCCTTTCATATTCTTGGTTGTCTCTGAGGTTTTGAAAAACTCAGGGACATTTTTGAAAACATGAAACACTTAATAGAAATATCAGTTGGTTTTAGAAATTTCAAAGTATCGCTGATAAGGAAGAGATATTCAGCGATGTAATTTATTTTGAAATCTTGTATTTACATGCGATTTTCAGAGAGAGAAACATACCTTGATATCAGCGAATCAAGTTTATTCAGAGAGAAGATGATAGAATGGGTTATACAAGTTGGTTTTATCCTGTTGCTGATCAAATGTGAACCACTGAAGATTTTATTCCTCATAGTTCAGCATTCCAAGCTCGCTGATGAGAAAGTTGAACCTTGTCTCATCAAGAGGTTTGGTGAACAGATCAGATAACTGATAATCAGTTGGGATAAAGTGAAGTTCTATATCACCATTCATCACATGATCTCTGATAAAGTGATACCTGATTTCGATGTGTTTTGTCTTTGAGTGTAGCACTGGATTATTTGCTATAGCGATGGCACTTGTGCTGTCGCAATAGATTGGAATATTTGAGAGTTGAAGGTCATAGTCCAGTAGTTGATTTCTCATCCACAGGACCTGAGAACAACAGCTTCCAACGGCTACATACTCAGCTTCAGCTGTGGAGGTGGACACTGAGTTTTGCTTTTTACTTGTCCAACTTACCAGCTTTCCACCCAGGAGCTGACATCCTCCTGTGGTGCTTTTCCTATCCATTCTACAACCTGCAAAATCACTATCTGAATAGGCGATTAGACCGAATCCTGAGTCTTTGGGATACCAAAGACCTAGATTCGCTGTACCCTTTAGATATCTAAAAATTCGCTTTACAACTTTCATATGAGATATCTTAGGTTCAGCTTGATATCGTGCACACAAACATGTTGCATACATAATATCGGGTCGGCTAGCTGTAAGATATAAAAGAGAGTCGATCATCCCACAGTACAGCGTGACATTAACAAGAATACCCTTAGTATCCTTATCAAGTGTCAGCGGTGGTGCCATAGGGGTTTTCATAGCTGAACTTTCAGTTAAGTCGAATTTCTTCAGCATATCTTTAACATACTTTCCTTGATTAATGAAAGTTCCTTTTTCATTTTGCTTTATCTGAAGACCAAGGAAATATGTTAGTTCACCCATCATGCTCATCTTATACTCATCTTTCATTCTATCAGCGAAACGAGTACAAAGATCAGGGTTAGTAGAGCCAAATATAATGTCATCAACATATATCTGAACAAGAATGATATGACCTTTTACTTTCCTGAAAAATAGAGTTTTGTCGATTGTACCTCGCTCAAATTGTTCAATATGAAGATAAGTAGAAAGAGTGTCATACCATGCACGTGGAGCTTGCTTTAAGCCATAAAGTGCCTTATCCAGTTTATAAACATAACCTGGACGCTTAGGATCCGAGAATCCTGGAGGTTGTTCCACATAGACTTCTTCATTCAGTTTTCCATTTAGAAACGCTGACTTAACATCCATCTGATATACTTTGAAGTCTTTGTGTACAGCATATGCTAAGAATAGACGAATAGATTATAGTCTTGCTACTGGAGCAAATGTTTCGTCATAATCTATGCCTTCTTCTTGTCTGTATCCCTGAGCAACAAGACGAGCCTTGTTGCGGGTAACAGTTCCATGTTCGTCCAACTTGTTTCGATAGACCCATTTAGTGCCTATTACTGTTTTGTCAGTTGGTCTTCGAACAAGTTTCCAAACTTTGTCTCTTTCAAATTCAGTCAGCTCTTCTTGCATGGCGCTGACCTAGTTTTTATCTTTGAGGGCATCATCTACTTTCTTTGGTTCAGTTAGAGAAATAAAATTAACAAATAAACAAATATTACCTGCACTTCGTCGAGTCTGAATACCAGTGTTTGGATCACCAAGAATTTGATCAATTGGGTGATTTACAGTCCATCGCTGAGCCGGAGCGTGAGACGCTGACTCAACCTGAACTGGAGGAGCTGAAGATGAAGCTTCAGCGACGTCTGGAGTGTCAGCCAAGAGAGGAATGGATGCAGTTGTCATTATATTCACTGATTGCTGAGAAGTAGATGGAATGTCTGAGGCATTTGGTTCAGAAGCAGGTATAGTGTTTATAGGAACAGCTGAGACCCATTATGTTTCAGCTTCACTATTCTGCATATTTGGAATGATAGTAGGACCATCATCTTCAACTGTATGAGCACGAGGAGTGGGAATATCTTCTGAATCACCAAGATGAGAAAACATCCATTGATTCAGTTCTTTAGTATCAGCGGACGGTTTAGAGTTCGCTGAACGGGATTCGTCAAATGTGACGTGAATTGTTTCTTCAACAGTTTGTCTTCTGCGATTGAAGACTCTGAAGGCTTTGGAGACTGAAGAGTATCCAAGAAAGATTCCATCATCAGCCTTAGGATCAAACTTTCCAAGGGCATCTATGTTGTTCAGTATGAAACACTGACATCTAAAGATGTGAAGAAAGCTGATTGAAGGCTTTCTCCCATGAAAAAGTTCATAGGTTGTTTTATTGAATCTTTTGACTATCAGCGACCTGTTTTGCGTAAAACACGCGGTCTTGACAGCTTCTGCCCAAAACTGAGTAGGCAAGTGAGAATCGCTGAGCATTGAACGTGCAGCTTTAATAATTGTTCTATTTCTTCTTTCAGCGACTCCATTTTGTTGCGGTGTTCTCACTGAAGAAAAGTTGTGAGAAATACCCTTGCTCTCAAAGAAGGAATCAAGAGAACTGTTTTTGAATTCAGTTCCATGATCACTCCTTATTGAGCGAACGGTCAAATTGTTCAGGGTTTCCATCTTCCGAACAAAGGTGATGAGTTCTTCAGGGGTGTCACTCTTGGAACGTATAAACATAACCCATGTATAACGAGAGAATTCATCAACTATGACCAGTGTATATTTCTTTCCAGCGATGGATTGTTTGTTAACAGGGCCAAACAAATCCATATGGAGAAGTTGTAGAGGAGATGACACTGAGGAGACTTGCTTTGACTTAAAGCTTGCTTTGGTCTGCTTCCTTTTCTCACACGCTGAACATAAAGACTCATTGACGTATGAGTGTTGAGGTAGACCAGTGACTAACTCTTTTGAAGAAAGAGTGTTCAGTGTCTTGAAATTCAGATGAGAGAGCCTCTTATGCCATAGCCAGTTGACATCAGATGAGGCTTTTGAGAAGAAATAGGAATTCTCAGTGGTTGTTGAGTCCATGTTTATTACATAAACATTTTCCAAATGATAACCGCTGAGAGCTATCTTCTCCTTTTTTTCAGTGACAAAGCAGGATTCCTTGGTAAAGATTACCTTGTTGTCCTTGTCGCAAAGCTGACTGATGCTTAACAGATTATGCTTCAGCCCTTCAACATATGCGACTCTTCTGAAGGTGGTTGTACCATTAGAGAGTTCACCAAACCCTCGGGTATGTCCTTTTCCATTTCCACCGAAAGTCACAGGGGGACCCTTCTCTTCCTTGTATTCAGCGAGCAGGCTTTTCTTTCCAGTCATGTGTCTAGAGAATCCGCTATCGAGATACCAGATACCCTTCTTAACCTGCATTATAAAGGAAGATTAGTTTTTCTTGGGTACCCACTTAACCATGTGTACACGTTTGTCAGTGGAAGTAGTTGGAATGGAAGGTTCAGCAATCTTTGCAGCATTTGAAGATTCAACTTTGTCAGTCTTCACTTTGGTTAATTTCTTAACCTCAATGGTCTTCTTTGCCTTGGGGGCAATCTTCACCTTAGCTATCTTTTCACATTTGGTGGTTGAGGGACACTTACTAGCAATATGATCAGTAAGTCCACAGTGATAACATTTCCTATAACTAAAAGTGGTTCTAGGACTATTTGAATGCTGAGCTTTTGATTTAGAATTAGAAGGACCAGCACCAAATAAGCTTTTGGCTTTTGAAATGGGAGGAACGTTTAGTTCTTCAGATTTCTTACCAAGGACATCCACTCTGAGTCTAGGAGTAGATCGCTGAATAGACCCATGCTGAGTAGATCCAGAGATCTGATTCCTTGATCCAGAGGAATAAATCACTAAAGCTTTAGAAGCATTCAGCTTTGGTACTAAAGTACCCTTCTGTGGATTTTGGTTAAAAGCAATTCCTTTACCTTTATCTTTAAAGACAGAGGTAGGTTTTGGTTAAACCATTTTCTCTTTACCTTTTGAAGAGGTAGAAATTTCCTCAGGGATAGGCGGTCTAGAGGACGAACACTGAGAAGATGAAGTGTCAGCGACTGAGGATACGAAAGTTCCAAATAAGAGCATGGAACGATCAGTGGTTGGTTCTTGAGTTTCATATTTGTAACCGAGACCACGTTTATCACTTAGGGGTATCTGAGACTTAATTATCTCAGTGATCTTTATTGAGGATTTACACCATCCTTCAACAGTAGCTTTTTCAGCTTTTAATGCAGCTATAGCTTCTGCTCGTTCGATTTTGACTAGCTGATTTAAATGCACTTGATCTTTAAAACCTTCTTCAATTTTAGAAAGCTTTTCTATTTGAAGGTGACAGTTTTTAAGCTGTTCAGCGAGATCTAGGTTTTGGTTTTCAACTATAGTTTTGCCATTCATGGCTTCATATAAACTTCTAGTCAAGAGATCGATTTTACGGAGACTATCAGCTTCATCAATATTTGCAATATTTGCAATATTTGTAAAGAAGGAATGTTGGTCGCGAAAGGCCTATACAAGTTTGTAGAAGGGGGGGGGGGGTTGAACACAAACACGCTATTTTACTTTTCTAAATTGTTTATTGATAAATCATTAACAATTTACAGCTTGTTGCGGAAACAAGATTAAGGATAAACCTAAATCTAAACAAGTTGGAACACTAAGGTTTCTTGCACTAAGAAAGATATGGAGATTACTAATAAAATCCTATCTTGAGAGAGATTTGAACTTGTCCAGAGTTAGCAAGTTACTTCAAATGATGTGAGTTCATCTCTTTATATACTGCATGCATTTAATGCAATTCAGTATACGCTTTACACGTGTCATCAGCGGATTGGTTGCATGTCATTGACCTTTGTTGACAACCTTAGTAGCCGCATGAATGAACAGTGTAGTATCAGAGTGGTTGTACGATCTCAGATTTTCGGAGGTTCTTTTCTGACATTTCGTACGGTGGCGTGCAAGGGAGGTTAAGACAAAAGTACTTTGTACGGAGGACTTCATGATCATCTTTCGTTGATTCAGCGATTATCATTTACTATTCAGCGAATGATAAAGTTCAGCGATAGCTGAAGTCTTGTACTTGATACTTCACGTTGAGTGGACAAATCTGAGTCTTCGCTGATCCGCATCAGTTCATTAGTAGACTTGTCGCTGGTTCTTGAGCTTGATATTCGACTTCAGCGTAGAACCTTTGTTGACGTGAAACTTGTCTTCAGGGATCATAAGTAAACAACTAACTTATCAGCGATCACCATAAGGACTGAACAGACTCAGCGCATTATGGTGAACAGTGTTCGCTGAATGTTTAATTTAAAGAGCGAGAGTTCCTATCAGCGGTACTGTAAGATCTTAGTACTTATCAGCGATAGTGAAACTCTGATACATATTGTTTACATACAATTTTCACTAAGTATTTAAGAGAGGGTCATTATCAAATCACTAGGGTTTGGATCAACAATCTCCCCCTATTTGATTATGACATGGCAACAAAGAAAATTGCTATTTAATGAAAACATAAGGATAAAAAGAACTCATAAAATATTTGTCCCTTTTACTGTTTTCTGGGATCTTTTCAGTACTGATGGAGTAAAGTACATTCGCTGAAATCTTTCTTTAAATCTTTGAATCAGGTTACAATGAAGAACAGAAAGATTACAAGTACAAGCGAAATAAATTACAAGTACAGAAGGATAACTGATACAATAGAGAAAAAGGAGATTATATCAGTTTTCAAAAGGTTCTTCCTTAATGAGAAGTTCATCAAGGGTCGTCTTTTCAGTGGGAATCATCCAGTCAGGAACCGTTACACCTTGTTTTCTTTTCTTCAGCGCTTCTTGAAAGATCAAGGGTTTTAGGTGTCGTGCCTGAATGTCCTTTCTGAAGTCACACCAGTAGATAAGATCTCTGAGCTGTTCGATTGGAGTGATTGGGAGCTCAGCGATCCGTTGAAAGCATTTTCGTCCGTCGTAGTCAAGAAATAATATTCCATAAGGATTACTGATGACTTTACCAGGGACGAAAAGTTCACTTGGTGGCAGAGAGATGTCAAGGGCAGATAGATCAGGATCAGGACCAAGTACTTCAGCGCGATAGAAACCAATTCCAGTTTCATTTCATATGACAGGTCCTGAATTTGAATCTTGACGTTTCTTCCTTGGAGAACCTCTTTTTCTTTTCGGCTTTAGATCAGGAACAGGAGGAATATCCACACAGGAAGATATCAAGTCGATCTGTCTGTTTATCAGCTTTTCGAAATGATTCTTGTACTTTGATTGTGATGGTTGGATAGCTAACCTCATCTCCAGCCATTCAGAGAGACCATACCTTTTACAGTGTCAACACGAAAGGTTTCAGATGTGCCATCTTCTCTGAACAGTTTGATGTCAACAATAGGTACTCCGATAGATGTTCTTCCAGAGATGAATACCTTGTTGATCTTCGCTGGACGATATCTGAAGTGAATTTTCTCTTTACACCAGATCAAGGTGGTCTGAGAAACTTCAGTTTTCTTTTCCACGATCTTCTGGGCTTCTTCCCACAGCTTTCGTTGGATTTGAATGGGAACACGCTTCAGCTTGGGGTCTTTGACAGATTCTTGAGTGAGCTTGATGGCGTATTCTCTGTCTTTCTCTTCAGCTTCCTTTCTTTCAGCAATGAGGCGTTCAGCTCTAAGGTGGTCCTGATATTCAGCTTTTGAAATTCTGAACTTAGGAGGAACTGAAGGCAGTTGATCAGGCCTTAGAATTATTCGCTGATCCTCGAATCGCTTTATTATTTCTTCTCTTCTCTTTTGATCCTCTTCACTCAGCTTTTGAGGAACTGAGGAAGGTCTCTTATTGCGCGAGAGAGGTTGTTCTTCTGGTTCATCAGTCTCAGAGATCAAGTCCAAGACTGGGATTATTTCATTAGCAGCAGCTGGCTTTATTTGTGAAGTCGCGACAGTAGAACCTTCAGCGATATCCTCAAACAGGGGAGAGGACTAGCTGAAAAACAGCGATCTTACAGATAAGAATTGGGTAGAAGAACTTGGGTAGAAAAAGATAGAAAAAAAATGTGGATGTATATAGGTTTGGAGAACTTAGTGAGCTGTTGAGAAGTTCAGGGAAGGAAAAAGTAAAGTTTTAGTTTACCTGACAAACCGGCTTTTCAAAGAGAATCGCTAGATTTTCATCTTCAGCGAGGCCTTTGTCTTTGCTTTTCTCAGCGCCAGAGGCTGAGGGCTTTGTCTTTGTCTTCTCCCCTGATGGTTCTTTTATTGAGATTCCTTTAAGAGCTTTGATCCTTGGGGCAGGTTTGACGATAAAGAAATCATCGTCATCTTCATCATCATCATCATCCTTTCTTGGAGAGAAGGATGGTTTGTCGTCAGGGATGTCGATGTCTTCATCTTCTTCTGCTTCGGAATTCTCAGCATCTTCTTCGAGTTGCTCCCCCTCAGATACAGAGGCGAGCTTCTCGGTTCCCTCGGGGTTTTCATCTCCCTGAGGTCTAGTGGTTAGATCTTCATTCCTCTCTCCCCTGATAGATTCATCATGAGAAAGGTCTTCAGCGCTTTTGTTGTTCAGATCTTCAGCGCTATTCTCCTTGGAATGTTCAGCGCTCTTCTCCCCCTATTTTTCATGATGACTGGGGTTGGAATGTTCAGCGCTCTTCTCCCCCTCAGGGTTTTCATCCCCCTGAGGTCCAGTGGTCAGATCTTCATTCCTCTCTCCCCTGATAGATTCATCATGGGAAAGGTCTTCAACGCTTTTGTTGTTCAGATCTTCAGCGCTTTTCTCCTTGGAATGTCCAGCGCTCTTCTCCCCCTCTTCTCCTTGGAATCAGGTCTTCATAAATAATGGAGGCCCAGTCAATATTTAGACCTTTCAGCAGTGCGTATCCCATGGACTGCTGAGGTTGGGCGGCTTGATCAGAAGATCCGGATTTCGCTGTCATGCAGCTGATCAGGTGAGCGAAGATGAAATTCATCTCGCTGGGCATTTTGGATTTCTTTATCAGCGTCAGTTTCTTCTCAGACTTCTTGTCCCTTACAATATCCCAGATATAACCCATTGCGTCAAGGAAAGCAATGATTGCTTCTCTGTCAGCATGCTTTTTGTGGTCAGGGAATGGAATGAAGGGTTTTTCTTTGGAGGCATTTGGGAAGTTTAGGGCTTTGCGGATAATTGCGGGTGTGATCTTGATGGTGCCATACTCATTATCGCTGAGTATGCAGTCTATGGTTTTGGATGGATCTTTGGCAGAAGGTAGCTCAGTGTGTCTGGCAGAGTACCAGAACTGGGATAAGAGCCGCTGACTGGCAGGGGGTGTTATGGTCAGGGCTGTGTAGATGGGGCTGTTCTTCAGAAAACTTACAGCATCGTCCAGATGTGATACTTGCTTCCGAGGAGGAAACTCGAGAAGAGCTGAGAGGTTGTTGGCCTTAGTCCAATCGAGATGATCCAGCTCGAACTTCACCTGGGGGGCTTTGAAGATTTCCATTTCCTCAGAGTCAGTGGAGATGGATTCAGCGGTAACATTCAGCTTTGAAGATGCCATATCACTGTATTATCAGTTCAACCAAAGATGTTAACAGATAAGAATTATCTTAATGTGGAAAGAAATTTCCGTTAAGATTTTTCGAATCTTGTCCATTTCATTCAGACAAAAAATGTCTTAATGAAGATTAGGGTTTTTCTTGATTTTAAAAGAAAAGTAAAACCCATAAAATCTTGTATTCCAGTTTCTAAAAGAAAAATGGATACGAATGAAGAACAAGTTTAAGATTTAGATTTAAAACTTGAAGAACAACCATGAAATGGTTGTGTTCATAAAACCATGAAAGAAATGATTTTATTTAAAAAAAAAAATTCTTTTGTTTGATCTTGTTAAAACAAAGAGAAGATCGAAAACAAGTTATACGCATTTGATAAAAAATAAGAACATATTAACCTTGAAGTTTATGAAGAAGATGATGAACAGTTCTTGAGGTTTTTGAGAGCACAAATGCAACAGAGAATTCTTTTCTTGCGGAGAAAGATTGTTCGCGTAAAAGGAAAATATAAACCAAGAGATGTTTATATAGGGATTTTTAGAGAGAGAAAATCTTGAGCGGGAAAAGGTTTTCATCATGACACGGACACGTGTTTGCATTTGATTGGAAGTTTGAACAAAACGTGCAAACGTGTGTCAGAAAGAAATCGTGCCGAGTGTTATCCATTGCAATGACGTCACAACTGTCCTTTCACATTCTTTTAGGATGTCTCTGAGGTTTTGAAAAACTCATGGACGCTTTTGAAAAACATGAAGCACTGAATAGAAATATCAGTGAAGGTTTAAGGAATTTTCAAAATATCGCTGTTAAGGAAAAGATATTCAGCGATGCAATTTATTTTGAAATCTTGCATTTACATGCGATTGTCAGAGAGAGAAAACATACCTGGATATCAGTTTAACCAAGTTTATTCAGAGAGAAGATGATGAAATGGATTATAAAAGTTGATTTTATCCCGAAGCCTATACAAGAATGTATAAACGTATCGCTGATTAATATGGGTATACAAGTTCATTTTATCATTGATCAAATGTGAACCGCTGAAGATTTTATCCTTCAAAGTTCAGCAATCCAAGCTCGCTGATGAGAAAGTTGAATCTTGTCTCATCAAGAGGTTTGGTAAACAAATCAGCTAACTATTAATCAGTTGGGATAAAATGAAGTTCTATATCACCATTCATCACATGATCTCTGATAAAATGATATATGATTTCTATGTGTTTTGTCTTTGAGTGTAGCACTGGATTGTTTGCTATAGCGATGGCACTTGTGCTGTCGCAATAGATTGGAATTTTGGAGAGCTGGAGATCATAGTCTAGTAGCTGATTTCTCATCCACAATACTTGAGAACAGCAGCTTCCAGCGGCTACATACTCAGCTTCAGCTGTGGAAGTGGACACTGAGTTTTGCTTCTTACTTGTCCAACTTACCAGCTTTCCACCCAGGAGCTGACATCCTCCTGTGGTGCTTTTCCTATCCATTTTGCAACCTGCAAAATCACTGTCTGAATAGGCGGTTAGATCGAATCCTGAGTCTTTGGGATACCAAAGACCTAGATTCGATGTACCCTTAAGATATCGAAAGATTCGCTTTACAGCTTTCATATGGGATATCTTAGGTTCAGCTTGATATCGTGCACACAGACATGTTGCAAACATAATATCGGGTCGGCTAGCTGTAAGATACAATAGTGAGTCGATCATCCCACGGTACAGCGTGACATTGACAGGAACACCCTTTGTGTCCTTATCAAGTATCAGCGGTGGTGCCATAGGGGTTTTCATAGCTGAACTTTCAGTTAAGTCGAATTTCTTCAGCATATCATTAACATACTTTCCCTGATTTATAAAAGTTCCTTTTTCAGTTTGCTTAATCTGAAGACCAAGGAAATATGTTAGTTCACCCATCATACTCATTTTATACTCATCTTTCATTCTATCAGCGAAACGAGTACAAAGCTCAGGGTTAGTAGAACCAAATATAATGTCATCAACATATATTTGAACTAAAATGATATGACCTTTTACTTTTCTAAAAAACAAAGTTTTGTCAATCTTACCTCGCTCAAATTTTTCAATATGGAGATAAGTAGAGAGAGTATCATACCACGCACGTGGAGCTTGCTTTAAGCCATAAAGTGCCTTGTCCAGTTTATAAACATAACCTGGACGCTTATGATCTGAGAACCCTGGAGGTTGTTCCACATATACTTCTTCATTCAGCTTTCCATTTAGAAACGCTGACTTAACATCCATCTGATGTACAGTGAAGTTTTTGTGTACAGCATATGCTAAGAAAAGACGAATAGATTCAAGTCTTGCTACTGGAGCAAAAGTTTCGTCATAATCTATGCCTTCCTCTTGTCTGTATCCCTGAGCAACAAGACGAGCTTTGTTGCGAGTTACAGTACCATGTTCTTCCAACTTGTTTCGATAGACCCATTTAGTGCCTATCACCGTTTTGTCAGTTGGTCTATGAACAAGTTTCCAAACTTTGTTTCTTTCGAATTCAGTCAGCTCTTCTTGCATAGCGCTGACCCAGTTTGGATCTCTGAGGGCATCATCTATTTTCTTTGGTTCAGTTAGAGAAATAAAGTTAACAAATAAACAAATATTACCTGCACTTCTACGAGTCTGAATACCAGCGTTGGGATCACCAAGAATTTGATCGATTGGGTGATTTACAGTCCATCGCTGAGCTGGAGCATGCGTCGCTGACTCAGTCTGAACTGGAGAAACTGAAGATGAGGCTTCAACTACTTCTGGATTATCAGCTAAGAGAGGAATGTTTGCGTTTGCCACTTCATTCACTGATTGCTGAGAAATAGATGGAATTTCTGAGACATTTGGATCAACTGCATGTATAGTGTTTATAGGAACAGCTGAGACCCAAGATGTTTCAGCTTCACTATTTTGCATATTTGGAATGATAGAAGGACCATCATGTTCTACTGTGTGAGCATGAGGAGTGGGAACATCTTCTGAATCACCAAGATGAGAAAACATCCATTGATTCAGTTCTTCTGTATCAGCGTTCGGTTTAGAGTTCGCTGAACGGGATTCGTCAAACGTGACGTGAATAGTTTCTTCTACAGTTTGTCTTCTTCGGTTGAAGACTCTGAAGGCTTTGGAAACTGAGGAGTATCCAAGAAAGATTCCATCATCAGCCTTAGGATCAAACTTTCCAAGGGCATCTCTGTTGTTCAGTTTGAAACACTGACATCCAAAGATGTGAAGAAAGCTGATTGAAGGCTTTCTCCCATGAAAGAGTTCATAGGCTGTCTTTTTGAATCTTTTAACTATCAGCGACCTGTTTTGCGTAAAACAAGCAGTGTTGACAGCTTCTGCCCAAAACTGAGTAGGCAGGTGAGAATCGCTGAGCATTGAACGTGCAGCTTCAATAATTGTTCTACTTCTTCTTTCAGCGACTCCGTTTTGTTGTGGTGTTCTCACTGACGAAAAGTTGTGAGAAATACCCTTGCTCTCAAGGAAGGAATCAAGAGAACTGTTTTTGAATTCAGTTCCATGATCACTCCTTATTGAGCGAACAGTCATATTGTTCAGAGTTTCCATCTTCCGAACAAAGGTGATGAGTTCTTCATGGGTGTCACTCTTAGAACGGAGAAACATTACCCATGTGAAACGAGAGAATTCATCAACTATGACCAGCGTATATTTCTTTCCAGCGATGGATTGTTTGTTAACGGGGCCAAACAAATCCATATGGAGTAGTTGTAGAGGAGATGACACTGAGGAAACTTGCTTTGACTTAAAGCTTGCCTTGGTCTGCTTCCCTTTTTCACACGCTGAACATAAGGACTCTTTGGCGTATGAATGTTGAGGTAGACCAGTGACTAACTCTTTGGATGAAAGAGTATTCAGTGTCTTGAAGTTGAGATGTGAGAGCCTTTTGTGCCATAGCCAGTTAACATCAGAAGATGCTTTTGAGAAGAAACAGGAGTTCTCAGTGGTTGTTGAGTCCATGTTTATAACGTAAACATTTTCCAAACGATAACCGCTGAGAGCTATCTTCTCCTTTTTGTCAGAGACAAAGCAGGATTCCTTAGTGAAAATCACTTTGTTATCCATGTCGCAAAGCTGACTGATGCTTAGAAGATTATGCTTCAGCCCTTCAACATATGCGACTCTTCTGAAGGATGTTGTACCATTTGAAAGTACACCATACCCTCGGGTATGTCCTTTTCCATTTCCACCGAAAGTCACAGAGGGACCCTTCTCTTCCTTGTATTCAGCGAGCAGGTTTTTCTTTCCAGTCATGTGTCTAGAGCATCCGCTATCGAGATACCAGATACCCTTCTTAACCTGCAATACAAAGGAAGATTAGTTTTGCTTGGGTACCCACTTCACCATGTATACGCGTTTGTCAGTGGAAGTAGTTGGAATGGGTTCAGCAGTCTTCGCAGCATTTGAAGATTCAGCTTTGTCTTTCTTCACTTTGGTCAATTTCTTGACCTCAGCGGTAGGAGTCACCTTGACCTGAATTGCAACTGGTTTGGTCTTCTTGGGTGCTATCTTCACCTTAGCTATCTTATCAGCTTCGGTGGCTGTGGGACACTTACTTGCAATATGATCGGTAAGTCCACAGTGATAACATTTCCTATAACTAAAATTAGTTCTAGGACCACTTGAGTGCTGAGCTTTTAATTTGGAATTAGAAGTGCCAGCACCAAGTACACTATTGGTTTTTGAAATAGGACGAATATTCAGTTCTTCAGATTTCTTACCAAGGATATCTACTCTGAGTCTAGGAGTAGGTCGCTGAACTGATCCAGAGGTCTGATTTCTAGAACCAGATGAATGAATCACTAAGGCTTTGGAAGCATTCAGCTTAGGTACTAAGGTACCCTTCTGAGGATTTTGATAAATAACAATTCCTTTACCTTTATCTTTAGAGACAGAGGTAGGTTTTGAATAAACCATTTTCTCCTTACCTTTTGAGGAGGTAGGAGTTTCCTCAGGGATTGGTGTAACCGACGAGGAGTACTGAGATGAAGAAGTGTCAGCTACTGAGGATACGAACGTTCCAAATTTAAGCATTGAACGTTCAGTGGTTGGTATTGGAGTATCATATTTATAACCCAAACCACGTTTATCACTCAGAGGAATCTGAGCCTTAATTATCTCAGTGATCTTTGTTGAAGAATTACACCATCCTTCAACAGTAGCTTGTTCAGCTTTTAATGCTGCGATAGCTTCCGCTCGTTCGATTTTGACTAGCTGATTTAAATGGACTTGATCTTTAAAATCTTCTTCAAATTTAGAAAGCTTTTCTATTTGAAGGTGGCAGTTTTTAAGCTTTTCAGCGAGATCAAGATTTTGGTTTTCAACCACAGCTTTGCCGTTCATGGCTTCGTATAAACTTCTAGTCAGCAGTTCGATTTTACGGAGACTATCAGCTTCATCAATATTTGCAATATTGGTAAAGAAGGAAGGTGATACCTGAATGGCAGATGTTGAAGTGGAGGGAATGTCTGAACTTTCTTCCTCTTCTTCAATCTTGGCCATGAGACATTGATTTGCTTCATCATCTTCAGAATCAGATGATGAGGCTTCTTCATCAGAAGCAGCCCAATCATAGTCAGCCATCAGGCCTTTTCCTTTCTTCTTAAAGCTTTTCAGCTTTGCATACTTTTTCTTCAGCTTTGAGTATTTGTCATCTTTATTCCTTGGAACAAAGGATTTCTTTGTAAAAGTTGAAGGTCTCATGATTTTCTTTGACCTGCACTGGTTAGCGAAATGACCTGTCTTTTCGCAGTTGAAACAAGTAGCAGTAGCCTTATCAACAAAAGCTGATGACTTAGGCTTGTCAGCTATAGAAAGAGTTTTGTTCTTTCTAAACATTTTCTTCTTGGCGAATCTCCTGAACTTTTTAGTTAGGAGAGCCAAGGATTCATCATCATCTGAAGAATCAGAATCTGATGACCTTTCAGAGTTACTTTCTAACTCAGTGATAGTGACCACGGGTCGCTGAGTAGAAGGTTCCTCTGAGATTAAAGCAATAGGGGTGCTTTTGGAATCTTTTACAAGATTCTTCTTAAGATGGCTAGATTGCTCATGATTCAGCAATGTGCCATATAAGGTAGCGAGTGTCATTGATCTTAGATCTTTTGACAGCTTGAGACACATGGAATAATTGTCCAAGCTTTCAGGTAAACATTCTAAAAACTTTGTCAGCACTTCAAAGTTAGAATATTCCTTACCAACAGTTTTAAGATCTATAATTAAGCAATTAAAACGTTGATGAACTTCAGAGAGAGTTTCATTCTTACCAGAAATGAAGCTTTCGTATTGTCTTACCAGGTTGATCTTTCTTGAATCCTGGACTTCAGACGTTCCTTCATACTGAACACATATTGTGTCCCACATGGCTTTTGAGGATTTCAGGTTCATGACGGAATGGTAGACTTCGTCAGGAAGGGCCATGGATAGTATGGATCTGGCTTTTGTATCTATAGCCACTTTCTTCTTGTCTTCATCGGTCCACATGTGTATTTCCTTTGGAATCAGCCTTTCAGGAATAGCAGCTCGAGTTGCAGTGGCTGGAACTAAAGGATCAATAGTTACAGGGATGTGTGGGCCGTTTTCAAGATAGTAGGTCATAGTAGGGTCTACACCTTCTAGGAAGAGCATCATCCTATTTTTCCATAAGTTGAAGTTGTCTCTGGAAAATCTAGGGGGTTTTGCAAGAGAACCATTGTCTATATAATTTGTGTTTGTATGGGAGGCCATTTTCAGAAAATAGCAAGGAAGAGAAATATCTTAGATTAGATCTTGTTTATGAGATTAAAAAAATCTGCTTTGATACCACTTGTTGGTCCCGAAAGGCCTATACAAGTTTGTAGAAGGGGGGGGGGGTTGAATACAAACACGCTATTTTACTTTTCTAAATTGTTTATTGATAAATCATTAACAATTTACAGCTTGTTGCGGAAACAAGATTAAGGATAAACCTAAATCTAAACAAGTTGGAACACTAAGGTTTCTTGCACTAAGAAAGATATGGAGATTACTAATAAAATCCTATCTTGAGAGAGATTTGAACTTGTCCAGAGTTAGCAAGTTACTTCAAATGAAGTGAGTTCATCTCTTTATATATTGCATGCATTTAATGCAATTCAGTATACGCTTTACACGTGTCATCAGCGGATTGGTTGCATGTCATTGACCTTTGTTGACAACCTTAGTAGCCGCATGAATGAACAGTGTAGTATCAGAGTGGTTGTACGATCTCAGATTTTCGGAGGTTCTTTTCTGACATTTCGTACGGTGGCGTGCAAGGGAGGTTAAGACAAAGGTACTTTGTACGGAGGACTTCATGATCAGCTTTCGTTGATTCAGCGATTATCATTTACTATTCAGCGAATGATAAAGTTCAGCGATAGCTGAAGTCTTGTACTTGATACTTCACGTTGAGTGGACAAATCTGAGTCTTCGCTGATCCGCATCAGTTCATTAGTAGACTTGTCGCTGGTTCTTGAGCTTGATCTTCGACTTCAGCGTAGAACCTTTGTTGACGTGAAACTTGTCTTCAGGGATCATAAGTAAACAACTAACTTATCAGCGATCACCATAAGGACTGAACAGACTCAGCGCATTATGGTGAACAGTGTTCGCTGAATGTTTAATTTAAAGAGCGAGAGTTCCTATCAGCGGTACTGTAAGATCTTAGTACTTATCAGCGATAGTGAAACTCTGATACATATTGTTTACATACAATTTTCACTAAGTATTTAAGAGAGGGTCATTATCAAATCACTGAGGGTTTGGATCAACAAGGAAGGTGATACCTGAATAGCAGAGGTTGAAGTAGAGGGAATGTCTGAACTTTCTTCCTCATCTTCAATCTTTGCCATAAGACAGAGATTGGCTTCATCATCCTCAGAGTCAGATGATGATTCTTCTTCTTCAGAGGCAGCCCAATCGTAAACCAACAGGCCTTTGCCTTTCTTCTTGAAGCTTTTCAACTTCGCATACTTTTCTTTCAGCTTAGCATATTTGTCATCTTTATTCCTGGGAATAAAGGATTTCTTGGGAAACGCTGAGTTTCTCGATACTTTCTTAGACCTGCACTCGTTAGCGAAATGTCCAATCTTTTCGCAGTTAAAACAAGTAGCAGTAGCCTTATCAACAGTAGCTGATGATCTTGGCTTATCATTTATAGAAAGAGGTTTGTTCTTTCTGAACATTTTCTTTTTGGTGAATCTCCTGAACTTTTTAGTTAGGAGAGCCAAAGATTCACCATCATCTGAAGAGTCAGAGTCTAATGACCTTTCAGAGTTACTCTCTAACTCAGTGATAGTGACTGAGGGTCGCTGAGTAGAGGGTTCCTCTGAGATTAAAGCAACAAGGGTGCTTTTGGAATCTTTTACAAGATTCTTCTTAAGATGGCTTGATTGCTCATGATTCAGCATCGTGCCATATAAGGTAGCAAGGGTCATTGATCTTAGATCCTTTGACCGCTTGAGACACATAGAATAACTGTCCCAGCTTTCAGGTAAACATTCTAGAAACTTTGTCAGCACTTCAAAGTTAGAATATTCCTTACCAACAGTTTTCAGATCTATTATTAAGCAATTAAAACGTTGGTGAACTTCAGAGAGAGTCTCATTCTTACCACAAATGAAACTTTCATACTGTCTTACCAGGTTGATCTTTCGAGAATCCTGGACTTCAGCAATACCTTCATACTAAACACATATAGTGTCCCACATGGCTTTTGAGGATTTCAGGTTCATGACGGAATGGTAGACTTCGTCAGGAAGAGCCATGGATAGTATGGATCTGGCTTTTGTGTCGATAGCCACTTTCTTCTTATATTCGTCAGTCCATGTATGAATTTCTTTGGGTACCAGCCTTTCTGGAATAGCAGGTCTATTTTCAGCGGCTGGTACTGCGGCATCAATTCTTATAGGAATAAATGGGCCGTTTTCAAGATAATAAGGCATAGTAGGGTCTACACCTTCTAGGAAGAGAGTCATCCTATTTTTCCATAGATTAAAATTATCTCTGGAGAATCTAGGGGGTTTTGCAAGAGAACCATTGTCGATATAATTTGTGTTTGTGTTGGTAGCCATTTTCAGAAATAGCAAGGAAGAGAAATCTTAGTATAGATTAGATCTTGTTTATGAAATTAAACAAATCTGCTCTGATACCACTTGTTGGTCCCGAAGGGCTATACAAGTTTGTAGAAGGGGGGGGGGGTTGAATACAAACACACAGATTTTACTTTTCTAAATTGTTTATTGATAAATCGTTAACAATTTACAGCTTGTTGCGGAAACAAGATTAAGGATAAACCTAAATCTAAACAAGTTGGAACACTAAGTTTCTTACACTAAGAAAGAGAAGGAAATTACTAATAATAACCTATCTCAAGATAAGAAGGATGAACTTGTCTAGAGTTAGCAAGTTACTTTAAAATGAAGTGAGTTCATCTTCTTATATACTGCATGCATTTAATGCATTGCAGTTTACACTTTACACGTGGCAGCAGCTGATTGGTTGCATGTCATTGACCTTTGTTGACAACCTTAGTAGCCGCATGTTTGAACAGAGTAGTATCAGAGTGGTTGTACGAATTCAGACAATAAGGAGGTTCTTTTTCTGACATATCGTACGGAGACGTGCAAGGGTGGATAAGACAAAAAGTACTTTGTACGGAGGACTTTGTGATCAGCTTTTCGTTGATTCAGCGATCTATCATTCTTTATCAGCGAATAATAGAATTCAGCGATAGCTAAAGTCTTGTACTTGATACTTCACGTTGAGTGGACAAATCTGAGTCTTCGCTGATCCGCATCAGTTCATTAGGAGACTTGTCGCTGATTCTTGAGCTTGATCTTTGACTTCAGCGTAGAACCTATGTTAACGTGAAACTTGTCTTCAGGGATCATAAGTAAACAACTAACTTATCAGCGATCACCATAAGTACTGAACAGACTCAGAGTATTATGATAAACAGTGTTCGCTGAATGTTTTAATCTAAAGAGCGAGAGTTCCTATCAGTGGTACTGTAAGATCTTAGTACTTATCAGCGATAGTGAAACTCTGATACATATTGTTTACTTACAATTTTCACTAAGTATATAAGAGAGGGTCATTATCAAACCACTGAGGGTTTGGATCAACAAGATCAGTCGAAAAACAACCGAACAACAGAGTAACATAAGACATACGATAAACAATTAAAAGTTCACCTGCCATATTCCTGTTGGATATAGTGTCCAGAGTCATTAACTATTGGTAATATTTCTAATAATAGCAGTGTCCTTTTGGGTTGCCCTTAAGACCCAAATAACAATCAGAAGAATGAAAGGGAGTTAAAGTAGTTAGTTTATTAATTTGTCATTTGATGATAAATTAATTATAAGCTACAATATAATTAATTGGATTAATTATAGGGACTAAATGATAATTGGTTAAAAGAGTTTTTTAACAAGCTTATCGTTTCAAGGGGGCTAGGTGTAAATAAGGTGATTATAAATAAACTACTTGGGATCAAACCCTAAGGAGTTTTTTGATCAATCTCTCTCTCTCTATTGAGGCCGTAACCTCCCCTCTCCTCCCTCCCAAAATCGTAAACCCTAAATAAGGGTTTAGGGTTTAAAGCTTCAATCTTGATTGTTGGTTTGGTGTTCTTAAGTGTGAGCCACTAGAGGGATTCACACTATTGATCCTTGACATCCAAGAAGCAAGAACAAGGTTAATTCATCTTTGTGTTTTTGACAATCACAATCACAAGTAAGTGTTCTTGATTCTTTCTATTGTAGTTAATCATCTAGAACGTATGCATCTTTATAAGTTGTTTGTTTGTATTGCCATGGACGATTCAATTCTAAATATGCTTCCCTTGCCTATATCATGTGGTAATACGGTTTAACAAAAACCTTTCAGTGGTATCAGAGCCAAAGTTCTTAGATTTTAGCTCAATAGCTTAAAATTCGTATTGAATTTTCTGGAAAACGCAACGAGCCGTTTTATCTATTTCCGGAGTTTGGACCGTCGGATCGTCGCTTTTTTTGGACAGTAGTTTCACGACATTCTGTTTTACCTTCTGGACGGTTGGATTAATCGTTTGAGGTCCAGAAGGCACCTGTTTTATTTTCGACATAGTGCAGTAAGTTTGTGACCATTAGATTGCTTAATCTCTAATTTAGGGTTTTATGGTCATAACCTCAAAAGCTATAATTTTGGAAACTGAAAAAAATTCTTGCTTGCATGAAAAAGTTTCTATTTTTAGCGATTAAATTTTATCGGTATCCCTAAAGGGTATAGGGTAGTAGACGTTTTTTATGCATGTTATACCATAATTGTGTATGGCGTAGTAGTCGTTTTTTATGCATGTTATACCATAATTGTGTATGGCGTAGTAGTCGTTTTTTATGCATGTTATACCATAATTATGAATGGCTAGTTTCCTAACTTGCCTAAGAAAAACACATCAATTATAAGCTTTGGAAAATATTGAATGGATAATCTAAAATTGAATAGATAATCCTAATTGTGAATGGCTAGTTTCCTAACTTGCCTAAGAAAACACATCAATAATAAGCTATGGCAAATATCGAATGGATAATCTTGAATTGAATAAGATAATCTTAAATACCTTCTTATAATAAACAAATATATTCAAGTTTGAATAAATATTGTAAGATAAACATTGACATTATTTATATAGTGAATATAATTTATATATCAAATATTCACATTAATTATTAGCATGTGTCCTCACATGTTTAATTGGAATCAAATATGGAAACAATTATATTAATTGTTAAATATGTGCTCTCATGGTTAATTATAATTAATTGGATAATCATAATTTTAAATTGTTTAAAATTCAATTCAATTTTATATATATATATATATATATATATATATATATATATATTAGACCTCAATTATATATATATGATTAAATAATACATTGATAGTCAAACCGAGACTAGGCGTACTCACTATAAACACTCTAAGGGGGTTTATAGAGGTTACCTATAATATGGTTACCAAATGAGTCAAGGGTTTTTAAAACGCCATGCGTTACCAAACTCACCGCCTCTTGTATGGACTAGTGGAATTACCGAAAAGGTTTGATAGGTCAATGTGACAAGTTAAAAGTATTAACTATGAAGTATAAAATGAAAATCCCGTTTTAGATATACTAAGAAATGTGAAAGTGGTATGCTACCCATGATGAAGAACACACATAATCTTATAGTTTGTTAACGGAGCGTGTGCAGTTTGCCGGCACGTTAATGTGAAACTATAGTTGAAAATGATGTGGCACTCGTGATTCTCAAGCGTACTTGAGCCGAGGGGTCCATGTGTTATTCCATGGTCGATTCACTTTCTTGTTTGTGATCCTCGGTATCCCAGTCACAAAAGGAAGATAAGCATAATCGAGATTAACATGTCATTGACATAAGTCAATGAATCTCAAAAGACCTTGGAGTTTCATAGTGAATGAAATTAACAAAAAACATTTGTTTACCTAAAATAACCTTGTGATGTGATTACGGCATCCCTTTTCACATCATAAGATAAAATATGGATCCTAGCCTTGTTAAATATTTTTGGAAAATTATTTTAAGGGTTAAATATCAAACTAACAAAAAATTTATATCTACAGATGGCTGAAAATAATCCTCCTCCTCCTCCTTCTCACTCAACATCCAACCGTACGTTACTCTCTATCCTAAGTAAAGATAAGCTAACTGGGCCAAACTACTTGGATTGGATTCGTGCCTTGAGAATTGCCTTGAGGTACGAAGACAAAGAGTATTTGCTCGACGAGGATCTTCCTATACTTAATGATGATGCAAGCCCTGAAGCAGTAACTGAATACAATAAGCAATTCGCGGAATCCACAAAAGTCGCGTGTCTCATGTTGGCATCCATGTCCCCAGAACTTTAAAAGAGTATCGAGAACATGGGGGTGTTTGAACTAAATGAGCAGCTTCGTGAAATGTTTCAGGAGCAAGCGAGGCAAGAAAGGTTCCAAGTCGTAAAATCGCTTATGGAATGTAAGCAACAGGACGGTGCCCCTGTATGTGCGCATGTGAAAAAGATGAAGGCGTACATTGACAGGTTAGGCAATCTAGGTGTCGATTTCCCAAGAGAGCTTGCCATTGACATGGTGCTAAACTCTCTCAGTGGGGCATATAAACAATTCATAGTGAACTTCAATATGAATAATATAGACAAGACCTTGATGGAGCTCCATGGCATGTTGAGATCTGCTGAAGCAAGTATGGGTAAGACCCAAAGTGGTCACTCAACTGGTCCCGTCCTGGCCATTAGGGAAGGTATAAGAAGAAGAAAGTTTCTAATCCTAAAGGGAAGGGAAAGGCTAAACTTGTTCCACGCAACCAAGGCCTTAAGAGAAAAGCTGATTCTTCTGACATACCACCCATAAGTGACCCTAAAGAGGCCATATGCTTTTACTGTCAAGGAAAGGGCCATTGGAAGAGAAGCTGCCCAAAATATCTGGAGGACTTGAAAATGAACAAGGTCAAAGGGTGTGGCACCTCAGGTATTTTTACAATTGAACTCCATAGTACTTCGATTTCTAACTCTTGGGTCCTTGATACGACATGTGGTACTCACATTTGCTCTAATTTTCAGGGACTAAAGGGAAGTAGGACGTTGAAGAATGGGGAGCTGAATCTGATCATGGGAAACAGGATGACTGCCGCTGTTACCAAGATTGGAGATTTTGAGCTCGTGCTTAGTAGTGGTTTTTCAATAAAGTTATTAGATTGTTGCTACTCGCCAGAAATGGCTCGAAACATTATTTCTTTTCATGCATTGTACAAGGATGGTTTTGAATTTCAATTTGATAATAATGATGGTTGCATTTTGGTTTATAAACATGGTTGTTTTTATTTTAAAGCCTCTACTTGTAATGGTGTGTATGAAAGCGTGATTTGTGTTGGTAGAAATAATAATAACTTAACTCTAAATGTTGGTTCCTCTAATAGTGAATTGGATAAATCATCGTTATGGCATCATCGTCTTGGCCACATAAACAAGAAAAGCATCGCCAAGCTCCAATCGGACGGGGTCTTGGAACCATTAGACTTAAAGTCTTATGAAGTATGCGAGTCTTGTTTACTTGGCAAGATGATGAAAGCACCTTTCAAAGGAAAAATGGAAAGGGGTAAGGATCTGTTGGACTTAATCCACACAGACGTATGTGGACCATTCAGATTTGCCACAAGAAACGGTGAAAGATACTTTATTACCTTTACTGACGATTTCAGTAGATATGGATTTATCTATTTGATGAAAAACAAATCGGACAACTTTGAAGTGTTCAAATGATTCAAAAACGAAGTAGAAAACCAACTGGGCAAGAAGATCAAGATGCTCCGATCCGACAGGGGTGGAGGATACTTGAGTCATGAATTCTACGACTATCTAAGGGATTGTGGAATAGTTTCACAATTATCTCCTCCCAGAACACCACAACTCAATGGTGTTGCTGAGAGAAGAAATCGAACGCTACTTGATATGGTTCGGTTCATGATGAGTCGTGCTACACTTCCAATATCGTTCTGGGGCTATGCCTTAGAAACTGCAGCTCATATCTTAAACCTCGTTCCAGCTAAGAAGGTTGCAAAGACACCCTCTGAAATGTGGACTGGGACTCGTCCCTCGTTGGCACATATAAAGGTCTGGGGTTGTGAAGTCTTCGTTCGACGCGAAACTAACGACAAGCTAGAACCTAGAGCAGAGAAGTGTCGGTTCATTGGTTATCCCTACAAATCCTTTGGATATATATTTTACAAACCTTCGGAGAACAAAGTGTTTGTAGCTAGAAGGGGAGTCTTCCAAGAAAGGGAGCTCATTTCCAAAAGGGATAGTGGGAGCAACATTGATCTTGAAGAAATTCAAGAAACAACCAATGATGAACCTATAGTTGACACTAGCCCTCAACATGAGGTTGAACCACCTGTTGAGGAAACTAACATACCTCCACCACCTCTTCGCAGAACTAGTAGAGTTAGTCAACCTCCTGAGTTTTATTATGGTTTTCATATTACAAAGGAAGGAGACACACTAGTCAATGATAAAACATTTGATAGTGCGGATGAGCCATCCAACTACGAGGAAGCGATGGCAGGCCCTGAGGCTGCCAAATGGAAAGGGGCAATGGAAAGCGAGATTCAATCTATGTACGATAACCAAGTTTGGAAATTGATTGATCACACACCAGGTCGCAAGACAGTTGGGTGTAAGTGGATCTTCAAAAAGAAGACCGACATGGATGGGAATGTGCACACATTCAAGGCTAGACTGGTTGCAAAAGGTTACACTCAAACTCAACGAATTGATTATGATGAAACCTTCTCACCAGTGGCAAAGATTAAGTCTATCAGGATATTGCTTGCCATAGCTGCATTTCATGACTATGAAGTATGGCAAATGGATGTAAAAACCGCTTTCCTCAATGGAAAACTTGATGAGGATGTGTATATGGGACAACCTGAAGGTTTTGTACATACCGAGTATCCAGATAAAGTGTGTGAGATTGAAAGATCCGTTTGTGGACTTAACCAAGCGTCTCGTAGCTGGAATCTTTGTTTTCATGAAAAAGTAAAGGAATTTGGATTTTCTCGAATCGAAGATGAGTCCTGCGTATATGTTAAGGCTAGTGGGAGTAATGTTGTATTTCTAGTCTTGTATGTTGATGACATACTACTCATAGGAAACAATATTCCGATGTTGCAAGATGTAAAGGTCTGGCTCGGGAAATGTTTCGCTATGAAAGATTTGGGAAATGCAGCATACATACTTGGAATAAGAATTTATCGAGATAGAACCAAGCGTTTAATTGGACTTAGTCAAAGTACCTACTTGGATAAGATATTGAAGAAATTCAATATGAGTGAATCCAAGAAAGGGTATTTGCCCATGCAACATGGCATAAGATTGAGTAAAGATCAATGTCCCAGCACTAGTAAAGAACTGGACAGAATGAGTCGAATTCCATAAGCATCTGCTATAGGATCGATCATGTATGCCATGACATGTACTAGACCTGATGTCTCATTTGCTTTAAGCATGGTGAGTAGATATCAAGGGAACCCAGGCGAAAGTCATTGGACGGCTGTAAAGAACATTCTTAAGTATCTTCTGAGGACTAAATATGTGTTCTTAGTCTATGGTGGAAAAGATGAATTACGAGTAACAGGTTATACTGATGCGAGTTTCCAGACAGATCAGGATGATTCCCGCTCGCAGTTAGGATGGGTGTTCTTGTTGAATGGTGGGGCCGTGACTTGGAAAAGTTCCAAACAGGACACGGACTGAAGCCATAAGTGTTAGAATTATCAATATACCTTGAATATTTTAGTTACTAGTTTGATGTATTAAAACGTAATAAATTGTATTTGATTTGGAGATTATTATATGGAGATTATAATATATGCTGGATTGCGTCCATTTACATTTAATTTATTATTGTTTCGTTTTGCATGTTTAGAACCAACTTCCTGAGTTTTAATTTACTTAAACCTCCACAGTCAGTCATACTCCTGGAAGTAAGTAGTGATTCAAGACTGTCATGGAGTGTTAGAAGCATAGAGAATGCAACTAACGCTCATGAGTACCTAATGGTGATTTGGGTATTGGAAAGACCCGCACTCAAAAGTTTACTTCATGGATTAAGTCAGAGTAATTTTGAGATGATAATATTTTATGTTCTTCAAACAGAGATGCATAGAGTTTTGCTCTAGGATTCTGTTATGCTTTGGTGTGCTCCAACGCTGACCGTGACTGGCAGTTATACAAGGTATGTCCATGTATAATATGATGAATAGAAATGAATTGTGTAGTCAAAGTTTATCTGTTCCTTTTGCCTAAACAGGAGAAGCGATATCCATGGGCCCCTCGATGATTTTGTGTAGACACTAAGTGTTTGGCCAAACCCTGACTAGAATTGATGTGTTCAATTGAGTAGCCTGATGAATTCAACACATATCGGAAATCGGGAAACCTAATCTTGATCCATGAGATAGACATTTATCCATGTCTCAGGTTCACATGATATCTTGTAGAACAAAGGAACATTAAATCACTTATCTTAGGACTGAATCTTTATCAGAGTTCGGCAGCTGCATTGGATGGCTTGCTCTCTGCTGATTATTTGAAAGCGTTAAACCAAATAGAGTTAATAACTTGTCCAAGTGGGAGACTGTTGGATATAGTGTCCAGAGTCATTAACTATTGGTAATATTTCTAATAATAGCAGGGTCCTTTTGGTTTGCCCTTAAGACCCAAATAACAATCAGAAGAATGAAAGGGAGTTAAAGTAGTTAGTTTATTAATTTGTCATTTGATGATAAATTAATTATAAGCTACAATATAATTAATTGGATTAATTATAGGGACTAAATGATAATTGGTTAAAAGAGTTTTTTTAACAAGCTTATCGTTTCAAGGGGGCTAGGTGTAAATAAGGTGATTATAAATAAACTACTAGGGATCAAACCCTAAGGAGTTTTTTGATCAATCTCTCTCTCTCAATTGAGGCCGTAACCTCCCCTCTCCTCCCTCCCAAAATCGTAAACCCTAAATAAGGGTTTAGGGTTTAAAGCTTTAATCTTGATTGTTGGTTTGGTGTTCTTAAATGTGAGCCACTAGAGGGATTCACACTATTGATCCTTGACATCCAAGAAGCAAGAACAAGGTTAATTCATCTTTGTGTTTTTGACAATCACAATCACAAGTAAGTGTTCTTGATTCTTTCTATTGTAGTTAATCATCTTGAACGTATGCATCTTTATAAGTTGTTTGTTTGTATTGCCATGGATGATTCAATTCTAAATATGCTTCCGTTGCCTATATCATGTGGTAGTACGGGTTAACAGAAACCTTTCAATTCCAACCCGATCTAATCCAGTCACTATCAGTGTCCAGCGTTGACACCCGCACGAGTACATACCTCGTCTTCCATTTGCGGTCATTAACCGTAGTATTTAAAACCAAGGTACGATCACCCTTGTGCCTTGAAAACAAACTATAACGACGGTAATGATCACTTTTGACCTTATATGCCGTCAGTAGGTCCCTCATATTCATCGGTGTATTCCAGTTTGAGGTAAGTCGTTCGATGATCAGGATAACTCGCCAGAACTGGGGCATCAGTTGCCCCGGTGAAAGATCGAATTCACACATGAACTCCTTGGCCAGCAGCGAATATGGCCAATGAAAGCCTATCTTGAACGGGTATTCATATACAACGACGTACCCCTCGGGGCACATATCCGGCCGAACCTTGCCAGCCCTGCTTACAGTGATCCCCATGGGAATCCTCGCTAGACTTCTAAAGTCGTTGAGACCTTCTTCGTTTTTAATAGCGCTTCTCGGCTCTGTCGACATTGCTAACCCTGTTAAATTGATTTGCACTTCCGAAAGACCCCATGTATCCCAATTCCTCCTAGGTTTCCTAGCAATGGATTTGCGACGCATACGCAAACTGAAGGGTCGCACTTTATATGGTCGTCCTAGACCTTGAAAAAACTAACCTAATAAAAAATTCCTACGGGTTCAGGAAAAACTGGACGAAGAAAGGCAAGAAAATCAAGAAAAAATCTACGCCTAAAACTCTCTGAAGTCGTAAAACAAGAAAAGATCCATCATGATCTTTATTTACACATTCGATCATGTCAGGTCGAGTCCTTTGATGATCGCCACGCTCTCCCGTCCTTTCGTATGACCGCGCGGATCATCGACACCTGTCAAGGACAGCTGGTAAGCACCATCATGCGTCAATATGACGACACGATCCCGTTTCCTTTTCCACTTCTCGTTCAGTTAGAATTGGACTAATCCAATTCCAAAATAATTCTCAACACGTGTCACGATCCCGAACACCCGACAAGCAAAATTTAAAATTCGAATTTGCCATCCTACTTTCAAATTTTGGGGGAAAACAGTTTGGGCAAAATTTCACCAGTCTCGACCACGACCAAGGTAAGGAAAACACCTATTCTTTTTTCTTATAACGAAGGTAAAATCATAGTACTTTCTCTCACGATTAAAGATAAAATCGAAAGTCTTTTACCTCACGATACTCGACCTCGACGTCGCCTAGTTCACACGACTGTCGCATAAAACCATGCGACCTCGACCGACTAACGCGCTATACGACTGTTATGTTTGTTCAATGTTTAATGCAGGAGTCAACACCATTAATGGACAACGGCTATAACCGACGAAGTCAGTTAAGAACATCTAATCCCGCATTAAAGACATCGACCGTTACGACCGTTACCAAAGTCCTTAATGATCCAATTAAAGTGCCTGAAGACTATAAATATCAAGGAGAATCATCATTTCAGTGGACGGAACACATATACAACATAGAACATCAGACACAAGTGTTTGGGCAAAATTTCACAGGTCTCGACCACGACCAGAAAAGGTAAGACACATGTTATGAACTATATCTTGTATTAAGACAAGGCCCCGACAATGACCCAAAAAACCTCCGTCGTCCCTCCTAAAGGTAAGTCGAGAGTTCCTCACGACACTCGACCTCGACATCGCCCGTTCTGCACGACTATCGCACAAGACCATACGACCTTGACTAACTCAATATACGACTGTTACGTTTGTTCAATGATTAATGCAGGAGTCAAAGTCATTAATGGGCAACGATCATAACCGACGAAGAGAAATTATGAAGAGTTACAACTGGCGACCGTTATGGCTGTTATCAAAGCAATCAATGAGCTAATCAAAGCACCCGAAGGTTATAAAAGATCAAGTTAAACTTCAGTTCCAGGGACCGAACACCGAACATCGAACAATAGAAGATAAGCATCTCAGTTCAGAAGAACACTACAAGCAAAGAACTCTCACTCGAAGAATCGCTCCCGACGCACGACTTTCACTCTCGACCAACAGTTTACACATTGTTTTCACACACGACGCACACTATTTTTACATTTCAAACACTTGTACTTTACATTTTGAAGTCTTTCTCTTCATTTGTATTGTAATCTATGTACGATCGACACCCGGAACACCAAGGACATCGCCCCTAATTGGCGATCATAGTGCAGCGATGACATCCACTGTCGTCCGCAGGTTTTTTCCTCGTTGAGGTTTTTCCTGCGTCATCAAATCGTCTACCTCATTTACATTTTTGTCTTTGTCGCACGTCTTTGTCGACCGATTCCTTTCTTTAGTTGTTAAAGTCCACATCGACCTTAAGTTGTCCCTTTGGTGCGATTTTTGGCATTAACAGTTTGGCGCCATCCGTGAGACGTCATCTAGAGAAAATCTTCGACGAACGTGCGTTTTACTAATGGTTTCTTGGAGTTTTCTTTGTTCTCTGTTTCAAGAAAATAGCAGCCCCTTGAAATCAGCAGCATGTCATTGCCCAGATGTACCAGGAGCTTGAAGTCGCTCGAAATCAAAACAACGCCATGGGAGAGCAAAGCCGTAGAGCAGCTGAGGAGATCGCACGCCTAAGGAATCCCTCTGGATCTCAGAATGGTCCTAGGCCATTCGTTCAGAATCCAGGCCAAGGATCGTTCGGTCAGAATGGTCCTCGACCATTCGCGCATAACCCAGGCCCAGGATCAGCTCCGTTCGCTCAGAACCAACATCCAGGTCCGTTCATGCAGAATCAGCCGCTGGGGCCGTACAAGCCAAATCCCCAGTTCGGGACGGTTCCTCCTCAGCATATAAGGCCACCACCCATGCAGAATGGATCGCAGCCATTTCAGAATGGATCGCAGCCATTTCAGAATGGGTCGCAGCCGTTTCAGAATGGGTCGCAGCCGTATTTTGTTCCTTTCAATGGAGACGCCAATGGCTCGTCGCATGGCAATGGCACCAGTTCAGGAATCTATCCACAAGCAGGGGCAAATCTCGACCCCAATGACCTTGTCGCCCAGCGATTGAAAATGCAAGAAGATCAGAACGAGCGTGTTCTATCTTTGCTCGCCAAGCTACCTGGGGCAGCCGTGCCCGTCGACGTCGAGCCTCGATCAGGATATCAGGCGTCGCCCTTCGTTGATGAGATCGCGACCGTTGAGGTCCCAAAGAAATACAACGTCCCCGCCTTCACGCCCAAGTATTCGGGAGTGACTGATCCAACAGAGCACGACGCGCAGTATAAGCAGCTCATGTGGACGATCTCAATCCCACACATGTATCAGGAGGTCTGTATGTGCAAAAGCTTCGGTGCGACTCTCACCGGTCCTGCTCTCCAATGGTTGATCAATCTCAAACCCAAGTCCATCGGGTCGTTCGCTGAATTGGTCAACCAATTCTCCCAGCAATTCGCCAGCAGTCGCAAGATGGAGAAGCAGACCAGTGACCTATATTACGTCGTGCAGAAGACCAGTGAGTCTATCCGTAGTTATTTCAATCAATTCAATGCGGAGATGATCAGCATTCGCAATTGTGACGTCAAGACTGCAATTGAAGCTTATAAGCGTGGTCTGGACGACAGCTCAGGTTTATACACTGACCTGACCAAGTATCCTCCAGAGAATTTCGAAGACGTCCGAGCTCGAACCCTAGCGTATATGAGAGTAGAGGACGACGCTGCCTTTCGTCGCAAGCATACCGACGACAAAAGGTTGTTAGGTGTGAAAAAGCCCGAGTTCAAGACAAAAGCAATTTCCAAAACAAAGCCCGCGCGCCAGATCTCGAACGTCCGATTCAAGACGAAAGCAGAGGCTAAGACCGCGACCAAGTTTTCTCAGTACCCCAAGATATCCTCTTATGGATTCAAAGGATCCACAAAAGATCTGGTTGAAGCTCTGAAAACCGCCCAGACGACTATTCGATGGCCAAAGAAGTCCGATCAGGACGACGCTAAGAAAGACAAATCTAAATGGTGTGACTTTCATGTCGACCATGGTCATGTGACGGATGATTGCATAGCTGTCAAAAAGGAACTAGCGTATCATGTCTCGAAAGGAAATCTCAAAGATATCATCGATGACGTCGTTACTCCAACTAGCGACCATCGACCGACGGCCCCCGAGCGTGCGAAAGTCGTCAATTGTATCACCGGTGGTTCCGACGTACGTGGTCTGACGTACTCCACGACCAAACGTCACGCCAGTCAAGCGCCTGACGATCGGCCTATTCCGCGTTCATCAAGGCCTAAAGTAGATTTGGAGTTGGAAGCTATGAAGATCGTATTCGACAAAGACGACCTCGGTGACTCGTACCAGAAACATATTGACGGGTTGATCATTCAACTCACGGTTGGTAATTGTTTAACTCGACGAGTCTTGGTCGATGGAGGCAGTTCAGCGAACGTCATTTTCTTTGACACCATCAAGGCCATGGGAATCGATTGTTCGGAAATCACCCGACGTTCGACAACTTTGGTCGGTTTCAATGGAGAAGCGACGAGCACCTATGGAGATATCATCTTGCCAGTCTACGCCGGAGGAATCAACAAGCAAACCATGTTCAGCGTCATCGACTGTGCGTCGGCCTATAACATCATCTTAGACCGACCATGGATCCATGAGATGAAGGCCGTTCCCTTGACGTATCATCAGACTCTGAAGTTCCCTACGCCGTGGGGAATCCAGGAGATAAAAAGTGAGCCGAAAGTTGCTCGTGATTGCTATAAAACCACCCTAAAGCCGCGAAACTAGACCTTCTATTGTGGCGATTCACGACGACATTTAGTGCATCGTTATAAAATCGCCACAAGGGGGCAAGATGGTAGCAATAATCAAGACGTCCCACGTAGTTGGGCACGACGCGTCAGAAAAGGTACGTCTTCTAAACCCTTTTCTATTTTTTTCATACGATTTTTTAACAACGACGGTTACTGACTTAAGCATCGGAGGGTCGTTGGTTAGCCAACGACCAACCTCTGACATTGTTTATTCTGCGGGATCGCACGACAATAATCAAACGACTCTAGTTTCGCAAGGTCGCACGATATAAACGATCAGGTCTATGACTTGATCATCCTTCTACAGGGGCACACGATTCGAATTAATCGCACGACTTAGTCGTATGATCGCAAAGTCTACACGACTTTTTCATTTTAAGTTTCTTAAACTTAGAAAAATTTCATACTCTGAATAAATGTTTTGATCGCATGTGCTTACGTTTATATACACGATTTAAAAGTCTCGCGTGTTAGTTATTGTGATACAATGATGCCTAAGTCGCACGATTTCTTGGTTATTTTTCACTCAGTAAATTCTACAATTGACATTATGTTTGTTCATGAAATATGCAAAGTATGAATTCAAAAGAATCCCAAGTTTGATTCAGTAAATAAACTGTTATTTACATCCAGGAATTCGACCACAAACGGCCGATCGGTAAAAACAAAAGCAAGGAAAGATTAAAAGTTTCCTAGGGCTTAGGAGAATCATCCGCCTCCTTCGCGCAACTAACGGTCTTTAGCTCGTGCACAACGTCATAAAGATGAATGGCCAACTCATCGGCACGCGCCAAGGCCGATCTCTCCCTTTCCAAAGCCACCCTCTCCCTTTCTAACGCCGCATCTTCTCTTTCAAGGGCAGATGCCACCAGATCTTCGACTCTCGACATCTCAGCGTATAGTGCCAAAGAACACTAAAATGTCTGTAAAAAGTATGAAGTTCGTTAAATATCCAACGACGACAGCGACAAATGAACCAAGTCTTGAAAGAAAGACTTACCGAGAACGCCAAACCGGCAAACTGATATCCCGCTTCCCCGATCGGAGCTCTCTGAAAACGTTCCTTAAAAGATGGGAGCAAATATTTCCCCAAGTGAGGAAACAACGTCGTCCCGTCTAGGACACTATCCGCCATAAAGTTGGACGGTAACGTAAAGTTAACCGTCGTAACTTCGGCCGATGGCCCCTCGCCCTTGTCGGCAGACGATGGGGTCGACACCTTAGACACCGGTTTTGTCACTGTCGCCGGAGGCGCCGAACTTGCCGGTGTCGCATCCATCGCACCGCGAAGGATGGATGACGCCTTCACCTTCTTCGGCGTGACAAATCTCGATGAGTCATCAGCCGTCGAAGACGGTTCCCTCAGGACTGTGTTCCTGGTTTTCTTTGGAATCCTCGACCCAGCTGTCGAGACATTCTCTCTTTCGCCTCGAAAGGGCAAGCATAATCTGCACCCCTCTCTTCCTGGATACCGATTTCCTCTCAGTCGGCACTAGTAAGGAAATACATGAAGCATTAGACAGAAAAAATAAACGGCGAAAACCAAAACCATAGTACGCTTACCAGCCATCTCTTCCTGTTTGTCCTCTTTTTCTTCAGAGTTTCCAATGTTCACCACGTCCTCGTCCGCGACCGCCGGTTGTCCTACGAAGAAAGATCGATCATCGATCCCTAGACTCAAGAATCTGTCGATCATGGCTTGGGAATCCTCGTTAGGCTTCACGACATCGAACTGGATCTCTGAAGGCGACAAAAGAAGAAGGTTAAGTGGAGATCATAAAAACTACTCAATGACAAATATTCAGAACAACGAACATACCCGTCTTATTCCAATCTGGACGAATCCAGCTGCTATCAGAATCGAGTGAGTCAGTACGAACAAATACGTACCTAGATTTCCAACCACGATCGTTGACCCTGGTTCTCAAAACCAGAGTACGATCACCCTTATACTTGGAATAAGGACTATAACGCCAGTTCTTATCCCTTTTGACTTGGTAAGGCAACAAAAAATCATTTATGATCATAGGTGACTCCCACTTTGCGGATATTCGCTCAACAACTAGGAAAATTCGCCAGAGTTGGGGCATTAATTGTCTTGGCGACAAGCTGAAATCATGCATAAAAGCCTTGGATAAAGCTGAAAATGGCCATTCAAACCCTATTTTGAAAGGATACTCATATAGTACAAAGTATCCTTCAGGACAACTCTAAGGATGTGTACTCCCTGGACATATCAGTTCTATCTCTGCAGGTATTTTCGCTAAACACCTATAGGTATTTAAGTCTTCCTGACTCGTGATAGAACTCTTTTTAGACGACATTGTTTGTCAGAGAAAAGAGAGGAGCAATAAAGATGAAGGTCAGAAAGTAATGCCTTATATAGGCACTCTAAGCCTTGAATCGCTATAGTCTCTCGCAAATTAAAGGATTCGAAGAAGAACAGCAAGAATATCAAGAGGAGATCTTTGCTTAAAACTCTATGAGATCGTAAACAGAAGAAGATCAATCGTGATCTTTATTTATACAAATGATCATGCCAGGTCGAGTCCCTTGATGATCACCGCGTGCTCTCGTCCCTTCGTATGACTACATGGATGGTCGACACCTGTCATCAACAGCTGGTAAGCACCATCGTGCGTCGGCATGACGTCACGACTTTATCCTCTCTTCGACTTCCCTCTCTAGTTTGAATTGAACCGATTCAGTTCCAAAACAACCAAGGTATTTTTCAACGCAAAACCCTGAACACCCGACAAGCAAAATTTAAAATTCAAATTTGCCATCCTACTTTCAAATTTTGGGGGCAAACTGTTTGGGCAAAATTTCACAGGTCTCAACCACGACCAGAAAAGGTAAGACACATGTTATGAAATATATCTTGTATTAAGATAAGGCCCCGACAAAGACCCAAAAAACCTTCGTCGTCCCTCCTAAAAAGTAAGTCGAGAGTTCCTCACGACACTCGACCTCGACGTCGCCCGTTCCGCACGACCGTCGCACAAGACCGTACTGTAAAACCATTTTCTATTAGGTAATCATCAAATCATCCATTGATCATGAACATAATAGAGATTACATATGATTGATGCACTTTCTCTCTCTAGAATGCTCTCACTTCTCTCTCTAGAATATTACAATTAAGATCATTCACTAATGACTTCCTTGAGACTTGCTTACAAACTAAGCTTTACAAAACCTATTTATATCTCCTAATTACAAAGCTTTAAACACTAAAGCTAGTTTGACTTTACATGACTTTGACTATTTTGGCTAATACTTTGACTTTACAATGTTTGACATTATACAAGACTTTACAATAAATCTTGAATATAATAATGCTTTAACATTCTCCCCCTTTGGATTCAAGATTTAAAAAAAAATGGTAGCAGTCTTCAGCTCTTGATCTTCAAAACTTTAACTATGACCACTTTGTACTTTGAAGCTTTGGCACTCTTCAAACAGTTGAATATACACAAGGATGCGAAGCCTTCACATTTTTTAATATTTAGGTGTAAGCACAATCCGAGTCTCTCAGATCTAAGATAACCATATTCAAAAACAATTCAGACTTCACATGATCCGAAAACTTCAACTTTGAGCAATCCGAATCCATATATGAGTGATTCGAAAACATCTTTGTCTTTCACAATGTAAAGTCAATCTTCTTCAATACAATCTTTATCTCTTTGACCTTGAATTTCCTTCGACATGAAATTGAATTAAACATTTCTCCCCCTTTTTTGATGATAGTGAGCATCATGATCATCAAAAACTTTTTTCAATTTCAGTCGCGTCTCTGAGTATCACTTACAATCTCCTCCTTAATGAATAACCTTGCTCCCCCTCAAAATAAGAATTCTGGAGCAATTTGTTTTCTCCCCCTGAAAGTATGCATATATTTCATCAAAAGTTATTCATTTCAAGTACAGTGCATTAATGAAAACATTTATACAAGGAATATAAAATTCATTGAACCACATTTTATAACTACTAACATTTGATCATTTGAGAACTTTACAAAAGAAATCCAACTTAATGAAGTATACCAGATTTTTCAATCAAATGAAATCAAATGCATGTGTTTGGATTCAAAAACAAGACATCATTGCATATCAGGTTAAAAATGTTCAGTTTCAACCCCTTTATTAAATCTATTTGGTGTGCTAGCATGCGAAATATGATTAGCTTCAAGCATATGCAATTCTAAAACATATAAGAATACTTTGCTCTACTAACACTATTTGTCCAAAATCAGGATTTTGACAAATTTACGGGTTTATCGCGACTTTGTATTTTCCCCAAGTTTCAAGAGATGTGTACTCATTGGCATCTTTTGATTTTGTGCACATTGGCATCTTTTGATTTTGTGCTCATTGGCATCTTTTAATTTTGTGCTCATTGGCATCTTTTAATCAAAAAGTTTAGTAAGAATAAGATACACCGTTAAACATGACTTTCTATCTGGTTCTATAGCAGGATTTGGGTCAGCAGATCCTAGACCAGTTGGCCTTAGGTGCTAGGTGTCGAGCACCCCTTAGAACTTAATTTCCCAAACCAGAAAGGCCACATCGATATATCTTAAACCCATTTGTACCAGTAGAACATGGCTTTCTATCTGGTTCTATAGCAGGATTTGGGTCAGCCGATCCCAGACCAGTTGATCTTAGGGACTAGGTGTCTAGCACCCCTTAGGACTTACTCTCCCAAACCAGAAAGGCCACAGGTACAAACTTTCAAACTAAATGATTTTTATTTGTTTATTTGATGCATCGCAATCACTTGGTTCTAAAAACATAATGCTTCCCCCATATTTTCGTTTCCATCCATCATTTTGAAAAATAGGCTTTTTTAGCATTATATTCTATATAAGTCCAGATTTACAAATTTTCGAGCATTCAGCATAATTTCATTCATGTTTTGCTGACATTTCGATTTATTTCAGAAATGAAAGTTGAAACAAATATAACTCAGATAATACAAAAATACTTGTAAAATCACCCTTGACACACATTTTATTCATTGAATGAAAAATTGAGAATTTCATCATATTGAATTAAATTTGTGAAGGTTCAAACTTTCAAATTCAATAGAAATAAAACATAATGCAATGTTACCTTTCACCACTGGTTCCTTGAAACAGAAAGATGTGTCAGTTAAGGATATCACCTGAGAAGTATGAGTTCTAAACTGATTTGTTTAGAAGTCTTAGACTTTGAAGTACGGGTCCTGAACTGAATTGTTCAGAAGCCAAAGTCGTTGAAGCACGGGTTTTGAACTGATATATTCAAAAACCTAAAACGTTGAAGCACGGGTCCTGAACTGATGTATTCAGAAACCAATATCTTTGCTCTCCCTTAATGGCACATGTATTTTTCAAAAAATTCACCGCTTCTCTTCTGTTATCAATCATGTGTGTGGTATGTAACATTCAGCACAACACATGAAGAACCTACAAAACAGATTAAGCAGATTTTGGTACACAACGGGACTTGGGTCCTAGTGTGTTAGGTGTAGATTTCTTAAAAGGAATACTGTAAGTACCGTACCAATAAGAAGTATAATCTTTATGTACAAAATCATTTGATCCACATTAAGAACAACAGATTTTCTTATGTGCCAACCTAATCAGATGATTTGTAGAATAAACAAGATTAGGTGGAACAGAAGATTTACCTTTCGGAGTATTGTTCCTCTTTGCTATTGATGTGGATGCAGATGATTTTGGTACATTTTTCTTTGGAACTGTTGTGCCTTTGACTCTCCATTCCATCTTCACCTTTTTGAAGACTGGAACTTCTTCAGGTTTGGAAGTATTAACTTTAGGCACATTTGTTTTGTTATCTGATTTATCAAGCAGAGGATTATAGAAGAGATTTGTTGAACGAATCAGATCTTTTGAGAAATCTGTTGATATATTAAATTGTTTAGAAGGAATGTTTTTAACACTTGAACTTGAAGCAGTTTTAAAAGAACATTCAGAATCATTTGAATCAACAAATGGAGTCTGAAAGATAGAATTATGACTGGCCTGCTTTGAGACATCAAATTTAAAAATGACGTCTTCAAGTTCTTTGACTTTGTTTATCAAAACATTTTTCTCTTTAGAAATTAGATCAAATTTCTTTTGGAGATCAGATTTGATCAATTGATCCTTCATAATATCAGCTGATAAACCAGATAATATTTTGGTAAGATTAAGAATAGCATCTTCAAAATATTCGCGTTCCGATTCAAAATCTTTTTCCAAAAACTCTCTTTTATCAGTAATCTCTTTGAAAATTTCCAGATTTTTCTTTTTAAGGGTTTTACTTTCCTTTTCAAAGAGATTTTTCTTTTCCGCAAAATCTTTTCTTTCTTTTTCCAAAAGATTTTCTAAATCAAAGATTTTCACGGAAAGTTCAGAACTTTTAATCTCAAAATATTTTCGTTCAGTTTCAAAAACAACTCTTTCTTTCTCGAGCTTCTCTTTTTCAAAAAATAAAACTTTCTCAAAGTCAGAAACTTGTTTTGAAAGTTTTATACTTCTCAGTTCAAATGCGTCCTTTTCTTTAAGAACTTTCTTTGAAGAAGAAGACTCTATTTCACGCTCAGAAAGCTTCTTCTTCAATTCAACGTTTTCACTTTCCAACGTTGTTCTTTTCTCTTGAACTCTTTTTATTTGATCTTGTAGATATGAGTTCCCCTTCTCTCTCTCGATTTCTCTACTCTTCATATCAGTATTTTCTCTTTGAAGAGTTGTTACTTTCTCTTGAAGTTTCTCGATTTGATCGTGCAGACTTCAGTCATCTTTCTTTGTTTCAAGACCTGCAATATAAACTTCAACATCAGTAATTCTTTTAGTAAGTTCAGCATTTTGATCTTTTAAAATAGATTTTTCATCTGAAGAAAAAATGACTAAAATCTGTCTCTTCAGATCAGCATTTTCTTCCTCCAATGCTTTTATACTCCCTTGAAGCTCTTTTATGTTTTCTTGATGAGTTGAGATGTCAAGTGTCTTGTTCTTCTCTTCAAGAACTATAATCTTGCCATTCAAATTTTTTAGTTCGGACTCAAGAGAAGAGACTTTGTCTTCTAATAAAGCTTTCTCAGACTTGAGCTTTGTATTTTTTTCTTGCATCTTCATCAGAATGTCTTATGTATCTAGAAAGAAAACCTTCAAGACGCTTGATCTCGTCTTTAGCTTCAGAAAGAGTCCATTTTCTCTCTTTTCCTAACTGATTCCATATTCTCCCACTTAAATCCTCTATGTCAGACATCTTGATAAAATCCTGAAAAATTGAACACACAAAAAAAATTAAATGAAAAATATCAAAAATATTAACAAAAACACTACCTAATATAGTGATCGTCAAGAGAAACTTTGCTTAGAAGTTAGAATCATGTGCACACTCTTAAAAAACAGAAAAACGAAATTAAAGTCAGAAAAATTTTCAAAAATAAAATTTGAAAAACAAATTATAAATTTGTCTTCCAAAAATTAATTCTGAAAAATTTGTGTGGAAATATTGGACTTTAATTGATAAACCTGCAAAGCAAGAGAAAAATATGTCAGTTACGAAAAAAAGCAGGTAAAATAACAAAAATTCGACACTAAAATGACTAAAAATGTCAAAAATACAAAATATAGGGACTAAAAGTGAAAAAATACTAAGACTCAACAAAAACTGAAAAATAACACTCAAAGGACTAAAACTGTAAAAATCTAAAATTTAACTACAAGGATTGAAAGTGTAAAAATACTAAACTTATACTACATGGACTAAAATTGTAAAAGTCCTAAACTATAACTACAAGGACCAAAATTGTTACACTCTAAAAACCCCTAACTGGACCTAACGGACAAACTATCTAAAGACCAAAAGTGTAAGAAAAACTAACGAGATTAACGGAGTTAACGAAAAAGGACCAAAACTGTTAGAAAACTAACAGAACTAACGGAGTTCCGTTAGTTACTGTTCAACATCTTCACAAAAATGAATTTACGATCTGAGCTTTTCATACGTCGATATCTCCTTCGTTTCTCAACCAAATCGAATGAAATTTGTTGCGTTGAAATCCTTGTTCAAGGAGAAATCGAATGATACCAAATCGATCATGCAACAAAATCCGTGATGTCTCCGGCGATCCCGTTTTTCCGGCGATGCTCCGGCGAAGACGAATAAATGGTGGTTTCTTGCTGCTTTTTGACGAAACTTGTACCAATGTGATCACAACCTTTAAGACAAACAGATATATACTGAAATGAAACCCAAAAACAATCGCAAAAATCCTTTTCCGGCGAAGCTCCGGCGAAGATGAAAACTTAGGATTTCGTATCCTGTATGGTCCGAAACCTGATGGTTTCGTACCAAGCAGTGTCCGAAACCTGATGGAACCTTTTACAGTTAGATCCGAAACCTGATGGTTTCGTATGAAGTGAAGACCGAATTCTGAAGGTTTCGTACGTAGAAGGGTTCGAATTCTGTTGGTTTCGTACGTAGAAGGATTCGAATTCTATTGGTTTCGTACGTAGAAGGGTTCGAATTTTGTTGGTTTCGTACGTAGAAGGGTTCGAATTCTGAATCAGTTTTGCAAGCTTTCAAGCACACTGCTCAAACACACACTCATACTGCAAACTTATTTAAACACATACTGACATCTAAACATTTGCTTAAACACACAAACACATAGCTGAATCACACACACATACTCAGCACACATTTACTATGTGTGATCCGAAACCAATTAGTGAATGGTCCGAATTCCTCTAATAAGCACACACACAAGCAGCTTTCTTCTTTTCTTTTCTTCTGTTGATTTTCTGCACATACAAAAAAACTCACAAACAAATATTAAATCTAGATTTTAAGATCAAACAAATTCAAAAACACATTTCTAACAACACTTCACAACAAAAATGGATCAAAATTCAAGATCTAATCAATTTTGCTCAAAAACACTTGAAGATCATCAAGAACATGAAGAACACCAAAAATTTCAAAACTCAAATTTATGAATGAAAACTTGAAATTTTTGAGTATTTCATGTCTAAAAACACTTTTTAGAAACGATTTTGCGCTAAAATGGATCAAAACACCAATAAATTGCAAAATCAATCTCTAAAATTTTTCACAGCTTACTTTCTTCAAGAACACAAAAATTTCAAAAATCTTCAAATTGATCAAATCTTGATGTGTTTTTTCGAAATTGATGATGCAAAACAGATTTAGAACGATGGAGAAACACTTTGCAATCAAAATCAAGCACAAAAACAAACAAGAAATGCATAACCCATTTGTATTCTTAAAATCATCAAAAATGGATATTTTCTTCAAAACTCTTCAAAAAATCTTCAATTCTTTAAGAAATTGGACGAATTTTGCACATAATTCAATCTCCCAAAGCTCTGATACCAATTGTAAAACCAGTTTCTATTAGGTAATCATCAAATCATCCATTGATCTTGAACATAATAGAGATTACATATGATTGATGCACTTTCTCTCTCTAGAATGCTCTCACTTCTCTCTCTAGAAATGCTTTCTTGATATTACAATTATAAACTCTTTTTATGACTTACTTGAGACTTTCTTACAAACTAAGCTTTACAAAACCTATTTATATCTCCTAATTACAAATCTTTAAACACTAAAGCTAGTTTGACTTTACATGACTTTGACTATTTTGACTTTTACTTTGACTTTACAATGTTTGACATTATACAAGACTTTACAATAAATCTTGAATACAATAATGCTCTAACATTCTCCCCCTTTGGATTCAAGATGTTAAAAAAATATAGCAGCAGTCTTCAGCTCTTGATCTTCAAAACTTTAACTTTGACCGCTTTGAACGTTGAAGCTTAGATAATCTTCAAACAGCTTTATCTCCATTAGTTCACGGTGAACTAAATGTTTTGACACTCTTCAAACAGTTGAATCTTCACAAGGATGCGAAGTCTTCACATTTTTGAACATTTAGGTGTAAGCACAATCCGAGTCTCTCAAATCTAAGATAACCATATTCAAAAACACTTCAGACTTCACATGATCCGAAAACTTCAATTTGAGCAATCCGAATCCATATATGAGTGATTCGAAAACATCTTTATCTTTCACAATGTAAAGTCTTTGTCTTTCACAATGTAAAGTCAATCTTCTTCAATACAATCTTCATCTCTTTGACCTTGAATTGTCTTCGACATGAAATTGAATTAAACATTTCTCCCCCTTTTTTGATGACAGTGAGCATCATGATCATCAAAAACTTTTTTCAATTTCAGTCGAAGTCAATATATGACTGTTACGTTTGTTCAATGATTAATGCAGGAGTCAAAGTCATTAATGGGCAACGGTCATAACCGACGAAGAGCAATTATGAAGAGTTACAACTGGCGACCGTTATGGCTGTTATCAAACCAATCAATGAGCTAATGAAAGCACCTGAAGGTTATAAAAGATCAAGTTAAACTTCAGTTCCAGGGACCGAACACCAAACATCGAACAATAGAAGATAAGCATCCTAGTTCAGAAGAACACTACAAGCAAAGAACTCTAACTCGAAGAATCTCTCCCGACGCACGACTTTCACTCTCGACCAACAGTTTACACATTGTTTTCACACACGACGCAAACTGTTTTTACATTTCAAACACTTGTACTTTACATTTCGAAGTCTTTCTCTTCATTTGTATTGTAATCTCTGTACGATCGACACCCGGAACACCAAGGACATCGCCCCTAATTGGCGATCATAGTGCAGCGACGACATCCACTGTCGGCCGCAGGTTTTTTCCTCGTTGAGGTTTTTCCTGCGTCATCAAATCCTCTGTCTCATTTACATTTTTGTCTTTGTCGCACTTCTTTGTCGAACGATTCCTTTCTTTAGTTGTTAAATTCCACATCGACCTTAAGTTGTCGCTTTGGTGCGATTTTTGGCATTAACAACAAGCACTCGAACTCTGAAGAACATTTGAAGCACAAAAATCGCTCACAGAAGAATCGCTCTCGACGCACGACATCAGCACACCACACTTCACTTTTACACACGACGCACACTGTTTTACATTAGAAAACACTTGTTACTTTACATTTTCGAAGACTTTACTTCATTTGTATTGTAATCTCTGTACGATCGACACTAGAAACACAAGGACATCGCCCCTATTTGGCGACCATAGTGCAGCGACGACTTCCACAGTCGTCCGCGTGTTTTTTCCTCGTTGAGGTTTTTCCCGCGTCACCAAAATCTCTGTCTCATTTATATTTTCGTCTTTGTCGCACGCTTTTGTCGAATGATTCCTTTCTTTAGTTTTTACAGTCCACATCGACCTTAAGTTGTACTTTGGTGCGATTTTTGGCATTAACAACATTAATGATCAACGGACATAACCGACAGAGACAATTATGAGCATTAATTCCAGCAACCGTTACGACAGTTATCGAAGGATTTTATGGAATCATTTAAGACGCCAGAAGACTATAAATATAAGGGCAATCATCATCTCGCGGGGATCTCAAACATCTTGGCACAGCTGAACTCTCAAGAACACTCAAAGCAAAGAACTCTCTATCGAAAGATCGCTCTCGACACACGACATTTCCGCACGACACTTAGTTTTTACACATGACGCACCAGTTTTTACATTCGATACACTTGTTACTTTACATTTAAAGTATTTCTTTCATTTGTATTGTAATCATTGTACTCCCGACACCCGAAACATAAGGGCATCGCCCCTGTTTGGCGACCATAGTACAGCGACGAACCCCAAAGTTATCCGTGGGTTTTTATCTTGTAGAAACCATGATTCAATCTTACAATCAATTATGAACAATTAGGAACAATCAAATAGTAAAATGATAGAGAATTGGATCAAATAGCTTCGTATTCATTCAAGAACAGATTACAGATCTAGAGAGAGAATCTCTCAAAGATTACAAAGTGAATTCAAAGTTAAACGGAAAGTTAGTTAGCTTACAGTTGCTAACTTCTATATATACTGTAAGGAAACGCTAAAGCTACAGTACATATATGTGAAAGACTAATAGAACAATTACACGTGTCCTAATTAGTAACAGAATATAAATGAAAATATCCTAAGACATAAGTTCTGAACAACATGTTCAGAACTTCTGAACATTCTTCTGATCAAGCACTTCAGAACATCCTTCAAACACTTGAACATTTTCATCTTCATCTTCAGAAGTTCTGAGTCTCCTACTCAGAACTCTGAACCTTTTATTCAGAATTCACACTTAGTAATCTTTGCAGTACAGAACTTTTGAGTCTTGTTACTCAGAACTCTGAGTCTTCTGTTCAGATATCAACACTTGTGTTTTGACAAAACTTCAGATCTAACAATCTCCCCCTTTTTGTCAAACACTCCTATATTGATCTTCGTTAAATTCCTTTAGGGCAGGCACAATCTTCAGTAGAATCACATTCCTCAGAGCAATTCTTCTATCTATCTGCTCAATGAGATCTTTTGTCTTTTCAACTTGAACTCCTTTTTCTATCCTTTTAATCAAACTGTTCTTGATGAATCTGAGAGTTCCAGAGCAATATTTGGCAGCTTCACTAGCTCTGAAAAAGATCTTTTGCTTTTGATTATTTTTCAGTGCAACACCCAATTCTGGTCATTCATTAACATATCTAGTCTTCATATCATTAAGTTGCACATGACCATTATTTGGTTTTGACAAGTAGACACATGGTCTATGCACATATAGAGCAATTTGGAAATCCACATATGCATACCATCTCAGAATGTAAAACATGGCTTCTCTCACCACAGCTAGTGCTCCTCTTTCCTTTTTATACTTGCTACAGTCTTTATTTTGCAACAGACTGTACAACTTGTAGAAATCCATAACTGAGATCTTATCAAAATCTGCTTCAGAAAAATAGTATACTTTTCCATCTTCTCTAAGAACTTCAAATCCATAGTACTCGTTTTTCTTACACTTCCTGACAACAATTTCTCTGATCCCAGTGATCATGAAGTCAGAGTAAACAGATTGCTTTTTCTTTCCCTCAATTCATGTCAATTCACCACGAAACCATCTAGAATATTCAGACTTATCATGATATACACTAAGGAAATTTACTTCTCTTGGCTGAAAGAAGTTTGGGAAAGTATACTCCAAGAACATTGCATTCAGATCAACAGGTATTTCTTCTTCATTTGCTTCAGAATTTTCTGCTTGTTCAACTTCTTTTATCTAAACATCTTCTTGAGATAATACTTTTGGAATAGTTTCCTCAACCTCATCTGAGTAAACACTATTTACTTCATATTCAGCAGGAAATACAAAGTCAATATGCAACAACTTCTTTGGATTTTCTTCTGAAAGCATACATTCACTGCACTCCTTGATTCTTGTTCTGAGATCCAACCTTTCTTGGATATGCCTTAAACATTTATCTTTCAGAATTTCTTTCTTACCTTCAGTAGTTACATTCATCTCTATCAACAACCATTGTAATGTAGCATCACTGTACTTTACAAGATCATTTAGTCTGAAAAACTTTGGTGAGCTAGAAGCTATATAGAAGAAACCTTCATTCTCAATTCGTTCAATAAATCCACGACCATAGTTTTCAAAGTTTGGCTTTTGATTTGGACAACTCAAATTGCACTTTTCTCTTCCTGATTCAATAGCCAGCTGAAAGTCATAGATATGCATGTTTCTAACATATATCCCCAAAATCCTTCTGCATTCAATTTCCATCCAAGTTTCTTCTGTACTTGCAAAGAACTTCACCAGAAAGATTTGATCATCAAGAAACAGTCTATGGAAATCAAAACTTGTAAGACTCACTTTCAGATTTCCTTTCTTCAGAACTTCCATACTCACATACTTCAGGCCGTCAAATTCTTCAGTTTGAAACTCCAACACTTTCTCTATTCTTTTCTGAACATGTAACCTTTCATCAGGTTTTCTCAGTCTGTTTGAAGCTTCTACATAAATCATCTGAACTCTTTCGTCCATAAAGCCATCAATGAAATTCTCAATAACAACAATCTCATCTTCTGTGCAGTAGAGATGCTCATAGGTTTCTTCTAGAAAGATATCATGATGATAATGCCTGACAAGTGGAGTATCACTCTGATCAATGATAAAATCACATAAAGGTTCTTCCAGTATAGGCAATTTAAGTCTTGGAATTTCAATGGGTCTTCTGAACACATATTCCAGAGGCATGAAGTAATTCTCAACTCTATCATATACTTCATCATTAGTTGCCAACTCATCCAGAAAATGTAGCTCAAAATCATCTTGAAACTTTCTTGAATAACCAACCAAGTGATCCTATTCTCCCAATAAATCAATAGGCCTCACCAATCTGATACATCTTTGAACATTCTGAACATTAAGAGCTCTTACCAACTCACTGTGCATTCTCCTTATCAGAACATCATTCAGCCTTCTTTCTTCAACCTCAGAATTAAGAAGCTAACCTCTGGTATAAGGAATAATTTCTAAGCATGTATTCACCTCAAAACTTTCAATTAAGCTTTCCTTAAAAGAATCTATCATATTCAACTCATAACTATCTTCAGAAGAATCTGTCATAATTTCCTCTTTTTCCATAACATTTTTATCTGTCATAATCACTTCATCTGATCCAAAAATGCTCACTGCCTTAACATTCTGATCTGCCATGACTACATCATCTGTCACAACATTCTCATCTGCCACAATCACTTCAGTTTCATCAGAATTCACATCCAATTCATCACTTATCTCCAACTCATCAGTTTTATCAGTAACTTCTTCAGAAGACTTTTCATGCACCACTTTTTCTGATTCTATAGCATCCTCAAATTCAGAACGGAATGTAACAACTACTAACTTTTGAACATCTGACTCAGTGTTTTGCTTCTGTCGTTTCTCCCCCTTTTGATGATGATGAGGTTCATTATCATCAAATTTCCTCTTCAAAGACTGAGTAGATTCAGATTCTGGCTCTGCTACTGATAAAGGCATGATGGCAAGAGGCTTTGAAACACTAGCCAGATTTGAACTAAAAGCTTGAAGCAGAGAAGATTTCATGGCATCCATACTTTTGAACATTTCTTCTTGAAACTATGAAAATTGTCCTGTGATCTCCTTTTGATGAGATTCCACAGATGTTTTAACTGTATCTACTTTCTACTCAACAACCTTAGTTTTTTCTTCCAACTTTGTTCTGAGTTCCTTTACTTCAACTTTCAAAGAATTAACTGTGTTCTCCAATTTAACAACTTTTTCTCCCAGATCATGATTTTGTTTCTGAATCTTTGCAAATTCAAAAGGTTCTAACGATAATCCTGGATCAACAAATGACCCAGTTTGCATGTGTTAAGAGAACTCATGGCATGTAGGTGCCACAGAGACACCATGTACAACAGATGCACTGTGTAAGGAGGCTTTTAAGATGTTCACCTCCCCAGGACTTCCATCCAATCCTTGATTACTATTGATAGGTATATCTATGGATGTTGATACAGGAATACGAAATTCTTGTGATATGCTAGTGTGAAATGGAATTTCAGGCTCAAATTGGATATTACTGTGTAATCCAAACTCAAAGCGATGAAGAACATGTTGGGATTTCTCACCAAACTCCAAATGAGTATGTGATGGTTCCCCTGTTTGAAATGAAACAGTAGCATGTTGAAATGCTTCTGAGTGGCTGGGATTGGGTTGTTCAAGTTCCACCATGGGTTGAATGGTGTTTTCTTCAATATTGGTCACCAAGGGTTGTGAACCAATAGTAGATGTGGTTTCCCGGATTAGAACAGCTGGTTCAGAATTATCTCTGTTTTCTAATTCTGGTGACATTCTCTCATCCTCACCTCTCTCTATCTGTTTTTCACTTTCCACTCTAACCAAGCTCTCAGAAATTTCCCTCTCATTTCTCTCAAAATGTTCTCCCTCTTGAACATTCTCCCCCTCTCTATTTGCATTAGACCCCTCACCTCTCATCTCAGGGTTTTCCTCATGGGTAGGGATCTGAGGTTGTTCAAATCCCATAGAGGTGCAATATGCTTTTAAAATCTCACTGTCCCCTGTAATGTATTGCCTAAGTGATCTTGGTGATGGTCTATGATTTGGAAAGTTCTCAAGTTTAAGAGATGAAATCAATTTACCCATGTAGAAAATTGGCACATGCTCCTCATTTGCTCTTCTTGGAATGTTTCTATCTTGATCCATTGCATGCTAGATAATCAACAGCCAGTACCTCTGATAAGGTATATATGTAAGTGGATTATCCCTTGTTCTTCCCTCTAATACCTTCTGATTCCTCTCAAATGTAGTCTTCATATCTTCCCATAAAATAGAAGCATAATCATAGTGTCTATTTTTCACCAACCCATGAAAAATTTGCAAGATATGCCTTGATGCTTGATCAACATAATTGTGTTTTCCTGCAAGGCATTTGTTGATAATGGTAAAGAAACATGCCCAAATCGGTGGTAACTTATTCCTTCTAAATGAACTAAGATTCCTGAACTCTTCATTATATCCTAATCTTCTGAATTCAGCCAACAATTCTTCTGTCAATGGAGAATCCTCAAAATCTAATCTCTCCTCTAAGTCATCTTTTTCTGGTAACCTCAACATAGTTCTCATGAAATTGACAGTCAAAGTTACAGTAACTCCCCCAATATTTGACAAAAACTTGTTGCCTTGTAATTCCAAATGCTTCCACCACTGTTGTATATACTGTATTGGTACATACTTCTTCATTGTAAACCACTTCTTGAATGGATGGTACTTCAACAACTCTATGATTATCCTATGTTCTTCCTTGAACTTAGTTGCATCAAGCACTAACACACAGTTATTTTCAACTAAATCCAAATACTCACTCTCAGGTACAATCCTCTCCATAGAATTAAGTCTAGAAGACATAACAACCCTAACCGCACTCTGTTCATGTTGTATATTCTCATTTCCCCCATCTGCATTTCCTTCAGATTCAGCCATATTCTCATCCCCTGTACCTCCTTCAACATTTCCTCCTACAATGTTCTCTCCAATAGCCCCTTCTTCTTCGGCTCTATTCTCAGGCATACGAACTTCATCATTATCTGAATCCGAAGAGGATTCCATCAATGTTTTCGAGGAGTGTAATGATATAGCTCTACTTCTTCTTGAACCAGACATGATTATAATATGGAAGTTTGAAAGAAAGCAGAATCGAAGAACTCTGGATTTATGCGTATCTCACTTTTCGCTCTTGGAATTCAAATGAATTTGAAAGAGGGATTTCAAGGTCTATTTAAAATCCGCGAAGCTGAAAGGATTTAACGGTTAAAAATTGCTTTTTGTCAGAGTTATAACAGATTCAAACACTGTGAAATACCACAAAAGATATTAAATAAAACGTGGCATCATCAATTGAATTAGAAGCTGACACGTGTTATTTGATAGAAATTAACACAAGTTAAAATTTCTGAATAACACGTTCAGAATTCTGAGAATGCATACTCAGAAGTTCTGAGTACACAGTTCAGAAGAAATTCCCTTGTAACCAAAATACATTTAAATCTTAACTTCTTATTATATAAAGCATTTAATCATCCAGAAGTAGTTTGAACAGATAGAAAATTATTTTATCATCAAAATTATGTCCTTCTTTTGATGATTTTAAATTTTTGAAAATCATTTAAAATCTAACATCTGACCTTGAAAACCTTTTTAAGGATTCAGAAGTAGTTTGAACAAGTGAAAATTTTATCATTGAAAGCTTGTTCCCCTTAGAATGATTAGTGTTAAGAAAGAAAATACAAACCTTATAAGAACCTCAGAATGATTTCTGAAAAATATCAATGCTCCCCCTTGGCATTAGCATATACTCAAACACATATTAGACATAAAAAATATGATAAAAAATAAAACAGAAAGAACTTAACAGCATATTGAAACACTTGTAATTTTCAGAAATGCGTTCTAAAAGGTAGTCAGAAGTTCTGAATAACCTATTCAAAAAACATTTGAAGTCAGATTTCTGATATATTGGCTCAGAAGTTCTGAACTCAAGACTCAGAAGTTCTGAGTAAAAGAGTCAGATATCTGAGTACACTACTCAGAAAATCTTACTTAGAAAAATATTTATTTCTGAAAAATAACAAATATACTCAATTTGTCAGAGTAAGCATTCCTATTTTACATATGAGAAAAGTAAACCTTTTGTGATCAAGGGGCTTTGTAAACAAGTCAGCCAATTGATACTTTGTGTACACAAAGTGCATTTCTATAGTTCCCTTTTCCACATAGTCCTTAATAAAATGATACCTTACATCAATATGTTTGGTTTTTGAGTGTTGAACAGGATTCTGACTAATAGCAGTGGCACTTTCTGAATCACAATATATGGGAATCTTGTTGAGTTGATATCCATAATCCATGAGTTGTGTTCTCATCCACAGAGTTTGAGAAAAGCAAGTAGCAGCAGCTACATACTCTGCCTCAGCAGTTGATGTGGAAACACAATTTTGCTTCTTTGAAGCCCAACTCACTATCTTGTCTCCCAAAAAGTGACAAGCACCAGAAGTACTTTTCCTGTCCAATCTACTTTCTGCATGATCAGCATCAGTAAAACCAGTCAGCTTAAAATATGTTTCTTTTGGATACCAAAGGCCTAAATCAGGTGAACCTTTGAGATATCTTAAGATCCTTTTAACAGCTAGCAAATGGGATTCTTTTGGATTAGATTGAAATCTAGCACAGAAACATGTAGCAAACATGATGTCTGGCCTACTTGCAGTCAAATAAAGCAAAGACCCAATCATGCCCCAATAAACCTTGTTATCTACTGAAACTCCAGAGAGATCAGCATCTAACTTGACATTTGTAGCCATAGGTGTTCTCATAGCAGCACAATCAAACATCTTAAACTTTTTCAGAATACCTTTTACATATTTTCCTTGATTTATAAAAATTCCATTTGGTAATTGTTTTACTTGAAGACCAAGGAAAAAGTTCAATTCTCCCATCATGTTCATCTCAATTTAGATTTCATGATTTCTGAGAATTCATCACATAATTCTGCATTTGTAGAACCAAATATTATATCATCTACATATATCTGAATCAAAATCAATTCATCACCTTCTTTCTTTAAGAATAAAGTAGTGTCAATTTTACCTTTCTTGAAGCCAGATTCTAATAAGTATTGAGTTAGAGTGTCATACCAGGCTCTTGGTGGTTGTTTCAGACCATACAATGCTTTATCTAAAACATACACATGATCTGGAAACTCAGGATCAACAAATCCTTCTGGTTGATAGACATAAACTTCTTCATGAAGTATACCATTCAGAAAAGCTGATTTGACATCCATTTGGTATACTTTGAAGTTCTTATGTGCAGCATAGGCCAAGAATATTCTGATTGCTTCTATTCTTGCCACAGGTGCAAATGTCTCATCATAGTCTATTCCTTCTTGTTGAGAATATCCCTTTGCAACCAATCTAGCATTGTTTCTGACTACAATACCTGACTCGTCTTTCTTGTTTCTGAATACCCATTTTGTTCCAATAATAGACTTTCCTTCAGGTTTTGGAATGAGTCTCCAGACTTTATTTCTCTCAAACTGTAGCAATTTATCTTGCATTGCCAAAATCCAATCTGGATCCTCTAGGTCTTCATTGGCTTTCTTAGGTTCAATCACACTTAGGAATCCTGCAAACATTACTTCATTTGCTGTTGCTGATCTTGTTTGAACTCCTACTGATGGATCTCCTATCACTTGATGAATAGGATGGTCTTTTGTCCATTTGTTTGAACTAGGAAGCACATCAATTTTTGAAAAATTATTGTTTGTATCATTCTCATCAATAATGGCTTGTAATTCTGAATTATCCCTTTGTTCTGACACTTGTTGAGGTGTAACATCCAAGTTTGGATTCTGAGTAGTAGAGTTAGAATTCTGAATAACTTGTTCAGAATTCTAAGTACCTTGTCCAGAATTCTGAGTACCTTGTCCAGAATTCTGAGTACTAGGTTCAGAAATTTTATTACTTGTATTGATCAAAATTGGACATTCCTCAGAAGGACCAGTATCAAAAATTACTGTTGTTTGAACCTCTGAACTTCCCTTTTTCATTTCTTGAATCATTTTAGGATTCTCAAAATCTGCATAAGATTCAGAAGTTAGTTCCAGAAATGCATCCTTAAACAATAAATTGAGTTCTGAACAGTTAGGATTAGAATCTGATTCAGAAGTAATTTTTGTCTTATCCTGTTTGAGTTCTGAACTATTTTGTTCAGAAGTCTTCAATCTTGACTCATCAAATGTTACATTGATGCTTTCCATAATCCTCTTGGTTCTTCTGTTGTAGACTCTGAATGCTTTGGAAGTTAATGAATAACCAACAAAGTATCCTTCATCTGCCTTTTTATCAAATTTACCAAGATTTTCTCTATCCTTTAGAATATAGCATCTGCAACCAAAAACATGAAAAAATTTAATCATTGGTTTTCTTTTGTTAATCAGTTCATAAGCAGTTTTATTCAATCTCTTATTTATCAAAGTTCTGTTTTGAGTAAAGCAAGAAGTGGCAATTGCTTCAGCCCATAGGAAGGTTGGAAGTTTTGAATTAGCCAACATGGTTCTTGCAGCTTCAACCAGAGTTCTGTTCTTCCTTTCAACAACACCATTTTGTTGAAGAGTTCTGACAGCAGAAAAATTATGAGAAATGCCAGAACTTTATAAAAAGTTCTGAAGAGTCTCATTTCTGAATTATGTTCCATTGTCACTTCTTACTTTCTGAACTGGAAGTTGTAAGAATACTTGGATTCTTTTAATGAAGTTGATCAAAATTTCAGCAACCTCAGATTTTGCTCTTAAGAATTCAACCCATGTATATCTGGAATATTTATCCACAATGACAAGCATATACTTCTTTCCTCTCATTGATTGTACTGAAATAGGACCACACAAGTCAGTATGTAGCATCTCTAATGGTGTTTTGCAAGATGAGTCCATTTTTAACTTGTGAGAACTCTTCTTCATCTTGCCCATTTCACATGCTGAATATAATGAATCCTTCTCAAACTTGATGTTTGGTAGTCCTTTAACCAGATGTTTGCCAACAAGATTACTTAATTCTTTGAAGTTCAAATGAGAACACTTTATGTGCCATAACCAACATTCATTTACAGTTTCATTTGAAAGTAGACAAACTGGATTTATTGCTTCAATTTTAGAAAAATTAACAACAAACAAATCCATATGCCTTTTAGCCCTGAAAACCTTTATATCATTCTCAGTCAGAATTAAGCAACCTGTTATGCTGAACTTGATCTGACAGAAACTGTCCAAGAACTGACTTATGCTGAACAGATTATGTTGTAAGCCTTCCACATAGAAAACTTTCTGAATGGTCATATCTCCTTTTGTTAAATCCCCATATCCTCTAACTTGTCCTTTACTGTTATTGCCAAAGTTAACTGCTCCTCCAGCCTTTTCTGTGAAATTTGTCAGAGAAGACTTATGACCTGTCATGTGTCTTGATGCTCCAGAATCTAAAAACCACACATGACAGCCCTGCAAAAACAATTAGTTAGATTTAGGTACCCATACTGGAATGGGTCCTTCTTTGTTAGCTTTGATATCTAATTTAACAAAAGTTCCTTTAACTTTCCATTCAAAATCTTCTTTTAAGCACCATTTTCCTTGTACTTTTATGAAATCAGAACATTTTCTGTTCACAATTTTTTTTCTGTTCTTCTTGAAAACTTTAGGTTGAAACTGAGAAACACTTTCAGTCTTCTTTTCTTTTGTTTGAAGCAAGTTTTCATTCTTCTTTCCTTTTGATTTACATTGAGAAATGTTTTCAATCTTCTTTCCTTTTATCTGAGTTTGAGAAACCATTGCAGTCTTCTTTTCTGAATTCTGTTTTGCTTTGGTTGTATGAAAAGTTTTAATATTTTGACTTTTCTGAGAGAATTGAAATGAATGACTACCACATTGCACACATTTAAGATTCTTTCTTGCAAGTGACAACAAATCTGAATCAAAAGTCTTTTTGCTTTTATTGATAGTATTCAGATTACAAATGCATCTATTACAAGAATTACTAGCTTTAGGTTCAGAAGTAGTATTCAAACCAATCTCCTCAGAAATCCTTTTCAGATCATCTTCCCTTTTGCTTTCCTCTCTTTCTGAAACATTCAATTTTTCAGAATTAGCAGATGATTTAGATGATTCACCTTTCTCAAATGTACTTGATTCATCAAAGAATTTCTTATTTTCTTTTAAGGCATTAATCTTAAAAATATCATACTCAGCCTTTAACTTCTCAAGCTCTGTTAATTTCTAGACATAAGTTTTGTTTTCCTTTAAAACTTCTTCCAGTTTAAAATCAACATCACAAAAATCATTTTCATGCTAATCAAAAATTTTCCTTAACTCTTCAAGTTCTTGGTTAACTAGTTTAAACCTCTTTTCAAGTTCTGAGAAGTTTTCTGAATTAGTCTCAGAATTTTCTGTTGACACAAAATTCTGACAAACAGACTCAGAATTCTGAGTAGAAGCCTCAGAATTCTGACTAGCTGTCTCAGAAAAACTTGCTTGCATAATTCTGACCTTGCTTGCATCTAATATACTCTCAATTTATGTATAAGAAAAACTTGGTTGTTTATTTTTGTAACTAACATTTAGAGAGGCATATTTGAATTTAACATCATTATATCTTGGTTTTTCTTCTGTTGGTTTAGAAATTCCTTTCTTAACCTTGTCTTCTGAAACTTCTGACTTCTCAGTTTTTGGTTCATAAAGTATTTCCTTTGCTTTTTCAGAACATGGTTTTTGTAGATTATCAGAACTAGTTATTGAACTTGCAGGTCTCACAAAAATTTCAACAATCTCTGGGATTTGTGGTTTAGGAACTTGTAGTTTATCAAAATCATAAAGATTTGTTGGAGCCCTTTTTAAGACAACATTTTCTTCCTAACCTAATCCCATTTTTGAATTATAAAATCTTGTGTCTTTAACATTACTTGTGAGAAGACTCAAGGTTTGTTGAGTTTGTCCTCTTTTCAGATTAAGGTCTTCCAACTCTTTGATTTTTGTATATAAATTCTTTCTTTCATCAAACAACATATCAAATTTAATTTGCAAATCACCGTTTCCATCTTTAACTTCTGAGAGTTCACTTTTTAATTCAGAAATCTTTTTCAAAAGATCAGAATTCTCTTTTCTGTCTTTTTGTTTCTCAAGCTCAGATTCTTCAAATTGTTCTTTAATTATTTCTTTTTTCTGTTCTGAATTTGTTAACCAGAATCCTTTCACCTTTTATTTGTTTTTTGAGTTTAACAAATTCAGATTTCATATTTCCAGTTTGAATCATTAAATCAATTTCAAGATTAGAGTGTACCTCAACTGAAGATTCAGAACCTCCTTCCTCATAATCTGAATCATCCTCATCACCCATTTTGGCCATGTAGCTTTGCATTTGTGAGAAGTGAATGCAATCCTCTTCATCAGAAGAATAATACAGCCAATTCTCTTGTTCTGCCAATAATGCAATTCCATTATCTTTGGTTTTGACCAGCTAAGCCTTCTTTGCATAGTACTCATAGTCTTTAACCACTTTCACTCTGCAGTCCCTTGCAAAATGACCAGGTTTTCCACACTTAAAACAAAGATCCTTCTCTTTTCTCTCTTCCTTCTCTTCTTTCTTCTCATACTTACTTTCTTCTCTATCTTCCTTCTTATAATTCTCTTCTGAACTCCCTTGTTCTCTTTTGTACTTACCCTCAAACCTCTTCTTTCCATACCTCTTGTTGAAAGTATTAGTCAACAAAGTTAATTTCTCAGCGATTAACTTGATATCAACATCTTCCTCAGATCCTTCTTCCTCAGCAGATTCTTCCTCTATCTTTGGAATTTCAGACAAAAACACAGATTTCTTTGCTGTTTTGGTGATCTTGGTTTTTCTTTCGGAAAGTAAGGCTAATTGATCAGAAACACTTTTCTTCTCTTCAACCACTTGCTTAACAGAATCCTCATGTTGATTCAGAACACAAAATAGATCATTCAGATCTTCCTCACACATATCTTTGTTCATTTGGAGACTAATTGCAAACGATGACCATTCTGAATTAAGACAATTCAGAAATTTGTAGTTGATCTCTGACTTAGTATTCTTCAGCCCATTTCTTCTAAGATCATTCAATATTGTGCAAAACTTGTTGTAAGTCTGAGTTAAACTCTCACTTTCCTTTGCCTTAAATCTTTCATAAGCATTTATGCATTGATTTAGTTTTGCCTGAATTGATTTGGTAGTTCCAAGCATCTGCTTCTCCAACTCATCCCACATTTCTTTAGCAGATGTACCACTATCAATTCGATTAAAGACTTCATTAGGAATTGCCAAAGTTAACAAAGTAACAGCTCTTTTATCAATTGCATGTCTCTGTTTCTGCACTTCATTGTATTGTGAAAAACTTTTCTTCACTCTAGTAGCAGGAATCTCTGGTGTAGTATTAGTTGCAGGTGTAGCAGCAACATCAACATAAACTTCAATAGGACCTTCACGTATTGAAATCATCAGATTCTCTTCAATATTATCCATGAATTGAATCATTCTGATTTTCCATTGCTAATACTCTTCAGGAATAAGAACAGGAGGCTTCGTCTCATTTCCCATCGAGAGAAATTCTTTAGAAGACATGATTTGAAAGATTATTCAACAGAAAGACAAATTCGAATTTCTTGAACAAAAAATAGAACGAATTCAATAACTACTAAGAATTCAAGAATTACGAGTAGCTGCGGAATCAATTCTCGAATTGATCAAGAAATCTTCAAGAACACGATCTTGAACAAATTTGTTTGTTGATAAGCTCTAATACAAATTGTAGAAACCAGGATTCAATCTTACAATCAATTATGAACAATTAGGAACAATCAAATAGTGAAATGATAGAGAATTGGATCAAATAGCTTCGTATTCATTCAAGAACAGATTACAGATCTAGAGAGAGAATCTCTCAAGGGTTACAAAGTGAATACAAAGTTATACGAAAAGTTAGTTAGCTTACAGTTGCTAACTTCTATATATACTGTAAGGAAAAGCTAAAGCTACAGTACATATATGTGAAAGACTAATAGAACAATTACACGTGTCCTAATTAGTAACAAAATATAAATGAAAATATCCTAAGACATAAGTTCTGAACAACATGTTCAGAACTTCTGTCATTCTTTTGATCAACCACTTCAGAACATCCTTCAAGCACTTGAACATTTTCATCTTCATCTTCAGAAGTTCTGAGTCTCCTACTCAGAACTCTGAACCTTCTATTCAGACTTCACACTTAGTAATCTTTGCAGTACAGAACTTTTGAGTCTTGTTACTCAGAACTCTGAGTCTTCTGTTCAGATATCAACACTTGTGTTTTGACAAAACTTCAGATCTAACATTCCTCGTTGAGGTTTTTCCCGCGTCACCAAAATCCTCGTTTTATTTACTTTTTCTGTCTTTGTCGTACGTTTTGTCGGAAGATTTCTATTCTTTAGTTGTTAAGCTCCACAATCAACCTTAAGTTATCCTTCTGGACGATTTTTGGCATTAACAGTTTGGCGCCCACCGTGGGGCCCCATCTAGAGAAAATCTTCGACAAACGTGCGTCTTACTAACGTTTTCTTGGAGTTTCCTCTCTTTTCTTTTCGAGGAAAATGGCAGGTAACGGACACCAAGAGTAGATCAATGCCCAAATACATGGGGAGCTTGAGAGTACACATGATGCTCCTGGGACAGTCGACGACTATCGCCTGGAGGAAGTCATCTTGGACCAGAGCAAGCCTGACCAGAAAGTCCTTGTAGGATCGTCCCTCGATCCCTGCCTTAAAGACAAACTAATATCTTTCTTGCAGGAACATGCCGATTGTTTTACCTGGTCGCATGAAGACATGGTCGGCATAGACCCTGGCGTCATCTCCCATAAGCTCAATGTCGACCCGCCATATAAGCCAATCAAGCAAAAGTGCCAGAAATTTGCTCCTGAAAGGAATAAGGTGATAAATGACGAGGTCGACAACCTCCTCAAGACAGGGAAAATTCGAGAAGTAAAGTATCCCGACTGGTTTGCTAATGTCGTGGGCGTGGCGAATAAAAATGGCAATGGAGGGTTTGTATCGACTTCACAGATCTCAACAAAACTTGTCCAAAAGATCCTTTCCCATTACCACATGTCGATGCCATGGTCGACGCGACAGCCGGACATGAACTGTTGACGTTCATGGATGCCTATTCTGGATATAATCAGATCCTGATGCACGTCGAGGACCAGGAGAAAACTGCATCCATGACAGACCTAGGTATTTACTGTTATAAGGTTATGCCTTTTGGACTAAAAAATGCAGCTTCTACCTACCAGCGTCTAGTGAATAAGTTGTTCAAGGATCATCTTGGCGACACGATGGAAGTCTTTATCGACGACATGATGGTCAAATCGAAGCTCGCCATCGACCACGTCGAGCATTTGAGGCAATCGTTCGACATACTTCGGAAGTATAGCATGAAGCTCAACCCGACGAAGTGTTCCTTTGGTGTCAGTGCTGGGAAATTCCTGGGCTACATGGTCACTCGTCGAGGAATCGAGGCTAATCCCGACCAGATCAAAGCTATTATGGAGATTCAATCTCCTAGAATTTTCAAAGAGGTCCAAAAGCTCACTGGTCGGGTGGTAGCTCTGAACAGGTTTATCTCTCGATCTTCAGATAGATGTCATTTATTTTTTACAATGTCCTCAGGAAAAATAAAGGCTTCGATTGGACCGACGATCATGAGCAAGCATTGCAAAAGTTGAAAGAATATATGGCGTCACCGCCTTTGCTGTCGAAGCCTCAAGATCAAGAGGTCTTGCAGCTATATTTGGCTGTCAGTCCTAATGCGGTAAGTGCCATCGTGACACAAGAAGATGAAAAGCAGCAATTGCCGATCTATTATGTAAGTAAATCTCTCTTGGACGCCGAAACCAGGTATTCCTCTATCGAAAAGTTGCTTTTATCGCTAGTCACAACTGCCAAGAAATTGCAACACTATTTTGAATCGCATCCTATAATTGTCGTGACTAACTTTCCTCTTAAGTCTGTCTTGAGGAAACCTGAGTTGACAGGTCGTTTGGCAAAATGGAGCATATATCTCAGCAGTTTCGACATCGATTTCAAGCCCAGGACCGCGATCAAATCGTAAGCCTTGGCGGATTTCATTGTTGATTTCAGCCCTGAGCTGGAAAAAGAAGCAGAGCTCGAAGTGTCTACTGTGGCGACTCACGATGACGTACCCTGGACTTTACATGTCGACGGATCGTCCTGTTTGGGCAAAATTTCACATGTGTCGACCACGACAAGAAAAGGTAAGACACATGTTATGAACTATATCCTATATTAAGATAAGGCCCCGAAGAAGACTCAAAAAACCTCCGTCGTCCCTCTTAAAAGGTAAGTCGAGAGTTCCTCACGACACTCGACCTCAACGTCGCCTACTTCGCACGACCGTCGCGTAGAATCATGCGACCTCGGTCGACTAACGCGTTATACGACTGTTATATTTGTTCAGTGATTAATGCAGGAGTCAAAGTCATTAATGGACAACGGCTATAACCGACGAAATCAGTTATGAGCATCTAATCCCACATTGAAGACGACGACCGTTACAACAATCATCAAAGATCTTAATGATTCAATTAAAATCATCCGAAGACTATAAATCCCAAGTTCAATCCTCAGTTTCGGGGGATCGAATAATACAGGGAGAGAGATAGAACAAGAGGACCGAACATCGAACAATAGAAGCAAACACAAACACTCGAAGAATATTCATTTGAAACAAAAGGATCATTCATAGAAGATCGCCCTCGACGCAACACTTTCACTCTCGACCAACAGTTTACACATTGTTTTCACACACGACGCACACTGTTTTTACATTTCAAACACTTGTACTTTACATTTCAAAGTCTTTCCCTTCATTTGTATTGTAATCTCTGTACGATCGATACCCGGAACACCAAGGACATCGCCCCTGATTGGCTACCATAGTGCAGCGACGACATCCATTGTCGTCCGCAGGTTTTTTCCTCGTTGAGGTTTTTCCTGCGTCATCAAATCCTCTGTCTCATTTTCATTTTTGTCTGTCGCACGCCTTTGTCGAACGATTCCTTTCTTTAGTTGTTAAAGTCCACATCGACCTTAAGTTGTCCCTTTGGTGCGATTTTTGGCATTAACAGTTTGGCGCCATCCGTGGGACCCCATCTAGAGAAAATCTTCGACAAACGTGCGTCTTACTAACGGTTTCTTGGAGTTTTCTTTGTTCTCTATTTCAGGAAAATGGCAGCCCCTGGAAATCAGCAGCATGTCATTGCCCAGATGTACCAGGAGCTTGAAGTCGCTCGAAATCAAATCAACGCCATGGCGGAGCAAAGCCGTAGAGCAGCTGAGGAGATCGCACGACTAAGGAATCCCTTTGGACCTCAAAATGGTCCTAGGCCATTCGTTCAGAATCCAGGCCAAGGATCGTTCGGTCAGAATGGTCCTCGACCATTAACGCATAATCCAGGTCCAAGATTAGGTCCGTTCGCTCAGAATCAGCATCCAGGTCCGTTCATGCAAAACCAGCAGCCGGGACCGTTCAATCCAAATCCCCAGTTCGGGACGGTTCCTCCTCAGCACATAAGGCCACCACCCATGCAGAATGGATCGCAGCCATTTCAGAATGGGTTGCAGCCGTTTCTAAATGGGCCGCAGCCGTTTCAAAATGGATCGCAGCGATTTCAGAATGGATCGCAGCCATTTTAGAATGGGTCGCAACCGTATTTTGTTCCTTTCAATGGAGACGCCAATGGCTCGTCACATGGCAATGACACCAGTTCAAGAATCAATCCACAAGCAGGGGCAAATCTCAACCCCAATGACCCCGTCGCCCAACGATTGAAAATGCTAGAAAATCAGAACGAGCGACGTCCTATCTTTGCTCGCCAAGCTACCTGGGGCAGCCGTGACCGTTGATGTCGAACCTCGATCAGGATTTCAGGCGTCACCCTTCATCGATGAGATCACGACTGTCGAGGTCTCAAAGAAGTACAACGTCCCCGCCTTTACGCCGAAGTATTCAGGAGTGACCGATCCAACAGAGCACGTCGCGCAGTATAAGCAGCTCATGTGGACGATCTCGATCCCACACATGTATCAGGAGGTTTGTATGTGCAAAAGCTTCGGTGCGACTCTCACCGGTCCTGCTCTCCAATGGTTGATCAATCTCAAACCCAAGTCCATCGGGTCGTTCGCTGAATTGGTCAACCGATTCTCCCAGCAATTTGCCAGCAGTCGCAAGATGGAGAAGCAGACTAGTGACCTGTATTACGTCGTGCAGAAGACCAGCGAGTCTATCCGCAGTTATTTCAATCGATTCAATGCGGAGATGATCAGCATTCGCAATTGTGACGTCAAGACTGCAATTGAAGCTTATAAGCGTGGTCTGGACGACAGCTCAGGGTTATACACTGACCTGACCAAGTATCCTCCAGAGAATTTCGAACCCTAGCATACATGAGAGTAGAGGACGACGTTGCCTTGCGTCGCAAGCATACCAAAGAAAGGTCGTTAGGTGTGAAAAAGGTCGTTAGTGCAGCGACGACACCCACTGTCATCCGCAGGTTTTTTCCTCGATTGAGGTTTTTCCTGCGTCATCAAATCCCTTGTTTCTTTATTTTATTTATCGTCGCACGTCTCGTCGAAAGATTCTTTCTTTAGTTGTTTAAGTCCACATCGACCTTAAGTTGTCCCTTTGGTGCGATTTTTGGCATTAACAGTTTGGCGCCATCCGTGGGACTACATCTAGAGAAAATCCTCGACGAACGTGCATTCTACTAATAGTTTCTTGGAGTTTCTTCTATTTTCTGTTGCAGGAAAATGGCAGCCCCTGGAAATCCGCAGCAGCCGTCGCTCAGATGTATCAGGAGCTCGAGGTTGCCAGGAATCAACTCAATGCAATGGCAGAGCAGAATCGCAGAGCAGCTGAAGAGATCGCGCGGCTAAGGAATCCTTTTGGACCCCAGAATGGTCCTAGACCATTCATCCAGAATCCAGGTCCGGGACCAGGTCCGTCCGCACAGAATCAGCATCCAAGTCCATTCATGCAGAATCAGCATCCAGGTCCATTCATGCAGAATCAGCAGCCGGGTCCGTTCATTCCGAATCCCCAGTCTGGGCAGATTCCCCCTCAGCACATCCGACCACCACCCTTGAACAATGGATCCCAACCATTGCAAGGTGGCGCCCAACCGTTTCATAATGGATCCCAGCCGTTTTCCCAGCCGTTCCAAAGTGGTCCGCAACCTTTCCAGCAAGGATCGCAACCTTCCAGCAAGGATCGCAATCTTTCCAACAGAGATCGCAGCCATTTCAGCAAGGACCACAATCGTTTCAGAATGGACCGCAGCAATTCCACTATGGGTCGCAGCCATATTTTGTCCCGTTCAATGGGGACACCAATGGCTCGTCGCATGGTAATGGCACTAGTCTAGGGACCAATCCCTCGACAGGGGCAAATCCTGATCTTAACGATCCCGTCGCCCAGCGTTTGAAGATGTTAGAAGACGAAAATGTGTGCGTCCTGTCCTTGCTCGCCAAGTTGCCTGGGGCAGCCGTGTCTGTCGACGTCGAGCCTCGCTCGGGGTATCAGGCGTCGTCCTTCATCGACGAGATCGCCCCCGTCGAGGTCCCAAAGAAGTATAACATTCCTGCCTTCACTCCCAAGTATTCGGGTGTGACCGATCCAACCGAGCATGTCGCGCAGTATAAGCAACTCTTGTGGACAATCTCGATTCCACACATGTACCAGGAAGTATGCATGTGCAAGAGTTTCGGGGCGACTCTCAATGGCTTAGATCTCCAGTGGTTGATCAATCTCAAACCCAAATCTATCGGGTCGTTCGCCGAATTGGTCAACCAATTCTCCCGGCAATTCGCCAGCAGTCGTAAGATGGAAAAGAAGACTAGTGATTTGTACTATGTCGTGCAGAAGACCAATGAGTCTATTCGAAGTCATTTCAATAGATTCAATGCCGAAATGATCAGTATCCGCAATTGTGACATCAAAACTGCGATCGAAGCCTATAAGCGTGGTCTAGACGATAGTTCAGGTCTATATATCGATCTGACCAAGTATCCCCCAGAGACTTTTGAAGACGTCCGAGCTCGAACCTTAGCATATATGAGGGTCGAAGACGACGCAGCCTTTTGTCGCAAACACACTGACGACAAGAAGCCGTTAGGTGTCAAGAAGCCAGAATTCAACCCGAAAGCCATATCCAGAATAGAGCCAGCGCGTCAGATTTCAAACGTTCGTTTCAAGACGAAGGCAGAAGCTAAAACCGCGACTAAATTCCCCGTGTACCCCAAGATCTCCTCTTATGGGTTCAAAGGGCCAGCTAAAGACTTAGTCGAAGCTCTAAAGACCACCCAAGAAACCATCCGGTGGCTGAAGAAGTCTGACTTGGACGATGCTAAGAAGGATAAATCAAAGTGGTGCGACTTCCACGTCGACCATGGTCATGCGACAGATGATTGTATCGCACTCAAGAAGGAATTGGCATATCATGTTCCACATGGTAATCTCAAAGATATTATTGATAATGACGTTATTAACAGCCCTCGACCGTCGACTCTCAAGCATGCAAAAGTTGTCAATTAAAATCCCCTACGCCATTGGGAATCCTGAAGATCGAGAATGAGTCGAAACGTCGCTATGGTGCTCTGTCGTACGACGACATGATCAATCACAGACAGTATCTCATCGGATCGTCGTGTCGTCCTGTCATTTAAAACCTATCTCTCTTTCCAAAAAGAATAGGATAATAAATGACAGGGGGGCAATACCCCATGAAGGAGAAAGGTATGATTTCTAACTCTTTTCCATACAAATTTTTCTCACAAACAACTAATGACTTAAGCATCGGAGGGTCGTTGGTGAGCCAACGACCAACCCTCGACATCGTTTTATCACAGGATCGCACGACATAGATGATCAGGTCCATGACTTGATCACGCCTTACAGCTAATCGAACGACTTAATCACACGATTGCATAGACGGCTTCGCAGCCTGAGCTTCTTAACTTAGAAAAACTTCGCGTTTTGAATAAATACCTTAGTCGCATGTATTGGTGTTTGATTAGCATACATTCTAAACGAATGCCTTATTTTTTCTTTCTTATACCCTGTATGGATACTTTGATCGTATGTTCTCATATTTTATAAATGCCTTGGTAGCATGATTTCTATGTATCTTATGTTCAATCGATGCGATAGTTGTTTACCAATAAAGTTCAAACCAAAAAAAGTGCATTATCAGAAAAATTGTCAAAAACGCGCTCGACCACCAACGGTCGAGCAGTAAAACAAAAAAGAAAGAGAAAATTCTTAAACTAAAGAAGGAACATCCGTTGCATTCGTGCCCGAAGTCCCATCCAGAAGGTTTTCGCCTGCCATCTCTTCTTCGACATCTTTCTCATCATCTAAGTCAAGATCTCTCTCGGTCCCAACGCCATTCAGATAGGTGTCCAACTCCTCCTTCGCCAAAGCAAGAGGGTCTTTTCCTAGCAGGTGTCGTCGCATGATAGCAGCACGCGCAGTAAGTCGAGCGTAAGAAAAGAAAGACCTATTCTCAACCTTCAACTCCTTGAACTCTTCCTCCAAGTTCGCTGCTTTAATCTTGGATTCTTCAACCTCCTTTTTCTTCGCAGCTAAAGATGCCTTCAACCCCTCCAGCTCCTCTCTCTGATCACGCATCAAAGATAGAGATTCCTTCAAACGGTAATCCACCTCATCCCTTGCATGACTGAGGGCATCTAGCTCATCAAAAGCATGGTCAAGACGCATTGACACCGCCTCTTCGTGCTCCAGGGCAGCTTTTTCCTTAGCCAACGCTGCTTCTTCATCCTTGACAACAGAAGCCGTCAAGCTCCCTACATTCGTCGTCTCAGCCTGTAATGCTAAGCAAGCTTGAAATGCCTGCAAAATCATAAAGACGAACATCGTCAATAAACAACGACTGCAACAAAACAAGTTTTGAAAGAGAAACTTACCAAGAATACAAGTCCAGCTGCATGGAACTCTTTTTTCTCAAAAGAAAACCCGTCAAAATGCTCCCTGAAAGACGGGAGCAAATATTTTTCTAAATGGGGAAGCAACTTCGTCTCGTCCAAGACATTGTCGTCTAGAAAATCCGACGGCAACGTAAAGTTGACCGTCGTCTCCCCCACAGATCCTTTCTGCACGCCTTTGCCCATGTCGGCCGACGAAGGGCCAGATAGGACGACGGGAAACATCGTCGCCGGTTGCGCAGTATCCACAAATTTTGTGCCGGTCGTGTCAAACGCAACCAACGCCATCGCCATCCTAAACAAGGCAACCCTCGGTGGGTTACCCGTCTTCAGAGACGGTTCCCTCAGAATGGACATCCTTGTCCTCTTCGAGAAGTCAGACCCAGCCGTTGGGACTTCTTTTCTTTTCAAGAGACCCGACCCAGATGTCGAGACCTCTTTCAGGACCCCTATCCCAGTCGTCGAAGTGTCCGTCTTTCTGTCATCCCTCGCCTTGCGAGTCGGATCAGCCTGAGTCATCATCCTAGTGACAGAAGATGACATCCGTGCATGAGATTCCCCTGTATGGGCGAAAACAAAGGATTAGACACTCGAAGAATAAAAATAGATTAAGAAGAGAAGAACAATTACCGATTATCTCTACTTCCAGATCATCTCCTTCAGTCCCCTCAGACTCCCCTTCTTCTTCATCATTTTTCTCCCTTTCCTCTCGACCCATTCTGATCCTATCACTCAAGAAAACAGTGTCATCATCCTCACCTACCAGGTGACAATTAACGTACGTCCGATCCCTGCCACTGAACTCTAAAAATTTCTTGATCTTAGCCTTGGATTCTTGATCAGGTTTTACTTTGTCAAAATTAATATCTGAGCATAAGAGATAAGAACAGTCAAAGAGGAATCAGATAAGAACCGGTAAAAAAGTTATTGATCGACAACTCACCCGTCATATTCCAGCCCGACATAGACGATCACATCTACGACTTGATCATTCTTCTGCAGGGACACACGATTCAAGCTCGTCGCACGACTTAGTCGTATAATCGCAAAGTCTACACGACTTTTTCATTCTAGGCTTCTTAAACTTAGAAAAATTTATTACCCTAAATGTATGCTTTGGTCGCACATTCCTATGTTTGTTTCCACGATTTACAAGCGCTATGTCTTACATTCTAAGCTATTGTGTTGCAATAGATGCCTAAGTCGCATGATTTCTATTATATTATACTCAGTAAATTTCATAATTGACATGTTATTTATTTACTGAATATACAAAACACGAGTACGACGGAAATTTAAATTTCATTCCCTGAATAGTTTGTCATTTACATTCAAAATAACTCGACCACTGACAGTCGAGCAGCAAAAGAAACAACAAATGACAAAGACATTTCCTAAGGCAAAGGGGGAACGTGGGTCGCGTCCCTGCTTGACACCTCACCCTGGAGACCTTCCTCCTCCTCAATCTCCTTCTCGCGATCCCATCTCTTCGATAGACGTCCCTTGAAAACGCTCCTTGAAAGATAAGAGATGATATTTCCCCAGATACGGTAATGACTTCGTCCCATCAAGGACATAGTCAGTCAGGAGGATCGTCGACAACGTAAAGTTGATCATCACGACTTCCTCCTCATCCTCTCCCGTCTTTACACCCTTGCCCCTGGTGGCTGACGAAAGGGTCGACGAGGATATAGAAGACATCGTCGCCGGTTGCACAGTATGAGACATCGTCGCCGGTTGCGCAGTATGAGACATCGTCGCCTGTTACGTAGTATGAGACATCATCGCCAGTTGTGTAGTATCTACGGATCTAATCCAATCACTATCCATATCCAGCATCGCCACCCGCACAAGTACATACCTCGTCCTCCATTTGCGATCATTGACAGCTGTATTATAAACTAAGGTACGATTACCTTTAAGCCTTGAAAGTAAATTATAACGACGATATTGATCGCTCGTGACTTTATACGCCACTCCCAGTGCGAAGTAAGTCTCTCGATGACTAGAATAACTCGCCATAACTGGGGCATCAGTTGCCCTGGAGACAGGTCAAACTCACACAGAAATGCCTTGGCCAGAGGCGAATACGGCCAGTGGAAGCCCATCTTAAACAGGTACTCGTATATCGCGACATACCCCTCGGGATACATCTCCGGTCGAACCCCGCCAGCCTTGCTTATATTAATCCCCATGGGAATTTTCGATAGACTTCTGAAATCATCTAGATCGTCTTCATTTCAAATAGTACCTCTGGGCTCCGTCGACATTTCTAAAATGACAGCTGATAAGCAAAATCGTGCGTCTGTAGGACGTCACAATCCCATTTTTATCTTCAAATTCTCGTTCAGTTAGAATCGGATCAATCCGGTTCCGAGACAACCAAGGTATTTTTCAACACAAGACCCTGAACACCCGACAAGCAAAATTTAAAATTCGAATTTGCCATCCTACTTTCAAATTTTGGGGACAAACTGTTTGGGCAAAATTTCACAGGTCTCGACCACGACCAGAAAAGGTAAGACACATGTTATGAACTATATCTTGTATTAAGATAAGGCCCCGACGAAGACCCAACAAACCTCCGTCGTCCCTCCTAAAAGGTAAGTCGAGAGTTCCTCACGACACTCGACCTCGACGTCGCCTACTTCGCACGACCGTCGTGTAGAATCATGCGACCTCGGCCGACTAACGCGTTATACGACTGTTATATTTGTTCAGTGATTAATGCAGGAGTCAAAGTCATTAATGGACAACGGCTATAACCGACGAAATCAGTTATGAGCATCAAATCCCATATTGAAGACGACGACCGTTACAACAATCATCAAAGATCTTAATGATTCAATTAAAATCATCCGAAGACTATAAATCCCAAGTTCAATCCTCAGTTTCGGGGGATCGAATAATACAGGGAGAGAGATAGAACAAGAGGACCGAACATCGAACAACAGAAGCAAACGCAAACACTCGAAAAATATTCATTCGAAGCAAAGGGATCATTCATAGAAGATCGCCCTCGACGCAAGACTTTCACTCTCGACCAACAGTTTACACATTGTTTTCACACACGACGCACACTGTTTTTACATTTCAAACACTTGTACTTTACATTTCGAAGTCTTTCCCTTCATTTGTATTGTAATCTCTTTATGATCAACACCCGGAACACCAAGGACATCGCCCTTGATTGGCGACCATAGTGCAGCGACAACATCCATTGTCGTCCGCAGGTTTTTTCCTCGTTGAGGTTTTTCCCGCGTCATCAAATCCTCTGTCTCATTTTCATTTTTGTCTTTGTCGCACGCCTTTGTCGAACAATTCCTTTCTTTAGTTGTTAAAGTCCACAACGACCTTAAGTTGTCCCTTTGGTGCGATTTTTGGCATTAACACGTCCAACATTAGAGGCTAAGGACTAGGCGTCGTCTTAAAGTAGCCACATGGGGGTAAGATGGTGTATTCCGTTCGATGCGATTTCAAAACCACCAACAACGAAGCAGAGTACGAAGCCCTGATCGTGGGAATGAATATGGTCCACGACTCGAAGGCAACCGCGCTACATGTCAGAAGTGATTCTCTCCTGGTCGTGAACCAGATGAATGGAGAGTTCGCGGTTAAAGATTCAAAAATGACAGCGTACCTAAAGGTAGCAAAAGAAAAATCGGAAAAATTCAAATCATTTTCTATTGAACAGATTCCAAGGGATCAGAATACTCAAGCTGACACTCTAGCAAACCTTGGATCTGCTCTAGTCGAACCAATATTCGACAGTATTCCTATGATCCACCTAGCGACGTCGTCCATCGAAAATGACGATGTCATCCAGATCGAAGTCCAAGAAGATGATTAGTCGTGCGACATCAGAAATTTTCGTATGCACGACCAACTTCCAGAAGACAAGATGGAAGCCCGGAAAATCAGGTTCAAGGCATCCAGGTATGTTATGATCGGAGATAGGCTCTATCGACGATCATCGACAGGCTTAAACCTAAGATGCGTCACCAGCAAGAGCCAAGTTCAGAAGATCCTTCAAGAAATGCATGATGGGGAGTGTGGTAACCACTTAGAAGGCCGTATTTTGGCTAATCGTATCTCTCGACAAGGATATTTTTGGCCAACACTACGACAAGACACCCTCAGTTATGTCCAGAACTGTGATCCTTGTCAGCGACATTCAGGTACGTCCCATAAACCTTCTGAACCATTGCATTCGACATTGATCCCATGGCCCTTCATGAGATGGGGGATGGACATTGTCGGCAAGCTGCCGCCTGCCCCAGGGCAAAAGGTATTTCTCCTCGTACTTACGGATTATTTTTCTAAGTGGGTAGAAGCGACTGCTTTTTCCCAAGTTCGATAGAAGGAAGTCGTCTCTTTTATCCAGACTAACATCATATGCAGGTTTGGGATTCCATCCGAAATTGTCTGCTGTTTGGGCAAAAAAATCACGTCGCTCGACCGCGACCAGTACAGGTAAGACGTATGATTAGGAACCATATCTTGTATTAAGATAAGGTCTCGAAAAAGACCCAGTACACCATCGTCGTCCCTCATAAAAGATAAGTCGAGAGTTCCTTACGACGCTCGACCATAGCGTCGCCCTATCCGAACGACTATTATATAAGGACGTGCGACCTCGACCCAAGCTAACGTTAACCATAACCGTTTGTTAAGTGTTTAATGCAGGAGTAAAAGTCATTAAGGAGCAACGACTATACCCGACGCAATCATTAAACAGTCGGCGACCGTAACGGACGAAGATCATTACTCCGGCGACCGTTTCCAACCGTTAAGGCCATTAAAGGAGCATTCATGGATGAAGCTAAGGACACGAAGACTATAAATATCAAGCTCAATCAACATTTCAAGACATGAAATATCCGGCGATTATCAACCGAAGCAATATTCAAGAACACCTGAAGTGAAGAACCATTATTCTAAGTATCGCTCTCGACGCACGACAACAGCCCTCGACCAGCAGTTCACACTTTGTTTCGTACACGACAAACACCTGTTTTTACGTTCAAACACTTGTACTTTACATTTCGAAGCATTTCCTTCACTTGTATTGTAATCTCTGTACGATCGACACCGGTATACAAGGACATCTCCCCTGATTGGCGACCATAGTGCAGCGACGACACCCCCTGTCGTCCGCAGGTTTTTTCCTCGGTTGAGGTTTTTCCTGCGTTATCAAATCCCTTGTTTCTTTATTTTATTTATCGTCGCACGTCTCGTCGAAAGATTCTTTCTTTAGTTGTTTAAGTCCACATCGACCTTAAGTTGTCCCTTTGGTGCGATTTTTGGCATTAACAGTTTGGCGCCATCCGTGGGACCACATCTAGAGAAAATCCTCGACGAACGTGCATTCTACTAATAATTTCTTGGAGTTTATTCTATTTTCTATTGCAGGAAAATGGCAGCCCCTGGAAATCCGCAGCAAGCTGTCGCTCAGATGTATCAGGAGCTCGAGGTTGCCAGGAATCAACTCAATGCAATGGCAGAGCAGAATCGCAGAGCAGCTGAAGAGATCGCGCGGCTAAGGAATCCTTTTGGACCCCGGAATGGTCCTAGACCATTCATCCAGAATCCAGGTCCGGGACCAGGCCCATCCGCGCATAATCAACATCCAGGTCCATTCATGCAGAAACAGCAGCCGGGTCCGTTCATTCCGAATCCCCAGTCTGGGCAGATTCCCCCTCAGCACATCCGACCACCACCCTTGAACAATGGATCCCAACCATTGCAAGGTGGCGCCCAGCCGTTTCAGAATGGATCCCAGCCATTTTCCCAGACGTTCCAAAGTGGTCCGCAACCTTTCCAGCAGGGATCGCAACCTTTCCAGCAAGGATCGCAATCTTTCCAGAAGATCGCAGCCATTTCAGCAGGGACCACAATCGTTTCAGAATGGACCGTAGCAATTCCACTATGGGTCGCAGCCATATTTTGTTCCGTTCAACGGGGACACCAATGGTTCGTCGCATGGTAATGGCACTAGTCCAAGGACCAAAACCTCGACAGGGGCAAATCCTGATCTTAATGATCCCGTCGCCCAGCGTTTAATGATGTTAGAAGACCAAAATGAGCGCGTCCTGTCCTTGCTCGCCAAGCTGCCTGGGGCAACCGTGCCTGTCGACGTCGAGCCTCGCTCGGGGTATCAGGCGTCGCCTTTCATCGACGCGATTGCCACCGTCGAGGTCCCAAAGAAGTATAACATTCCTGCCTTCACTCCCAAGTATTTGGGTGTGACCGATCCAACCGAGCATGTCGCGCAGTATAAGTAGCTCATGTGGACAATCTCGATTCCACACACGTACCAGGAAGTATGCATGTGCAAGAGTTTCGGGGCGACTCTCACTGGTCCAGCTCTCCAGTGGTTGATCAATCTCAAACTCAAATCTATCAGGTCGTTCGCCGAATTGGTCAACCAATTCTCCCTGCAATTCGCCAGCAGTCGTAAGATGGAAAAGCAGACTAGTGATATGTACTATGTCGTGCAGAAGACCAATGAGTCTATTCGAAGTTATTTCAATAGATTCAATGCCAAAATGATCAGTATCCGCAATTGTGACATCAAAACTGCGATCGAAGCTTATAAGCGTGGTCTAGATGATAGTTCAGGTCTATATATCGATCTGACCAAGTATCCCCCAGAGACTTTCTAAGACGTCCGAGCTCGAACCTTAGCATATATGAGGGTCGAAGACGATGCAGCCTTTCGTCGCAAACACACTGACGACAAGAAGCCGTTAGGTGTCAAGAAACCAGAATTCAAGCCGAAAGCCATATCCTGAATAGAGCCAGCGCGTCAGATTTCAAACGTTCCTTCAAAGACGAAGGCAGAAGCTAAAACCGCGATTAAATTCCCCATGTACCCCAAGATCTCCTCTTATGGGTTCAAAGGGTCAGCTAAAGACTTAGTCGAAGCTCTGAAGACCACCCAAGCAACCATCCGGTGGCCGAAGAAGTCTGACTTGGACGATGCTAAGAAGGATAAATCAAAGTGGTGCGACTTCCACGTCGACCATGGTCATGCGACAGATGATTGTAACGTACTCAAGAAGGAATTGGCATATCATGTTCCACAAGGTAATCTCAAAGATATTATTGATAATGTCGTTATTAACAGCCATCGACCGTCGACTCCCGAGCATGCAAAAGTTGTCAATTAAAATCCCCTACGCCATTAGGAACCCTGAAGATCGAGAATGAGTCGAAACGTCGCTATGGTGCCCTGTCGTACGACGACATGATCAATCACAGACAGTATCTCATTGGATCGTCGTGTCGTCCTGTCATTTAAAACCTATCTTTCTTTCCAAAAAGAATAGGATAATAAATGACAGGGGGGCAATACCCCATGAAGGAGAAATGTATGATTTCTAACTCTTTTCCATACAAAATTTTCTCACAAACAACTACTGACTTATGCATTGGAGGGTCGTTGGTGAGCCAACGACCAACCCTCGACATCGTTTTATCGCAGGAATCGCACGATATAGACAATCAAGTCCATGACTTGATCACACCTTACAGCTAGTCGAACGACTTGTTCGTACGATCGCATAGACGGCTTCGCAGCCTGAGCTTCTTAACTTAGAAAAACTTCGCGTTTTGAATAAATACCTTAGTCGCATGTATTGGTGTTTGATTAGCATACATTCTAAACGAATGCCTTATTTTTTCTTTCTTATACCCTGTATGGATACTTTGATCGTATGTTCTCATATTTTATAAACGCCTTGGTCGCATGATTTCTATGTATCTTATGTTCAATCGATGCGATAGTTGTTTACCAATAAATTTCAAACCAAAAAAGTGCATTCATCAGAAAAATTGTCAAAAACGCGCTCGACCACCAACGGTCGAGCAGTAAAACAAAAAAGAAAGAGAAAATTCTTAAACTAAAGAAGGAGCATCCGCTGCATCCTTTCCTGAAGTCTCATCTTGAGGACCTTCGCCTACCATCTCTTCCTCGACGTCCTTCTCATCATCTGAGTCCAGATCCCTCTCGGTCCCGACGCCATTCAAATAAATGTTCAGTTCCTCCTTTGCAGAGGCAAGAGGATCTTTTCCCAGCAAATGCCGCCGCATGATAGCAGCCCGAGCAGTCAAACGAGCTATGGCAAAAACAGACTTACCCTCGTCTTTAGCAGCCCGCACTTCTTTCTCCAAACTCTCCACCTTGGACTTATAATCCTCAGCCTCTTTCGAAACAGCAGCCAAGGATTCCTTAATCTTTTCCATCTCTTCCCTTTGTTCGGCAGTCATGGACAAGGACTGCGTCAAGCGATGGCTAAGATCCTCCTTCGAATGATTAACGATCTTCATATGTTTTAAAGCGTCAGCAAGACGCTTCGATAGATCCTCCGTGCGACCAGTAGCATCGTTTGCTCGATCCAATGCAGCATTCTCCCTTTCGCGCGCAGCAGACAAGAGATCTTTCACCTTCGCCGTTCCACTTCGCAAGGCCAAGGAAGCTTGAAGTGTCTGCGAAATCATAAAAGACAGACATCATCAGTGGACAACGACAACGAAGTCTGGGCCTAGACAAACTAAGTCTTGAAATAAAGACTTACCATGAACACTGTTTGGGTAAAAAATCACACCCTCGACCGACTTGGGAAATCCCCTCGACATGACCTATGGACATTGATTACCCCTGACCGACAAGGATAATACCCATTATTATCATATCCCCGACATACGTTAAATAGCCACGATAATTGACATATTGGATCAATAGTAATATTACATCTCATGATCGCATGTCACGTATCGCACTTCGCACATCACTAGTCTTATGTCGCTAGTTACGGATCATCGGTCTTACGTCGACAGTCTCCTATCATCGGTGTTATATCGCTCTGGTCCTACGACAACATCATCCTGACATCCTGGTCCTACGACCAAATGGTCTTATATCTTGGCGATAGTCGTATGTTCTATAAGACCCACATCCGAGACTTAAGACGGTCGTACGATTATACTAACCGTTAACAGTCAAACATCCTTTTTAATGCAGGTCTTGACCACGAACAGAAAAGGTAAGACACTCGTTATAAACCATATCTTGTATTAAGATAAGGTCCCGACAAAGACCCAGAAAACATTTGTCGTCTCCCGTAAAAGGTAAGTCATACGTCTCCCATGACGCTCGACCATAGCATCGCCCGTCCCGTACGACCATCGCGTAAGATCATTGCACCTTCGACCAAAGCTAACGTTAACCTTGACTGTTACGTTTGTTAAGTATTTAATGCAAGAGTCAAAGCCATTACGAAGAGCATTATGGATAATCACTCCGGCGACCGTTTCCAGCCGTTGTAGCCGTTGATCAAAGCATTAATGGATCTAATTAATGACGCGAAGACTATAAATACCAAGTGGTACGTGCGAAATGTGTGTTTTAATCGCAGTGGGTTGCAAACTATCCACAGCGGGAAGTGCAAGTGTATACTGTCCACTATGATCGTCACAGCAAGTAATAGTTGGTAAAATACCAAAATCGAATCCATAGGGACTGGACAATCAAGACAATACGGTTCTCATGAGCTCCTTTTACAGGTTTCAACTAGAGAGGAAAATAATACTTGGTTTTGTTTGGTGAAAATAGCTACTTTAACGATTTTACTAAGGTTTTAAAGGAGGAATGTAGGTTAGATTTTCCCTAGATTTTATACTAAATACTTGGTCCTAAAAATGATCCTTGTATTCGAGGTAGGCATTTTCGCTAGAAAATCCCGGTTACAAAATACTCACACCGTTAGATAAAAATCTCATACTTGTCGCATTCATTGTTTTGTCAATGGTAATCTCAAAAATGGACCTTTTCAGGTCTCGATGGAATGTGTAGAGACAAATACTCTAAGTGTTTTTAATACACAAATTAGCTTGCCTACTACTCCAGTGGGTTGAGATTAGCTCACTGTGCCGACCTCACTTTCGTAAGTGTCAAAAGAATTCTTTCGAATCCCCTAGCATCATTCAAGCTCGTGTCACTGCGTTCTACTTATTTCTAAGTTAAGAACTAGACTTTAGATCCTTACAAGTGATCGGCGTGTTCGCATCCTTGGGTAAATATCGAGAATGAATGACCAAAACAACAAATATTCTAAGTACAAAGATTACTCAAGCATTTTTAATAAAATCCAGGTACTTCTCTTTCCTACATCCCAAAGGATGTTTAGCCTAACATTTCCGAAGTAAAGAAAACAAAAGATGAAGATTTGCACATAATAAAACTGAGAGTGGATTGAATAGTACTCACAGTGGGGAACGAGAATTCGTCCCTGTCCACTGTGTTTTACGAATTACAATTAATTAGGAAAGGAAATTACGGAAATTAAAGCTAAATTAATGCAGTAATTAAAAGACTAAAACTAATGTGGTAGATGAGAGAAATTAAAGCTATTCTAAACTTAACCCAAGATGATTGTATGATTCCAAGCTTGTAATAAATGAACCCAAGTGCTCCTTTTTATACTAGGAGAAAGAGTTGGGTATTACACAAAAGAGATGAGTCTTCCAATGGGTAAAAACTGCTGTGTTGTGGCAGAAATCAGCACCTTGTGCAACCCAATTACCCAATGGACTCTTTTCCAAGTCAATCTCTAAGTACATAAAGGAGTACTTGTTGCAATCTTCAATGTAGATGCCATTTTGTACTTCCTCCAGCCATTTCCCTGCTAATGAACCTTCTTCCTCCAGCAAATTAAGTCCCAACTAGTAGTTTCTTTTGTCTTTCTTGATCAGCTCGAATAGTGGGCAGCCGGAGTGGGCACAACAGTGATCACTGCAGGATAAAATGTGAAAAACACCCAAATTCTACCAAATAGTTTATTAAACACTAAGGTTCGCTCCTTTTGCTCATTTTCGAGATTTATACCAAGAATGGGGGTTTTGAGAGGCGGAATGGCTAAAATTGACAAAATAAAATAGGAAAAACAAGGAAATAATAACTCTAAAAATAGAGTTATCACAACCTCAAACTTAAACCATTACTTGTCCCCAAGTAATAAAAATAATGCACTCAGAACTTCTAGGCACTTACCGACTTCTCATATTTGAATGGACGTTGATCTCTCTCCTTGGATACTTCTTTCGATTCTAACACTTTAAAGTTTCACTTTTGTTCTTGACGAAATCTTCCCTTGTTCACAATTGATCAATAGGGCTTTCCTTGGGTTTGAAAGGTTTTGTGGCTTTGAGTGTTTGTCCCAAGGGTTTTGGCACGAAATTCCAAACATAGACCGAAGATCTCGCTTTGAGATTTTTATTTTGAGAAGTGAGTGGTTTAGATTTTTCATGGGTATGGACGCACACTTTCAGGCTTTATTTGGGTATGGCTGTTTTTGTGAGAGTGGGCATTCTGATGGTCCAGAAAAGGCACACCATCTTTTTCTGTGGGAGTGGTCACTTTGATGGTCCAAAAAAGGCACACCATCAATTTTGCTAGTGACACTTCGTTTTTCTTTTGTTTTTGTATATTTTTTTTTGGGAGGTGGGTATGGTTTACCTACCTCAAACTTAGACTTCTCAATGTCCCTATTGTGGGCAGACTGGAAGTCTCTCTGGAAGTCCCCACCTCAAATTTAAAACTGCACAGTGTCCCCACTGTGACTTGAATATTGGGTTCAAAGAGGTGGTTTTTGGTGTTACAAAAATAGGTCGTGTTTGGATGCAAAGATGGCCTAAATCATTTCATAGCTTCAAGTTTAAGATTCGTACTTACAAAAGTGACCCTTTTATGTTGGAAACCGAAAGTTGTACCTAGAACTGGAAACGAGATCACACAAACATGCAAATTCGAAGTGAGTTAGTAACCAAAAGCACCTGCTAAACATAGCAGGGATCCATGTATCATTAGACAAAAATATCGAAAACAACAAATTGTGTCAAGAGCCTAGCCATAGGCATCATACAGAAAAATTAAAATTGTTTTGAGAGCATAGGGAATGAAACCAAAGTGTTTAAAACAAACCATTACGGCGTTGGGGTTGCCTTTGGCGAACTGTCGGCCAAGTCTTCTTCAAAATCATCCTCACTTGCCACAGTGGGGCAGATCCCCTCTGGAAATTCTAGGATTTGTGCGGCAAGGAGAGGATCGGCGGCCATGTACATTTGATTCACAACCTCATCACGATCGCGGTTGTACATCCAAACTGATTCAAGGGCGCGGTTTATAACTTTCTGCTCAGCTGCGAGGAGGTCGACTTTGTACGTGAGTGCTGAAATGGCGTTCAGAATGGCGGTCATCGGGTTGACTGTGTTGGTGCTTGCTTCTCCTGTAGTCTTTGGATGCAGTGAGGTACCCTTCTTCTCCACAGTGGGCACTTTAGTGCCCAGTATGTGCTCGTCGGCTATTCGCACGTTAGGCTGTACCTGGGCAGGCTCATCAGACTGGCCTCCTATCTCTCTTCTCATCTTCTTAATGGTCTGAATACTGATGTTTTTCGTGGAAATGATCCACTGGTCTTCTGCAGCTGTGGGCACTCCGGCATCTATTAGCAATAGTGTAATAAGGCAAGGAAGGGGTAGGATTACCTTGGTTCGTGTTCGGGCCTGATGGATGGCACCATGCATAATGATTCCCAGATTGATCTTCTTTCTAGTGAGAACGCAGTAAAGCATGGCACACTTATGCATGGATAGAGTCGTGTCGTGTGATGTTGGGGCCACAGAGGCCCGAAGGAATTGGAACCACACGGCAGCCTCAGTTGTGAGGGAGCCAGCGTATAGACACCTCCTCTGGCCATCTTGATTCCATGGCCTTCCCTCTATTGCTATTTCTTTTAAAATCAACTCCTCATCAGCCGGAGTCATCTTTGCCAGGAACTGTCCGAAAGCACAAGGTTCCGGGGCTCCTCTACCTAACACTCGATTTATATTACCTAGAGTATAGTCCACAACCTTTCCTCTAATCTTTACAAATGATTATTTGTCTTGGGAGGCTTCAGCATAAAATTCCCGAACTAATGATGCATTAGCGCGGCGATTGGCAGTGGCAATGGTTGCCCAATCTTGCGCTATTAGTCTATTTTTGATAAAAGGATTGGCTTCTATGAAGTCGGGGTCGAAACCCCTCTCTAAATTCAACTTCCGAGTGCAAATACACCCATAGTGGGCTCTAGCTGCGGGGGAAGTGAACTGCCTCGGTATCCCACTGGGGGCATGAACAGTCCCCACAGTGGACAGATGTGGACTTTCAGATGGGGTTTGTTCACTCCCGTATTAGTATCACTAGAAGAAGAACTTAAAGAGGGTTCGAGACCCTTACCTTTTCTTGATGCTTTTCTTTTAGGCTTTGCGGATGATGCCTTCTAGGTTACACCAGATCGTGTAACCACTCCCCTGCTCCTCTGGAGTGTTCTGGTCGGGGTTTCCTCACTGTGGACAGTGGTGTGAACATCCTCCACACTATCAGCATTTCTGTCTTGGGGAATTTCTACAGTCTGAGTCTGCTCCTTAATCTTTTTCTGCCTTTCTTCATCGACTCTTTTTCTTTCTTCTTCCTCACGTGCCAATCGCTCGTCTTCTGTTTTTTTCTTTTCTTGCTCGAGAATCCTTGCCTCCTCAGCCTTCTTTCGTTCTTCCTCCTCTACTCGCTTTCTCTCCTCTTCTTCTTTAGCCAATCTTTCGGTTTCTTCCCTTTTTAATCTCTCCTCCTCTTCTCGTTTTAATCTTTCCTCTTCCTCTCGGTGCTTTCTCTCGGCTTCTTCCTTCCTCGTTTTTATTTCCGCGACCCTTTGGTTGAATTCCTCTTGTAACCTCTGCATTTCCTCATCCTCTTGCAAATCTGTATCATCAAAAGGAGTTTGAACTGAGTTCGAGACCCTTGATGAAGATACGGCTTTTGGACTCTCTGGTTTGGACGAACTTGCGTCTGCAATATTGGAGATGACCGGAGGTTCACCGGAGATCGGTGGGGTTTTATTGAGATCGCCGGTGACGGCCTCCGGTGGTTGGTCTTCGGCGGTGCGGCGGCGGACCGCCGGGCGTGTGGCTGCTTCGGGGTTTGTGTTTAATCTCTTGCTTCTAGCCATTTTAGGGTTTTGGGAGTTGTCTGGTTTATGAAAAAGGAAGAAGAAGATGAAAAGTGTAGGTGGTTTATGGAGAGAGAGGGAGAGGCTTTATTTTTGAAAAGGATGGGTTTTTCTTTTGAGAGGGAACGGTTTTTAGGAGAGAGAGAGAGATGGACAATGATGGTTTTTCTTGGGAATAAGTGGGGGGAGGACAAGTGGCAGGAAATGATGACATATGTGTAAGAAAAAGCATGATGTGTGTCAGCCTTGCCCCCCCCCCCCCCCCCCCCACAAACCGTCTCTTCATAAGTCAGACCGAGAGTGAGGAGCGCAGTGACCAGCTTCTGCCCACTGCGAACCTTTTTGTTCCAAAAAGTGCTAAAATTCTCCTACACACATAGAAATAAACTACCATGCAGAATTAAAAATACCAATTTAATAAAAAGACAACAATTGACTGAAATAAAATATTTACAAACAGCGTTGACTTTCTCTAACCATAGTGAGGTGGAGAGTGGGCAGGGATGTGGGCACTCTCATGCAGAAAATGCTTTACCCTTTGTCCATTGACTTTAAAGGTCTGACCTGATTGTGGGGACTTCAACTCTACTGTTCCGAAAGGACTCACCTTGACAATGGTGTATGGTCCCGTCCATCTTGATTTTAGTTTACCTTGAAAGAGTTTGAGATGGGAGTTGAACAATAGTACCTGTTGTCCTTCCATGAACTCCCTATGGTTGATCCTTCGATCGTGCCACATCTTGGTCTTCTCTTTATACAACTTTGCGTTCTCAAAGGAGTGATATCGCAACTCCTCTAGCTCATGCATTTGTAAACTCCTTTTGATTCCCACAGCATCCTCACTCATGTTAAGCTCTTTAAGGGCCCAAAACGCCTTGTGCTCTAATTCAATTGGTAAATGGCAAGCCTTGCCAAAAACTAATTTAAATGGAGACATTCCCAATGGAGTTTTGTAGGTCGTTCGATAGGCCCAAAGAGCATCATCAAGTTTGGTTGACCAATCTTTGCGGTGCGGTTTAACACTTTTTTCCAAAATCCTTTTGATCTCCCGGTTTGAAAGTTCGGCCAAACCATTGGTTTGTGGATGGTATGCGGTGGCCACTCTATGATGTATGTCATATTTAGCAAGAACCGAGGCCATGACTTTGTTTATAAAATGGGTGCCTTCGTCACTAATCAATGCCCGTGGTGTTCCGAATCGAGTGAAAATATTTTTATGCAAAAATTTCACCACGGTGTTGGCATCATTGGAGTGACATGCAATGGCTTCTACCCATTTCGAAACATAGTCTACTGCAACCATGATATAAAAATTATTGTTGGAATTTGGAAAAGGTCCCATGAAATCAATTCCCCAAACATCAAAAAGTTCAACCTCTAAAATGTTGTTAAGAGGCATTTCATTTCTTTGCGATATATTCCCCGTACGTTGACATTGCTCACAATTTTTCACAAATTCATACGAGTCTTTAAAAACAGTGGGCCAAAAGAATCCACTTTCCAAGATTTTTGCAGCGGTACGGTTTCCACTGAAGTGGCCACCGTAGTGGGATGTGTGACAACCATGGAGTATTTGATGTTGCTCACTCCCATGGACACAACGCCTCAATATTTGGTCCGCCCCTATCTTGTACAAGAAAGGATCGTCCCAAACGTATTGTCGTGTGTCGTGTAAAAACTTTTTGAATGGTTGTCCACTCATCCCGTGGGGCTTAAGTCCACTTGCTAAAAAGTTTGCAAGATCAGCATACCAAGGAATATTATTTTCACGATGTTGAACAGATAGTAATTGTTCATCGGGAAAAGTTAAGGAGTGGGATCAACAGTGCCCACTGTCTTCTCAAGCCTGGACAAATGGTCGGCAACCTGATTGCTTGTTCCTTTTCTGTCGACGATCTCAAGGTCAAATTCTTGCAGCAATAAAACCCATCTAATCAACCGTGGCTTGGAATCAGCCTTGTTGATCAAATATTTGATCGCTGCATGATCTGTGTGCACTATGACCTTCGTCCCTATCAAGTATGACCAGAAACGATCAAAAGCAAACACCACCGCAAGTAATTCTTTTTCAGTAACAGTGTAATTAATCTGAGCTTCAATCAGTGTTTTACTTGCATAATAAATGGGGTGAAAAACTTTGTTCTTTTTCTGTCCGAGAACAGCCCCCACAGCCCAATCGCTGGCATCACACATCACTTCGAATGGGAGTGACCAGTCAGGAGTGGTCACTATGGGTGCTGTGACTAATGCTTCCTTGATTTTTTCAAAAGCTTCTCGGCATTCTTGGGTAAAAATGAAGTCTTTTTCATGTTGTAACAGGTTACATAGGGGTTTTGTAATTTTCAAAAAATCCTTGATGAACATCCTATAAAAACCTGCGTGACCCAAGAAGCTTCTAATACCTTTTACTGTTGTGGGTTCGGGAAGTTGTGCCACTACCTCAAGCTTGGCTTTATCAACTTCCAACCCTCTTTTTGAGACAAGGTGTCCTAAAACAATACCCTCTTCGACCATAAAATGACATTTTTCCCAATTTAAGACTAGGTCGTGGGTCTTACATCTCACTAGGCTTTTCTCTAGATTTCCCAAACAATTGTCAAATGATGTCCCTATCACAGAAAAATCGTCCATAAAAACTTCTATGGTATCTTCTATCATGTCGGTAAAAATGGCCATCATACAACGTTGAAAAGTGGTGGGGGCATTACACAATCCAAATGGCATTCTCCGGAATGCGAAAGTGCCGTAGGGACAAGTAAAGGTGGTCTTTTCTTGGTCCTCGGGTGCAATATGGATTTGGTTGTATCCGGAGTATCCATCTAGAAAACAATAAAATTCCTTTCCCGCTAACCTATCAAGCATTTGATCGATGAAAGGTAAGGGGAAGTGGTCTTTCTTAGTGGCCAAGTTGAGTTGTCTATAGTCCATGCATATCCTCCATCCCGTGACAGTCCTAGTGGGAATGAGCTCGTTCTTTTCGTTCTTCACTACAGCCGTCCCTCCCTTTTTAGGGACACATTGGACGGGGCTCACCCAACTACTACTAGCAATGGGATAGATAATACCGGCATCTAACCACTTCAAGATTTCTTTCTTAACTACCTCCTTCATGATAGGGTTCAACCTTCTTTGAGGTTGGACTTTCCCCGGGTGGTCACTCTCCAAGTTAATCTTATGTTGACATAAAGAGGGGCTAATTCCTCTAATATCTGCTATGGTCCAACCAATTGCTCCCTTATGCTTCATCAACAAATCGATCAGAAGTTGTTCTTGTTTCTCACTAAGTTTGGAAGAGATAATAACGGGAAGTTTATTATTTTTAGCGAGATAAGCATACTTTAAATGGGAAGGCAATGGTTTAAGCTCTAACTCGGGAGGTTGTTCTATGGAAGGGGGTTGAACATTTCTATCCTTAAAGTCCAGAGGTTCAAAAGCTGCAACCATTTCGTTACACTCATCCTCAAAAGTGTCATCACTCTCTGATTCAGAGTGCTCACTGTCATTCCCCACTGTGGGAACTGTATTCCCTACTGTGGGCAGTGTGTCAAGACTGTGGGTTCCATAAATCGAACTCAAGGCAAAGCAATCTTCGGTATCTATATATTTAAGAGACTTAAAAACATTGAATGTCACCTCTTGGTCATTAACTCTCATCGTGAGTTCCACTTTGTGCACATCAATCAAAGTACGTCCGGTTGCAAGAAACGGACGCCCTAAAATGATTGGGATTTCTTTATTGGCCTCATAATCTAGAACTAGAAAATCGGCGGGGAAGATAAATTTATCCACTTGGACCAGAACGTCTTCTATTTTCCCTTTGGGGTAGGCAATGGACCGGTCGGCTAGTTGTAATGTCACGGTTGTGGGTCTAGCCTCTCCGATACCTAACTTGTTAAACATGGACAGCGGCATCAAGTTGACACTAGCTCCTAGATCGCAGAGTGCTTGACCTACTTCTTATCCTCCTATTGTGCATGGAATGGTGAAACTACTTGGGTCTTTCAACTTAGGTGGAATCTTGCTAGTGAGGAGGTCGCTACATTCCTCGGTCAAAGCCACAGTTTCAAATTCACCCAATTTTCTCTTTTTGTTCAAGATATCCTTTAAAAATTTAACATAGGTTGGCATTTGCTCGAGAGCCTCTACCAAAGGTATGTTAATGTGAAGTTGTTTAAAAATGTCTAAGAATTTTTTAAATTGAACATCGACATTTTTCGGCTTCATTCTTTCAGGAAAAGGAATACTTCGTAGGTCCATTAGAGCTTGCTGTGGTATTGGCCTTGGAATAGTAGGCTTTGGGACAGGTCCAGGAGTAAGAAGGTCAGGGATGTCGGTCCCCACTGTGGGGATCACAGTGACTTGAGGAGTGCCCACTGTGGTGCTCACAGTGGGTTTCTAAGGCGAATCATTAGATTCAAAAATGATATCTTTCAGATCTTTTCCACTCCTCATAGTTATGGACTTGACATGTTCTGGTCCTTTTCCTATCACCCTAGCTTGCTCGGTATCACTAGGTAGCGTTCCTGGTGGTCTATTCTTAACTTCAACGGCTAGTTGTCCTACTTGGGTCTCTATATTCCTAATGGCTGCTTGAGTTTGATTCATAAAACCCTTGAGAATTGATTCAATCGATTGTTGAACATCAACTGGTTGGTTGGATCGTGGTTGGTATGGTTGTGAGGACTGCCCTTGGTGAAAGTTCTGTGGGTGTTGCCCACTGTGATGTGATTGGAATCCAGGGGGGTTGTGTGGTCTTTGCTGGATATGACTCGGCCCTTGGGGTTGGAGTCCTTGATTACCAGACCAAGAGAAATTCGGATGATTTCTCCAACCTGGATTATAAGTCTGCGAATAAGGGTTGTTCCTCGGGTTGGTCCCTATAACATTAACAGATTCGGGATTTGCTGGACAAAAATCAAAAACATGCTCCTCTCCACAGAGGGAACAGTTTTCAGGGAGATGCGTTGCGGAATTGACTTGGCCTCTATTTTGATTTAAAACGATTTTGGTCAAGGCTACTAATTGCGCATTCATGGTTTTAAGTGCCTCGGAATCGATGGTGTTGGTCTTTGACATGGGTGCTCTCGGATTTGACCATTCGGTATTGTTGTTGGACACTTTTTCTAAGATTTGATATCCTTCGTTGTAAGTCATACTCGTGAATGTTCCACCGACTGTTGCATCTAAGATGATTTTGGCTGCATTGGAAAGACCATTGTAAAAGGTCTCCAATTGGATGCAACGTGGGATGCCATGATGTGGGCATTTTCGAAGTAAATCTTTAAATCGTTCCCATGCATCCGAAACAGCCTCGTCTTCCTCTTGCCTAAACAAAACTATATCATTTCGAAACCTTACATTCCTTGTTGGAGGAAAGTATTTTTGCAAAAATTTATCGGCAAGCTCTTGCCAAGTGGTTATCGAGTGAGGTGCATGTGCGTTCAGCCAAGACTTCGCCTTGTCCCTTAATGAAAAAGGGAAAAGCCTTAGTCTTAATGCCTCATCACTAACACCTTGCAACTGAAAGGAATCGGTCATTTCTAAAAAAGATTTTAAGTGCGAGTGCGGATCCTCAGATGGCGATCCTCCAAATTGACCCATGGCTTGGATCATTTGAAACATCACCGGTTTGAGTTCAAAATGCGTTGTTTCAAGGACGGGCCTTCGAATCCCGGAGCCTAAATCACTAACTCCGGAAGTAGCATAGTCCCGTATTTTTCGATCTTTGCTATCGGCAATCGTGATTGTGGTCTCCACTACAGGTGGCGGTATTGCAGCCATGTTCACAGTGGGGATCACAGGGGGTTGTCGATTTTTGTTTCTGCGTCTTCTTCGAAAAGTTTTCTCTATTTCAAGATCGATTGGTAACAAAGGTTCGTGTTGTTGCCTTGGCATGCAACACGAAAAGCTTAGAAAAACGAGTTACTCGGGCTCGAACAAAAACTAATGTCTTGAGATTTAAAATTCACGCCAGTCCCCGGCAACGGCGCCAAAAACTTGGTACGTGTGAAATGTGTGTTTTAATCGCAGTGGGTTGCAAACTATCCACAGCAGGAAGTGAAAGTGTACACTGTCCACTATGATCGTCACAGCAAGTAATAGTTGGTAAAATACCAGAATCAAATCCACAGGATTGGACAATCAAGACAATACGGTTCTCATGAGCTCCTTTTACAGGTTTCAACTAGAGAGGAAAATAATACTTGGTTTTGTTTGGTGAAAATAGCTACTTTAACGATTTTACTAAGGTTTTAAAGGAGGAATGTAGGTTAGATTTTCCCTAGATTTTATACTAAATACTTGGTCCTAAAAATGATCCTTGTATTCGAGGTAGGCATTTTCGCTAGAAAAGCCCGGTTACAAAATACTCACACCGTTAGATAAAAATCTCATACTTGTCGCATTCATTGTTTTGTCAATGGTAATCTCAAAAATGGACCTTTTCAGGTCTCGATGGAATGTGTAGAGACAAATACTCTAAGTATTTTTAATACACAAATTAGCTTGCCTACTACTCCAGTGGGTTGAGATTAGCTCACTGTGCCGACCTCGCTTTCGTAAGTGTCAAAAGAATTCTTTCGAATCCCCTAGCATCATTCAAGCTCGTGTCACTGCGTTCTACTTATTTCTAAGTTAAGAACTAGACTTTAGATCCTTGCAAGTGATCGGCTTGTTCGCATCCTTGGGTAAATATCGAGAATGAATGACCAAAACAACAAATATTCTAAGTACAAAGATTACTCAAGCATTTTTAATAAAATCCAGGTACTTCTCTTTCCTACATCCCAAAGGATGTTTAGCCTAACATTTCCGAAGTAAAGAAAACAAAAGATGAAGATTTGCACATAATAAAACTGATAGTGGATTGAATAGTACTCACAGTGGGGAACGAGAATTCGTCCTTGTCCACTGTGTTTTACGAATTACAATTAACTAGGAAAGGAAATTACGGAAATTAAAGCTAAATTAATGCAGTAATTAAAAGACTAAAACTAATGTGGTAGATGAGAGAAATTAAAGTTATTCTAAACTTAACCCAAGATGATTGTAAGATTCCAAGCTTGTAATAAATGAACCCAAGTGCTCCTTTTTATACTAGGAGAAAGAGTTGGGTATTACACAAAAGAGATGAGTCTTCCAATGGGTAAAAACTGTTGTGTTGTGGCAGAAATCAGCACCTTGTGCAACCCAATTACCCAATGGACTCTTTTCCAAGTCAATCTCTAAGTACATAAAGGAGTACTTGTTGCAATCTTCAATGTAGATGTCATTTTGTACTTCCTCCAGCCATTTCCCTGCTAATGAACCTTCTTCCTCCAGCAAATTAAGTCCCAACTAGTAGTTTCTTTTGTCTTTCTTGATCAGCTAGAATAGTGGGCAGCCGGAGTGGGCTCAACAGTGATCACTGCAGGATAAAATGTGAAAAACACCCAAATTCTACCAAATAGTTTATTAAACACTAAGGTTCGCTCCTTTTGCTCGTTTTCGAGATTTATACCAAGAATGGGGGTTTTGAGAGGCGGAATGGCTAAAATTGACAAAATAAAATAGGAAAAACAAGGAAATAATAACTCTAAAAATAGAGTTATCACCAAGCTAAGTCTTCACATCAAGGGACATCAGTTAACATCTGATATACATCAGCGAACATCACCAAACAGTAGAGAAAATCATCCAAACTTATAGCAAAGAACATTCAAACTCTGGAGATCAAGTACTGAAAGCCAGAACCCTACAGCGAACTCAAGAACACTCGAAGGAAAGCTCAAATATCGCTATCGACGCACGACAACAGCCTTCGACCAGAAGTTCACACCTTGTATTCACACACGACAAACACCAGTTTTTACATTTAAACACTTGTACTTTACATTTCGAAGCTTTTCCTTCATTTGTATTGTAATCATCGTACGATCGACGCCAGTACCAAGGATATCGCCCCTGATTGGTGATCATAGTGCAGCGACGACACCTCTTGTCGTTTCCCATTTATACATTTTTATTATAATTTTGTGCTAACTTTTAGTTTCCCATTGAGCCTTTTAGTTTATTTTTACTAAGTATTAGCATAAATAAAGATTTAATACTTTCGGTATTAAATTGTCGAAAATTCACATACAAACTGCAACAAAAATCTAATTTTGGCACATGCTTATTGTAGGTACGAAAAAGAGGCCGTTTGAAGTCGAACATGATTGGAAAGCGGTGAAAAAGCCGGAGATTGCAATTTTTGAGCTTACGACGAAGACTTCAATTTTTGGGTCGGGCTTGTGTATTTTAGTTGGGCTCGTTTTTTTACTTAAAGATTGAGCCGAATTGGGCTTGTTTGTGCACGATTTTTGGGCTGAATTCATGAGGTTTGGTTGGGCTAATTATGGGCTAGTACTTTGGACTAATATTTGGGCTTGTCTAAACATTCATTTTGGGCCCCCATTTCACAAGTCTTGATCCCCAAGACTAAGTGTATGTATAAATACATATGCTTGGTTGAAAACTTATTGTAACAACCCAAAAATCAAACATGCAATAAATAGAATTAAATCCCAAACGGGTCCCAATTACATAATAAAATTTTCATAATATGAACATTACAGAGTCTGGATAACCAAAATCTAGCAGCGGAAACATACTCCCACAACCGATAACTATTCTAAATTTAAGCAATACTAAGTCTAGATCCAAAGTGCTCAATGTGATCTCGCCTCTAACTCAGGTCTTCACAGTTTTTCCTTACCTTTACTTGAAGCACCGCTAGAGCGCTTCCCTGAAAATGGTTTAGTTTTGAAAAGCGAATGTTAGACCACGAGGTCTAGTGAATTCACTCTGAAAACAGTATATACAAGCATGCATAAAATAACACTTTAAAAGTCATAAGGCACAACGTTAAATCCATACATATAAGGGTATTTGCACAGTGTTCATAGATCGCGTACAACCAACAATTAGCACGATCGAGGCCCAAGCAAAATCCCCTCTCGCATCGTCTCGGGGCCCAAGCAGACTCTCCATTTCCCAAGTGTGCAGGAAACAGATTCCATACACACTGGGTCGTCATAAACTCCCAAGGGATCGTCGGATCCCAAGGTACCCAAATCCCACTACGCAACCCGACTCCACATAGCATGCAAGACAAAGCTAACAGTAAACCAACAATGTATGCATCTTTGTAAAATATCCAATATCATGCAAGATAAGCATTTCCAAAACATACTTTCATGCGAGAAGTTCATAAGAGTTTAGAAATAAAACATACTCGCATTTCATACCATGTTCAATAATAAACAATACCGTTTAACAAGTCATCTCATTTAGAAAAGGGTGCAAGGGAACTCACCTCATTAATGTGATTTGATTTGCTCACGCCTCACTTCTGAACGATCTGAACCATACCCGACACCTAAGATTAAACGATCAGCTTATCAGCAAGCCAACCACTCGGACAATGACTAGTCCGGACATCCTATCTATCCGGAAGTACCCCTTTTCCAGATCAACTGAAATTCGGAAAAGCTATCCTGCCTGGAAAAATCCCGCCGTCGAAACCCGATATCCGAAAACTGGCCTATTCCGGACATCATCCGGAAACTGACACATTTCGGACGCCATCCGGACCTCTTACCCGGAAAAAACTCTTCCAGATCTCTTACCCGGAAAACACACAATCCAGACAGTGAAGAACAATGAGAACCCAACATTTCAAAATCGATCCTTGACCGCGGTAAAAAGGCTAAAACTCAGTTCTACAATCATTTAGGTGGACATTTTGGTCCTACACAACTAATCGGTTTATGCATATCCCTTAATCTCCTAAACTAACCACAACCTCAGAATATTCTTGTGAGGGATAACCCAATGAGATATGAGGTGTTTATCAAGACTCACAAACCCAAAACAATACAGAAATCGAACATGAACCAAATCAGAGGGAGGAAATCGAGGTTTACCTTTGGTGAAGAACTCCTAGTCGATCTCTCGATTTCTTCTTCCTTCTCTGCACTCTCGATTTCAGCTGCAAAATCATCAAATGATTTCTTTCTAGGGATTGCTCCCCTTTATATATCTTTCATGAATTACAAATTGATCCTTCCCCCTTTTACATGTTTTAAGCTTTGATCACAAACTTCATCAAACTTTTATATTCAAGGAACAACTGTTACAACATTCCCCCCTTAAAAGAATTCCATCCCCGGAATTCCTTGGTCGAAAAGATGCGAGTACTTGGCCCTCATCTCACATTCCACTTCCCAAGTCGCTTCTTGACCCTTGTGAAATCGCCAATGCACCTTTACTAGATTAATCTCCTTGTTCCTCAACTTCTTCACTTTACGGTTCATAATTGCTTCGGGCTCTTCTACAAAGTTTAGTTTCTCATTCACTCTCACGTCTTTCAGCGGCACGGCCTTATCCACGTCCGCCAGACACTTCCTCAAGTTAGAAACGTGAAACGTGTTGGTTCCATATGCTCAAGAATGATTATAAAATAATATTTTCGGTAATATATGATCCTATAAGGTCACACCATATAGCAAGTAGACACCGAATTGATATTTATAAGAATTCGATTCTCGATAAATATTAATTATTTCTTGAAAATATTATTGAATATTATTCATAATATTAGATGCAAATGAAATATTCTAGTTTATTAAATAATATGATGGACTCATATGAAACTAGAATTAAAAGGAGGGACTTAAATGATAAAGTTTAAAATAGTGAAAATTGTGTTTTAACTATTTTAATACTTGGAGGGTTAAAAGGAAATATTGCATGAGAGACTCAAACCTCATTGGACCTTTTTGTGGTCCAATAGGAGTTGCATGTGGTCTTGTGCTTTTGAATTAAAAGAGAGAACATTTATTTTTAGACTACATAACAACCAAGCAATTCTCTCTCCCTCCTCTCTCCATTTTCGGCCGAAATTAACACACACAAGGTGTGTGTGTGTTTTGTTCTTCTTCTCAATTCAAGTCTATTGTAGTCTTGAACAAGAAGTGGTCTTTTGCATCTTTACACAAGGAAGTACTAGCATACTCAAGGTGTTGGAGCTTGCTTGGTGGACTTCTCTAGAGGAATTCTTCTTGAGTTCTTGCCATCTTCATCCATCATACTAGAAGGTTTTTATCAAAGGACTTCAAAAGTTGTAATTTCTACAAACCCCCTATGTATGGTTTTAATCCTTCATGTTCATACAAATGGATCCTTGGTGGGTATTAAAATGTTTTTAATGTTGTTCAAAATTTTAAGCTTCCGTTGCATTTTTTATGATTCTGGAAATCATGTTTAGAACAAAACCCAACAAGTGGTATCAGAGCCACTTTTGCATGCTTGTTAAGATTTCTTGTTTATATGAAAAACTTGGTTTTTGGAAGCCATGGGTGATTTTTCATCTTGCATGAAGAAGTTCATTCATGGCATCTTTGGCAACTTTTTTTTGTCTATAATTGTTATTTTATGTGACCAAAATTTACATGCATTTTTGGTCATAAAAGTTGCCTTAGAAAAACAAAGTGTTTGTTTATTTTGTTGTATGTAAATGTTGTGTATAAACAAGCCAATGACCCCTAGTGATGATGTTGTGTTGTTTTGTTGAAATGGTTGTAATATTTATTTATTCATAAAAATATGTAATAGTAAATAGGCATTCTTCTTTTGTTAATTTTTGTATTTGATAGATTAATGTTAGATTAGTTTATTTATATAAAAATGTAACAAGTTTGAAGAATGAAGACTTTCAAGGAGCAAACACACACCATGGAGTCTTGAAGATTTTGCATGTATTTTGGATGTTCTTGCAAGTGGGAGCATGAAGACCCTTTTTGGTCATCTTGTCCCTTAGGAATAGACTTGACATTCTTGTTTGGTTCACAAGAATTGTCACTAGAAATTTGGCTTGGTTTATACACTTTTTGCTTTATGTTGATTATGTTTATGTTGATATTATCATGTGTGGTTGAAATAGAATTTTGCATGCTAGATAATATTTTGAACATAAAATATATCATCTTTTGGAGTTTGGCTTTTCAAAATAACATTTTAAAGTAAAATGATAAAAATGAGTTTTTAAAATAAAAGGAGTTTTATTATAAAACTCTTAAAAATTTTGTAGTAAAATGAGTTGAAATTGTGATTTTAAAACTCATCCAAACTCCATGTCTAACTAATAAAAGGTTGTTTTATTAAAAGGACTAAAATTGGTTCTATTGCGCTCAAACTCAAACTCAAACTCAAACTTAAATATAGGATATTAGTTTAAAATTGACCGCGACGAAATAGTTAATAAAATGGAGATTTTATTTTAAACTAAAAGAACCATTAAAAGAAATATATGATTTTTTAAACAATAAGTACCATGTGATATTGGATGCATGCAATAATATGGTACTATGAGTTTAAAAAATATTTTGAGGTTATAAATGGGGGTTTTTAAAACTCATTCAAACTCATAGTCTAAATTAATAAAAATGTTTATTAAGAGACTATAAATGGTTCTTAAAGTAATCAAACTCAAATGTTAATATATGATATTAGTAATTGATGACATATAATTAGTTGATAAAATTGAGATTTTATTTAAACTAATGAGAACCATTTGATGAGAAATAAGTTTCTAATTAAAAGGGTACCATGTATTATTGAATGCTTACAAAATCACATGACACTAAAATGTTTTCAAAACTAGAATTGTAAAACATATAAATCCATTTACAAATGCAAGTCTATGTCGTCCTTTTGAGAAGCACTCAATACGTCACTATGACACCCTCGTGGGATAAAGGTCACCTAACCACTTGGATGGTCTTGAGATGGATGAGGTAATTCTTATGTCCTTGTGGGAAAAAGGTCACCTAACCGCATGGATGTGAGTTTCACACGTTGTCTCAAGTAGGATGACTTGATAGGGAATCTTATGTGATAAAGGTCACCTAAGCATTAGAAACCCAAGGCATAGATGGGATCAAACATGCTAATTAACAAAACGTTGTTAAGGATCCCATAAAACTAGGAATTACATTTGGATGTAATTGGTAAACGTTACCTACCGTGTTGGATTAAATGGATGGGACAAAGGTCATCTAACTGTTTCTTTTGTTTTGCAACGTTGGATCCTAGATTATATGCAAATTAATGTTTTTAGAAAATGAAAGGGTAATTAATTTGCTTAATAATTAATATTGAAAATACTATATTAACTTTGTTAAGTTTTTGTAGATGGCCCAAAATGCAAACACTATGATTGACACACCCCTGGGAGCTTTTCTTAACATAGAAAAGTTAACCACTCAAAACTTCCCGAGTTGGTTTCACAGATTGAGACACGTTCTCAGAAGTGAACGCAAATCATACGTACTTTTCGTACCTCTTCCTCAAGAACCTCCTCTTACGTTTATAGAAGCTCACAATGCCTACGTTTATAGAATCTCACAATGCCTGGTTGAAACATAATGATGATTCAATCGATGTATCACATCTTATGCTTGAAACCATGGTTCCATCCTTACAAGAAAGAATGGAAACGTTTACACTAAGGGCATTTGACATGGTAAACCGTTTACGGGAATATTACCAAATTTACATGGTCCGTGAACGCTTCGATACTATTGGGGTACTTCACAGGACAAAGATGGAGGAAGGCCAAGATGTAAGCTCTCATATTCACAAAATGAGGACACACCTTGACTATTTGGATAGACTTGGCTACCGTTATTCCAATGGGGAAGCCATAGATGTGATCCTCAAATCTCTGACCAAAGTATTTGATGTCTTTGTTGAGAATCTGAATATAGACCTCGAGAAGATTTCAGTCCCAAAACTGCATACGATGCTAGTGACTTTTGAGAGAAATCTTCCCATGGTAACAGTTACATATGGTAGATGTGGCAACATTGGTCATGGAGGAAGAGATTGTTCTTAATGAGATGAAAGTTTTCTAATGAAGGAAAGTCCTTCAGGTATCTATATTTTAGATAGAACTTTTACCCTTCTATCTTACACTTGTGTATTTGATACTAAGTGTAGAACTCACCTTTTGTAATATGTTACAGATGATCGAGAAAGGTAAGTGACTGAAAGACAAGTAAAATGGTGATCCATATAAGCAAGGAAGCAAGATTGCGTACCAAGCTTATAGGAGATTTTATTATGAAACCATATGGCTTGTAACTGTTAAACAAGTTTGTTTCGAACAATGTTTAAATTTAGTTTGACTAAATTTCAGTCACATGTTTGTTGATTGAATGAAATTCACTTAACCGTTTTGGAAACGATTATATTCATATTCAAAATGAATTATTCTATTTCGAGAACTAGTCCTCTTAATTGAATAATAAAGTGAATCTCAAAAGCCTTCTAAAACATAGTTCTATATAAACACCATAAGACTCAAATGTGATTTGAATCAAGTCTACACATGAAATAATCAACTTAATCAAGAAAATTTAAACGCATATCTCAACTTCAAAAGTGTGGTATTTAAAAGTCAAATGAAAATGTTTTCTTTTGATATATGCGATCTTGATAAGTTGAATATAGCTCCTTTCTCTAGTTATAGAAAAAGGGAGAAAAAGGTTTTGTTAGAATTAATACATGTTGATGTATGTGGTTTTTCAAAACCTAGTCTAGACATGGTGATAGGTAATACAATATCTTCACTGAAGATTTCAAACATTGAAGTTATGTTTATGAAACATAAGCATGAAGCATTTGATGTGATTCAAGTTGTTTCAAAGTGGAGATTAAGAAAACAACTCAATAGGACCATTAAGTCTTTTCTGATATAGGAAGATGGTAACTAAACCAAGAACTCTTGGATCATCTTAGAAATTGTGTACATCCGAAAGGATTAACCGAACCTTATTAAATATGGTTCGCTCTATGATGAGTAGAAGTACTATTCCTATATAAATCCGGAATTCTGTCCTAGTTAAAGTAAACCGTACTTTTGACACCAACCAAAAGGTAGACAAGACACCTAATAAGATTTCGTATGAAATTTTTTCATCCTTATTCTTAGTTGAAGGTGTGGGTTTATGAAGCTCATGTAAGACAATAAGCTTCAAGTAAACTCGACCCAAAATCTACCAAATGCATATATTGTAGAATATACTATAAATTGTTTTATATACCGATTCTACAATCCCACAAACAATAAAATTGTTTATTGTTCCAAAGCCAAGTTCTTAAAAAGCAAGTTTTTAATGGGCAAGGTAAATGGTAGATTTAAGGAACTTGAAGGAAATCAAGAACCTCGTGCACTTATTGGTTGGCACTAGTTATGAAACAAAGGTTGTTGAAACTGAGCAATTTGATTGATCAAAAACTTAGTAAAAACACCAAGTGTTCGCAAATCTAGTGGAATCATTCAGAAATCCAAGAAATATCGATTTCTCATGACTAATGAAAAATGATGTATGATAGGTTTCTAGTAAGCCCATCAACTACTAAAGTGCTATATCAGATCCTGAATCTGGTGAGTGGCTTAGAGTCATGAACACTGAGATGCAATCCATTCATGGATCAGTACAAGTATCACAAAGCTGGAATCTTCATTTTGACAGGAAAATTAAAAGTTTAATTTTTCACCAAAATAAAAGATGACTCATGCATTTACTAAGAAGCTAGTGGGAGCACAGTAAAATTCCTAATGTAGTATGTGCAAGACATACTAGTATTTGGAAATTAACTTTCCGACTTAGCAAAACATCATGTTTTGGCTCGGACAGTATTTCCTTAATAAAAGACTTAGAAAAGGCAAATTTTGTTCATGAAATAAATATCTTTAGAGTTAGATCAAGACGACTTATAGGTTTAAGTCAAAAGTGCATATGTTGACATAATCTTGAAAGGTTCAAGATGCAAGGCTCTAAAGGTAGTTTCTTGCAAGTATGATATGGCATCATTTTGAGCATGTCTCAATGTTCTAGCACAAAGGCTGAGCTAGATAAAATGATTAGTATTCCATATGCTTCGGCAATTGGATCTATCATATATGCCATGACATGCACTAGATCGAGTGTGTCATAATGCTTTAGAGCATTAGAAGAAGATACCAACGAAATACGAGGGAAGGTCATTGGATGATTATAAAGAACATTTTAAGGTACTTACGAAGAACCAAGGAAGTGTTCCTTAATTGAGGGTTGGAAGAAGATCATAGCAAAGTGTTACACTGATGATAGCTTCTACAAAGATCGAGAAGGTTCTCGACCACAAAAGGGGAATGTCTTCATTTTAAATGAAAAAGTAGTTCGTTTGAAAAGGTTCCAAGCGAAGGTAAATTGCATAATACACTACAAAATAAGAATACAATGCTGCTTTAGAAGCTGCAAAAGGAAAGATGCTTGGATGAAAGAGTTCATTGAAAAGCTAGGTAGATGCCTCCCATTCAGGATCACCTAGAAATCTTTTATGACAATGTGGGTGCCATTACTCAAGCTAATGGACCCTATGTCACATCAGAGTACCAAGCATCTACTCCAAACATTTAACTATATTCGGAATAAAGTTAAAGATGGAGATGTTAGTATTCACAAAGTTTACACAAATCAAGTTTCTGGATGGACCCATTCACGAAGCTCCTTTTCATAAGCTAAACTTGAAGGGTCATGTTTGAACAATAGGACTTCGTTATTCTAGATATGGGATTTGATTTGAATTTAGTATTTGGATATTGGAACAAGTAAAGCAACAAGTATAGTATTTAGTTAGATATATAGAATATGATCTTTTCATACTCGTTGTGTTCTATATTAGCATGTTTAAATCCTTGAATAAATTAGTTATTCTAAATGTCCATAGTCGATCATAGTTGTGGGAGCAACTATGAAGTAAGACTAATATGAATTGGATTGGTTGACTTTTAAGAGTAAAAGTGGCAAAGTGTTGCAACCAAGTTCATAGGTACTTGTTAGGGAACAAGTATTGGACTGACCCGCTTCAAGATCACCTCATGGATCGTCGTCATAAGTGAGTCTTGAATAAAGGTAGTATCTTTGTATCCTTCGACCTAAGATGCATATGTGGGACTCAAGTATAGGGAGTGTTATGCTTTGAAATGGTTAACCGTTGTTCTTGAAAAGGCAGCTATAAAGGCCATTATTGGGCATGGCATGAACTACATAAGAGGCGTATGTAGTCAAGATGGGATTTGTTTCTCTAAATATGTTAAGAGTGAGACATCTAAGGGGCCTTACCAAAAGTTGAACAATAGATGAGAATGATAGTGATCCATGTCTCATGTTCAACATGATGTCCAAACAAAGGGATAACTGATACCACATCTAATGCATCAATTGAAGTTATGAGCTTGTGGGAATCGGATGTTGTTGAATGGCATTTACAGTCATATATTGCTGGGGGCAGTGAGATGTTGCTAGACGTCCACCACTGTCTATATCATTCCATAATACAATCTTGAGCAAGTGGGAGATTGTTGGTTCCATATGCTCAAGAATGATTATAAAATAATATTGTCGGTAATATATGATCCTATAGGGTCACACCATATAGCAAGTAGACACCGAATTGATATTTATAAGAATTCGATTCTCGATAAATATTAATTATTTCTTGAAAATATTATTGAATATGATTCATAATATTAGATGCAAATGAAATATTCTAGTTTATTAAATAATATGATGGACTCATATGAAACTAGAATTAAAAGGAGGGACTTAAGTGATAAAGTTTAAAATAGTGAAAATTGTGTTTTAACTATTTTAATACTTGGAGGGTTAAAAGGAAATATTGCATGAGAGACTCAAACCTCATTGGACCTTTTTGTGGGCCAATAGGAGTTGCATGTGGTCTTGTGCTTTTGAATTAAAAGAGAGAACATTTATTTTTAGACTACATAACAACCAAGCAATTCTCTCTCCCTCCTCTCTCTATTTTCGGCCGAAATTAACACACACAAGGTGTGTGTGTTTTGTTCTTCTTCTCAATTCAAGTCTATTGTAGTCTTGAACAAGAAGTGGTCTTTTGCATCTTTACTCAAGGAAGTACTAGCATACTCAAGGTGTTGGAGCTTGCTTGGTGGACTTCTCTAGAGGAATTCTTCTTGAGTTCTTGCCATCTTCATCCATCATACTAGAAGGTTTTATCAAAGGACTTCAAAGGTTGTAATTTCTACAAACCCCCTATGTATGGTTTTAATCCTTCATGTTCATGCAAATGGATCCTTGGTGGGTATTAAAATGTTTTTAATGTTGTTCAAATTTTTAAGCTTCCATTGCATTTTTTATGATTCTTGAAATCATGTTTTGAACAAAACCCAACAAAACGCATTGTGAATGCCCTGCAACTCACCGGGCAAATTCAACCTATACGCCACTTCTCCAATCCACTCCGTGATTTCAAACGGTCCGATGTAGCGTGGACTTAGCTTTCCTCGCTTCCCAAAACGAACAACTCCCTTCCATGGAGATATCTTTAACATCACATTATCTCCGACCTGAAACTCTATGTCCTTCCGCCTTCTATCTGCATAACTCTTTTGTCGGTCATGAGCGGCCTTCAACCTCCCTTGCACCTGGACTATCTTGTCCGAGGTGATTTGTACAATCTTTGGTCCTGCCAGCTACCTTTCCCCGACCTCATTCCAACACAAAGGTGTTCGACATTTTCTACCGTAGAGCACCACATAAGGCGATGCCTTGATACTCGAGTGATAGTTGTTGTTGTAGGTGAACTCGATTAACAGCAAGTGTTTTAGGGCACAAGCCCTTAACATATCCTCCAATTTTTGGATCATCCGCTCGCTTTGACCGTCGGTCTGAGGATGATACGCGGTACTCATCTTAATCTGCGACCCCATTTCTCTCTGGAAGCTTCTCCAAATGCAGAGGTGAATCTGCTATCTCGATCCGACACTATTGATGATGGCACACCATGACGGGTCACTATTTCATCAATGTACAGCTTCGCTAATCTTTCCAACGGGTATGTTTCCTTCATGGGTAAGAAGTGCGCCGATTTAGTAAGTCGATCCACGATCATCCATATCGCGTCATAACCCTTTGGGGTCTTAGGCAAGTGAGTCACGAAGTCCATCGTGGTCTGGTCTCACTTCCACATCGGTATTTCTAAAGGCTGAAGTTTCCCATATGGCCCCTGATGTTCGATCTTCACCCGTAAACACGTCATACACCTTTCCACTAAATTAGCTATGTCTTTCTTCATTCCAAGCCACCAATAATCCTGACGTAGATCCCCATACATCTTATTAGTTCCTGGATGGATAGAATACTTCGACTTGTGTGCTTCTTCCAATATCACGCTCCTAAGCTCTCCGATCTTCGGACCCCAGACCCGACCGTTGAAACATTTCAATCCCCGACTATCCTCCACTAAAGAGGTTGCTTGTCCTACCATCCTTTCTTTCTTAAGATTCTCTGTTGCTAACGCTTCAGCTTGACATTTCTTTATCTCGACCAATAAATTAAACGTCACATCGGCCCTCATTGCTACGATCATTGGGGTCTCATTCCTTTCCTTCCGACTCAAAGCGTCGGCCACCACATTGGCCTTCCCTGGGTGATACTCTATCTTGCAATCGTAGTCTGTCGACAACTCGATCCACCCTCTTTGGCACATGTCCAAGTCCTTTTGCTCAAAGAGATGACAAAGGCTCTTGCAATCATAACCATGACTTTGTAAAAAATATGTCTATATTTGTTTCTTATAGTTAAATGGTGCCACCGTTTGAAAAATAAATTGGGTCCGCCCCTGGTCTTTGACCATATTGTCAAATTTATGGCCAAATGAAGCTAATTTTTTGTGGTTAAAAGAAAATTATTTATCGTCACAAAAACTTGTTAAACGTGTCCAAAAGACAAGGTGTTAATGGCCATGTTTTAGTTATCTTGTGTCATCAAAAGGTAACCAATAGCCACGGTTTTACGAATTAAGCATAACTATACGTCATGAATTGACAACGATTAGTATGAAATTTGTGTAACTAAAAGTATAGTTAAGGCCACGTTTAAAATGAGCGGATAAAAGGTAACCAATAGTCACGTTTCAAACAATTCAGTTCATGTGACTAATAGTTGTCTTTAGGAACCTTAGCAGGCTTTCCATCATACGGTATATTACTTTTTGTAGGTTCCACATCGATTATCTAGTGAGTATGAATTTCATCTAGTACAAAATTGAACCAAGTAAGTCATTTCAGAAATGTTAACAACCCTTGATATCATAATTTTAATTCTTGAGGAACCGACCAACAACTGTTTCAGCTTCCATCTTCAACACGGTTGTAAAATAAGCACCTTAAGGATTATTCCATGCACCTACCAATACCATCCTTCATCTTAACCATAATTCCTCGGGCTGCCCTTCACCTCAACTATGTAGGAAACCAAACTTATAGAGACTTAAAGTACTCTGCAAGCCAAGAAAAACATTATGAAATTTGCAAAAACGTTAAGTTGCATAATATAGCAATTCTGATCTCTACTATGATGAAAGGGAAGGATTTTCAAACTGCTATATAGATGATTGGCCAACGGGTCAATAGCGATGTGAAGCAGCATCTAAGAAGGGAAGAAAACCTCTGATTCGAGATTCAATTGAATAAATTTGATGTTCCAAGGTTTCGAATGACTGAAATAATATGATATTAGATAGTTTAAATTACTGAAATCAATAGAAGATAAAGATATTATGTTAAATCATAATTACAAATGTTAACACACCGATTGCAACGCAAACCTTGTTCTTGAACTTTTATTCCATGATCCACGGTCACTAGGAATGGATTTCATTTTAGGTTGATGGGAAACCATAAATCAGTTGAATGTATATGTTAGGGATGGATGTGGATTTTTTTCCCCAATTTCTCATATGGATTATGTAATTTTGTAATATTAATAATTTCTATTTTCTATTTTAATTTACTAAATTATTATATCTTATATTGTTTTCAATACGCTTGTCATTAATAGTTAATGTTATTTAATTATGATTTAAATTGAATTTAATATTATGATATAATATTTGTAGAAAATGTCTACAATTCAATTTTATATTACGTCATGTTATTTCCTAATACTTTTTTGGATAAGGTTCATCTAGGCTTTGTCTAGACTACATCCTTGGCAATTTGGAAATAAACAAACAAAGCGGTCGTCTGAAACTAAGTTTGACCACATAATGCTGACGCCTGAACTCGAACCCAGGGTGGATGGGATATTCCACCACATCCCAAGCCCTTGTCAACACGCCACCACCCTCGTGGTTTATTCCCTAATACTTTGAATATTACTATATTATGATTTCTTTTACTTTTAAAATTTGTTGAATATTTTTATATCTAATGAAAATTTACGTTATTAATTATTTTGGAATAATTATGTATGATCAACAATCAATACAAGTTTATATTTTCTTAGGGTTGTTTAGTTTGTAGAATAAAATTTGATGGAATTGGAATTCATTAAACGAATTTGATTTTGAAAAAATTTGAATGAAATTGGACCATGCGTTTGGTTGTTAGGAATTAGATTATTCAATTCTTTCACTTAAATCAAGGAATGATGAATTTCTTAATTTGTGGAATTCAAAAAATTCCATTATTTTCATTATGTAAACCAAACATAAGATTTAGAATTTGGTCAAAGAAATTATCCATTTCAATTCCTTCAAAATCCATGAACCAAATGTTGATTCAAACCCTCAGTGATTTGATAATGACTCTGAGAAACACTTAGTTAAATTGTAAGTAGACAATATGTATTAATGTTTGGTCATCAAAGAAAATATACTAAGTCTGTTTAGTATCGCTGATGAAAAACATACGCTTTAAATTTATACTTCAGCGATCGGTACATCAGTGAGCCCTGAGCATGTTCAGTCTCACTGATGATCGCTGATAACTCACGTCAACTATGTTCCACGCTGAAGTTTAAGATCAAGCCAAATAACCAGCGACTAAGTCTACTAGTGACCTGATGCGGATATCAGCGAAGCCAAGACTTGTCCATCCCACGTGAAGTTTCAAGTAGAAGACTTCAACGAACATTGAACTTTACCATTCGCTGATAAAGAATCATTCAGCAAACGCTGATCATGAAGCCTCCTCTACAAGCAACTTTTGTTTTATCCCCTTGCACACCTCCGTACGATTTTGTCAGAACGGACATCCCTTTTATCCAGAATCGTACAACCAACTCTGCTACTACACTGTTCATCATGCGGCCACTAGGTTGTCTACTGAAGTCAAATCATGCAACCAATCAGAGGCTGTCACGTGTAAAGGTATACTGACATGCATTAAATGCATTCAGTATATAAAGGAAAGCCTACTTCATTTTGAAGTGCTCGACCATTTCCTCTCTCGCTGAACTACTGTGTGAAAGAAAAATTATCCTTAGTTTTTCTTAATCTCCTTTGTCTCTTATTTCTAGTGCAAGAACTCTTAGTGTTTTCATAGTTTGTTTAGATTAGGTTTATTCCTTAATCTTGTTCCGCAACAAACTGTAAATTGTTTGATACATATCAATAAACAATTTAGAAAGATAAAAATCGTGTGTTTGTATTCAACCCCCCCCCCCCCCCCCCCCTTCTACAAACTTGTATAACCCCTTTGGGACCAACTAGTGGTATCAGAGCAGTTTTTTTAATCTAATAAACAAGATCTTACTTATACTATCTCTTTTTCTCTTCCTTGCTATTCTTCATTATGGCACACTCCACAAATACAAACTATATCGATAATGACTCTCTTACCAAACCCCATGGATTTAGAAAAGATAATTTCAATCTTTGGAAGAATAGGATGATGCTCTTCTTGGAAGGTGTAGATCACACTATACTTTACTATATTGAAAATGGACCATATGTTCCTTTCATTATAGACCCTGCTATTCTAGCCACTGCTACTAGAGCTGCCATCCCTGAACAAATCATTCCCAGAGAAGTTAACATGTGGACTGATGAAGACAAGAAGAAGGTGGCCATCGATACTAAGGCCAGATCTATCATCTCAATGGCTCTTCCTGATGAAGTCTACCACTCCTTCATGAACATAAAGAGTTCCAAAGCCATGTGGGACACTATATGTGTTCAATATGAAGGTACTACTGAAGTCCAGGATTCGGGAAAGATCAACCTGGTAAGACAGTACGAAAGTTTCATCTGTGGTAAGAATGAAACCCTCTCTGAAATACATCAACGGTTTAACTGTTTAATCATTGATTTAAAAACTGTTGGTAAGGAATATTCTAATTTTGAGATCCTGACAAAGTTTCTGGAAAGTCTTCCTGAAAGCTGGGACAATTATTCCATGTGTCTTAAGCTCTCTAAGGATTTTAAATTCATGACCCTCTCTACCTTATTTGGCACTATGCTCAATCATGAGCAGTCGTGTCTACTTAAGAAAAATCTTGTAAAAGATTCCAAAATCACACATGTTGCTTTATTCTCTTCAGAGTTGGTGCCCACTCAGCGTTCTACTGTCACAATCATTGAGATCGAGTCTAACTCTGATGATTCATCAACCGCTGATCCTTCAGAACTTGATGAATCTCTGGCACTCCTGACTAATTCTTTCTGGAGATTCGCCAGAAAGAGTAACTTCAGAAGAAAAAAACCTCTTTCCCTCACTGACAAGCCTAAATCTTCAACTCCTGTAGATAAAGTCACTGCTACCTGCTTTAACTGTGAAAAAGTAGGACACTTTGCTAGTGAATGCATGTCAAAGAAAGTCTTCAAACATTCATCTACTTCCTACAAGAAATCCTCTAACCCCAGGGCTAGAGATGACAAATACCAGAAGCTGAAAGAAAAATATCAAAAGTTGAAAGGCTTCAAAAAGAAAGAAAAATGTATGATCGTTGAAGATCATGACTAGGCTTCTTCTGATGAAGAATCATCTGACTCTGAAGATGATGAGGCCAACCTCTGCCTCATGGCTCAACTAGAAGAAGAGGAAGAAAAAGTTGAAATTCCCTCTACTTCTACATCTGTGAGTTCCAGATTAGTGCATACACAATGAAATCAATAGAATAGATAACAAATCAATATGATTTCAACTGGTCATCCATATCACTTTGATTAATTTTCAGAGAATTACAATGTGAATGATAAAGATGATAATGACGATTAACCTATTTTCTAAACAAAATAAGCTATTTATACTTAGGGCCTAAACTAGCAAGCCCATGGCCCATTTAAACATTTAAGCCCAAATAACAATAATTACAAAGTAAACCCTTTAACTTCTATTCAACATTAAATAGCCCTAACAACATCTACCTCTCAGGTATCAAATTCTTTCACTGATACTTCCACTTCAGCCGATAATAACGCTAATAAGCTTCGAGCCATTGACCTATTGACTGTTGATTTATATGATGCCATGAATGGCAAGACCAAAGCTGAAAAACTAAATCTAGATTTAGCTGAACAACTTAAAAATTGTCAGCTGAAAATTCAAGAGTTTTCAAACGTAGAAAATAATCTAAAAGATCAGGTCTACTTAAATCAAATCATCAGTATTGAGAGAGAAGAAGCTATCGCTGCATTAAAGGCTGAAAAGGCTACTGTTGAAGGATTGGTGTAAATCCTCAACAACGATTACTGAGATAATTGGTGCTCGGATTCCCTTGAGTGACAAACGTGGTCTCGGTTATAAAGCTGACATTGAGGAACCAACTACTGATCGTTCCATGCTTAAGTTTGGAATGTTCGTGTCATCTATCCCTGACACCTCTTCGTCTCAGTGTTCATCTTCTAAAACTCCCATCCCTGAGGAAATTTCTACCTTAATTTCTAAAGGTAAAGAAAAAAAAATTAATCAAAAACCTCAGAAGGGTACCAATGTACCAAAGCTGAAAGTCTCAAAACCTTCAGCAAGTCATCCCTCTACCTCTAAGAATAAGATCCCTGAATTCGTGCAGCGATCTACTCCTAAAATCAGAGTGAATGTAAATGGTAAGAAATATGAAGAACTGATAGTTCCTCCAATTTCCAATGCCAAAGGTATTCTTGGTGCTGGCCCTGCTAATTTAAAAATCTCTGCTAAGCATGCAAATGGTTCTAAAGCTACTTTTAGCTATAGGAAATGTTATCACCGTGGACTTACCGATCATATTTCTAGTAAGTGCCCCACATCCACCAAAGCTGAGAAATTAGCAAAGGTGAAGATCACTGCCTCCAAGGCAAAGAAGACCAATCCTGGTGTAAATCAGGTTAAGGTGAAAACAACCACTGAGGTTAAGAAATTGACCAAAGTGCAGACTATTTCTGAAGCTGAATCTTCAAATGCTGCGAAGATTGCTGAACCTTCCACTTCCTCTACCACCACTAACAAATGTCGACCCATAGTAAAATGGGTACCCAAATCAAATTAATCTTCCTTTGTTTGAAGATCCTGAAGGGTATCTGGTATCTTGATAGTGGATGCTCTAGACATATGACTGGCAAAAAGAACCTGCTCGATGAGTACAAGGAAGAGAAAGGTCCCTCTGTGACCTTTAGTGGAAATGGAAAAGGCTATACCCAAGGGTTTGGTGTAGTCTCTAATGGTGCAACAACCTTCAGAAGAGTCGCATATGTTGAAGGGCTGAAGCACAATCTTCTAAACATCAGTCAACTATGTGACAAGGACTACAAAGTGTGTTTCACTAAGGAATACTGCTTTGTCACTGACAAAAAGGAGAAAGTCGCTCTCAGCGGATACCGTTTAGTAATTGTTTATATTATAAACATGGACTCGACAACCACTGAGAACTCCTGTTTCAAATCCTCATCTGATGTCAACTGGCTATGGCATAAGAGGCTCTCTCATCTCAACATTCATACGCTAACGAATCTCTATGTTCAGCGTGTGAAAAAGGGAAACAGACCAAAGCAAGCTTCAAGTCAAAGCAAGTTTTCTCAGTGTCATCTCCTCTTCAACTTCTTCACATGGATTTGTTTGGTCCTGTCAACAAACAATCTATCGCTGGAAAGAAATATACACTGGTCATTGTTGATGAATTCTCTCGCTACACCTGGGTTATGTTCCTCCATTCTAAGAGTGACACCCCTGAAGAACTTATCTCTTTTGTCAGGAAAATGGAAGTCCTGAACAATATGACAGTTCACTCAATAAGACATGATCATGGGACTGAATTCAAAAACAGTTCCCTTAAAAATTTCTTTGAAAGTAAGGGTATTTCTCACAACTTTTCTTTAGTGAGAACACTGCAACAAAATGGAGTCGCTGAAAGAAGAAATCGAACGATCATCGAAGCTGCACGTTCAATGCTCAGCGATTCTCATCTACCTTCTCAGTTCTGGGCAGAAGCTGTCAACACTGCTTGTTTTACTCAAAACACGTCACTGATTGTCAAAAGATTCAAGAAAACAACCTATGAACTTTTCCATGGGAGAAAGCCTTCTGTTAGCTTTCTTCACATCTTTGGATGTCAGTGTTTCATACTGAACAACAGAGATGCCCTAGGAAAGTTTGATCCCAAGGCTGATGATGAAATATTTCTTGGATATTCTTCAATCTCTAAAGCCTTCAGAGTCTTCAATCATAGAAGACAAACTGTAGAAGAAACAATACACGTCACTTTTGACGAATCCCGTTCAGCGAATTCAAGACCTTCTGCTGATACAGAAGAACTGAATCAATGGATGTTTTCTCATCTTGGGGATTCAAAAAATATTCCTAACCCTTAGGTCAACATCCCTACCGCTGATGATGATCCTACTATCATCCCAAGCATGCAGACAAGTGAAGCTGAATTGTCATGGGTTTCAGTTGTTCCTCTCAACACTATACCTGCTTCTGAACCATCTACCTCAGATAACCCATCTAGTTCTCAGCAATCAATGAATGAAATGACATCTGAACCTCTTCCTCTTTTTCCTGAAATTCCTGAAGTTGTTGAAGCCTCTTCTTCAGCTCCACCAGAAGTTCAAATTGTGTGAACAAATCATGCTCCTGCTCAGCAATGGACAATTAATCACCCAATTGATCAGATTCTTGGTGATCCAAATGCTGGTGTTCAGACTCGACGAGGTTCAGGTAACATTTGTCTATTTGTTAACTTTATTTCTCTGATTGAACCAAAGAAAACAGATGATGCCCTCAGAGATCCAAACTGGGTCAGCGTTATGCAAGAAGAGATGACAGAATTTGAAAGAAACAAAGTTTGGAATCTCGTTGCAAGACCATCTGACAAGTCAGTGATAGGCACTAAGTGGGTTTATCGAAACAAGTTGGATGAACATGGAACTGTAACCCGCAACAAGGCTCGTCTTGTTTCTCAGGGATACAGACAAGAGGTAGGCATAGAATACGACGAAACATTTGCCCCACTGGCAAGACTCGAAGCAATTCGACATGGCATACTACTCAGGTCATCCAGATATCCACAACTTCTCCGACCCACCTACAGGTATCCTAAACACTTCTCTCTCTGGACCCCCAACTTCTGAGCTTTCTGTTGTTCATAAGTTCATTTATGTTACAGGTCCTAACTTGGGCACAATCAGCAACTCCCTTAAGGAGATCGCTGAAAAATTGCAAAGTCTCACCACCACCATCACCAACACCAACAACTCCACAGCGGTTACAAATAATAGGGAGACGCTGAAGAAAATCGTCGACGTTGTCAAAGACAAAGCTGAGAACGCTAACGTCACCAAGCTTGATGGTGGTGTGAACACTGTGAAGCAAGCCATCATCAACAACACTTCTACCATATCAACTCTCAACACCACAAACAAAGACCTATCCTCCAACTTCTCAAACCTGTCCAGCGAAGTCACAACGCTGAAGATAGATGTCTCAAATATTAAGGGGGAGATGACGTCCCTGAAAGGTGAGGTGAGCAGTCTCGCTCATAAATTCGACACCTCCAACGACTTGCTCAACAGTATCCTGCAGCGCCTAGATGCTCCCACGGCCCCCCTATCACATTTCTCTCAGGCTGATAGAGAGAAGATGGAGTTGGTCGTGGACTTCATCGTGAAGACAAACCCTGATATGTCTGGCCTGGAAGTGTAACGTCCCAAAAATTACAAGAAAATTTAAATTTTTAAATAAACAATTCATTTATAACAACTCATTAAATGAATCCCAACGTTTCGTTTGCAAACTCATAATTAATATCTTCATAATAAAACCCAGCGGAATAAACGTTTAATTATTAAAAATCATAAAGCAACCAGCTCTCCTCGCGCGCCAGTGTGTACTTGTCACACCTTGGAGCCGCTCGGACCTGAAACCACAGTTTATTGGGAAAGGGTAAGCACGAAGCTTAGTGAATTCCAACACATGCGCAGATAGGAATTATATACACATCACCCCTATCCGCACATAAGCAACAACATCACAATTACATAAAACGAGTAAACATCTACAAGTAATTATGTATCCAACACCTCGGTCCCACCGAATTGTAATGTAACACACTCGTCACACCGAGTTCCCACAACGTTCCTTTCCACTTCCTCGGTCCCACCGAATGGTAATGTAACACACTCGTCACACCGAGTTCCCACAACGTTTCTTTCCACTTCCTCGGTCCCACCGAATTGTAATGTAAAACATTTATACTAAGCATTCAAACCAATCAAATATTACACACCACAAACAACTAGTTCACACCACAAAGACAGTAGTACATACAAACTATTATGACATGCATACAACCCCTAACTACACAGTGAGAGAACTCACATCGAATGCGCGCCCAGCTTAATAACACAATTCAAGCTTCACAATTACGGTCACTTCCCAGCACCTAAATGCATGTTAAAACGTGTCAATACGAGACCCGGACCCTATGACACGACACACGCTTAAACCGTCACTAAAACTAAATTCCGTTCACCCAAAACAGGTCTGTTCGGGACCTGTTTCGACCCCTTTAAACCCAGAAAATTCCCAATATTATTTCATGACCAGAAAGTACTCTGAGTTAGGGTTCCAAGGACATATTATACGCCTCCTAACGATTTTTCTACAATTTACTACGGATTTTACAAAAACAGTTTCCGGAACAGAGAAATTCAGCACCTTTCAGTATAAAACGACAAATCGACCCATGCTACGTCCAGAACTGGGTTTTGCACAAAACACAGAAACGTTTCTAGACTCAAAAAGGGAACTTTTGACACCGGTTTCACCCCAAACCGAGTTACGAGCAGAAAGTTATGATTTTCGCAAGATCAAGGCAGATTCCAGAAGTTTTCACATGAAATGACGAAACACCGAACTTGCGACCACTTTTTCGTCCAGCTAGAGACCGAACCAGTTTTCCGCTAAAACACGGAAAACGTGCCCGACCCTGAACTTGAACCGTGGGCGCCAGTTTCGGCTCAAACGGAGTTACGACGGAAAAGTTATAGCCGTCGTAAAAACAGTGGCTGCACCATTTTCCACATGAATTGATGATTATAAAAACGACGGTTTTATCGAATCGGCTTAATCGATTAAGTCATGGTTTAAAGGGCTCTACTGATTATTAACAGGTCACGGCCACGCACCACCCACTGCCACCTCCGGCAGTGGTGGTCGCCGGCGGCAGCCGGCGGCGGTTCTTCGACGAAACAAGTAAAACGAACCGCAACCACCGCGAAAACTCTACTCTCTCGACCGATTGTCCGCATGCACCCACTCCCAGCGCACACAACCACCACCACCCGACACCCAGCCACCACAGTGGCGGCGCGCGGCGGCGGCGGCGGCGTCGCCGCTGATTGTCTCACCGGAAAATAAGAGAAGGAACGGAAAAGAGAGTTACCTTACGCCGGCGGCGATGGCGCATCCGCAGCACCTGGTCCCGACCTTTCTTCCTCCTCTCGACTCCTCCGGCGAGCTCCCGGCGGCAGCAGCGGCGGCAACAGGCGATCTCCGGCGGCTTCTCCCTCCACTCTCGATCTCTCTCGCTCTCTCTACTTCTCTCTCTCGCGAATCTCTGTCTCGCTTCTTCTTGCTCACGGCCATTCCAAGAAAGAAAATGGGAAGGAGAATACTAGGGTTTTAGGTTTCTTGGTTGTTGCAGTTGATGGCCGTGAACGACCCCAAAAAAAAGGAAAAGGACGAGGGACAAAGAGAGGGCTCGGCCCATGCACAAATCTTGGGTAAAAATGCATATATGGTCCCTTCACTTTCCAATACTTTGATATTAAACCCCAACAGTTAAGATTTACCATTTGGTTCTTATCTCCTAATCCCGTTAAATAATTTCGCTTAATAAAATAAATAATTAATTAATTAATTAAAACGCATATCGGGACACGGGCTTTACAACTCTCCCCCACTTGAATTAGACTTCGTCCCCGAAGTCTACGTCCGCAAACAGCTCCTAATAACTCTCTGGCATTTGATGATATCCCAAACTCAATCCACTTTCAAGCTTTAACCATTCTAAAGCTGCTCACAGTATACCCTACAGGATACTCGACTACGATCATTCCTACCCTTAACTGTCGATTAACTTCCACGAATTCTAATAGACTCCAAAGATTTTTAATAAGTTATATTAACAAAACATCGACCCCCTGCCGAACATCGGTCCAACCGATTACAATAATAAACATCGGCCACCCGCCGAACATCGGCCCAACCGATTACAATAACAAACATCGGCCACCCGCCGAACATCGGTCCAACCGATTACAATAACAAACATCGGCCACCCGCCGAACATCGGTCCAACCGATTACAATAATAAACATAAGCGTGGTATTATCCTAGACACTAACACAAATAGATATCCCCCACAATCAAGTCAACTAACACACACGTAGGTCATTCCCTTAACCGATACTACTCGGCCTGCATTACCAACACGCGTGGAATACCCAACCTCCCACCGTCGACGTATCCCCCACACTCGCTCTACAAAGCTAATTCAGCTGAACCGAGGATACACCCTGACGCCTACCTCTCATGTAACGCCTCAGGGCCCCTCACATCGGAATTACCTCTCAGGTAAGTGCCCACAACTATATCCTCCTAGCACCTACTAGAAAGCCTAGGCTATAACATCTGAACACCGGGGCCTCACCCCGAGATACCCAACCGACCACTACCAGCGACTGACTAACGTGCCTAAGGATCCAAAGCAAAACAGCCTACCCACAAGTGCCTATCCCGGATTGTCTCCCTCACCCAAACGTGTAAATACTCGACGTGCAATGAATGCCAAGCGATGCGACAAAACAATTCATCAACAAGACTCCACCTCGAGTCATTAAAACCGGGCAATTAGCCCATGACTAACTCCAAGTCAAAACCGAGCAAAATGCTCCACGCTTGCTAGACCCATAGGTCGGAAAATGCGTTTAGACAAAGTTTAAGCTAGCAATACTCTGAAATCAACCTTAGTCCCAGACTCAACACGGGTTAAACAAAAGAGTTTTCCAAAAGGACTCACACCCTTAAAACTCTCGAAATGACACATGACACTTAAAAGCACATTTCCCCAAATGGTTTACAAAATCATTTACAAAATATTTTCAACATCCGGATTTTCATCTCAACAAGATCGTATGTAATAAAACTACTATTACCTGATCAATAGTTACGCAAAACTGGACACGCTCGTCCCACATAGGAAAATCATGTTGAAAATCGTTCCATTGCAGTTCAGTTTACTCACACAAAAGCAAAGCGTAATAAATAATTTCTTTAAAATGAACCTCCTCGATTCCAGTATGGATTGACTCATGACGTGCACTTAAAGTAACCGCTTGACCTTAAACAGGGTGCGACAAAGGTGTGCACATAATTCAAAATAAGTTTCACGACATTTGATTCAAAAATTCTTCTTTTTAATCATAAAATGACGTGGCACAGGGTTCGCCACAAATTTTCGCGCGTCAGCTAATCACACAAAACGATGACACGGTTTACAAATATATTTTTGTTAAAACACAACTGTCTCGTGTAAGTTTCAAACTTGAAGACAGAAACCAGTCCGCTTCTATTAATTGGAAATATCGACTAAAACCTCATAAAATCTCAAACTGGGGGCAGGCATGCAAGCTTGTAACACTTCCTCAAGTTTCGTACTTGGGACATATAACGTCAAAACATTATAGTTTAAAAATGTATTTATCGAAAATGCTCAAAATACTCGTTTCCTCCAAAGCAAAAGTTTTTAATTTCCAAAAAGAAATGATCGGTAATTCTAAATTAACCAAATGTCCACAATCTACGCATTTATATTTCCAAAATATAACACCTTGTAATCGAATGCATGATATTCACAACATTAAAACACTCATTGGATCAAATGGTCTTTCATTTCGACAAAAAGGAACTAAAACATTTTCTTGCACGACTCGTTTATCAAAATGTCGAGAACAAAGGTTACCCCAGTATGCATACCCCTAAGTCGATAAATCGCATTTTCATGGAAATGTCAATAAAACCTTTAGCTGACTAAAAAGCGCACTAAACAACTCCTTATGAAATGTTACCAAAATTCCTCCATGCACCACTTATGTCACGCATGAATCAATCCACACACTGAACTATTTGCAATAAAATACTTAGTAACGCAAACTCTCGAAAAAAAAAATTAAGCGACACTAGAATTCCAAACTCATTTTAAACAAATCACCAACAAAGTTTGTAACTCTCGTTATAAAAAGGTTTCATGCACTTTCAAAACCATAATTCGACATCTTGTGTGTGTGCTAAACATTTTCCAAAATTTCGAAGCACCATCCATAAAATGATTTGAAACACAAGAATTTGTTAATACAATCTATTTCAAAATCAAACCTTGTGCATGACTCAGTCGGCATTCTACGCCTCGACTCCTACTCCTCCAAATCTCTCCGATCCACTAACGTCATCCGGACATTTAAACCTCTTAGGCAAGTTGGGGAAATTACTTCAAATCATCTTACGGCTTTTCCTCAAATCAAAGTCGGTTCAAAAGCCTATGATTCTAGCACAATCATCCATCTTGGCCCAAAACAACCATCATCCTCATCGTCACTCCAAGTGACTAATACTAGAATCGTCCTTTTATTCCAACGGCTACTAATTTATAACCTTCGACACTACCCCAACGATCATCCCATCAAAGCAAAACAAGTACACACCTGTACTAGTAGGTTTACTATAGTTGTTCCTCCTTGTGACAGCTATTCTGGGTAGATAATACAACGCGTTATTAGCACGTAACAACGCACACTAACAACACCCACGCCCAACTCCTTGGATTCCTCGTGACTTCCCCGACTCGAACATTGATCCTGTGCTTCCGGTAGTAGGAGCTCTACTACTACCTTCCACACCTATCATCACTCGTTCCGAGTCCCATCCCAATGGTCCAAGTAGTTTCTCGCCGAAACTATACACATAATACAATTAATCCACACATGCCAGTTCAAGAACATATCCTAAGCAGGCAAACTCATACAACTACTGTATATATAAAACCATCGGTCTCCCCGATCAGACAACCACAATTGTATACATAATAAACCATCGGTCACCCCGATCATACAACAAAAATTATAAACCATATGCCCGCACCAGCATATATATACACCCACTCTTCCTAGCTCCCTAGGAATTTCACCCTATTCCACTACCCTTGTTACAACGAAATTTCCACTAGTCATGACGAGTCGCCTCGCGAATGCATAGTCGCACACAGTGCAAACCAGATAGACATTCGAATGTAAGATCCTATCCTACAACGGTTGGACTCAAACAAGAGCTGCGCAATAGAACTAAATCCGACACTCTAAGGCTATTCGGTTCCTACCGCATACGACCTATAGTGCATTCACTTAACAACCTATCAAGGCTAGCATAACCTCCTATTAGCAAGCAACAAACATGCAATACAGTGTAATAAGCACCAAGCAATTTAGCATACATACTCCTATGTTCTAGAAAGCAATCTAGCACACATACCCATACATAAACACCCTTCCCAGCTCTCTAGGAACTTCCTCTTATCCCACTACCCTTGCTACTACCGAATCCCTACTAATTATAACGAGTGACCTCGCGAATACCCGATTATATGAAGTGCGAAATAAATAGACATTCGAATACAAGATTCTATCCTAGAACGGTTGGACTCAAACAAGAGCTGCGCAATAGAACTAAATCGAATATTCTAAGGCTATAAATCTCTTACTGCATACAACCTAGAGGGCATCCACTTAGTAACCTATCATAATTAGCATAAATTCCTAATAGCAAGTAGTTCAACATACAGCATAGTGTCCACAACAGGCAATCTAGCATGCATACTCTATGATCTAGAAAGTAATAAAACACTAAGTACTGTACCTTTCCCCTTTTGGCTCCGGCTGACTGTACACACTGCGCCTCCAATCACCGTTCTCAACGGAATTTTCCTTCCTTTTATTTTCTAAAACGATTTTAAAGGAATCTTATAGCCGCAAACTTGAGATCAAACACACCGAGGTGTGTGTGATTCACTCAAGCTGTGCTCTGATACCAAGTTGTAATGTCCCAAAAATTACAAGCAAGTTTAAATTTTTAAATAAACAATTCATTTATAACAACTCATTAAATGAATCCCAACGTTTAGTTTGCAAACTCATAATTAATATCTTCATAATAAAACCCAGCGGAATAAACGTTTAATTATTAAAAACCATAAAGCAACCAGCTCTCCTCGCGCGCCAGTGTGTACTTGTCACGCCTTGGAGCCGCTCGGACCTGAAACCACAGTTTATTGGGAAAGGGTAAGCACGAAGCTTAGTGAATTCCAACACATGCGCAGATAGGAATTATATACACATCACCCCTATCCGCACATAAGCAACAACATCACAGTTACATAAAACGAGTAAACATCTACAAGTAATTATGTATCCAACACCTCGGTCCCACCGAATTGTAATGTAACACACTCGTCACACCGAGTTCCCACAACGTTCCTTTCCACTTCCTCGGTCCCACCGAATGGTAATGTAACACACTCGTCACACCGAGTTCCCACAACGTTTCTTTCCACTTCCTCGGTCCCACCGAATTGTAATGTAAAACATTTATACTAAGCATTCAAACCAATCAAATATTACACACCACAAACAACTAGTTCACACCACAAAGACAGTAGTACATACAAACTATTATGACATGCATACAACCCCTAACTACACAGTGAGAGAACTCACCTCGAATGCGCGCCCAGCTTAATAACACAATTCAAGCTTCACAATTACGGTCACTTCCCAGCACCTAAATGCATGTTAAAACGTGTCAATACGAGACCCGGACCCTATGACACGACACACGCTTAAACCGTCACTAAAACTAAATTCCGTTCACCCAAAACAGGTCTGTTCGGGACCTGTTTCGACCCCTTTAAACCCAGAAAATTCCCAATATTATTTCATGACCAGAAAGTACTCTGAGTTAGGGTTCCAAGGACATATTATACGCCTCCTAACAATTTTTCTACAATTTACTACGGATTTTACAAAAACAGTTTCCGGAACAGCGAAATTCAGCACCTTTCAGTATAAAACGACAAATCGACCCATGCTACGTCCCGAACTGGGTTTTGCACAAAACACAGAAACGTTTCTAGACTCAAAAAGGGAACTTTTGACACCGGTTTCACCCCAAACCGAGTTACGAGCAGAAAGTTATGATTTTCGCAAGATCAAGGCAGATTCCAGAAGTTTTCACATGAAATGACGAAACACCGAACTTGCGACCACTTTTTCGTCCAGCTAGAGACCGAACCAGTTTTCCGCTAAAACACGGAAAACGTGCCCGACCCTGAACTTGAACCGTGAGCGCCAGTTTCGGCTCAAACGGAGTTACGACGGAAAAGTTATAGCCGTCGTAAAAACAGTGGCTGCACCATTTTCCACATGAATTGATGATTATAAAAACGACGGTTTTATCGAATCGGCTTAATCGATTAAGTCACGGTTTAAAGGGCTCTACTGATTATTAACAGGTCACGGCCACGCACCACCCACTGCCACCTCCGGAAGTGGTGGTCGCCGGCGGCAGCCGGCGGCGGTTCTTCGACGAAACAAGTAAAACGAACCGCAACCACCGCGAAAACTCTACTCTCTCGACCGATTGTCCGCATGCACCCACTCCCAGCGCACACAACCACCACCACCCGACACCCAGATACCACAGTGGCGGCGCGCGGCGGCGGCGGCGGCGTCGCCGCTGATTGTCTCACCGGAAAATAAGAGAAGGAACGGAAAAGAGAGTTACCTTACGCCGGCGGCGATGGCGCACCCGCAGCACCTGGTTCCGACCTTTCTTCCTCCTCTCGACTCCTCCGGCGAGCTCCCGGCGGCAGCAGCGGCGGCAACAGGCGATCTCCGGCGGCTTCTCCCTCCACTCTCGATCTCTCTCGCTCTCTCTACTTCTCTCTCTCGCGAATCTCTCTCTCGCTTCTTCTTGCTCACGGCCATTCCAAGAAAGAAAATGGGAAGGAGAATACTAGGGTTTTAGGTTTCTTGGTTGTTGCAGTTGATGGCCGTGAACGACCCCAAAAAAAAGGGAAAATGACGAGGGACAAAGAGAGGGCTCGGCCCATGCACAAATCTTGGGTAAAAATGCATATTTGGTCCCTTCACTTTCCAATACTTTGATATTAAACCCCAACAGTTAAGATTTACCATTTGGTTCTTATCTCCTAATCCCGTTAAATAATTTCGCTTAATAAAATAAATAATTAATTAATTAATTAAAACGCATATCGGGACACGGGCTTTACAGGAAGACAGACTAGCAGCGGTTGAAAACCGTTTAGGTCTCCCTGGTCACGAAGGCAAGGGTCCTGAACATGTATTTGCTGCTACCGCCGACGCTGCTACCTCCCCCATCCAACATGAGGAAGAGGGAGAAGGAAGACAAAGACCTTCCTCATGTTTCTGAGGGGGAGGAAAATAATGAAGAATCTCAGGGAGATAAGAACCCTGAGGGAACCGAAAGAAGTCCCTCTCATTCTAAGGGGGAGCATTTCGAAGAACAGGCAGATTCTCTAGTGCTTGTTGAATCCTCAGAGACTGATGAGGATGCTGACGCTGAAGATGAAGAAGATCTAGATCTGAAAGATGACGAGCCTTCATCATCACCAAAAGATGATGATGATGATGATGACGATGAAGGTTTCGTCTTCCAGCGAAAGCAAGCAACGATCCCTGCTCAAAAAGGAGTCGTTATAAAAGAACAAGGGGAGGGGACCAAACCTAAATCTCCAGCGAAAGCGGCCAACCAAGGAAAACAAAAAGGCCTCGTTGATGACAACTTGGCCATTCTCATGACAAAGCCAGTTTGTCAGGTATGTTACTTTTTATTCTCATACACTGCATCCCTCCTCTATACACTTAGCTCTCTCTTTTCTCTATCTCTTATCCCAATTGATCTAACCTCTGTTATCGTTTTGTTTCAGCTAGTCCTCTCCCCTGCTTGAGGTTCAAGCTGAAGCTGAAGCTACTAAACCTTCAACAATTTTCCCAGCCTCTAGAGCTGAAGAACAACAAATAATCCTGGTCCTAAACTTCGATAAGACCGATGAAACTCTTGATGAAGAAGAAGAACTGCTCTCCCATCCCAACAAACCTTCCTCGACTACTAAAAAGTCAAGTGAAGATGAAAACTTAAAGAGAGCAACGATGATCCAAAATCTAGAAGATCAGCGTAATGTCCCTTCGCACCTTGGCTGCCTATCAAATCGGGAAATCGCGGAAGCCCTGAAAGCTTAAAAACTCCTGGTTGAACGAAAAGAGGCTGAACAAAAAGACAAAGAATTCGCCTTAGAACTCGTTCAACGTTCAGTGAAAGATCCAGATCTGAAAAGGTTCCATGTGGCTGTCCAACGAAAGCTGATTAAAGACGCACAAAAGATCAGTGAGAAGAAAAGAAAGGTCAGTGATTCCACTCTGGCCTGGTGTAAAGAGAAATGCCATTGCAGAAGTCACGCCTCAAGGATTAAATCTGTTACCCTGAAAGGGAGAATGGCAAGCAATGTTCCAATAGTAGACGTCGAAATCATCAGAGAAAATGGATTCAAGTCAACTCGCTACTTGTCAAACATTGACAAGCTTGGCTTCCCTGAATGGTTGGAGATGAGGGTAGCTATTCAACGATCGCACTCAACATACAAGACCCATGTCGAGAAAGCTCTTAACAGGCTGATCAATATGGTAGCTTCAGTTGTTGACATCCCAAAACCTCCTCCAATCCAGTCCAAGCGACCTACTACTAAGAAGAAGAAACCCTCAACTTCAGGTCCTCCGATAAGGAATGAAACGGGGATCGACTTTTCTCGTGAAGCAGTTCTTGGTCCTAATCCTGATCTCTCTGGACTCGATGTCTTTCTACCTCCCGCTAAAACATTCATCCCTGGTAAGGTTTTCAGTAATCCCTACGGCATCTTCTTCTATGAGTGCACTGGTCGCCCATGTTTTCAACGAGTCTCTGAGCTACACAAAGCTCCCATCGAACAGCTCAGAGATTTACTTTATTGGTGTGACTACATAAAGGACCTCCAAGCAATCTTTCTGAAGCCCCTGATCTTCAAAGAAGCAAACAAAAGAAGAGATCAGGGAGTGAAAGTCCCTGATTGGATGATTCCTCAAACTGATACTCTTGACGAACTTCTCGTCAAGAAAGAACCTGAATAGCTGATAGGATCTACTTTTGTAATTCTTCTATCTTTATCAGCTTGTAACTTTTTATACTTTTAATTATTATTCGTTGTACTTGCAATTTTTCCACTTCCCCTTGTAATCTTTTCGAAGTTAATGAAAAATTTCAGTGAATTTACTTTACTCCATCAGTACTAGAAAAGATCCCTGAAAACAGTAAATGGGACACGCATTTTACGAGTTCTTTTTATCCTTATGTTTTCCTACTTAGCAATTTTCCTTTATTACTATGTCATAATCAAATAGGGGGAGATTGTTGATCCAAACCCTCAGTGATTTGATAATGACTCTGAGAAACACTTAGTAAAAATTGTAAGTAGACAATATGTATTAATGTTTTGTCATAAAAGAAAATATACTAAGTCTGTTTAGTATCGTTGATGAAAAACATACGCTTTAAATTTATACTTCAGCGAACACTGTACATCAGTGAGCCCTGAGCATGTTCGATCTCACTGATGATCGCTGATAACTTATGTTGTTTACTTATGATCCCTGAAGACAAGATTCACGTCAACTATGTTCTACGCTGAAGTCGAAGATCAAGCCAAAGAACCAGCGACTAATTCTACTAGTGACCTGATGCGGATATCAGCAAAGCCAAGACTTGTCCATCCCACGTGAAGTTTAAAGTAAAAGACTTCAGCGAACGTTGAACTTTACCATTCGCTGATAAAGAATCATTCAGCGAACGCTGATAATGAAGCCTCCTCTACAAGCAACTTTTGTCTTATCCCCTTGCACGCCTCCGTACGATTTTGTCAGAACGGACACCCCTTTTGTCCAGAATCGTACAACCAACTCTTCTACTACACTGTTCATCATGCGGCCACTAGGTTGTCTACTGAAGTCAAATCATGCAACCAATTAGAGGCTGCCACGTGTAAAGGTATAATGACTTGCATTAAATGCATGTAGTATATGAAGGAAACCCAACTTCATTATGAAGTTCTCGGCCATTTCCTCTCTCGCTGAACTATTGTGTGAAAGAAAAATTATCCTTAGTTTTTCTTAATCTCTTTTCTCTCTTACTTCTAGTGCAAGAACTCTTAGTGTTCTCATAGTTTGTTTAGATTAGGTTTATTCCTTAATCTTGTTCCGCAACAAACTGTAAATTGTTTGATACATATCAATAAACAATTTAGAAAGATAAAAATCGTGTATTTGTATTCAACCCCCCCCCCCCCCCCCCCCTTCTACAAACTTGTATAACCCCTTTGGGACCAACAAGTGGTATCAGAGTAGTTTGTTTAATCTAATAAACAAGATCTTGCTTATACTATCTCTTTTTCTCTTCCTTGCTATTCTTCATTATGGAAAACTCCACAAATACAAACTATATCGATAATGAATCTCTTGCCAAACCCCCTAGATTTTGCAAAGATAATTTCAATCTTTGGAAAAATAGGATGATGCTCTTCTTGGAAGGTGTAGATCCAACTATACTTTACTATATTGAAAATAGACCATATATTCCTTTCATTATAGACGCCGCTATTCCAGCCACTGCTACTAGAGCTGCCATCCCTGAACGAATCATTCCCAGGGAAGTTAACATGTGGACTGATGAAGACAAGAAGAAGGTGGCCATCGATACTAAGGCCAGATCTATCATCTCAATGGCTCTTCCTGATGAAGTCTACCACTCCATCATGAACCTAAAGAGTTCCAAAGCCATGTGGGGACACTATATGTGTTCAATATGAAGGTACTACTGAAGTCCAGGATTCGAGAAAGATCAACCTGGTAAGACAGTACGAAAGTTTCATCTGTGGTAAGAATGAAACCCTCTCTGAAATACATCAACGGTTTAACTATTTACTCATTGATTTAAAAACTGTTAGTAAGGAATATTCTAATTTTGAGATCCTGACAAAGTTTCTGGAAAGTCTTCCTGAAAGCTGGGACAATTATTCCATGTATCTTAAGCTCTCTAAGGATCTTAAATTCATGACCCTCTCTACCTTATTTGACACTATGCTCAATCATGAGCAGTCGTGTCTACTTAAGACGAATCTTGTAAAAGATTCCAAAAGCACACCTGTTGCTTTATTCTCTTCAGAGTCGGTGCCCACTCAGCGTTCTACTGTCACAATCACTGAGTTGGAGTCTAACTCTGATGATTCATCAACCGCTGATCCTTCAGAACTTGATGAATCTCTGGCACTCCTGACTAATTCTTTCTGGAGATTCGCCAGAAAGAGTAACTTCAGAAGAAATAAACCTCTTTCCCTCACTGACAAGCCCAAATCTTCAACTCCTGTAGATAAATCCACTACTACCTGCTTTAACTGTGAAAAAGTAGGACACTTTGCTAGTGAGTGCAGGTCAAAGAAAGTCTTCAAACCTTCATCTACTTCCTATAAGAAATCCTCTAACCCCAGGGCTAGAGATGACAAATACCAGAAGCTGAAAGAAAAATATCAAAAGCTGAAAGGCTTCAAAAAGAAAGGAAAAGGTATGATCGCTGAAGATCATGATTGGGCTGCGTCTGATGAAGAATCATCTGACTCTGAAGATGATGAGGCCAATCTCTGCCTCATGGCTCAAATAGAAGAAGAGGAAGAAAAAGCTGAAATTCTCTCTACTTCTACATCTACCTCTCAGGTATCAAATTCTTTCACTGATACTTCTACTTCAGCCGATAATAACGCTGATAAGCTTCGAGCCATTGACCTATTGACTGTTGATTTATATGATGCCATGAATGGCAAGACCAAAGCTGAAAAACTAAATCTAGATTTAGCTGAACAACTTAAAAATTGTCAGCTGAAAATTCAAGAGCTTTCAAACGTAGAAAATAATCTAAAATATCAGGTCTACTTAAATCAAATCATCAGTATTGAGCGAGAAAAAGTTATCGCTGCATTAAAGGCTGAAAAGGCTACTGTTGAAGGATGGTGTAAATCCTCAACAACGATTACTGAGATAATTGGTGCTCAGATTCCCCTGAGTGACAAACGTGGTCTCGGTTATAAAGCTGACGCTGAGGAACCAACCATGATCGTTCCATGCTTAAGTTTGGAATGTTTGTGTCATCTATCCCTGACACCTCTTCGTCTCAGTGTTCGTCTTCTAAAACTCCCATCCTTGAGGAAATTTCTACCTTAATTTCTAAAGGTAAAGAAAACGTTTTTAATCAAAAACCTCAAAAGGGTACCAATGTACCAAAGCTGAAAGTCTCAAAACCTTCAGCAAGTCATCCCTCTACCTTTAAGAACAAGATCCCTAAATTCGTTTAGCGATCTACTCCTAGACTCAGAGTGAATGTAATTGGTAAGAAATCTGAAGAACTGATAGTTCCTCCAATTTCCAATGCCAAAGGTATTCTTGGTGCTGGCCCTGCCCATTTAAAAATCTCTGTTAAGCATGAAAATGGTCCTAAAGCTACTTTTAGCTATTGGAAATGTTATCACTGTAGACTTACCGATCATATTTCTAGTTAGTGCCCCACAGCCACCAAAGCTGAGAAATTAGCAAAGGTGAAGATCACTGCCCCCAAGGAAAAGAAGACCAATCCTGGTGTAAATCAGGTTAAGGTGAAAACAACCACTGAGGTTAAGAAATTGACCAAAGTGAAGACTGTTTCTGAAGTTGAATCTTCAAATGCTGCGAAGATTGTTGAACCTTCCACTTCCTCTACCACCACTAACAAATGTCGACCCATAGTAAAATGGGTACCCAAATCAAACTAATCTTCCTTTGTTTGCAGGTCCTGAAGGGTATCTAGTATCTCGATAGCTGATGCTTTAGACATATGACTAGCAAAAAGAACCTGCTCGCTGAGTACAAGGAAGAGAAAGGTCCCTCTATGACCTTTGGTGGAATTGGAAAAGGCTATACCCGAGGGTTTGGTGTACTCTCTAATGGTACAACAACCTTCAGAAGAGTCGCATATGTTGAAGGGCTGAAGCACAATCTTCTAAGCATCAGTCAACTATGTGACAAGGACTACAAAGTGTGTTTCACTAAGGAATCCTGCTTTGTCACTGACAAAAAGGGGAAAGTCGCTCTCAGAGGATACCGTTTGTAAAATGTTTATGTTATAAACATGGACTCGACAACTACTAAGAACTCCTGTTTCAAATCCTCATCTGATGTCAACTGGCTATGGCATAAGAGGCTCTTTCATCTCAACTTCAAGACATTGAATACTCTTTTTTCAAAAGAGTTAGTCACTGGTCTTCCTCAACATTCATACGCTATGGAATCTCTATGTTCAGCGTGTGAAAAAGGGAAACAGACCAAAGCAAGATTCAAGTCAAAGCAAGTTTCCTCAGTGTCATCTCCTCTTCAACTTCTTCACATGGATTTGTTTGGTCCTGTCGACAAACAATTTTGCCAAGGGTGGTCCTCTTTAATAAACAAAAAATAGATGTACGATAATACAATGATATTATATTCATGCCAAATTTCGATCAAAAAGTAAACATACATTTTCAAAAGACGTAACACTAACCTTTACAGATTCAACAATAAATTCGACGCGTTTTCATTTTCTGAAACATATAAATGATATATTCTTTCTCAACATATGCAAACACATCCTTTTCAATATAAGCTACCAAGTTATCGTTCATCCATTGATCTCCCATTCTACTACGCAGCCAGTTTTTTACAATATGCATAGCAGAAAATGCCCTCTCAACTGTTGCCGTTGTAACCGGTAATGTCAATGCTAATTTTATAACCAAGTAAACCAACGGAAACACGTTATCTCTGTTTGTTTCAACCATTTTCGTGCAAGATCACCAATCCCGTATAGATTTGAAAAATCTAATGAAGTCTGCATATCAAGAATATAGGTTTCAAGTTGATCATCAAGTATCATAATGTCCATCTTAGAATGATCATTTGGATAAAAATGAGCAAGACGAATCAAATATCAATAGAAAGTTGAAGACTACCAATTTATGTCAAATACTCAATAAATCAAATACTAAATTCTGCCAATTTGTGCCAGCTGTCAAATACATAATAACATAAATACTCAATGTCTCAATAATCAAATATCAAATTTCTATTTCTCATAAATAAATAAATAATCAAATACCAATAGGCAACAATTACATTACATAAGAAAGAGAATGTGAAAGTGTGAAACTAACTACCAATACAAATTAGAATCAGAGTGTGAAACTTGCTAATTGCAATTCACAATTTCACAGTGAAAGTGAAACTGTGAAAGTGACATAAACTCAATAATCAAATACAATTATGCAAATGAATAATTAAATAAACAAAATTAATACAAAACATATTGTATTTCTCATACAGATGTACAAAACGTCAAAACAAAAAGTGAAATTGTGGATAGTGAAACCCTAGCTAAAATTAAGAAACTCACAACAACCATGAATTTTGATTTTTGAGTTGATGATCAGTGTCACTGATCAGTATACAAAGCAGACGACAAGCCGAATCGATAATCCAGAGATGAGAGACCAGAAGGTAGAAGCGAAGGAGAGAACGAGAAGCGAAGGAGAGAATCGTAAGTCTGAAGTCGTCTCATACTCTCAGTCTCTCACGTGAATCACGTCTGCACGTTTGTGGAATGGGAATTAGGAGTCGTTTACGATATTTAGTTTGGGCTGGACGTTGGAAGCATTTTAGATGTAATGGATTTGGGCTTAAAAAAATATGAAAGTTGAGGGTGGTCTGGTGTTAATTCTGGGCGACGCCCAGCTACGCCCTTGACTACATTAACACACATATATACATGCATACATGCACATATCCACTTATTTACTTGTCTGTTTCTGACATTTTATAGGCCTTTGGCGAGCTATAAAATTGGACCCTTGATAACTACAATTTTTTTTTCAATATATTGTTTATATAATAAAAAATAACACTGAATTCAAGAAATACTAATTTATTTATAACCGTTTTCCCGGTATTCCTAGCACAAGATAAATCAATAATTTTTTATAAATTAATATTATCTACCATATCATTTTTACATAACATTGTCAATCCGTTCCAACATCAAAGGCATATGATGATATACCTTTAATATATAAATTGAAATCATTTGAGGCCACTATGTTGATCATTCGGAGTAACACTTTAAGTAAATCAACATAAATCAGTTAAGTTTCCACATGTTACCTAATGTTAATGGTTTTCAACACCATTTTAAACTTTTAGAGCTGAAACAAACTATTTAAGAATCGTCAATCTTAGAATCAAAAGTCTATGTAGGTTACAATTTGAGATCTTATTCTTGTTTTAGAGATAAGATAGTACTTAAGATTAACGCACTCAATAGTAGGTACTAGGGGGTCAATAATGTATGAAAAAAAAGATAATTTTGAAATACTAAATAAAGATATAAGTTGGATCGTCTCATATAGTAGAAATTGTTTTCAAAAGGTGGAAGTTTCTTAGTTAATAACAAGATCTACTATATTCTAACACAATAATAAAATCCATGTGGATGGAATAATCAAAAGAGTATGTTGAAGACGAGTAATAGAGTATATAACAAGGTTTCTACAAAAAAAATAGTTTTTGGATATTAGTATTAGATAAAAAAAAACTTCGAGAAAAAATAAACAGTACTATAAAATGAAAGACCAATTAACTTTTTACAAATTTTATTGCCCAATGTAATTGCTTAATACATGTTTGGGCCCTTAATATAATGTTAAATTTTTTTGGGTCCTATTATATACTAATTATTTTGTCGCTTTTATTTACAATTTTTTTAACCACTACTATTTAGTATATATTTCAAAATTTTGAGCCCCTATTTCCTTTGGGCCCTGGGCGTACGCCCGACCCGCTCTCCCCGAGGGACGGCCATGCTTATTTACATACAAATACACACACATATATACACATACACGCATATAGGTGAAGGGTCGTGTGAGAAGTTGAAGTTAATGTGAAAAGTAGATCTGAAACGATGATCACTTTTATGCTGTGTTCTCGAGTTTTTTTTTTATGAAAGAAAGGAACGGAAAGGGGAGGAAAGTAGGAGGAAAATAAAAAATGTTGTGTTCTCGAGTTTTTTTAAAGAGGGAAAGGAAGGGAAGAGGAAGGAAAATATTGGTGATTTTCCTTCCAAAACTTTCCGTCCAAATGTGGGAGGAAACGGAAGGAAATGAAAGAAATGAAATAAAAACAATTAAAAAGAATTAAAAATATTTATAAAATTACACATATACCCATTAATTACATTTCATTATGAAATAAATGAGGGTATATTGGTAAAAGTAACATTTTTCTTTTCATTTCTCTCCTGCTCAAGAACATGAAAATTTATTTTCTTTCCATTTCCTTCCTTTTCTTTTCCTTCAATCTCAAGAACACAAATACAAATATTTATTTCTTCTAATTTCCTTTCCTTTCTTTTCTTTCTCTTCCCTTTCTCTTCTTTTCTTTCCTTCTAAAACTCGAGAACGCATCGTTAATCTCATGTCCTCCCATGAATTGTGTTTTAGAAGAGAATTGATCTGGTGCATCTTATTTCGATGCATCTCATCCTAATGTGCAGCAATTTCTCATTCAACAGTTGGTAACCATTTTTCATGATTCTCACGTTAACCTCAATTTCTCACCGGAACCGAACCCACGCATTTATTCACTTACATTCATGCATACATAGTATATACATACTACATACATGTACAGTGACAGATACAGGATTAAGATGGTTGGAGGGCACACATACGGATATAAAAAATCCAAAGTCGAATAATTTGTCCCAAATGAGGGCACACATACATACTATATACATATTACTTTCAGTACTTCTCCTATTAATATCACCTGATACTTATACTTGTTTAACAAGTAAGATTTTGATGAGTTGGAAATTCATATTTTTTGTTAAGGGTGACGTGAATTTTAAATATTACATATTTATAATGCCATGTCATACTTACTTTTTCGGACGTCCTCCTACTCCCACGACCAACTCTAGCCACCGTCATCCTCATAAAAGCACCGACAAAATCAAACCAATAACGATAGGTAATTAATTAAATATTACATATTTATAATGCCATGTCATATTTACCTATGTCACATAGGATTAGAAGGTTACATCAGATAAATATGTATAAAATAGGAAAACTGAAAGTTGATTACATTAATTGAGAAAAAATATTTGGCTATATATACAGTGGCGGATCTAGAATTTTTTCTTAGTGGGGTCATCTTTAAGGTAGGTTAAATGCCCGTAAAGTTGTTCGATGTATTTTTAGCCGTTTCGAATGTTTTTTTTGGTTGATTTTAAAGAAATTTTAAGTTTTTTTTGTCTATTTCGAGTCTTTTTTGGGTTTTTGTCATTTTTAAGAGTTATTTTTGGTTTTTTGTTTGATTTCGAAACATTTGTTTGTTGGAACCACCTTAAAAGTGACCGTCACTGATCGTATATCATTCCTGATATGATAATTGACAATAACTGAAATCCCTATGTCTGGTAAATATATGATGGGCGTATTTACTATTATTGACATACTATAGGGTTTCCCATTAGGTGATTGGAACTATGGGGAATTATATGGCACATAATAAACACCAAGGGTTAAAAGTGTAAGATACTCTTATTATAAATAGGGTACCCTAATCACACTTTAACCCTAATGACTTATTGCTAATAAACAATTCAGCCGCGTGCCTTCCCTAAGATCGACTCTCTCAAGATCGATCATCATCCCATCATAATACGATCACCTCGTTCTGGGAACCCGACAATCAATGGCAAATATGTTCAATGCTTTCACTGGATCCTCAGGATCATCGGGTATGTTTTCTTGTCATCTTATTATCTATCAAATACAAATCATGATTATTCCAACATGTGGTATCAGAGCCCCAGGTTCAAAATTGATTCATGATTTGTATTAGTTTTTTGATGGCTTTAATTCATTGGTTTCTTTCGTGTTTATGTATGCCGCCGCAAACATCAAAACTGCATTGAATTGCAATTTTATCATCCGCGATTATAATGCTATTTTTTCCATCGTATTAAACCCTAATTATGCCATGTTAATTGATCAATGTTATTTATCCCAAATTGATCAATGTATAGAATTTTTTTTTTGCGAAAACCTTACTTTTCGCTTCTGTACATAGCGAAAACCTTGCACTAATATTTATGGTCTCATCATTTGTGCCCAAAGGTCAAATATGATTCTCATAATGCATTTTTTTCCTTTTGCATAATGAACACTGAGTATACTAATTCTGCCCAAAGGTGATTTAATATACCTGTGTTAGCTTTTATTTTATATTGTATTCAAGATTACTTGGTTAAATTGTAAAAGCCCAAATTAAATATGTGGGCTTTAGTCACTAATGGGCTTAGGCCTTAAAACCTAAGTATTTAATGTGTAATTCGTTAGAGTTTTAGGTTAAGCCTCTTAAAATCTCCTAGCCTCAATTCAAGTCAGTCAGACGTATAGAGAGAGAGAGAGAGCTTCAATTGTGAGAGAGTGTTCTTAATTCCTATATTGTAAACTCTTATCAAATCATTCAATACAATTGATTGTTTCTATATTGTTACTTGTAATTGGGATCCTACAATTGGTATCAGAGCCAAACAGATTCGAATTTGTGCTTCAATCCATTGATTTTTATCAAATTTTGAGAGATTATTGTGTTTTTGTGCAAAGTTGAGAGTTCTTCAAGTTCTTCATCTTTTTGGTTGGTTTTGGCCATTAGAGTTCTTCTACTGGTTTAGAATCGATCAAGGGTTGTTAGTAGAGAATATCTGAGTGTTTTATTCCGCAAAATCACTAGGTTTGTAGCTCAGTTTGTGCATTCACTCAATTTTCGGAGCTTTTAAACTTTTATTTTGCTGCACTCTGTTTTGCTTCGGAAAACCACTTTCTGTTGGTTTTTGGACAAAACTCGAAGAATTAAAGTTGTCCAGAATATCCTCGTGCACGTACCTACAAAATTTCAGCTCAATCCGATAAGATTTGAAAAATTGACTCAAGTGCACAAATTCTACTTCTCACGAAGTATCTGTTAACGATCTGATTTTTTTTTAAATTTTCAAATAACAATATGTCAAGACTAAGATTTAGTGCTGATGCTGATGCTCATTATTATTCTAAGCTCAGTACTAATTTTCGCAAGATAATTCCTACTCTTGAGAAAGAGCTAGAAGAAAGGAACAAGAGCATTCTTATTGATTCAGACAAGATTGCTAAACTTGAAGAATCAGGTAAACTCCTAAACTGTGAAAATATTGAACTGAAAAGGAATTTATCTGAGTCTGAACAAGAGAAGAAAAGACTTGAACTTAAATGTTTAAATTTTTCTAATCTAATTTCTGATTTAGAAAAGACTCTTGAAAAAAAGACGAAAGAGTCTAATCTTGAAAGAAAAGAGTTTGAGAAGAGGAAGATTGAAGGATTTCAATCAAAATGTTTGAAAGATGATTTTGAGAGAGAAAGAAATATTTTTAAAGTTGAAATGTCCAAATTGACAAAAAGACTATCTGATTTATCAACCAAGATTATGTTGGAGAAGATGTATAAATCAGATCTTCTAAAGAAGTTTGATTTAAATCTTAAAGAAAAAGATGTTTTAGCTAAAAGGCTTAAGGATTTTGACTTAGAAAACTCTCGTGTTGATAATACAGATAATCTTGTTTTCAAAAGAGTGAAAATGGTTTGGAAAGTCAAAATCTCTACTCCTGTCATAAATGCTCCAAAGCCATATGTTTCTGTTAAACATTCATCTCTTCATTCTCATAATTGTAAATGCTTTGATCTTCTGTTTAAATTAAAGAACCATTTCTCTAGTTCTAACTGTGTTCCTAATGGGTCATTTCATAAGAAAAATTCAAAGACCCAATATAAGAAAAAGCATAGAAAGAAACCTGGCAAACCAACAAAAACTGGCAAGCCAGAGGACCTGAAGACAGCTCCAAATCCTAACAAAATAGGACCCATTTGGAAATGGGTACCAAAATGTCTTTAATCTGTTTTGCAGGTACTTGGACTCCGTAATACATCTGTTAAGGACTCACACTTCAGTGGATAATGGACTCTTAAACACTCAGTTTAAGACTCATCCGTCAAAGGCAATTGATTTCGGTGCACAACATTCAAGTACAATGACAGCATGCTGGCAGATTTGCGATGCTGTAGTAAATCGTTCATATCTCACTGATAAAGGAACCGATTGATACGATTCAAAAGGCCCTGGATTCAAAACACATTGATGAACAACTTTCGTGTTTTGAGAATTCATAGATTCAAAATTTATAAGGGTCATATGCATCGTTGAAGTAGACAACAGTGTGCTGATGGAAAGCTGATGGACAGATCTGCGCGACTGTGGTAAATCAACCATATCTTTGTCGTACGAGCTCAAAAATAGGTGATTCAAGATGATCTGAAAATATAACAAACCAATGCACACTCTTTATGTTTTGAGTTTTTGCAAACTCCAGAGGTATAATGGTGTAAAGTAGTGTCGAAGTTGGTGTAAAACTGCTGACAGAGGGCTTAGAAGAAATCCGCAAGAGTTCACCAGAGCTCTGTCAGACCTCATCAGAGCTCTGTCAGAAACTTCTGTTCCACCAGAGATAACCAACATAGCAGAGGTACAATAGAGCAGAGGTACACCAACAGAGCAGAGGTACACCAACAGAGCAGAGGTACAACAGAGCAGAGGTACAACAGAGCAGAGAGGACTTAGAAGAAATCAGCAAGAGCTCACCAGAGCTCTGTTAGACCTCATCAGAGCTTTGTCAGAAACTGTAAAGCCCGTATCCCGGTAGGTAATTTCCTTGCTTTAATTCTTATTAAAAGTTTTGTTTAACGTGGTTATTGACGGGGTTAACGGAAGTGGCTAAATGTTGAAATCCTAAGTTATGTAGAAAATGCAGATACCTTAAAAACCTAGGGACTATATGTGGATTTTGTCATTTAAGTTTGCATGGGGAGCGTATTTTGTTGAACCGACCCCCCCTACTTGGTGAATTCTCGTTCTCTCTCTCTCGCAAACACACTAACCAAAACCCTACTTCCCTTTTTCCGCCGCTAACTGCCGAACGTCCCCCCCCCCACCCTGCTGCCGCCGGAGCAACACGAAACAGTCGGCGGTGCTGTTCGCCGGCGAGAGAGAGAGAGAGAGAGAGAGAGAGCAGCGGCGAGAGAGACGACCGAGAGAGAGAGAGAGCAGCGGCGAGAGAGACGACCGGGAGAGAGAGAGGAAGTCGGAGTGTGTTTACCGCGGGATCGTCGTCGCAAGGTAAGTCGTTCCCTCGTTCTTCTTCCGTTCTTTCGTTTTCCAGCAAAGGGGTCGGAGGCGACGCCGCCGCCGCGCGCCGCCACCGTGGTGGCTGGGTGTCGGGTGGTGGTGGCTGTGTGCGTCGTGTGTGTAGGTGTGCAAGCGGTCGATCGATCGAGAGAGTGGGGAGTTCTTGGTGGGTTGCGGTTCGTTGTATTTGTTTCGTCGAAAACCGCCGCCGTGGGTGGTGCGTGGCCAGGTCTTATTAATAATCCTTGTTGAACCCATTAAGCCGTGACTTAATCGTTTAAGCCGTTTCGTTAAAACCGTCGTTTTTATAATCAGCAATTTATGTGAAAAACGTCCTTCTGTCACTGTTTTGCGTCAATCATAACTTTTCCGTCGTAACTCCGATTGAGCCGAAACTGGCGCCCACGCTTCGAGCTCGGGACCGGGCACGTTTTCTGTGTTTTAGCGGAAAACTGGTTCGGCCTCGAGTTGGGAGAAAAAGTGGTCGCAAGTTCTGCGGTTCGTCATTTCATGTAAAAATTTCTGGAATCTGCCTTGATCTTGCGAAAACCATAACTTTTTGTAAATTCCGTAGTAAATTGTAGAAAAATCGTTAGGAGGCGTATAATATGTCCTTGGAACCCTAACTCAGAGTACTATATGGTCGTGAAATAATATTGAGATTTTACTGGGTTTAAAGGGGTCGAAATAGGTCCCGAACAGACCTGTTTGGTGAGACCGTAAAATAGTTTTAGTGACGGTTTAAGCGTGTGTCGTGTCATAGGGTCCGGGTCTCGTATTGACACGTTTTAACATGCGTTTAGGTGCTGGGAAGTGACCGTAATTGTGAAGCTTGAATTGTGTTATTAAGCTGGGCGCGCTTTCGAGGTGAGTTCTCTCACTGTGTAGTTAGGGGTTATATGCATGTCATGATAGTTTGTATGTACTATTGTCTTTGTGGTGTGAACTAGTTGTTTGTGGTGTGTAATATTTGATTGGTTTGGATGTTTGGTATAAATGTGTTACATTACAATTCGGTGGGACCGAGGCCTCGATGGTACTGAGGTGTCGGTTACATTACAATTCGGTGGGACCGAGGCCTCGATGGTACTGAGGTGTTGGATACATTACAATTCGGTGGAACCGAGGCCTCGATGGTACTGAGGTGTTGGATACATTACAATTCGGTGGAACCGAGGCCTCGATGGTACTGAGGTGTTGGATACATTACAATTCGGTGGGACCGAGGCCTCGATGGTACTGAGGTGTTGGATACATAATTACTTGTAGATGTTTACTCGTTTTATGTAACTGTGATGTTGTTGCTTATGTGCGGATAGGGGTGATGTGTGTATAATTCCTATCTGCGCATGTGTTGGAATTCACTAAGCTTCGTGCTTACCCTTTCCCAATAAACTGTGGTTTCAGGTCCGAGCGGCTTCAAGGCGTGACAAGTACACACTGGCGCGCGAGGAGAGCTGGTTGTTTTATGGTTTTATTAATTAAACGTTTATTCCGCTGTATTTTTATTATAAAGTTATTAATTATGAGTTTGCAAACGAAACATTGGGATTCATTTAATGAGTTGTTATAAATGAATTGTTTATTTAAAAATTTAAATTTGCTTGTAATTTTTGGGACGTTACAACTTGGTATCAGAGCACAGCTTGAGTGAATCAAACGCACCTCGGTGTGTTTGGTCTCAAGTTGCGGCTGGGAAATTTTCAAATTCTTTATTAAATCTTTTTGAAAATAAAAGAAAAAGTAAAGACCCGTTCGAGGAACAGTGATCGGAGGCGCAGTGTGTACAGTCAGCCGGAGCCAAAGGGGAAAGGTACAGTACTTAGTGTTTTATTGCTTTCTAGATCATAGAGTATGCATGCTAGATTGCTTGTTGTGGACACTATGTTGTATGTTGAACTACTTGCTATTAGGAATTTATGCTAATTATGATAGGTTACTAAGTGGATGCCCTCTAGGTTGTATGCAGTAAGAGATTTATAGCCTTAGAATATTCGATTTAGTTCTATTGCGCAGCTCTTGTTTGAGTCCAACCGTTCTAGGATAGAGTCTTGTATTCGACTGTCTATTTATTTCGCACTGCATATAATCGGGTATTCGCAAGGTCACTCGTTTTAATTAGTAGGGATTCGGTAGTAGCAAGGGTAGTGGGATAAGAGGAAGTTCCTAGAGAGCTGGGAAGGATGTTTATGTATGAGTACGTGTGCTAGATTGCTTTCTAGAACATAAGAGTATGTATGTTAAATTACTTGGTGCTTATTACACTGTGTTGCATGTTTGTTGCTTGCTAATAGGAGTTTATGCTAGCCTTGATAGGTTGTTAAGTGAATGCACTATAGGTTGTATGCGGTAGGAACCAAATAGCATTAGAATGTTGAATTTAGTTCTACTGCGCAGCTCTTGTTTGAGTCCAACCGTTGTAAGATAGAATCTTATATTCAAAAGTCTATCTGGTTTTACACTGTATGCGACTGTGCATTCGCGAGGCGACTCGTCAGGACTAGTGGGAACTTCGTCATAGCAAGGGTAGTGGAATAGGGTGAAATTCCTAGGGAGCTAGGAAGAGTGGGTGTATATGTATGCTGGTGCGGGCATATGGTTTATTATGTATACAATTGTGGTTGTCTGATCGGCGAGACCGATGGTTTTATATATACAGTAGTTGTATGAGTTTGCCTGTTTAGGATATGTTCTTGAACTGGCATGTGTGGATTAATTGTATTATGTGTATAGTTTCGGCGAGAAACTACTTGGACCCTTGGAATGGGACTCGGAACGAGTGATGATAGGTGTGGAAGGTAGTAGTAGAGCTCCTACTACCGGAAGCACAGGATCAATGCTCGAGTCGGGGAAGTCACGAGGAATCCAAGGAGTTGGGCGTGAGTGTTGTTAGTGTGCGTTGTTATGTGCTAAAACGCGTTGTATTATCTACCCAGAATAGCTGTCACGAGGAGAGACAACTATAGTAGATCCACTGGTACATGTGTGTACTTGTCTTGCTTAGATGTAATGATCGTTGAGGGTAGTGGTGAAGGATCTAATCCAGTAGTCGTTGGAATAGAAGGACGTTTCCAGTATTAGTCACTTTGAGTGACGATGTCGACGATGTTTGTGGTAAGTAGATCATTTCGGGCCAAGATGGAAGGTTGTGCTGGAGTCATAGGCCTATAGAGCAGACCTTGAATTGAAGAAAAATCGTAGGGATTATGTGACGTAATTTCCCATCTTGCCCCAAGAGGTTTAAATGCCCAGAGGACGATAGTGGATTGGGGAGGTTTGAAGGAGTATGAGTCGAGACGTGGAATGCCAACTGAGTCATGCACAAAGTTTTATTTTGAAAATAGGATTGCACTAATTAATCTTTGTGTTCCGATCCTTATATGGATTGTATTTCGAAACTCTGGGAAATGTTTAGCACACACGAGATTTCAAATTATAGTTTTGAAAATGCTTGAAACCGTTTTATCACGGGAGTTGAAAACTTTGTAAAAGATTGTTTCATTTGATTATTTTTTCCAACGGTCCTTTCGGGTACGATGTTATCCGTGTTTTGTGGAGGTTAAGATGTTGGGTAAGTGACTACGGATTGAGACTCTAACATTGGAACTCCTCCACGTGTGTTAGAGTTGAGACGAAAAGTTACATTCCACGATGTCTGTATAAAGGTTAATTTGGTGATTTGTTTAAAATGAGTTTGGAATTCCAGTGTCGCTTAACTTTTCGTTCGAGAGTTTGTATTACTAAGTATTTTATTGCAAATAGTTCAGTGTGTGGATTGATTCATGCGTGACATAAGTGGTGCATGGAGGAATTTTGGTAGCATTTCATAATGAGTTGTTTAGTGCGCTTTTCAGTCAGCTAAAGGTTTTATGAAAATGCGATTTATCGACTTAGGGGTATGCATACTGGGGTAACCTTTGTTCTCGACATTTTGATAAACGAGTCGTGCATGAAAAGGTTTTAGTTCTTTTTTTGTCGAAATGAAAGACCATTTGATCCAAGGAGTGTTTTAATGTTGTGAACATCATGCATACGATTACAATGTGTTATATTTTGGAAACATAAATGCGTAGATTTTTGACATTCGGTTAATTTAGAATTACCGATCATTTTTTTTTTGGGAAATTAAAAACTTTTGCTTTGGAGGAAACGAGTATTTTGAGCATTTTCGATAAATACATTTTTTAAACTATAATGTTTTGACGTTATATGTCCCAAGTACGAAACTTGAGGAAGTGTTACAAGCTTGCATGCCTGCCCCCAGTTTGAGATTTTATGAGGTTTTAGTCGATGTTTCAAATTAATAGAGCGGATTGGTTTCTGTCTTCAAGTTTGGAAACTTACACGAGACAGCTGTGCTTTAACAAACATATAATTGTAAACCGTGACATCGTTTTGTGTGACTAGCTGACGCGCGAAAGATTTGTGGCAAACCCTGTGCCACGTCATTTTATGATTAAAAAGAGGAATTTTTGAATCAAATGTCGTGAAACTTATTTTGAATTATGTGCACACCTTTGTTGCACCCTATTTAAGGTCAAGCGGTTACTTTAAGTGCACGTCATGAGTCAATCCATTCTAGAATCGAGGCGGTTCATTTTTATTTCTTACGTTTTGCTTTTGTGTGAGTAAACTGAACTGCAATGGGACGATTTTCAACATGATTTTCCTATATGGGACGAGCGTGTCCAGTTTTGCGTAACTATCGATCTGGTAAAAGTAGTTTTATTATATACGATCCTTTTGAGATGAAAATCCTGATGTTGAAAATATTTGGTAAATGATTTTGTAAACCATTTGGGGGAAATGTGCTTTTAAGTGTCATTTCGAGAATTTTAAGGGTGTGAGTCCTTTTGGAAAACTCTTTTGTTTAACCCGTGTTGAGCCTGGGACTAAGGTTGAGTTCAGAGTATTGCTTGCTTAAACTTTGTTTAAACGCATTTTTTTTTCCGATCCATGGGTCTAGCAAGCGTAGAGCATTTTGCTCGGTTTTGACTTGGAGTTAGTCATGGGCCAATTGCCCGGTTTTAATGGCTCGATGTGGAGTCTAGTGATGGGTTGTTTTTGTCGCACTGTTTGGAATTCTTTGCACGTTGAGTGTTTACATGTTTGGGTGAGTGAGTCAATCCGGAATAGGCATGTTGCGGTAGGCTGTTTGCTTTGGATCCTTAGACACATTAGTCAGTCGTTGGTAATGGTCGGTTGGGTATCTCGGGGTGAGACCCCGGTGTTCAGGCGTTATAGCCTAGGCTTTCTAGTAGGTGCTAGGAGGATATAATTGTGGGCACTTACCTGAGAGGTAATTCCGATGTGCGGGGCCCTGAGGCGTTACCCGAGAGGTAGGCGTCAGGGCGTATCCTCGGTTCAGATAAATTAGCTTTGTAGAGCGTGTGTGGGGGATACGTCGACGGTGGGAGGCTGGATATTCCACGCGCGTTAGTACTGTAGGCCGAATAGTATCGGTTAAGGGATTGATGCCCTTTGTTATTAAGAGAATAAATGCGCATCAACCATTTTGAGGTAGGTGGTATTTTTAGGTGTCGACTTTTGGGCTTGAGGCCAAACACCTTTAGTATAATCGGAGAGTGGTAGCCGATGTTAAGGTAATCATGGTGATGGTAGTAGTAACCCTGAAATGATCACTTGTGATGAATGGTTATGGTGGAATGACCTACGTGTGTGTTAGTTGACTTGATTGTGGGGGATATCTATTTGTGTTAGTGTCTTGGATAATACCACGCTTATGTGATTCATTGTAATCGGTTGGACCGATGTTCGGCGGGTGGCCGATGTTTGTTATTGTAACCGGTTGGACCGATGTTCGGAGGGTGGCCGATGTTTGTTATTGTAATCGGTTGGACCGATGTTCGGCAGGGGGTCGATGTTTTGTTAATATAATTTATTGAAAATCTTTGGAGTCTATTAGAACTCGTGGAAGTTAATCGTCAGTTAATGGTAGGAATGATCGGATTCGAGTATCCTGTAGGGTACATTGGTGAGCACTTTAGGACGGTTAGAGCTTGAAATTTAATCGGGAGGTATGAATCATCTAAGGTTGGGAGACAACCGAAGTCGTTTAACTAGGAATGGTTTCAATTGTTGGAGTGTTCTTCCAATCGCGTTTTCAGTGTTCTTGAAGGAGTTTTATTAGTAAGAAAAGTATTCGAGAATTTCTAGACGCGTTTTAAAACCGTGAGTCCAGGTGTGTGGACAAAGCGGACAATATCTGGTACGGTTGGCCTGGGATGTTAAAGATGGTATCACGGTTGCCCTGGGAGAAATTTAGATTCTAGTTGAGGAAAGTCCGGTGGCCGCACCGAAGGGGTTAGAGTGGACGTGGGAACCCGAAGCGGAGATGCGCGAGAACTATTCCGAGTTATTCGCCGGTCTAGACTTCGAGGACGAAGTCTAATCCAAGTGGGGGAGAGTTGTAAAGCCCGTATCCCGGTAGGTAATTTCCTTGCTTTAATTCTTATTAAAAGTTTTGTTTAACGTGGTTATTGACGGGGTTAACGGAAGTGGCTAAATGTTGAAATCCTAAGTTATGTAGAAAATGCAAATACCTTAAAAACCTAGGGACTATATGTGGATTTTGTCATTTAAGTTTGCATGGGGAGCGTATTTTGTTGAACCGACCCCCCCTACTTGGTGAATTCTCGTTCTCTCTCTCTCGCAAACACACTAACCAAAACCCTACTTCCCTTTTTCCGCCGCTAACTGCCGAACGTCCCCCCCCCCCCCACCCTGCTGCCGCCGGAGCAACACGAAACAGTCGGCGGTGCTGTTCGCCGGCGAGAGAGAGAGAGAGAGAGAGAGCAGCGGCGAGAGAGACGACCGAGAGAGAGAGAGAGAGCAGCGGCGAGAGAGACGACCGGGAGAGAGAGAGGAAGTCGGAGTGTGTTTACCGCGGGATCGTCGTCGCAAGGTAAGTCGTTCCCTCGTTCTTCTTCCGTTCTTTCGTTTTCCAGCAAAGGGGTCGGAGGCGACGCCGCCGCCGCGCGCCGCCACCGTGGTGGCTGGGTGTCGGGTGGTGGTGGCTGTGTGCGCCGTGCGTGTGGGTGTGCAAGCGGTCGATCGATCGAGAGAGTGGGGAGTTCTTGGTGGGTTGCGGTTCGTTGTATTTGTTTCGTCGAAAACCGCCGCCGGCCGCCACCGGCGGTCACCACTGCCGGAGGGCAGTGGGTGGTGCGTGGCCAGGTCTTATTAATAATCCTTGTTGAACCCATTAAGCCGTGACTTAATCGTTTAAGCCGTTTCGTTAAAACCGTCGTTTTTATAATCAGCAATTTATGTGAAAAACGTCCTTCTGTCACTGTTTTGCGTCAATCATAACTTTTCCGTCGTAACTCCGATTGAGCCGAAACTGGCGCCCACGCTTCGAGCTCGGGACCGGGCACGTTTTCTGTGTTTTAGCGGAAAACTGGTTCGGCCTCGAGTTGGGAGAAAAAGTGGTCGCAAGTTCTGCGGTTCGTCATTTCATGTAAAAATTTCTGGAATCTGCCTTGATCTTGCGAAAACCATAACTTTTTGTAAAATCCGTAGTAAATTGTAGAAAAATCGTTAGGAGGCGTATAATATGTCCTTGGAACCCTAACTCAGAGTACTATCTGGTCGTGAAATAATATTGAGATTTTACTGGGTTTAAAGGGGTCGAAATAGGTCCCGAACAGACCTGTTTGGTGAGACCGTAAAATAGTTTTAGTGACGGTTTAAGCGTGTGTCGTGTCATAGGGTCCGGGTCTCGTATTGACACGTTTTAACATGCGTTTAGGTGCTGGGAAGTGACCGTAATTGTGAAGCTTGAATTGTGTTATTAAGCTGGGCGCGCTTTCGAGGTGAGTTCTCTCACTGTGTAGTTAGGGGTTATATGCATGTCATGATAGTTTGTATGTACTATTGTCTTTGTGGTGTGAACTAGTTGTTTGTGGTGTGTAATATTTGATTGGTTTGGATGTTTGGTATAAATGTGTTACATTACAATTCGGTGGGACCGAGGCCTCGATGGTACTGAGGTGTCGGTTACATTACAATTCGGTGGGACCGAGGCCTCGATGGTACTGAGGTGTTGGATACATTACAATTCGGTGGAACCGAGGCCTCGATGGTACTGAGGTGTTGGATACATTACAATTCGGTGGAACCGAGGCCTCGATGGTACTGAGGTGTTGGATACATTACAATTCGGTGGGACCGAGGCCTCGATGGTACTGAGGTGTTGGATACATAATTACTTGTAGATGTTTACTCGTTTTATGTAACTGTGATGTTGTTGCTTATGTGCGGATAGGGGTGATGTGTGTATAATTCCTATCTGCGCATGTGTTGGAATTCACTAAGCTTCGTGCTTACCCTTTCCCAATAAACTGTGGTTTCAGGTCCGAGCGGCTTCAAGGCGTGACAAGTACACACTGGCGCGCGAGGAGAGCTGGTTGTTTTATGGTTTTATTAATTAAACGTTTATTCCGCTGTATTTTTATTATAAAGTTATTAATTATGAGTTTGCAAACGAAACATTGGGATTCATTTAATGAGTTGTTATAAATGAATTGTTTATTTAAAAATTTAAATTTGCTTGTAATTTTTGGGACGTTACAGAAACTTCAGTTCCAACAGAGGCACTGTTCACAACAGAGGTACTGTTCACAACAGAGGCACTGTTTACAACAGAGCCACTGTTCACAACAGAGGAACTGTTCACCAGAGCAGAAGCAACAGAGCAGAGGTACTTGCTGCCAGATTTGCGCACCTATCGTAATTTCAACAGAATTCCCTCCTCGAAGCTCCAAATTTGATGAGTCTAGATGCGTTGAATTCCTAAGACACAGATGAAACTTTTTCGTGTTTTGATCTTGGTCTGAATCAGTGTTCTTCTTGGTCAGAATCGCTGCTAAAGTCAGTACATATTTGCTGGACAGAAGTTGTGTTTCTCTCAACTCATCACCAGAGCTCTGTTGAGCTTACCAGAGCTCTGTTGAGCTTACCAGAGCTCTGTTGATTTATCAGAGGCAATTGACAGAGCTATCTCTGTTGATTTTTGAACAGAGACATCTACCAGAGCTCTGTTGAGTTGTCAGAAGTTGTCCAGAGCCCGATTTTTTTTTGGACAGCTTTGCGCTGCTTCAGAAACATGTGCATAACTTTTTACTCGGTGCTCCAATTCGCATGAGTCCAGTTGCGTTGAACTCGTAAGACAAAGATGAAACTTTTTTATGATTTGAGTTTTTTTTATGATTTGAGTTTGGTCTGAATCAGTGTGCTTAATTTTCAGAATCTGTGTCAAAGTCAGTAGATACTTGCTGGATCGAAAGCATCACTTCACTCTCTCCATTGCCATAATCAGATCAGATTGATGTTGCTTCTATACACATCAGTATAGAACCAGGACTTCAACTGAATGTTGTTTCTACACACATCAGTGTAGGACCAGTACCTCAACAGATCAGACTTTGACTGGTATTTCTAAATCTCTAACCCCCAGCACCATGTTTCCTTTTAATTTGAATTAACTGTGCATCTGGATATTCCTAACAAATGTGGAATCATCAAAGATGATTACCAACACCTTTTTATTTTTACAGGATATCTGATTTCAAATTGCGCTTAAATGAGATTTAATGCTCAATTTGAGGGGGAGAAAGCCAGTCTGACCATGTCCATGAAAAGGTAAAATTTCTAAACCTTTAAAACTTATCATGTTTAGAGAAAGGCCATCTTTAAAATGATAAAAACTCTTTCAAGTGGTCAAACCACTTCTAGATGCCAAAATGCTTTTTCAAATATAGAAGTTGGATTTTAAATAGTTTTCTGAGACATCAAATGGTCAAGTGTGTGGAACAATACAATCTTTAGGACAACAATTTCATGGGATCAATGTGTGAGCTTTGTAGAACTTCTATGGATCACTTAAACCTGTGTTTCCTACCAAAGAAGTAAACCTTGAGTGTTTGAGAGGTGAAGGGTCTACATCAAAGAGTGGGGGAGATAACTATATGTGTTTTTCTCATTGTGCTTAAGAGGTAAAATTTAAAAAGAGAGTTTGGTTAGATGTGAGCTACATGATAAAAAGAAAGAGGGTGTGAGAACAAAGTCAAAAGAATTATACAACTCTGCACCATCTCTTTTCTGAGCCGGGCAAACCACATTTCTGATTTATCACAAATTTTTGGTGATTGTCATTGAAACAGGCAACTAGCCCATGCCAACTCTTGAATTAACCCCACCAGCTACTCACTTCCTTCTCCACAAGGAACTGTTTCACTTTTCCACGGGGAAGCAGCACATATGCTATCTGATCTTTCTTTAGAAGATTGGATATTGAAAAGAAGGAAAGTTGCCCCACCTTCACACTTCACTCATGCACATTGAGTCTGTGGAAACCTGTTATGTCCAAACAGTTTACACACTTTTGAGCTTAATAGATAACATTCTATTTTCTTCCACACAATATCACGAATCTTTGTGGTTCCACATGCATATCTATGTGATATTGCCAGAACAGTTTGAGAAGTTTAATTTTTATAATTTTACATCTATGATAATTGGAAGTCCTATCAGAGCTTCATATTTGTCAACTCTGAGCATAGGCCACACAATTTTTTTATAAATTGTTGTGATAATAGTTGCTATTGTGCTTCTATGTTAGATGATTACCCCTGGTTACTTATTCTTTAATGCAGATTCTCATGAGCAGAATGTATTTGCTACTCTTCATCTCCAAGTTGTTTATCTACTATCGGTTACTACTCAAACTGGTTATACAAGCTTCCGCACATCAAATCGTTCTCTGATCGTTTGAGAGATAACTGAGACCAGAAAAGTAATGCAACAGTCAAGGCGGAGTACACAAAGATCATGGAGGAGTATGCAACAATCAAGGGGGAGTCAAAGAAGGACTTGAAGCAACTGACCTTGTGGAAGATCGGCTATTTTTAATCTTGAATACAAAGGGGGAGATTGTTAGATTTTATTTTATATTGTATTCAAGATTACTTGGTTAAATTGTAAAAGCCCAAATTAAATATGTGGGCTTTAGTCACTAATGGGCTTAGGCCTTAAAACCTAAGTATTTAATGTGTAATTCGTTAGAGTTTTAGGTTAAGCCTCTTAAAATCTCCTAGCCTCAATTCAAGTCAGTCAGACGTATAGAGAGAGAGAGAGAGAGCTTCAATTGTGAGAGAGTGTTCTTAATTCCTATATTGTAAACTCTTATCAAATCATTCAATACAATTGATTGTTTCTATATTGTTACTTGTAATTGGGATCCTACAACCTGTGTGTCAAAAGGACTTTCTACATGCATAATTCACACGATGCTCTATTTTGTGCCCAAAGGTCAAAAGATAAGCATTGCGTTGCATAACCCTAACGCTCATGTTTACTTAGATATTAGTTATTTTTGCCCAAAAGTGATGTAACATCTAAGTAGAGCCTTACTTTGACTTATTGTTTTGGTGTTTACAATAGGTATACTCATCACTAGCTTCATCACTAAAATGGTCATAGTTTCATTACTCTAAGGAATATTACTGTTAGGCCTGCTTACTTTAACATTACTTTGATTCCATTACTTTAAGAAACATTACTTTGTCCGCCTTTTATAGCTAACTACGTCACTATGATAGTCTTCTATAACTTATATCCTCCTCCTTTCCTAATCGGTACCTAACTTTGGCATTGAGCCACTTACTGGTGCGAACTTTGCGTCATGGAAGGATCAATTACTTCTTACTCTGGGGATGCTAGACCTTGACCATGCTATTCGCCATGATGAACCCACTGCTATTACTGCTGCGTCCACTGCAGCTCAGAAAGCGGATTTTGAAAAAGTGGGAAAGGGCAAATCGCTTGTCACTAATGATGGTCAAGAACTCCATTAACCTCAGTATCCGAGGAGCTATCCCTGACTCTGATAAAGTCAAAACTTACCTCAAATCTGTTGAGGATCATTTCAAGGGATCGTCTAAGGCTCATGCAAGTAGCTTAATGCTACAGATGCTCACTCTAAAATATGAAGGAAATAGCAGTGTCCGTGAACACATTATGAAAATGATTGATATGGCTCATAAGCTTAAGAGTCTTGAGATGGAAGTCTCTGATAATTTTCTTGTGCATTTCATAATGACCTCTTTGCCTGCTCGGTTCGACACCTTCAAAGTTAACTACAACGCTATGAAGGATAAATGGTCGATAAGTGAACTGATTGCAATGTGTGTGCAAGAGGAGGATCGCCTAAAGCTGGTACAACCTGAAGCTGTTCACCTGACAACCACTGGTAATTCTAAGAAAAGGAAGGGTAATCACGGTAATCAGACTGGAAATAAAGTCCAAAAGGATAATTATCATGGTGCCGTTGCCTCTGGCTCTAAATCCTTGTCTAACAAACCTAGCTGCAAATTCTGTCGTGCCAAAGGGCACGGACAGAAAGACTGCCCTAAGTTCAAGGAATGGCTAGCTAAGAAAGGTAACATTCTTTATGTAATATTTGATTCCTTTACTACTGATGTCCCTATTAATACATGGTGGGGTGACTCTGGTTCTATGGTCCATGTGACAAACTCAATGCAGGGATTCCTTACAATCCAGAAGCTACCAAAGGGCCAAAGAAAACTTAGAGTTGGAAGTGGTGATCTCTTAGATGTCGAAGCCATGGGAACTTTAAATTTACATATGAGTACCGGAAAGTGTATTAGACTAGTGGATACCTTATATGTACCGAGAATTACTCGGAACCTTGTATCCATATCTAGACTAGACCTTGAAGGTTATGTAATAATTCATGGTTGCGGCAAGATTGCTATTACTCATAATAATGAATTACTTGGTCGAGGTTTCTTGGATGGATTACTGTATAAATTGGAACTAGATCATAATTTCTCACAGTTTTGTTGTCACTTAATATTGATGACGTAACTAAAACAAAAAAATCACCTAAACAATTAGAGAATTCCTCCATGTTGTGGCATAAACGTCTTGGCCACATCTCACGAGATAGAATGACTCGACTCGTAAAGGATGGAATCTTACATTCTCTTGATTTTAGTGATTTTGAAACATGTATTAAGTGCCTCAAAGGAAAAATGGCAAAAGGGAATAAGAAAGGAGCTACTAGAAGTTCCAACTTGTTGGAAATAATTCACACTGATATTAGTGGTCCTTATCCCGCATCAATCACAGGACATACATCATTTATTACATTCATTGACGATTATTCGCATTATATGCACCTATATCTGATTAAGGAAAAATCTGAATCCTTACGAACTTTTATTGATTTTAAAACTTTGGTTGAAAACCAACTTGATCATAAAATAAAAGTTGTGAGATCAGATAGAGGAGGTGAGTATTATGGTAGACATACTGATATTGGTCAAGCTCCTGGTCCTTTCTATAACTTTTGCAAGGAACAAGGCATAATTAACCAATACACCATGCCTGGTTCTCCTCAACAAAATGGTGTTGCTGAAAGGAGAAACAGAACCTTAATGGACATGGTGAGAAGTATGCTTGCTAACACTAACTTACCTACTTTCCTATGGACTGAGGCATTAAAAACAGCCGTTCATATACTCAATAGGGTTCCATCAAAATCTGTCCCTAAAACTCCTTATGAAATCTGGACAGGTAGAAAACCGAGTCTAAAATATATGAAAGTATGGGGCTGTCCTGCCGAAGCAAAAGTCTATAACCCTAACTTAAAGAAACTGGATCCTAAAACCCTTACATGTTTCTTTATCGGTTATCCTGATAACTCAAAAGGTTATCGGTTTTACTGTCCTTCCCACACTACGAGCATCATTGACACGCAGCATGCCACATTTCTTGAGAACTCAAAGATCAGTGGGAGCACGACAAATCATGACTCAGATTTGCAAGAAGTACAAGAAGCGGGGGGAAACCATTCTTCCGGTATACTTATTCCTCCGATAATTCCTCTTGTACCCACCGCTGCTCCTAATATCACTAATCCTGCTCCTCCTAACCAAAATACCGAGGGAACATCATCATCGCTTCCGAACGCTGAACCTAATATCACTGATTCCACTCCTTCTGTTACTGAACCGGAAAATCAACTCAGGAGATCATCTAGGGCACGCAGGGCCACAAATTTTGATGATTTCGTAACCTTTTTATCTGAAGTTGAGGACATTGGAAAGCTTACTGATCCTACCTTTTATCGAGAAGCCATTAATAGTGATCAGGCCACTCAGTGGAATGAAGCCATGATTGAAGAGCTTAATTCCATGCAACACAATGATGTTTGGGACTTGGTTGAACTTCCTGAAGGATCCAAAACTATCGGTTGTAAATGGGTCTTCAAAACCAAATTAGACCCGAAAGGAAACATCGAACGCTATAAGGCCAGACTGGTTGCAAAAGGCTTTACTCAAAAGGAAGGAATCGATTATCAAGAGACCTTCTCTCCTGTCTCTCGTAAAGATTCTTTAAGGATTGTTATGGCACTTGTAGCTCATTATGATTTAGAGTTACATCAGATGGATGTCAAGACCGCATTCTTAAATGGAGACTTGCAAGAAGACGTATACATGCGACAACCTGAAGGATTCATTCCAGAAGGTAAAGAGCATATGGTCTGCAAGTTGAAGAAATCCATTTATGGGTTGAAGCAGGCATCACGACAATGGTACCTCAAGTTCCATAAAATCGTAAAAGGGAAAGGTTTTCTAAAGAATCAAGTGGATCAATGCACCTATCTCAAGATCAGTGGGAGTAACTTTATAATCCTTGTCTTGTACGTAGATGACATCCTACTAGCAAGTAACAACTTGGATATGCTGCATGAGTCGAAGCGGATGCTTTCGCAAAATTTCGACATGAAAGATCTCGGTGATGCCTCTTATGTCATTGGTATCGAAATACATCGAGATAGGCATAATGGTGTTTTGGGACTTTCTCAAAACGCATATATTGAGCGTATCTTAAAACGCTATAACATGCAGCACTGTACACCCACTGTAGCTCCAGTAGTTAAAGGGGACGTGTTTGGTTCTTTCCAAGCTCCGAGCACTAAGATTGAAAAGGAAGAAATGAGGATGATACCTTATTCGTCTGTAGTAGGGAGCATTATGTATGCTCAGGTCTGTACTCGTCCGGATATCGCTTATATCGCTGGTATGCTGGGACGTTACTTATCTAATCCCGGAATAGCACACTAGAAAGCGGCTAAAAAGGTTCTACGATATCTGCAAGGGACCAAAGACTACAAATTAACTTATAGAAGAAGTGACAACTTAGAAGTAGTAGGATATTCTGATTCCAATTTTGCTAAATGCAAGGAAGATAAGAAATCTACTTCTGGGTACATATTTATGTTAGCTGGTGGACCTATCTCATGGCGGAGTCATAAACAAAAGCTGACTACAACGTCCACCATGATGGCTGAATACGTTGCCGTTTATAATGCCAGTTGTCATGGGATGTTGTTAAGGAACCTGGTCAGTGGACTCAAAATCGTTAACTCCATTTCTAGACCATTGAAGCTTTACTGTGATAACTCAGCTGCTGTAACTTTCTCGAACAGTAACAGTTCAACTGGCGCTGGGCTGTATCTTGATACAAAGTATCTGTTTGTGCGCGAACGGGTTGAGGAAAATGTCCTTTGTATCGAGTACATAAGTACAAAGAATATGCTAGCGGATCCGATGACCAAAGGTCTTCCTCCTAATGTCTTCGTAGGACACGTGTCGAAGATGGGGCTTACAAAAGACTTAATTTAATAGCATATTGTACTTATTGGTCATTATTATTATCTTAATAAATTTTCCTCTATATTCAGATTTTGTTTGTCTATTAGTTACGCTTTGAGCTCATAATGGTGTATGGACATTATTATAACGAAATCTGTCTCAGTCAATTGATCATTGCTTATTCAGTTTTAAATTTGAGTCATAGTTTGACTAGTGGGGGTCCTGAGTTGATATTCTTCTCTACGACTGTACTTATTAGCTATGATTTCAGTTTAAAACAAAATGAGTATCATCCCGCCCGGACTTATTGGTGCTCATAGATAAAAGATCGCTTGGTCAAGTGGGAGAATGTTGGAACCACCTTAAAAGTGACCGTCACTGATCGTTTATCATTCCTGATATGATAATTGACAATAACTGAAATCCCTATGTCTGGTAAATATATGATGGGCGTATTTACTATTATTGACATACTATAGGGTTTCCCATTAGGTGATTGGAACTATGGGGAATTATATGGCACATAATAAACACCAAGGGTTAAAAGTGTAAGATACTCTTATTATAAATAGGGTACCCTAATCACACTTTAACCCTAATGACTTATTGCTAATAAACAATTCAGCCGTGTGCCTCCCCTAAGATCGACTCTCTCAAGATCGATCATCATCCCATCATAATACGATCACCTCGTTCTGGGAACCCGACAATCAATGGCAAATATGTTCAATGCTTTCACTGGATCCTCAGGATCATCGGGTATGTTTTCTTGTCATCTTATTATCTATCAAATACAAATCATGATTATTCCAACATTGTTTGGTTGATGGGGTCTCGGACGAAAAACTACTGGAGGGACACGAAGCTAAAAACTAAAAAACCGTATGTTTTTACCCTTAAAAAAATTTCTTTTTTTCTCTTTAGTGGGGTCCCATCCTCCTAACTACAAAGTAACTACAAAGTAACTACAAAGTGGATCCGCCAATGGCTATATAAAAAAAAAAGAATTTCAAGGTATTTTTCCATTTTAAACCATAGTACTTCAATTCAAATGAATCATATCTGCTTTTTTAACCCTCAGCCCAGGCACATCATGATTTAAAAAAGTAGTTAGATTTTTCGGCCCAGGTCCAATTTTCACGTGTACTCGCTAATGTAATGAAAATCCTACCCTCATGTCATATGTAATCTCGACTAATTAATGTAACCCAGGACTCCAAGCCTCTCAAAACCTGTCGATCTCAACTTCTCTTCTGTCGACCCAGCCCTTCTGCCCCTGTCACGAGTATCGCAACTTCCCCCTTGCTAGTTATCTCGATTTCTCGACCGGCGCCCTTGTTTGTTAATCGATCGGTAAGCTGAAATTAGATAATTCTAGGGTTTAGAATTACTTCACAAAATCGATCCTTTAAATTTAAATGTGACTTTTCTATATATATGATGTTTCTTGTGTATGATTGTCAGATTCCAATATTCCATAACATATTACACATCTAAATTGGATTTGGGATATTTGAAATCAAGAATTCAGATTCCATATTTCTATCCATCTTCCAGATCATCAATAACTTCGCTGGTATTGTTTAATTACTTGGCAGTCTTCAAAAGAATTCATGATTATTGAGTATTTGAGTTAACTGTTAATGAAAGTTGCAAGTGTTTACTGTGTAACAACTTGGTAGTCCTCAAAGAAATACATGATTGTTGAGTTAAGTTAAGTTCAAAGTGTTTCGAGTTAAATGTTTAATTTCCATTCTTTTCTTGAAATTGTTAGGATAGTTGGCACTTTAGTTAACATTGTTGGACATTTGACAATTGCTAGTGTTTGCAAATAGGGATATGTTTTTAGCAAATAGAAAAGCAATTGTTTATTCGTCGGAGACAACTAATGTTGATAAATCTAAACAAAGTCGTGTCGGAATCAACGTAGCAGATCTTTCCCACATCATGGAATGCGGATTAATTATGATTTTGTTCTGTTAAAGTGGACCACTTTAGATAGTTTTTCCGACTTTGCCGTTGCATATACCATTAAAAGAGAGAACGACCAAACACATATAGACTTTGTTTGTCTTTATCAATTGGGTTTGAGTTATAGCTAACCTTGTTTCATCTTTTCGACCTCAATTTTAAAATTCTTGTCCCATGCTTGAGATTATAGTCACTATATACATATATATATATATATATATATATAGGACGATAATCAAATGAGAACCACAAATATGTTACAAACCCGTGAGAACCAATATAAAAATATTTGTTTACATGCTTTTTTTCATCAAAACCTATGATTTAATATATTGTTACACATATGTTCGTGCTCACCTTATGAAAAGATTACATGTGAAAAACGAATTTTGTTTCACCTAGTGAAATGAAAAATACTCGTAAAAAATATTCACATGGTGAAACAAATCCATGTGAAACTATCATATTATGAAACACATATATGTGAAGCAAAATATAATAAATCCTAGCATTTGATGAAAAAATTTCATGTAAAAAAATATTTTTTATATCGGTTCTCACGGTTTATAATATATTTGTGGTTCTCATTTGATTTAACCCCTATATATATATATATATATATTACATAATTTGTTTTTAATCATGTTTATAATAAGTATTTGTCCATTAGGTCTACACATGGTTATGCTTTGAGGAATCACATGTTGTGTCTACATTCAAGAAAATGATTTTTCTTATAGACCACCATATGATATCAATTTCCATAGATGGTGGATATGGATATTTGAACATTAGTTTGCTTCTTGGTGTATGTTTGGGCCATGGCGTGTAGAAAGAATAAAAACCCAAAATTGATGGTTACCACTTTGAGTAATTGTTGAAAATTATTGATGGATGAAAACTGGGAATCAATTTGTTGCTTAGTTTCTTTTTGCTGTCAATCCATTTATTAGCTGCCAATGCCAATTGCCATGTAGTATTTTCATTCCTAGGCTTAAAGTTATTTATATGCATACCATATGCTATTGTTTTATTTGCATACCTAGGTTTATTGAATAAAATATGCATGTGGGATTAGGAGTAAACCTCATGAATGTTGATTCTTTCAGTTTTAGTTTCAGGTTCTGTTTCTCAATCAATCTCAAACCCTCTTTCTATCCATCCAATCTTGATCTCTGACTCTCTTCACTAGGTATTGTTCTATACATTAAAGTTTTTATGAGACTTTAGTTCTCGTGTGCATGTTTAATTCTTTTTGCACATGTTTTTATTAGATTCCTTAACAATTGCTAGTGTATAATAGTTGTATTCCAAAATCTGTGTGAGCTCTTTTTCCGGTTAGTGTTTTTTTGCTGCTGTTTTTTGTTGCTAGTATGTTTTCTAATTAATATTAAAAGTGTCATCTAAGTTGTTGGTTTTATGTTTGAACAATGAAGATTTCTTACAACAAGAATATTGAAAGAATGAAATGAATTCGAAAGACTTGTTTGAGAATCTGACAATGTATCAATCAACTCAAATAATATAAAAGATAATCATGAAGGAATAGGGTATCAAAGAATTTGATAATGTTTATATGAAAAATATAAACAATCTTCAAAAGAAATGTTAAAGCTCTAAAGCTGAAACAATATATGATGCTCAACAAAATTGAAATACAAATGGGAGTATTACCATCGAAAAATGTATTATTTTAAGACATGGTAATAACAAAGTCAATAAAAAGCTGAACTGATGTGTATGAATACTTGAAAGTATAGACAAGATAATACACAAGTATTAATCTTTGGAAACACATGGTTAGAAATAATGATGTAATCCGAGATATTCATGAAAAACATTTAAAACCACACATCTAAATTTATAAAATCTGTTGAAATAGAGAAGTGGTTTGAACATTTAAGAACACATTTTTCAGGCTTGAAAGTCGTCTTTCTTTCAAACAATCTCAGATTGAGTTCAGATGATACTTACATTCATATGTTTAAGCTCCCCCTCAATTCATGATAAAATGATTGAGAATCAGATAAGCTCCCCCTCAAAATCTTTAAAGTACGAGTCCTGAGTTGATTTACTCAGAATTCTGTATTTCTCCCCCTATAAATACAGAAATATTTATCAATAAGCACAACTATAATCCAACAAAAATTATAATATCTCCTCCTGAAAATACGTATGTGGTTCAGTATATAAAGAAAATGAAAGCACATGTACTCCTCTTCAAAGATCTGCACATTTCTCTTATGTTTTTCAGTCATGTGTTTGTAATACTTCTGACATTAAGCACTACACATGATGGACCTGCAAAACCGATTAAGTAGATTTTGGTATCCAATAGAACTTGGGTCCTAGCTTGTTGTATGCAGTTCGATTTGATGAAATATTATAAGTACCATACCAATACTGGACATTCTCTTTCTTAACAAAATCATGAGTTCCATAATAAGAACAACAAACTTGCTTTTGTGCCAATCTGAGCAATTGATTTATAGAATAAACAGTGTCAGGTTTAACAAAAGATTTACCTTTAGGAGCATTTTTCTTCTTGACGGTTGATTTGGGAACAGATGATTTCGGTACATCCTTTTCAAGTGAAGATCCTTTTGCGCTCCAAATCATCTTTACAGGCTTAAAAATCGGAGTATCTAAATTATTAACAGAATGATTATAAAAGAGATTGGAAGGACGAATCTAATCTTTTGAAAATCCTTTTGACTTGTCAAATCCTTTTTAAGAAATACCAATACGAATTGAACTTGAAGCAGTTTTAAACGAACATACAGAATCAGTTGAGTCAACAAGTGGAGTCTGAACAATCGTGTCAGGATAGCTTGTTTAGAAACCTCAACTTTAAAAATTATGTCCTCAAGTTCTTTAACTTTGTTAGATGTTACGTGCGAAATGTGTGTTTTAATCGCAGTGGGTTGCTAACTGTCCACAGTGGGAAGTGCAAGTGTACACTGTCCACTATGATCGTCACAGCAAGTAATAGTTGGTAAAATACCAGAATCGAATCCACAGAGACTGGACAATCAAGACAATACGGTTCTCATGAGCTCCTTTTACAAGTTTCAACTAGAGAGGAAAATAATACTTTGGTTTGGTTTGGTAAAATAGCTACTTGAAACGATTTACTAAATGCTAAAAAGGAGGAATGCAGGTTGGATTTTCCCTAAATTTTATCTCAAATACTCGGTCCTTAGAGTGATCCTCGTATTCGTGGTGGACATTTTCGCTAGAAAAGCCCGGTTACAAAATACTCACACCGTTAGATAAAAATCCCATACTCTTAGTACTTGTTGTTTTGTCAATGGTAATCTCTAAATGGACCTTTTCAGGCCTCGATGGAATGTGTAGAGACAAATACTCTAAGTGTTTTTAATACACAAATTAGCTTGCCTACTACTCCAGTGGGCAGAGATTAGCTCACTGTGCCGACCTCACTTTCGTAAGTGTCAAAAGAATTCTTTCGAATCCCCTAGCATCATTCAAGCTCGTGTCACTGCGCTCTACTTATTTCTAAGTTAAGAACTAGACTTTAGATCCTTGCAAGTGATCAGCTTGTTCGCATCCTTGGATAAATATCGAGAATGAAAGACCAAAACAACAAATATTCTAAGTATAAAGATTACTCAAGCATTTTTGATAAAATCCAGGTACTTCTCCTTCCTACATCCCAAAGGATGTTTTAGCCTAACATTTCCGAAGTAAAGAAAACAAAAGATGAAGATTTGCACATAATAAAACTGAAAGTGACTTGAGTTAACTGCTCACAGTGGGGAACGAGAAGTCGTCCCTGCACTGTGTAATACGAACTACAATTTAAACTAAGAAAGTAAATTACTGAAAATTAAAGCTAGTTACTGCAGTAAATAAAAGACTAAAGCTAATGTGGTTGTTGAGAGAATTTGAGACTAAAAGTATTCAAGAATGAAAACCAAGCATGCCTTTAATGGCACCCAAGTGCTCCTTTATATACTAGGAGAAGGAGTTGGGTATTACACAAAAGAGGTGGGTCTTCCAATGGGTAAAGACTGCTGAGTTGTGGCAGAATTCAGCTCCTTGTGCAATTCTTTTATCCAATGGTCCCTTCTCCAAGTCAATCTCCAAGTACAAAGAGGTGTACTTGATGCTATCTTCAATGAGAACTACCTTGTACTTCTCCAGCCATTTCTCTGCCATATGAACCTTCCTCCTCCAGAAAATTAGATCCCAACTAAAAGTTTCTTTTTTATTTCTTTTTGATCAGCTCGAAGAGTGGGGAACCGGAGTGGGCACTGTATACGTCACTGCGGATGAAAAAGCGAGAAAACACCCAAAACTTCCCCAAATAATTTATTAAAGACCATGGTTCACTCCTTTTGCTCGTTTTCGTAAATCATACCAAGAATGGGGGTTTTTAGAAGTGAAATGGCTAAAATTGACAAAATAAAGTGGAAAATAAATGGAAATAATAACTCTAAAAATAGAGTTATCACAACCTCAAACTTAAATCATTACTTGTCCCCAAGTAATAAAAAGAAAGAAATAAAATGAAACACAATGCATAAAAGGTCTTTGATGGACTTACATATTTCTTGACTTGAATGGGCGTTGATCTCCTTCCTTCGATACTTCTTTCGGTTCCAAACTTTGAAAATTTCACTTTTGTGTTTGACGAAACCTTTCCCTTGTTTACCTTTTGATCAATAGGGCTTTCTTGGGTTTGAAGGGTTTATGGCTTTGAATCTTTTCCCAAGGGTTTTGGCAAAAATTTCCAAACATGGACCGAAGATCTCGCTTTGAGATTTTTATTTCAAGAAGTGGGTGTTTAGTATTTTGCTATGATAAGAACGTACACTTTCAGGCTTTATTTGGGTATAATGAGTATGGCTATTTTTTTGTGAGGGTGGGTATTCTGATGGTCCAGAATAGGCACACCATCGTTTTCTGGGAGTGAGCACTTTGATGGTCCAGAAAAGGCACACCATCAATTTTGTTAGTGCTACTCCTATTTTCTTCTGTTTTTGTATTTTTGTGTTTTCTCTTTTTTTTTTTTTTTTTTTTTTTTGGGGGGGGGGTACGGCTTACCCACCTCAAACTTGGACTTCACAGTGTCCTCACTGTGAGCAAACTGGAGGTCACTCTGGAAGTTCCCACCTCAAACTTAAAATCTCACAGTGTCCCCACTGTGACATTGAATTAATGAACAAAGGTGGTGGTTTGGGGGTACAAAAAGGATCGTGTTTGGATGCGAAAAATGGCCTATATCATTTCACGGGACAAGTTGAGATTTGTACTTACAAAAGTGACCTTTTAAGTCGGAAGCCGAAAGTTGTACCTTGAAATGGAAACGAGGTCAAACAAGCATTCAAACAATCAATATGTTAGTACCCAAAAGTACCTACCTACCGGTAGGATTTTCATGCATCGATATTTAAAAAGTTAAAACAGCAAATAGTGTCAATGCCTAGCCATAGGCACAAAAAGATCAACCAAACAAAATAAAATTGTTTTTGGTGAGCAAAAGAGCGAAACCATTGTTTTAAAAACAAACCATTCACGGGGTTTGGGTGGCTTGCGGTGACAGATCCGCATCATCATCATCGAACTCATCCTCACTGTCATTAACCGGGCAGATATCTTTCGGGAATTCTGGTAGCTGAGCAGCTAGCATTGGGTTGGCCTCTTTCATCATCAGGCCCGTCACCTCATCTCGTTCTCTTGTATACATCCAAAATTTCTGCGTGGCCCGGTTCTGATATCGCTGCTCACTTTCTAGCAACTCGATCCTGTATGTGAGCTTCTTCAAAGCTGCCAAAATCTCTCCCATTTGGTTGCTGGACGAACCTGCCTCAGTCTGACGCCTCGATGTATCCGCAGTCCGCACATCATGCTCCTCAGCGATGATCACAGTGGGCCGGACAGTCCCCACTGTGGGAATCTCTTCTTCATGTTCATGTGGAGGAGTGTTGATATGCCTTCCCATCTTGCGAATGGTCTGCACACTAATGTTGCTTGTTGAGTCGAACCACTGATCCTCCACAGCGGAGGGTACACCTGCGTCTATCATTAGTAACGTGATAAGGCAAGGGAGGGGCAACACAACCTTCTTTCGGGTCTTAGCTTGATCGATGGCAGCGTGCATGACTATCCCAACATTTATCTTCATTCCTGTGAGCAGACAGTACAAGAGGGTACATTTGTGCAAGGACAAGGTGGTATCGTGTGATGTCGGAGATAAAGAGGCCCGAAGAAATTGAAACCAAACAGCGGCCTCGGTGACGAGGGAGCTAGCGTTTAGACAACGTCTTCGACCATCCTTGTTCCATGGCTTTCCTTCGACAGCTATTTCTTTCAAAATACGGTCCTCATCCTCGGGGGTCATTTTCTTCAAAAACTTTGTAAACTCACACTCATTTGGGCCACGCCTTCCTAACACTCGGTTGATTTCTCCTGGATTATAACATACTTTCCTTCCTCTAACTACCACAATGGGGTCCTTTGATTGAGAGGCTTCGGCATAAAATTCTCGGACCAACGAGGCATTAGCGCGTCGATTGGCCTCGGCCAAAATCGACCAGTCTTGCGCGATGATCCTATCTTTTACAAATGAGTTTGCTTCAACAAACTCGGGGTCAAAACCCCTTTCCAACCTTAGCTTCTGGGTTGCGATGCACTCGTAGTGGGCAGCCACCTCTGAAGAGGTGAACTGCCTAGGCACACCACTGGGTGCATGAGTAGTGCCCACTGTTGAGTGATGTGGGTGTAGGGTTTGAACTTGGTCATCCCCAATGTCATCTTCAACAGAAGAAGCACTTAAAGCAGGTTCGAATGTAGTACCTTTTTTTGATGATCTTTTTGCTGATTTCCTCGGTGTCGTGGTCACCGTAGACCTGGTGACCACTCTCCTCTTCTTTAATGCTCGTAGAACAAGACTCTCCCCACTGTGGGCAGTCTTCCCCACTCTGCTCTGCTCAATACTATCCCCAAGCTTTCTGTATTCTTCTTCATAATCAGAATTTACTTTCCTCAGCAGTTCTTGTTCCTCAGTAAAAATCTCTCCCTCCGCCTTTTTCCTTTCTTCCTCTAAGATCTTTGCTTGTTCAGCCTTCAATCTTGCTTCTTCTTTTCTGCGCTTTTCTTCTTCTTCTCGTCGTCTCCTCTCAACCTCTTCCTTTCGCTTTCGAATGACCGACATTCGCCTCTCAAACTCCTCTGCCAATCGCTTCTCTTCTTCTTCGGCCAGCAATGCCTCGGTTTCGAATTGGGTGACACTAGTGTTGGAGATTTGAGAAGAATCCGCATCAGGTACGCCGGATGTTATGGGGTTATCGTCGGAAAATATGGGGTTGTCACTGGAAATAGGTGGTGATTCATTTAGATCGCCGGTGACAGTTTCCGGCGGGTTTTCTTCTGCGAGACGACGGCGTACGGCTGCTCGTGTGGGTGCATCGTGCCGGATGTTCAATCTTTTGCTTCTCGCCATTTTTTTTTTTTCAAGGGTTTTAGGAAGGGTTTTAGGTTTGTGGGTTTTCTTTGAGAGAGAAATGGAGAAGATGAAGAAACTTGGTGTGTTTAGGGAAGTTAAAGTAAAAATCTGATTTGAGGGTGAGGGTTTTTGAGTTGATTGGGGACGGTTAGTAGAGAGAGAAAAAGATAATGATGGTTTATCTTGGGAATAGGTGGGCTTTTGACAAGTGGCAGGAAAAGTTGATGTTTGTAAGAAAAAGCATGATGTGCGTCAGCCGTGGGTCCCTCCCAAACCGTCTTTTCCTATGCCAGACCGAGAGTGAGGAACGCAGGGACATGCATCTCCCCACTGCGAAGCTTTTTCTTGATTTTTCCTCCAAAAAGCTGCAATTTCTCCTGCACACATTAAAACAAACTACCATGCAGAATTAAAAAGACCAAAAATAATAAAAAGACAGCAAATAACTGAAATAAAATATTTACAAACGGTTGTGACATTGCTTAACCATAGCGAGGCGGAGAGTGGGCAGGGATGTGGGCACTTTCATGCAAAAAATGCTTTACCCTTTGCCCATTGACTTTAAAGGTTTGACCCGATTGTGGGGATTTCAACTCCACTGTTCCGAAAGGACTCACCTTGACAATGGTGTATGGTCCCGTCCATCTTGATTTAAGTTTACCTGGAAAGAGTTTGAGACGAGAATTGAACAATAGTACCTGTTGTCCTTCCATGAACTCCCTATGGTTGATTCGACGATCGTGCCACATCTTGGTCTTTTCCTTGTACAACTTTGCATTTTCATAGGAGTGATATCGCAACTCCTCTAGCTCATGTATTTGCAGACTCCTTTTGATTCCCGCGGCATCCTCACTCATGTTAAGCTCTTTAAGGGCCCAGAACGCCTTGTGCTCTAATTCAATCGGTAAATGGCAAGCTTTGCCAAAAACTAATTTGAATGGAGACATTCCCAGAGGAGTTTTATAGGCTGTTCGATAGGCCCAAAGAGCATCATCGAGTTTGATTGACCAATCTTTACGGTGTGGCTTAACAACTTTTTCCAAAATTCCCTTGATCTCACGATTTGAAAGCTCGGCCAACCCATTGGTTTGTGGGTGGTATGCGGTGGCCACTCTATGATGAATATCATATTTAGCAAGAACCGAGGCCATGACTTTGTTTACAAAATGGGTGCCTTCGTCACTAATTAATGCTCGTGGTGTTCCGAAGCGAGTGAATATATTTTTGTGTAAGAACTTCACCACAGTGTTAGCATCATTGGAGTGACAAGCAATGGCTTCTACCCATTTTGAAACATAATCTACCGCAACCAAGATGTAAAAGTTATTGTTGGAATTTGGAAAAGGTCCCATAAAATCTATCCCCCATACATCAAAAAGTTCGACCTCTAGAATGTTGTTAAGAGGCATTTCATTTCTTTGCGATATATTCCCCGTACGTTGACATTGCTCACAATTTTTCACGAATTCAAATGAGTCTTTAAAAACAGTGGGCCAAAAGAATCCACTTTGCAAAATTTTTGCTGCGGTACGGTTTCCACCGAAGTGGCCACCGTAGTGGGATGTGTGACAACCATGGAGTATTTGATGTTGTTCACTCCCATGGACACAACGCCTTAATATTTGGTCCGCCCCTATCTTGTACAAGAAGGGATCGTCCCAAACGTATTGTCGTGTGTCGTGTAAAAATTTCTTGAATGGTTGTCCACTCATCCCGTGGGGCTTAAATCCACTTGCTAAAAAGTTTGCAATATCAGCATACCAAGGAGTTTCATTATGATGTTGCGCAGATAATAATTGTTCATCGGGAAAAGTTTCTTTTACCGGAGTGGGGTCAGGAGTGGGGTCAACAGTGCCCACTGTCTTCTCGAGCCTGGACAGATGATCAGCAACCTGATTGCTTGTTCCTTTTCTGTCGACGATCTGGAGGTCAAATTCCTGCAGCAACAGCACCCATCTGATCAACCTCGGTTTAGAGTCAGCCTTGTTGATCAAATATTTGATGGCTGCGTGATCGGTGTGTACTATGACCTTTGCTCCAATTAAGTAAGACCTGAAACGATCAAAAGCAAAAACTACTGCAAGTAGTTCTTTTTCGGTTACAGTGTAGTTGATTTGAGCCTCGATCAAAGTCTTGCTTGCATAGTATATTGGATGAAAAATCTTATCTTTTCGTTGGCCTAGTACTGCACCTATAGCCCAATCGCTGGCGTCACACATGACTTCAAATGGGAGTGACCAGTCAGGAGTGGTCACTATGGGTGCAGTAACTAAGGCATTTTTGATTATTTCAAATGCGTTTCTACATTCTTTGGTAAAAACAAACTCTCTTTCATGTTGCAGCAGGTTACATAGGGGTTTAGTTATTTTGGAAAAATCTTTTATGAACCTCCTATAGAAACCTGCGTGACCTAAAAAACTGCGAATGCCTTTTACCGTTGTGGGCTCGGGAAGTTGGGAGATTACTTCTAGTTTTGCTTCATCAACTTCCAAACCCTTTTTCGACACAAGATGACCCAAAACGATGCCCTCTTCGACCATGAAATGACATTTTTCCCAATTTAGAATAAGGTCGTGGGTTTCACATCTCACCAAACTTTTTTCTAGATTCCTCAAACAGTTATCAAATGATGTGCCGATCACAGAAAAATCGTCCATAAAAACTTCTATGGTATCTTCTATCATATCAGTAAAAATGGCCATCATACAGCGTTGAAAAGTAGCGGGAGCATTACATAAACCAAAAGGCATTCTCCGGAATGCAAAAGTACCATATGGACAAGTAAAGGTGGTCTTTTCTTGGTCTTCGGGTGCGATGTGGATTTGGTTATATCCGGAGTATCCATCTAGAAAACAATAAAATTCCTTTCCCGCTAATCTATCAAGCATTTGATCAATAAAAGGTAACGGGAAATGGTCTTTCTTTGTTGCTAGATTCAGTTGCCTATAATCCATGCATATTCTCCATCCCGTAACAGTCCTAGTTGGAATGAGTTCGTTCTTTTCATTTCTGACCACTGTTGTTCCTCCCTTTTTAGGGACACATTGAACGGGGCTCACCCAACTACTACTGGCAATGGGATAGATAATACCGGCATCTAACCATTTCAAGACTTCTTTCTTAACTACCTCCTTCATGATGGGGTTCAACCTTCTTTGGGGTTGGACTTTCCCCGGGTGGTCATTCTCCAAGTTAATCTTATGTTGACATAAAGAGGGGCTAATCCCTCGAATGTCCGCTATGGTCCAACCAATTGCTCCCTTATGCTTTATCAACAAATCAATCAGAAGTTGTTCTTGTTTCTCACTAAGTTTGGAAGAGATAATGACGGGAAGTTTATTATCCTTAGCGAGATAAGCATACTTTAAATGGGAAGGCAATGGTTTAAGCTCTAGCTCGGGAGGTTGTTCTATTGAAGGGGATTGAACATCTCTATCCTTGAAGTCCAGAGGTTCAAAAGCTGCAACCATTTTATTACACTCATCCTTAAAAGTGTCATTACTCTCTGATTCAGAGTGCTCACTGTCAATCCCCACTGTGGGAACTGTACTCCCCACTGTGGGCAAATTGCCAAAATTGTGGGTTTCATAAATCGAACTTAAGGCAAAACAATCTTCGGTGTCTATATATTTGAGAGATTTGAAAACATTAAAAGTTACCTCTTGGTCATTAACTCGCATCGTGAGTTCTCCTTTGTGCACATCGATCAAAGTACGTCCGGTTGCAAGAAACGGACGTCCTAAGATGATTGGGATTTCTTTATCGGCCTCATAATCTAAAACAAGAAAATCGGCGGGGAAGATAAATTTATCCACTTGGACCAAAACGTCTTCTATTTTTCCCTTGGGGTAGGCAATGGATCGGTCGGCTAGTTGTAATGTCACGGTTGTGGGTCTAGCCTCTCCAATCCCTAACTTGTTAAAAATGGACAAAGGCATCAAGTTGACACTAGCTCCTAAATCACAGAGTGCTTGGCCTACTTCTTGTCCTCCTATAATGCATGGAATGGTGAAACTACCCGGGTCTTTCAACTTAGGTGGAATCTTGCTTGTTAGGAGGGCACTACATTCTTCGGTCAAAGCCACAGTTTCAAATTCACCCAACTTCCTCTTTTTGTTCAAAATATCTTTTAAGAATTTAACATAGCTTGGCATCTGCTCGAGAGCTTCTACCAAGGGTATGTTAATGTGAAGTTGCTTAAAAATGTCTAAGAATTTTTTAAACTGAACATCGACATTTTTAGGCTTCATTCTTTGAGGAAATGGAATGTTTCGTGGGTCAATCTGAGTTTGCTGTGGTATTGGCTTTGGAACAGTAGTCTTTGGGACAGGTCCAAAAGTGGGAAGGTCAGGGATGTCGGTCCCCACTGTGGGGATCACAGTGACTTGAGGAGTGCCCACTGTGGTGCTCACAGTGGGTTTTTGAGGCGAATCATCAGATTCAAAAATGATATTTTTCAGATCCTTTCCACTCCTTAAAGTTATGGACTTGACATGTTCTGGTCCTTTTCCTATCACTCTAGCTTGCTCGGTATCACTCGGTAACGTTCCTGGTGGTCTATTCTTAACTTCAACGGCTAGCTGTCCTACTTGGGTCTCTATATTCCTAATGGCTGCTTGGGTTTGATTCATAAAACCTTTGAGAATCGACTCGATCGATTGTTGAGCCTCAGCTGGTTGGTTGGATCGTGGTTGGTATGGTTGTGGGGATTGCCCACTGTGATGTTGCTGAAATCCCGGGGGATTGTATGGTCTTTGCTGGATGTGACTCGGTCCTTGGGGTTGGAGTCCTTGATTACCGGACCAAGAGAAATTCGGATGATTTCTCCAACCTGGATTATAAGTCTGCGAATAAGGGTTGTTCCTTTGGTTGGTCCCTATGACATTAACAGATTCGGGGTTTGCTGGACAATAGTCGAAAACATGCTCCTCTCCACAAAGGGAGCAGTTATCAGCGAGATGGGTTGCGGAATTGACTTGGCCTCGATTTTGATTTAAAACGATTTTTGTCAAGGCCACTAATTGTGCATTCATGGTTTTGAGTGCTTCGGAATCTATGGTGTTGGTCTTAGACATGGGTGCTCTCGGATTTGACCATTCGGTATTGTTGTTGGACACTTTTTCTAAGATTTGATATCCTTCGTTGTAAGTCATACTTGTAAATGTTCCACCGGCTGTTGCATCTAAGATGATTTTGGCTGCATTGGAAAGACCATTGTAAAAGGTCTCCAATTGGATGCAATGTGGGATGCCATGATGTGGGCACTTTCGAAGTAAATCTTTAAATCGTTCCCATGCATCCGAAACAGCCTCATCTTCCTCTTGCCTAAATAAAATTATATCATTTCGAAATCTAACATTCCTTGTTGGAGGAAAGTATTTTTGCAAAAATCTATCGGCAAGTTCTTGCCAAGTGGTTATCGAGTGAGGTGCATGTGCGTTCAGCCAAGATTTTGCTTTGTCCCTTAATGAAAAAGGGAAAAGCCTTAGTCTTAATGCCTCATCACTAACACCTTGTAATTGAAAGGAATCGGTCATTTCTAAAAAAGATTTTAAGTGCGAGTGCGGATCCTCAGATGGCGATCCTCCAAATTGACCCATGGCTTGGATCATTTGAAACATCACCGGTTTGAGTTCAAAATGCGTTGCAACAATATTGGGTCTCAAAATTCCGGAGCTTAAATCACCAACTCCGGAAGTAGCATAGTCCCGTATTTTTCGATCTTTGTTATCGGCAATCGTGATTGTGGTCTCCACTATAGGTGGCGGTACTGCAGCCATGTTCACAGTGGGGATCACAGGAGGTTGTCGATTTGTTTTCTTGCTTCTTCGTGTTTTTCGCAACGTTTTTTCTATTTCGAGATCTATTGGAACCAAATGTTCGAGTTGTCGCCGTGGCATACAATACGAACAGCTTAGAAAAACTAGTTACTCGGGCTCGAACAAAAACTAATGTCTTGAGATTTAAAATCACGCCAGTCCCCGGCAACGGCGCCAAAAACTTGTTACGTGCGAAATGTGTGTTTTAATCGCAGTGGGTTGCAAACTGTCCACAGTGGGAAGTGCAAGTGTACACTGTCCACTATGATCGTCACAGCAAGTAATAGTTGGTAAAATACCAGAATCGAATCCACAGAGACTGGACAATCAAGACAATACGGTTCTCATGAGCTCCTTTTACAAGTTTCAACTAGAGAGGAAAATAATACTTTGGTTTGGTTTGGTAAAATAGCTACTTGAAACGATTTACTAAATGCTAAAAAGGAGGAATGTAGGTTGGATTTTCCCTAAATTTTATCTCAAATACTCGGTCCTTAGAGTGATCCTCGTATTCGTGGTGGACATTTTCGCTAGAAAAGCCCGGTTACAAAATACTCACACCGTTAGATAAAAATCCCATACTCTTAGTACTTGTTGTTTTGTCAATGGTAATCTCTAAATGGACCTTTTCAGGCCTCGATGGAATGTGTAGAGACAAATACTCTAAGTGTTTTTAATACACAAATTAGCTTGCCTACTACTCCAGTGGGCAGAGATTAGCTCACTGTGCCGACCTCACTTTCGTAAGTGTCAAAAGAATTCTTTCGAATCCCCTAGCATCATTCAAGCTCGTGTCACTGCGCTCTACTTATTTCTAAGTTAAGAACTAGACTTTAGATCCTTGCAAGTGATCAGCTTGTTCGCATCCTTGGATAAATATCGAGAATGAAAGACCAAAACAACAAATATTCTAAGTATAAAGATTACTCAAGCATTTTTGATAAAATCCAGGTACTTCTCCTTCCTACATCCCAAAGGATGTTTTAGCCTAACATTTCCGAAGTAAAGAAAACAAAAGATGAAGATTTGCACATAATAAAACTGAAAGTGACTTGAGTTAACTGCTCACAGTGGGGAACGAGAAGTCGTCCCTGCACTGTGTAATACGAACTACAATTTAAACTAAGAAAGTAAATTACTGAAAATTAAAGCTAGTTACTGCAGTAAATAAAAGACTAAAGCTAATGTGGTAGTTGAGAGAATTTGAGACTAAAAGTATTCAAGAATGAAAACCAAGCATGCCTTTAATGGCACCCAAGTGCTCCTTTATATACTAGGAGAAGGAGTTGGGTATTACACAAAAGAGGTGGGTCTTCCAATGGGTAAAGACTGCTGAGTTGTGGCAGAATTCAGCTCCTTGTGCAATTCTTTTATCCAATGGTCCCTTCTCCAAGTCAATCTCCAAGTACAAAGAGGTGTACTTGATGCTATCTTCAATGAGAACTACCTTGTACTTCTCCAGCCATTTCTCTGCCATATGAACCTTCCTCCTCCAGAAAATTAGATCCCAACTAAAAGTTTCTTTTTGATTTCTTTTTGATCAGCTCGAAGAGTGGGGAACCGGAGTGGGCACTGTATACGTCACTGCGGATGAAAAAGCGAGAAAACACCCAAAACTTCCCCAAATAATTTATTAAAGACCATGGTTCACTCCTTTTGCTCGTTTTCGTAAATCATACCAAGAATGGGGGTTTTTAGAAGTGAAATGGCTAAAATTGACAAAATAAAGTGGAAAATAAATGGAAATAATAACTCTAAAAATAGAGTTATCATTAGACAAAATATTTATTTCTTCGGACAACAAATCAAATTTCTTTTGAATATCATGAAGTATAATTTGTGCACAAATCAAATTCTACTGAAAAAATTGTGCACACTTGAAAAATGATTTGTCGCATGAAGTAGAATTTGTGCACACTTGAAAAATCAGAGAAAAACGATTAAAGTCGGAAAATTTTCAAAATTAAAATTGAAAAACAGATTATAAATTTGTCTCTCAAAAATTAATTCTAAAAAATTAACGCGGAAAACTGGAACTTTAATCGGTGAACCTGCAAAACATGAGAAACTCTATCAGTTACGGACATGCAGGTAGAATTGATAAAATTGACAAAAAGACGTAAAATAAAGACTAAAATAACAAAAAATGAAAAAAATTACGAAGAATAGGGACTAAAAATGACAACTTATGAAACTAAAATGAAAAACAAGGACTAAAAGTGACAAACACTAAAACTTGACAAAGACAAGAACTAGAATTGATAAACTCTAAAACTCAAACTTCAACTAGAAGGACTAAACATGACATAAATCTAAACTCGACATAAATCTAAACTCGACATAAATCTAAACTCTTGACTACAGGAACTAAAATTGCAAAATAAAATAAAATTTCTAACAGACTTAACGGTAAAACTTAACGAAGGACTAAAAATGTAAAGAATTTAACAGGAAAAATTAACGAACCATTAACAAAAATAAAACCAACTGAACTAACGACGACTTAACGGAAAAAGGACTAAAAATGTAACAAAGTAAACGACACTAACTGAGTAGTGCAGACGGACACTAACAAAACTAACGGAAAAGGACCAAATTTGTAACAACATTAACGAAAAAGGACCAAATTTGTAACACAATTAATGATCTCTTAACAAAGTTCCGTTAAACACTGTTCATCATCCTCACGACGTGATTCCCGAATTAAATTTGATGTCTCTTCGATTTCACACGACAAAATCGATTTCTTTTGGTACCTTTATGTTCTCAGAACATCAAACAACTAAATTTCACGATACAAACTAGATCATGCAACACAATATCAACGGTGTCTAAACAAAAACAAATTCCGGCGAGATATGACTTTTTCGGCGTGAATGTTTTGTTTCAAGTTATTTTGTTTGATCATTTCATTCGACTATATGGTCTGTTAACTCAGATCCATGCGACAAGAATGCAATAACACGGTATGCGATAAAAAAAATTAGTCGACAAGATTTTGTCGCATGAACTACCGGCGACAAGTTTTGATCACACACACAAGCCGCAAGTGATAGACGGGTTTACACCCCCTAAATCTAACCGCAAGTGTACGGTGTCGAAATCAAGTAATAGTACGGAAGTACGAGTATCGAACCAAGGGAACTAGGAACTAAGTATCACAATGACTATCAACCCTATTAACTGAACTGTCGAAATCGGATGTTGGTTTGAGGATTGTTTTAAAAACTTAGTAAAACTGAAATAAGACTAAAATCGATTAACAGGAGGTTTTTGGAAAACTTTGATAGAGAAGAGGTTGAGGGTTGGACTTTCTATGGCTATACTACTGAGGAACAAATACCCGAACGATAATGATTACTGATTATCTTTTTGAACCCTAGTTGACAATCACTGTTAGTCTTTTCAAGCAAAACAACTTTTATTTCGAAACTTGTAGGTTTTATCTCTCGAACCAAACCTAGGGTTTGAAAATATTTTAGGTCAACTATTCGGAGCAGAAAGTGATTCGGCTATCTCAGCCCGAATCTCCTTTCCGGCACTTGATTTCTTGATCTAGTTTCTAATTACTTTCTCAAACTTAATTAAAAACAATGATATTCAATTGAAGGTGATCAAACTACAACTGATAATAAAAACAGAAATCAAATACTTCATAGATCTAATCAAGTAAAATTTATCATTCGGTTACACGTCATCCATCGTAAAATCCATAGTCAATCCAACCTCCAACATCTAAAGATTAGTTCATGTTGGGGTGGATAAAAACATAAGCAATAAGGAATAAAGTGGTGTGTGAATTCATGGTGACTGTAATCGTAACAAAAGTATGATGAATCCCTTCTCACTCGGCTTTAATCCACTTTGTGTAGTAAACTCTCCTCAATCAATCCTCTCTCGCTGCTCCAAAATACGTACAAGTGCTCTGAAAATCGCCCCTGGACTGCCCCACCGCCGTGTCTCGAAAACTGGATACCGAATAACGACCTAAAACCCGATTAATAAAGCAGATTTTCGACAAACAGTAGCTTACGCGGTTTGCCACGCGACTTGCAAGTCGCGTGGTAAGTCGCGTGTGTCTTTTTGGCTGCATGGGTTGTTTTCTGGTTCGCGGTTCGGTCGTGGGTCTTGGGCTTCCGTTGGGCTTCGAAATGGGCTTTCTTTTGGCTCTGTTTCGCTCCTTTTCTCGATGTCTGTCTTCTTTCGAATAGCCTGCACATTTCACTAGATAACCCATAAAATCCCGCCTTTTTGCTTAATTTCAAGCCAATCTCATTGGTTTATGGATTGAAAATAACGCCAAAAAATGGCGTTATCAACAACCCCAAACCGAGCGTTGCTTGTCCTCGAGCAATTTAGCGGCAAAATAGAAATAAAACATATATCAGTGAAATAATAACACACGTCTCTCAATCGGTACCACGTTATGCACTGGTGACTTCCCATACTCGCGAATACTTATCTCATCCTAACCTCATCCTTATTCTGTTTGATCTAAGACCTTCCCTTGTGAGTTGAACTCGTGACTGCTCCGATTACATTAAGGTCGTACTAGGTCCAGACATACTAGGGAAAACATTTCGCCTCGACCCTACCTCACGGGATGCGCTCATTTCACTCGAACCTAGGCTGTCGCACATGTTGTCATGTTTAAGGAAGTTATGTACAATAATACTCAAATTATTACATGACAACTTGAAAGAAAGACGCACAAATGTCCAAAAATTTTATCTCAAGAGGAATCAAGTAGCAAGACAGGGAATATCAGTGAGGGTGGTCGTAAACCTAATCACATCTTCCAGAAGATCATCCAGGTCTTTACACAGGTTGTAACGGGGCTAGGGTTATGGCTGAGAAATGAAGGGTAAAAATGATCAAAAATCCTTGGCGTGTCAATAATTAGTAGTTCTGAACTTTCTTGCTTAACATTCTCCCACTTGGCCCTTTTTGTCACTATTGGAGTCGCTTTGACTCTCTTATTTAACTGCTGTAACTGCTATCTAAATAATTGTATATATAATATAAAAAAAATCCCGATTGGGACTTCATTGGTTCTCTTTTCTATTTCTTGGGTTGCATTGACCCATTTTATCTCTCATGACTGGCCTGTACTCTTATTTTCTGCTCTATCCCTCGTAGTTCATTACTGCTTCTAATTGACACACTTTCGGATAAGGGTTGGTTGAGGCTTTTGGCTAATGGGTTTAATGATGGGTTTGACAAGAAAGTGGTGAGTGTTTGGCTTCAAAGTGGTTTATGGATGTACACTATGGGTAAAAGGAAACGATAGCTGAAATTGGGTTAAAACAAATCACACATTGCCTGGAATCATATCTTAAGGTCCACACGATACGGTTTACTAGACCCTTACCCAATATCCTAATGTCCGTCTTTGCTACTCAATGCGATATTATAGCGAGATCACTCTATAATCACGACAAGGAATTCGAAAAAGTGTATATGAATTTCGTGTTTAAAGTCCCTCGAAATGAAAAGCTTCTTTAGGCTCAATTCTCGCTTTTGGGTGGTCTCCACTAATGTCCCTAGTCATGCCCTTTCCCGGTTCTCCCCTAATGGTCACGTCACTATCACAAGATTCCCCCCACAGTGGTCAGTCTCAATCATCCAAAACAAAAATTATTGGCTACAATGATCAACTATTCATAAGCGTGGGACGGCAACATGCATAAACGGGGCCCGATGGCAACCCCAAACCTTACCCACACATTGTCCCCAATGTGTAAGCAAGTGGTACAGAATATAAAGACATAGTGTGTGTTATTATTACAGTCATCCGAAGTAAGCAAATAACAAACAGTACAGAACATCATCAAAACAAACAAATAAGAGAGTATGAAAAACAAACCCACTACCGGCGGGAGGAAGATGGAGCGTCCTCATCTTGTCGGCCTCTCACTCTTCTACGACCTTGAGATGCTGCTGGTGGTGCTTGTTGTGGTGGAAATCCAGCTTGGGCGAGGCGGGCGTCAAATCCATCCAAGCGGGTGTCGTAGCCCCCCATACGGAGGTTCATGCTTTGGAACCCATCCTTAATGTCTTGCCTCATCCCTTTAACCTCGGCTGTCATACGCGTCATAAATCGGATCATATAGGGTGGTGTGTCGCCGCCATGCTCGGGCTCCTCCGCCACTGGTGCGTCCGGGTCAAAGTCTGGGTCACTATCTAAGGCACTGTCGGATGATTCGTGGGCAGGTTCCGCAAGCTCCCGCACCTGATAATTAGGATCCACTCTTCTCCTCGCCTCCAATTTGTTCGCCGCCGTAAGCTGGTGCCTATACTGAGTTATCTTGAAGTCCCCCTTCGACGCCTTGAGCTGTCCGATTGGGACACCCGCTTCCCTACAAAAATGAGTAATTAAGTTCGGGAATGGTAGAACACCGTCTAGGGTCATACCTGCGTCCAGGATCTCCATCCAAATGATATGTACGATATCCATCGGAAGATTGTTGTGGAGAGAATAGAGGACTTCGGCTACTTGACTATCGGCGGTAGTGTTATGAGTCGAAGGCTTCAAGGAGGCCTTAATGAAGAGCATGAGAAATGCAATATCAGTATGCATTTCACTTTTCAAGATGTGCTGGTCCTTTTTATTCCACCCAGTGTGGCCATTCCGCCTTAGCGAGGCGGCAATTGATGAACCCAGCTGCTCTTGAAACGCCGGATGGGGAGATAAACCGTATGTGGCGCTCAGCTCTTCCCGGCGGGGGGCGTGGAAGTATGCGTCGATGTCGGCCGGAGAGATCCGGACCTCAATGTTGCCCATACGTACCACACACCTATCATGATACACGGCGGAGATCATGCAGGCAACAAATTCTTTCACGGTCTCTACGCAGTACCTGGACCGGGTTCGGATGGACCGGGTTCGGATGAACCCCTCCCATGAGTGTTGCCCGATGATTTCCGGCACCCTTGAGCCGGCCGGAAGATTTGTAATCTTGATGCCTCTTTCCCCGAAGGAATTACATTTGTTTGTGCGCATCTGGCGGAGCCGAGGTCTCTTATCCGGATTCTCCCGGTCAAACATTGCTCGTCTATTGCTATGATGGATGCGCTCATACTCGGGGAACAAGAGGTGTGTACTAGGATGGTGCCTCATGACCTGCAAATTAAATGAACTCAAGTGAGTTGTCTTGCTCATTGCCACCCCAAACCTCGGTAAAACCGAGGTTTGCAAGGGGTTAAATGTGATTGTGACTGATGAAAAGGGAGGCACCCCAAACCTAAGTGGAACTTAGGTTTGTTGTATCTCCGTTTTCTTACTTGTACGTACAGCTAAAACTCACAAAATCCCAAGCATGCAGATTACCAATAAAATACTGTTCAGCTCATGCAGATTCACCAACAGCTACGTGACCACAAAACTACCACAATTCCTTAGTGCAACATCTAAAATTCTTCAACAGTTTGCACTGTTGGACACTGAATGGAACCCCAAACCTAAGTAAAACTTAATAGGCAGCCCACAAAAATAACTCAAGGGTTTATGTTGCCATAACCCCTTCATATTCTTTTATGCACACAGGTGGAAATACCCCACAAAACCACAGATCCAGCCACATTTCCCCCATTTTACTTCCCACAAATTCCCCATCATAGATATTATGCACATAATCTCACAAAAATCACAAACTCAGTTGCATAAAAATATCAAATCATTATATGGACATACAACAAGCTTATAATCAAAATCTAAGCATACATCCTCAACAACAAACATTTTTGTGAGAAAACTCTAACCGTGGAGAAGCAAGTATCTTGGCACTTGGAAGCATGAAATGGGAGACAATAGAACAACCTTCACCCAACATTGCACATGAAGACCAACAAGAAATAAGAAAAGAAAACATACCTTGGTCTTGTAAAGATGGAGAGCACACAATATTGAAAATGGGGATGAATCCTTTAGAAATCAGAGGAGATGTAGAGCGAATTTCGTGAGAGAGAGAGAGAGAAGATTTCGAATTAGAGAAAGAGAGAGGTGCAGGGAACAAATGAATAAGAAAACAAATGAAAAGAAATAAATAACAAAGGCTGCACACAATAAAGCAAACCAAACCCTAATCGTCAGAGTGCACACGCGGCTTACCACGCGGTATGTAAACCGCGTAACATATTACACCCCCCTAAATCTAACCGCAAGTGTACGGTGTCGAAATCAAGTAATAGTACGGAAGTACGAGTATCGAACCAAGGGAACTAGGAACTAAGTATCACAATGACTATCAACCCTATTAACTGAACTGTCGAAATCGAATGTTGGTTTGAGAATTGTTTTTAAAACTTAGTAAAACTGAAATAAGACTAAAATCGATTAACGGGAGGTTTTTGGAAAACTTTGATAGAGAAAAGGTTGAGAGTTGGACTTTCTATGGCTATACTACTGAGGAACAAATACCTGAACGATAATGATTACTGATTATCTTTATGAACCCTAGTTGACAATCATTGTTAGTCCTTTTCAAGCAAAACAGCTTTTATTTCGAAACTTGTAGGTTTTATCTCTCGAACCAAACCTAGGGTTTGAAAATATTTTAGGTCAACTATTCGGAGCAGAAAGTGATTCGGCTATCTCAGCCCGAATCTCCTTTCCGGCACTTGATTTCTTGATCTAGTTTCTAATTACTTTTCTCAAACTTAATTAAAAACAATGATATTCAATTGAAGGTGATCAAACTACAACTAATAATAAAAACAGAAATCAAATACTTCATAGATCTAATCAAGTAAAATTTATCATTCGGTTACACATCATCCATCGTAAAATCCATAGTCAATCCAACCCCCAACATCTAAAGATTAGTTCATGTTGGGGTGGATAAAAACATAAGCAATAAGGAATAAAGTGGTGTGTGAATTCATGGTGACTGTAATCGTAACAAAAGTATGATGAATCCCTTCTCACTCGGCTTTAATCCACGGTGTGTAGTGAACTCTCCTCAATCAATCCTCTCTCGCTGCTCCAAAATACGTATAAGTGCTCTGAAAATCGCCCCTGGACTGCCCACCGTCGTGTCTCGAAAACTGGATACCGAATAACGACCTAAAACCCGATTAATAAAGCTGATTTTCGACAAACAGTAGCTTACGCAGTTTGCCACGCGACTTGCAAGTCGCGTGGTAAGTCGCACGTGTCTTTTTGGCTGCATGGGTTGTTTTCTGGTTCGCGGTTCGGTCGTGGGTCTTGGGCTTCCGTTGGGCTTCGAAATGGGCTCTCTTTTGGCTCTGTTTCGCTCCTTTTCTCGATGTCTGTCTTCTTTCGAATAGCCTGCACATTTCACTAGATAACCCATAAAATCCCGCCTTTTTGCTTAATTCCAAGCCAATCTCATTGGTTTATGGATTGAAAATAACGCCAAAAAATGGCGTTATCAGCAAGCGACAAGGTTTTGTCGCTCAAGCGCCGTGCGACAATGATGAACATGCGTCAAAGAATGAACGCGCGATAAACTTGAATGTGCGATAAAGATGAACTACAATGAAAAATTAGCAGTTTCCGGCGAACTCGTTTTTCCGGTGAAGCTTGCTGTGGACTTGAAAAAACTCAAAATCACTAAAATGTTGATGATTTTCACTTCAAAAAGTTGCAAAATGTTTTAAATCAAAAACCAAACCAATCTGTAAACATCTCAATGTTAAACTACAACCAACGTATAGATTTAAATAGAAGATCATAGAAGATCAAAATGTCGACAAAAATCTCTTTAAACATACTGATTTTGTTCGTGATTTTCAGATCTAATGACTGCAATCTGTTCTAAATCACAAACAATATTAATCTGTGGAAGCAAACTGGATCGAAACTCAGATTCTCAAAATCACACTTTTGATGATATTTTTCAAAAACTGAAAGTTGCAATCTGTTTGAGATTGATAACCAAATGAATCTGAGAAAGCAAAAAGATTAAACTCCTTAAATTTTGTAGAATCATACATCATCTTCGAGAAGTTCTTCGAACAACCGTGAAGCGACTGTCAATTTCCAAATTTTTTAAAAACAAGATTTGTTACTGTAAATCCAATCTAAACACTATAATTTGTTTAAAATCACCAACAAAAGCAATCTGTGAAATCAAATTTGATCAAAACACAATGAAAAATCAAATTCTTGGAACTTTTCAAGAAAATTGATAAAAACTCAAAATTCGCAAAATCTTAAAATTTTTGACAAAATTGCTTCAAAAATTTGGCAAAAAGTGTTTAACAACACTACAGCAACAACAACAACAAAAGAAGAAGGCATAAATGAACTGATTGTTGGTTCTTGGTTACAGAGTTCAAATAACAAAACTAAAACAAAGATAAAAAATTAAAAACTGTAACACCCGTATTTCTGGTTCAGAACACTTTAGAGCGAATATAGTAAAAAAAAGAAAGAAAACAAAAGAGATAATTGACATTCTTGCGACGTTATGCCATTTCGATCATATCTCACGCGTCTGAGCTTAAATTTAAGTGATTCAAGATCCTTTAAAATTTCAACACACATGACTACAATCTTCGTGTTTTGAATTTTTGCAAATTCTATTCGCATAAGACCCGAAACCAATGTTGAAGTTTGGAGAAAAGCTAATCTGACAAAAAGAAGAATAAAGAATTAAACCAGCTGTTAAAGGACAAAACAGAGCGTGGTTGGGTGGTACCCACGTGTGTGCTGTTGGTTCCTGTTCAAACCACGTGAGCGCCTATTTCCAATTTCTTTTTTGTTACAAATGCAGTATCGGCCCAACAGCCTCATGGCCCAGTTACCAACATCAGTTAATTGTCAAAGTCGGCCCAACCTCAATTAATTATCAATCTTGACCCAATTTGATGGTTATTTTTGGGCATCTTTATTTTTTCTTTCATAAAAGTAAAGAGAGCATGAGTGTTGTTAAAGGATAGAGAGGTGTGAGATTTTGAAGGTAGTTCTCTCTCTCTCTCTCTCTCTCTCTATATATATATATATATATATATATATATATATATACATACATAGACGGACCCATAATGTTTTTCATATGGTGGCATCTTTGACGAACCTAAAAATTTTCCACATCGTCCGATGTTGTTTTAGCCTAATTCCACTGCTTTGAGGGTATTTTTAAGTTTTTTTTCTCGATTTCGAGGAATTTAAAAAAAAATCGATTTCGAGAGAACTTTTCGGGTTTCATTTGTTGATTTTAAGAGTTTTTTTGGGATTTTTGGTTGATTTTAAGAGTTTTTTTGGATTTTTGGTTGATTTCAAGATCTTTAAGTTCTAATCAACTTTTTGTTAACTTAATGTCATAAAACAACAAAATCAACTTAGTGTAATAATGTCTTAATCAAGTAAAGTAGTTAACTGAGTAATCAACTTAATCAAGAAAATTTTCTTATTGTCTTAATCAGGTAAACTAAGTAAATGACTAAATGAGTAATCAACTTAATCAAGAAATCAGCTTAATGTCTTAAATTCTTAATCAAGTAAACTAAGGTATGAGTTATCAGTTTTAATCAACAAAGTCAGCTTAATAGTGTAATAGTGTAATCAACTAATGAAATAAACTAAAAACTAAGTAACCAACTAATGAAATCAAGTATTCAAGTAATCAACTAAAAACTAAATAAGTAAACTAATCAATAATCTGTAATCAAAGACTCACAGTGAAATCAAATCAGTAAATTGAGTGTTTTAGTGTTACCTAGTCGAAGATAGAATGGAGGCAGACATTGTAGAAATCGATTTTGAGAATCGGTTCTTCACTTCGAAACTCGACAGTTGACTTCCTGTGTTCCTCGCTTCTTCTAGACTTGAAATCGATTTTGATTTTGGATTTTTGGCGCTGTAAAACAGTAGGGAGGGAGGGAGGAAGGCGGTAATTTCTTATTTGGTGTAAAAGACAGCCGATAGATTGGAAGGGGGTAAAATTGGGGATTTGGGTAATTGGGTATTTACGTTATAAATTGTAGGCTTGATAGTATTGGGCTGGGTATTTGGGTTTCAATGTATTTATTAATTTGGATTTATAGTATTGGGTTGGGTATTTAGTTAGTTAGTTTTCTTTTTCAGTTTTCAGACTAACCCTTGAGGTTTCAAAATTAATACGGTTGCACCCTTTAAAACGATACGGTTGCACTCTTCACACGACTAATTTTTTTTACCCTTCGCTGGAAGAACGATATGGTGGCACGTGCCACCATATGCTCCAAGCTAGTTCCGCCAATGTGTGTGTATATATATATATAATATGGAGATGTAAGGCTAGTTTTTGAAGGGAGGTTGAAGACAATTAAAGTTTTATTTCATTGAAGATTTGTGATTCCTAGTAATTAAAGATATAAATTGCTTAACCCTTAATCTTATGTTTCTATAATTATTAAGTGAAAATTTAGGATTCTTGATATATTATAATTTTGATGTTTATTAAAGCTATTTGTTGGAATAAACTCTTTTATAGTAATATTGGGTTTGTTTATTATTTTGTAGATAAATTAAATTGAGGAATTTATTTATGTTGATAAATTCATATAGGGTTTAAGGGATTCAAATCTTAAAGTTCGAATTTATAGCTTTAGGATGAATTTTGATGGATTAATCTATGTGAAATAAGACTTGAATGGTTTTAAATCCATTGGGAGTGGTCCTTAATAAGTTGGAAAAGTCCAAAAGGTGATCTAGATATTATTTTAGAGTTCTTTCATTGATTCGTTGGATAAAAACTAGATTTAACATAACTTAGCAAGGTGAGTTCAAGTTGATTTGTCAAAATTTTGTACATGCCAATAATGTCTATTTTGAAATATTAAAGTGTTTTACTTTGTGTTTATTAAATGTGTTGCTTATTTGATGAAATTTACATTTTGGATACATTTGATTTATAAATATTGTAAAATGTCATTCACTTTGGGTCTATGAACTTTTTGATAAAGAAAATCATATTAATATGTTTTTTTGATGATTTATTGTAAAATTGGAGGTCATTTGACGTAAACGCACTTTTAGTGTATTACGTTTTATAAAACGTGTGGAAAATGTATATTATTGAGTTATAAAATATTTTGGAATTATAAAAGGTATAATTTATTTGGAAAACGATTTATCACATATCATAATGGGTTTTTGAGTTAATAATATTTTGGAGCATGTAATCGCATAAACGTTGGTAAAATATAATTTATTGCTTATGATGATATCTATTTTATAGTCAATGGTGTTGTCGAGCTATTGACTTGACTTTGATTTTTAATGAGTCTTGGGGGGGACATTTGACCGGTTTAATTTTGCTTTATGTCAGGCTTTTGAAGTTATATGCAATTATGACATATTTATTTGAAATGCTACATGCTTTGAGTGCCTTGTCATTCATTTTGGGTCATGTAAATTTAGGTTGTAATGTAATGGGTCCATAAGCATATTAGTCCGTCATATTTATATAATGGAGAGTCTTGATATTCCCACTTTGGGAAGTATGCCGTTTTGGAATTTGGTGTCCCGGTGTTGTGAGAGGAACCTTATTGGGTTGTACTCTGAAATTTTGGGTTTTATGGTTTGATGTTCTAACACTTGTGCACGAGGGTTGAACATCTTGGGTTATCAAGTAAAGACCCGAGACTCCAATTCTTGAATGCTAGTAAGTAGGCAATAAAGGTTCAATGTAAACCTTGAGGTGTAACTTACTAGAGAATGAACATGCAATAAGATTGTGTATCCTTGAGGTGTAGCTGCGCACAACAGGCAATAAAGGATACGGTGGTGCCACCGTTGTTGGGTGTGGGACTTGAGGTGTAGCTTATTATAGTTGGCAATAAAGTCTGACTCGAGTTGGAGCTTATTAAAGCAAACAATGGAGTCACGATCTGAGATGCAGTTCAATAATATTGTTATGTGGATTAACTTGGTGTTCCGCCACATATAATGGAAGCGGGTCTCCCCCGTCACCGAAAGGTGTTGTTTGGGTGTTTACTTTTATCCATGTTTTCGGTGACGTATTATATTTATATGGATTGCTTTCCATGTTTTATGGGCTGTGATTTATGCCTCATCCGTGTTTGGGATGTTTTGAACAATTAGAGATTCATTCATGTTTTTATAATTGGAAATCAAATATTTATTCACGTTTTAAGTGAGTTTTGGGTTTGAGTCCATTTTTAAGAATTGCTTTATATTGGAGCTTTCGTCATTGGATTTGTGTGCGTTGGAAAACATGGGTGCTTTGCATTTAATATAAATCCTTTTTGGAACTCATGATTTAAGTTGCACTTTTCTCGTCTTACGAATTATATAACCATGATGAAAACTCTTGAACTCACTAGGCGTTAGCCTAACCTTTTTATTTGTCGGCATGTACATCAGGTACCGGTTGGGAAATGATATAAGCGACACTGTGATGAGACGAGTGCGGGTTAGGTGCACGTAGAGGATGTTACGTTGAGTGATGTGACCTAAATAAGATCGGGTGATACCTATATTCGACCCTATCCCTGCTTTGAGAAAAACAAGGATCCCCTTACCCGAGACCCGACTTAGCAGAAAATCCTCGTCCTTGACCGAGGAGGGTGGACAAGGTTCCCTGGCAGGCCGGGGCCTATTCCCATTGTTAGCTCCGAATATTCATAATATTAGAAGTATTGAAAAATAGGCCAAGTATGAGAGTTCCACAGAAGCTCTGCGGTGTTCCACAGAAGCTCTGCCGAAGCAAACGATCATTCAAGGAACACCAAGTACCAAGAAGAATCTACAGAAGACTACTCACAAAAGACCAAAGAAGGATCTACAGAAGAATGCTCTCCAAGGACCGAGCCGCAGAACCTCTGTCACCCTTGACAGAGCCTCTGCGGTTCAGACTGAAGACTTGGAAGATATTTATAATATCTTGCCACTGTTGCAGAAATATCTTACCACTGTTACAAAAATATCTTGTTACTGTTCCAGGGTCCGTTCATCAACTTGTACAAGGCATGGTCCGACAACAAACACGTGTCAAACTCTGATAGGAATCCTTGCAAGTTGATATTAGCGCATTAAATGCATGCAGATTTCCAACTGTTCATGCCATCCCTTCTCTCCTGTAGCAATAGTCCTTTTGTCTAGAATAGTTCTTTTGTAGTAGTATAAAAGAAAGACTCATGTTGAGTTCTTCCTTACCAGTGATATATCAGAAAAACACACACACACAATTAACGTCAAATCTATTGTTAGTGTTCTTCATCAAATACAGTAAACTTTGAGATATTCATCTGTTCTTCATATACTGTTTATTTGATATTTGGTATTGTTTCTATACAAACATATATGTTAGTTCTTCAAAAACGCTTCCGCAACACATCTTATTTGAACTAATAGATAAGATAATCTTTGTTAATCAAATACGTGAACCAACAATTGGTATCAGAGCAAAGCTTGGTTTTCAATATCAAGCGATCCTCGTTTAAACAAGATTATTGGTAGAAACATGGTCTGATTTTAACCTGTTATTCATTCCTTCAAACAGATTCTACTTTTAAACCATTTTCGATTTATTCGATATCTGGTAAATCTAGAGAAACTATTTCTTTAGTTAAAACTCCATAAAAGTGCACTGTTAAGAACTTCCAAACCCAGAAAATCCTTCCAGATTATTCTCTCGTACTTTTTCGTGTCATATCTTTATTCTGAATCTTTCCACTCTTAAAATGACAAGCGCATAAAATTTCTTCACAGCTGGTTCATTAACCAAACCACCATCTCTTCTAAGAAATGAGTATCCTCAGTGGAAAATAAGAATGATCCATTTCTTTGAGGGTACTGATAAACAGCTCGTACAATACCTTTATAATCCTCCTCATGTCCCTATATTAATAGCACCTCGTGTACCAGCTACAGCTGACACTCCTGAAATCCCTGAGCATCAAAAACCTAAAACCAGGGATGGTTGGTCAGATCAAGATAAGGAAAAAGATGAACTCGCGCAGAAAACAAAAAGAATTCTGATAATGGCAATCCCCAACGATCTTTTCCAGTCTTTAGATGCATGCGAAGGGGAGCTAAAACTCAGAAAAATCGAAGGGCTCAATACATAAACGAATATTACGCGTTTAAAGCCCTGACAAATGAATCTCTGCAAACAACATACGACAGGTTCAACTCTTTGATCAATAACTGCAAAAAGTTCGGCATCCACATAACTTCTGAAGAGAATAATGTCATGTTTCTCAAAAGTCTGAACGAAGAATGGCTCCAGCTATCTATGTCTTTACAAACCAATCAAGATTTAGATTCCTGGACTCTTTCAGACCTCTACGGAACATTAGCTGGTCAAGAGCCTCAAATCGCACAAGCAAAGACACTAACCACTGCACCTCTTGCTTTGGTTGGCAAAACTACAGAAGATACAGAGAGGCCGAGGAAAGAAAGAACTATAGAGGAGAAGAAGAAGGAGAAAAAGAAAAAGATGGTGGTGGTTGACAGCGAAGATGAAGAGATTGTGGAAGAAGGAGAAATTACTCTGGCATCAATAGCTACATCCTTAGCTCTATTGACAAGAGAATTCAGAGGAAATCAAAAGAATTCTGGTAATGATAGATATGGCAGAGAGAGAAGAGAAGATTGGAATAGAAGGGATCAAGGAAGAAGAGAAGAATCAGCTGACCGACAGAGGTCAGACGACAGAAGTAACGACCAACAGAGGTCGAGTGAAAAGTACAACAGAGGAAATGACCGACAGAGGTCAGATGACAAGGCAAGCTACACACCACAAGAATGCTACAAGTGTGGTAAGCCTGGTCACTATGCAAATGAATGAAGATCGGAAAAAGGTGGTGACCGACAGAAGTCCGACGATCGTGCTGGTAATACTTCCCAGAACCAAGGTTGCTACAACTGTGGGAAGCGCGACCACTTTGCCAATGAATGCAGAAACAGGTCAAATCGCCCACAGAAGGACTCAGGTTTTTACAAAAAGAAAGCTGAGTATTATGCTCAAAAGTCACTCATGGCGAATAAAGTGGTGAACAAGGAAGATTGGGAGTCAGATACAACCTCTGATGAAGAATACACCAACAATGCCTTGTTTTGTGGCATGGCAGAAATCAGCTCCGACTCTGACACTGAGGTATCTACTTCAAACTCCACCTCTAATACTACAAAAGTTGATTTGCTTATAATTAAAACTGAAAATGTTGAACTGAAAAAGACTTGTGATGACATTCAGAAAAAGCTCACTTTTTATGAAAGAGAAGCTAGACTTCTCACTGAAGAAAAATCAAAGATTTTCAAAGAAAAGGAAGAATTAGAAGCACACTGGAACAAGAATCTTTTTCCTTTAAAAGAGAAAATTTCTAAATTAAATACATCTTTAAAATCCAAAACAAAAGAACTTTCAGATTCTGAGAGCGACAGACTTAACATTTTAGCTCTTAAAAAATATTTTCAAAAGGAAAGAGAAGTCCTTTGGCAAGATCTACTTAGAAGAGATGTTTTAATTAAAAATTATCGTGATGCTCAAAAGGTGTATGAGAAAATAAATACTCAAATAGGAAGACGAGGTATTGGGTACAGTGATATTAATCAAAGTACAGAAAACAAAAAGAATAAACCTCTGTCATCTCTATTTACAGTAGGAAAAGTCAACAAACCTAGTTTTCCAAACTTAATCTCTGTAAGTAAGAGAGTAAAAGTCTCTGGGGAACCTCACTTAAGGAAACCCATGAAGATGATAAATGTGTGGTTTGAAAACACAGACTTATCACCTTCAACCTCTGTCAAAAGAGGATCCAAACCAAAGAGATATCTGAAAACTCAAAATCAGATAGGAATCTTCAAGTTTGGTAAACCAGAGACTCAAACTCAAGTTGCTTTTGTCTGCACAATAGATTCTGAAAAGAAATTATCTGCAGAAGCACTTGAGTTCAAACCAATCTTTTCAGAAGAAAAAAATAAGAAATATAATTGAAAAAGATATAATGGAAATTGGGAAAATAGATATTTTGAAAAATCTATGTACACCTTCTGTAGATCAAAAACTCTCTGAAGAGATCTTATCAGACACCTCTGTTAACTTAGAAAATAATTTTTCAGATGAAGAAAGCAAGTTTGACACATGCTCGGAAAGTCCAACCTCTGTCGAAAGAAATTTTGATGACTCAACCTCTGTATATGAGGACGATTCATCATCTGACGACTCAGAGACTGACAAAATAGAAAAGATTCCTTGTGACACAGAAGTTTTTAAACAAACCTCTGAAGTTCTTAACAGAACTATTTCTCCAAAAGAGAAAATCACTGGAATTCCTATTTGTCCAGACTTTTTGGATATGTGCATACAAGCCAAAACCTCTATTGAGCTTGAAAAGTTAAAACAAAAGAAGTTAATGTCCTCTCAAAATCTAAAAGATTCAAAATTTTTAAAACCCTTAAAAATAAAAGAGAAATCAATATGGCAACAAAAGGGTAAATGGACAAAACCTAACAAATCTTTTTCATCTGTGACAGTGAAATCAACAGAAGTTCACCACAGAAGGGACTCACAGAAGGCTGTTACAAACAAAGATTGTTGCCAACAATCTAATCTACATAAATCTTCTTGTAATAGGAAGCCATATGCTAGAATAGAATGTAATGCCTCTGTGGCCCAGTTTAAAGCTTTCAATGAAAATTTCAAGCAAATCAATTCTGATGTTCAATATTGTCATTGCTTTGATCTAATGTTCAAGTTAAATAATCATTTATGTAGTTCAAATTGTTTTCTCTCTGCAGTTAAATCAAATATAAAAGAGAAACAAACTGATTCTTCGACAAAAAATAAAATGTATTTCAAGAATGCCAAGGCAAACTAAAAAAATTCTGACGAAACTGGACCCATGTGGATATGGGTACCTAAATCTCTGTGATTGTTTTGCAGAAGCAGTTTGTGCCAATATGGTATCTAGACTCCGGATGCTCAAGGCACATGACTGGCAATATATGTCTTCTATCCACATTCCAAGAAAAACAAGATGGTGGATCAGTGACTTTTGGAGATAACAGAAAGGGGCATATCAAAGGCTATGGAGTCATAAAGAAAGAGAATATCACAGTACACAAAGTTGCATATGTTGATGGCCTTAAACACAACCTACTCAGTGTAAGCCAACTTTGTGATACGGGATTCGATGTACTATTCAAGAGAACGTTCTGCTCTCTACTAAGTGAAGACACCGGAATAGAACTTCTGCGAGCCAATAGAAAAGGTGATCTGTATCTAATGAACTTCAATGCCAAAAACAAGGACAACATTTGTCTTGTTGCAAGCAAAAGTGAAGAAGCCTGGCTATGGCACACCAGGTTCTGTCGCTATACAGAGCCTAGGTGGCAAGAAATATATACTTGTCTTAATTGATGAGTTTTCACGATTTACATGGGTTGAATTTGTCAAAAAGAAATCAGATGTTCCATGTATCTTGAATAATCTAATGAAAAGAATCCAAGTTCTCTATGAGTGCAGAATTCTGAAGTTAAGAAGTGACAATGGCACAGAATTCAAAAACTCTGTTATTGAAGCCTATCTCACAGAAGAAGGAATATCCCAGAACTTCTCTGCCGCTCGCACCCCACAACAGAATGGCGTGGTCGAACGAAAGAACCGCACGCTAGTGGAGGCTGCAAGAACCATGCTTTCTGCATGTGGATTACCAATGACCTTTTGGGCAGAAGCAATTTCAACTGCTTGCTATACCCAAAATCGTTCAACAATCGTGAAAAGACACATCAAAACTCCTTATGAATTGATCAACAAACGGCGACCAAACATCAAGTTTTTCCATGTGTTTGGATGCAAATGCTTTGTCTTAAACGACAGAGACTCAAGAGGAAAGTTTGAAGAAAAGGCTGATCAAGGCAAGTTCATCGGGTACTCTGCCGCTTCCAAAGCCTACAGAGTTTACCTTCTGAAGTCACTCACGATAGTAGAAAGCATAAATGTGTCCTTTGATGACTCATTCCAAAAGACTTCCGAACAACTCAGTTCAGAACTCGAGCTACACAAGGAATCCTCTGGCATCTGAAAAACAAATAAAGATTTAGATCTTCTATTTCAAGAGATATTCAACGACGATGTCGATTCCTCTGCTAGAACCAACAGAACCTCTGTAGAATCCCCTTCTGTAAACGAAGTAAGTATCTCTCTGTCTGATCCATTTAAACCCTCATCCTCTTCTACAACTACTACAGGTACTGAAAATCTAACAGAAGATACGACAACAAAAGATTCTGCAACAGAGGTTATCCAAATACCAACAAATCCAACAGAGGAAGCAACACCAGAGGGAAGTGAAGATGAAACCACAATACCTAAAGAGAAGGAAATCCCAACTTTAATACCCATTCCTACAGAAGCTGAACCATCAACCACTTCAACTACAGAAGTTCAACTTGATGACTCAAATGATCATCTTCCACGAACAACTCAATGGACAAAAAGCCATCCTAAAACAAAAATCATTGGTAATCCCACTGATAAGGTAAAAACAAGATCAGCTTCTGCAAACTTTTGTTTCTTTACCAATTTTATTAGTGTGATCGAACCGAAAAAGATTTCTGAGGCCCTAGACGACCCAAACTGGGTGGATGCTATGCAAGAAGAGCTTCTGCAATTTGAGCGAAACAAACTCTGGACTCTAGTACCTCTGCCACGAGGGAAACATGCCAAAGGGACTAAATAGGTCTTCAGAAACAAAAAGGATGAAGATGGAGTGATCATTCGAAATAAAGCAAGACTGGTGGCCAAGGGATATCGCCAAGAGGAGGGCATCGATTACGATGAAACTTTTGCCCCTGTTGCACGGCTCGAAGCAATAAGAATTTTCTTAGCCTTCGCAGCCCACAGAGGTTTTAAAGTATATCAAATGGATGTAAAATCTGCCTTTCTCAATGGTGAAATTCAAGAAGAAGTATACGTCCAACAACCACCAGGATTTGAAAGCTCAAAGTACCCAAGGTATGTCTATTACCTCGACAAGGCTCTATATGGACTGAAACAGGCTCCAAGAGCATGGTACGAAAGACTTTCCACTTTTCTTCTCAATAAAGACTACAAAAGAGGTACCACTGATACAACTCTATTTATTAAAGGAAAAGGAAATGAGCTTATTCTTGTACAAATATATGTAGATGATATTATTTTGGGTCTACAAATGCACAAAAATGTAAAGACTTTGAAAAACTCATACAGAGTGAGTTTGAAATGAGTATGATGGGAGAATTAACCTTCTTCCTCGGACTTCAAGTCAAACAAACATCAGAAGGAATTTTCATAAACCAATCAAAATATGTCTCTGACATACTTGAAAAATATAGCCTCTCTGATGCCTCTGTCATGAAAACCCCAATGGCCACTGGAAATAAACTTTTTTCAGATCCAAATGGCATCTCTGTCGAGTGCACGCTTTACAGAGGAATGATTGGGTCCTTATTATACTTAACGGCCAGTAGACCTGACATAATGCATGCCACATGTCTCTGTGCAAGATATCAAGCTAATCCTAAAAAGTCACATTATATTGCTGTAAAGAGAATCTTTAGATACCTCAGAGGGACAAAAAATCTTGGCCTCTGGTATCCACAGAACTCTAGTTTTGGACTAAAGGCATACACAGATTCAGATTATGGAGGATGTAAATTCGACAGAAAGAGTACCTCTGGGAGTTGTCAATTCCTAGGTGGGAAATTAGTAAGATGGACTTCAAAGAAACCAAATTGTGTCTCAACATCTACGGTAGAAACTAAATACGTTGCTGCTACTAGCTGTTGCTCTCAAGTTCTGTGGATGAAAACTCAGCTGAAAGACTTTGGTCACATCATCTGCAAAATCCCCATCTTCTGTGATTCCAAAAGTGTGATTGCCATCTCTGCAAATCCAGTACATCATTCAAAGACAAAGCACATAGATATCAGGTATCACTTTCTGAAATATCATGTGGAAAATCAAACCATCGAGATGCATTTTGTACCAACAGAATTTCAGTTTGCTGATTTATTCACCAAGGCACTTGATGAGAAAAGATTTCTTTACTTGGTGGGTAAATTAGGAATGATAAATATGACTTAAACTTTGTAAGTATCTTATCTTCATTTGTAAAATAATGTTTTCTTTTATATATGTATATATACTTAATAAATAATTCAATTTTGTATGTAAATTCTAAAAACTCATTTCTGAAAAACAACAGAGATTCTGTAAGTCCCCTCAGATCCTCTGACAATCCTTACAGAACTTCTGATACACGACCTATGTTATATACATTTACTTCTGATTATTTGAACCAAGCATAGGTCAAGGGGGAGCAGAGGAGAACAATCTTGATCTACAGAGGATGATTAGATCAAGGGGGAGCAAAAGGAGACCTTGCTTAATCTACAGAGATTTATAAGTCAAGGGGGAGCAGAGGAAGAGATGACAACAAAAGAAGGAAAGATCTCTACCGCACAAAGAAGATCAAAAAGGTTGGTATCTCGTACAGATTCTTCTTGAAAATAATTTTCTTGGACACAAATTTCCAAATATGTTCTAGAAACATTATTAAACACATTCCAAATAAAATTTGATCAAAAAGAATGTTGAGTTTTCCATTATTAGAAATTTAAGGTCACAGAGCCTCTGCTGAGTCCAACAGAGGTTCTGCAGGCAAAAGCTCTGGTCTTAAATCAATAATTCTTGGAAACTCTGTCAATCTTTTTAGGAGAAATTCAAAAAGAATCATCGCGTACAAACACTGCAACAGGAGTATCTAGTTACAGAGTTCTTTCCACAAGAAAGAACCTCTGTAGACCAACACTTATTTTAAAAGACTTTTTGCTGCACAAAACCTTTTTCAAAAACAATTTTCTAGGACACCATCTTTCAAACAGGTCCTAAAAACTTTGTTAAAAACAATCAAAAGCTTGGATGATCAAAAATGTTTATAAATTATTAATTATGAGAAATTTCTTGTCTCAGAACCTCTGCTGGCTCTGACAAAGGTCAAAAAACCTCTGTAAAGAAGTTTCTATACAAATAATTTATCGATCCTCTCCATGGACTTTTCAACCATTCTTTGTGAAGGTACAACCTACAGAGGCAAGAAAAACAAGATTTTCAAATCACAGAGCCTCTGTCAGTTTTTACTTTGGGTATTTTTGTAACAGTAACGGTAACTTTTCTGCGAGTGAGAATCATATGTAGGTAAAGAGGCCCACGCGCCTAGCATTTAATAAGGCCGCCCACGACGTCTCGTCATAACTGACACAGACGACGTGTCATCTTTTCATTGGACCTACATGCAACACGTTCCTATGGAAAGTTGAACCCGCCGTAACCACTCAAGTGCGAACCCCAAATATTATTTACTTCAAAATATTAACCATTTCAGATTCTACGGCCACAAACTCAGTACAAAACCCAAGTTACCTTACCTCACAAAAACTTTACTCACCCTCTTCTCCGGCAAACCTGCAACTATATTCAAATCTTCATTTTACTTTGCAAAAATGGCTTCCAGTTCCCACGATGCTCAAAACTCTCCGGCGAACTCTCCTCAACACTCCCCAGTGCATTCAGAGCACTCCCAAAACCCTAACATCGCCGTAAATGCTGAAACAGAAAACTCCGACGACTCTGCAAACTTTGCACCAACCACCAACCTTCAACACTTTCTGAACAAAGAACATTTTGAGGATGTTCTACCTTTAAAATCCAACAACTGCTACCTGGTACCCTCACCAACAGCCTTCGGCGAAGCCCATGCTCTTCTCCTCAATATCATGGAAAACCATATATTATACCCTCTCCTTTCAAAAACCCCAACCAAAATCCCTGCACGATATCTGAATCAATTTTGGCAAAGTTTCCGATTTGATTCAATGATTCTCTGATAAAGGGCTATATTTCAAAACCAGACAAGTCTGAGTACCTCGAACTCATGTTCAACAAAACCATGTTCTCACTGGAGTTCAACCTGCCAACCAGAGGTCTACATGGAATCAAGAAATATGTTGAGGTTCCAACGGATGAGGAACTCTGCCGATTCGTACAAATGTTAGGGTATAACACAACCCTAAGGAAACGCAATGATTTCCGCAGAGGCAGACTACCACCTCTGTGGAATACCCTCTTCTCCATCTTAAATCGTTGCCTAACAGGGAAAACCGGTAGCCCTGACCAAAGCTCATTCCAGATCCTGACCATCATGTATGGAATCTATTACGATATTCCACTTGATTATGCCACCATCATGATGCAGGAGATAGTGAATACAATCGACAGAAAGATCGCAACTCAAAGGGCAAAAAATAATAGACCAGGGTATATGCCTCCTCTGCAATATCAAAGAATTATAGGAGTAATCTTCGAGCCTCTACTTCAAATGCAGAAATGGCCAATGTAAGGGCCATCTGTAAAGCTTTATCCAATGAATAAAAATACTCCTACAGAGCATGAAGACAATTACCCCCACTGCAGACCTCTGTCAAAGAACCTTCTGTCATATGCAACCGATGAGGATAGGAAATTAGACTATATATGCGTCCACAGGACTCCAGAACCAAGTCCTGTGACACCCCCGCGTCTAGGAGCCCCCTTAGGTGTAGATGTAGTAGAGAGGATGACAGAAGAAGAATGGGCTAGAGCTTTAGAGAAACATTATTCAGTACAAGACCGTTTCAAAGCCCAAAGAGAGAGCATTTACCCCTCTTCTCCCAAAAGAAAAACCTCTGCAACAACACCCAAGAAGAAGAGCAAGAAAAGAAAACCCACAGAGGAAACTACAACCTCTGCAGCTCAAACCTCTTCTCCACCACATGCTACAGAGACAAGATCTTCTGCATCTCCCTCCCCTCCAAAACAAAAGAAAAGGAAATCCAAATCCACAGAAGAGGGAGCTCCTAAGCCAAAGAAGAGAAAGTCAAAGAAGAAGAAACCAAGATCACCTCTGCAGGTCATTACAGAGGAAGTCGAACAAGAAGAGGAAGATCAGGCTATACCTGTGCAACCTCCCTCCCCAATAGTTTATACAGATCAACAGGGAGATTTCAATGCCTTCCTCAACAGTCCCGACATTGCTCAAACCTTAGATCCATCAGCATGGGTCACAGAACCATTGGATCAGTCTACAGAGGCTATGCGCACAACAGAAGTCATTTTTGCAGCTCAAGGTACACAAAGCATGCACCCTCACGTACGAAAACTCATAGGATCTCATTTCATATATGATTCCTTAAGAGCAGAAGCAGAAACAGTAGCGCCTACAGAGGAAACCTCAGAAGAAGAGATAAACATAGACTTTACAATAGAGGAAGAGGTTATGATAGAAACAGCAGAGGGTTCTGCAGAAAAAGATGCCGAAGAAGTAGAAGGCACACATCCCCAACCCCTTCCTAGTGCAACCCACATTTCTGATACCGCCGGTCTAGCGGCAGAGGGTATCATTGAAAAAGAGCAGCACAACTCGATCCCAACCCCACCCAGCCAGCCAGAGGTTGCTCTTTCATCCTCTGTGCCTAATATAACCGGGGAAACCATTCCTGGGGAGTCCTCTCGAAAGGACTCACCCATAGTTCGTGATTTATTGCCCCAAATCACACCTGACATCCTAGCAGAGGAATTCGTTTCCTCTGCCACGCACACAACTATAGGGCCAAACCTCCTTTCAGAGGGGAGTAGAGAGCACAATGATGAAGAGACTCTAGACAAGTCTCCAAGTCAACAGAAGGACATTCCAATACCCACCTCTAGAGTGGATTTGGACTCTGACCTTCACATAACTTCTGTAGAGGTTGAAACTCGAGTTTCTCCTCGAGGATCAGAAGGAAATCCTTCCACCCTCAACGTACAAACAGGGGTGAAAGAAGGTGTCCAAGGAACAAGGACAAACTCTGGAGACGAATGTGTTCCTCCAGAGGTTACAACGAGTTCACACGTATCAAGGGGTGAGTTCCAAACCCTTGTCACCTCTGTGAACCAAACAATGAAAGAGTTGAAAAGCTCTTTCAAATCTTTTGCAGAAACAACATCCAAGGCCATCTCAGAACTAAACACCAAAATGGACAACTTGTCCACAGAGGTGCAATCTACTCTAGCCCAGATGAAGTCTGCTGCCACAACTTCTGCCACCACACCTGCCTCTGCTGCTGCTGATTTTGAAAAAGCTGCAACTTCTGCCTTCAACAACTCGATCAAAATATATCTGGAAAAGATGAAAGAACAAGAGTCATCATCAAAAGTTATTACTCCAGAAGAACTGCAAAAAGCTCTACGACAAGTTCAGGAACAAACAACAGAAGCCACTCTAGCCATGAAGCCTACCGACTACATGACCAGAGCACAGTTGACAGAACTTGGGCAAAGCATCTTGAATCAAATGACAGAATTTATCAGAGCTTTCACAATAGCCAACGCATCTTACGTAAAAGACTTCAAAGCTAGTGTGGGAAAGATGCGGTTCAACACAGAGGCCTAAGTCCAAATTCTTCTTGGTCTCTGTGATGATCTCTGTGCCAAAATGATGGCAGCCAGGGCGAAGAAACCTGACACTACTTGCAGAACAGATGGTAAAGAAGATAAGGGTCAGGATGACTCTGATGATGATGATTCATCAGATCATCCTGAGGGGGAGACACAAGGGGAGAAACAAACAAAAATAGCTGCAACCAGTCCACCAATAGCAGCAGAACCAATTTCCTCTGCACCCCGAACCCAAACCCAAACCCAAACTCAGGAAACTCAACAGTCCCACAGAGGAAACACCAGCCTATGTGGAAACCACCCCTGTCCTTGAAAAAGATGTCCCTGAAGTTCAAATCCTGACTTCTTCATCCTCAGAAGAACTTCCCCATTCTCCACCAAAATCTCAACCCAAAACTCACCCAAGAAGAAAATCCATTGCCCACAAACCAAAAACATCTAAACGTTCCGCTACTTATGTCCTAAAGAGAATGGAGTTCATATCCGCTTTCAGAGCTGCAAAACGTTTCGATATCCCTCCACAAACCACAATCGAGCTCACAGAAGAAACATCTACAGAACCCAAATCCCCAATCAAACCAACAGAACCATCCCCACCAAAGTCCTCAGAAACTGAAGTATCAAAAACTACAGAGGCAATCCCCACCATACCTACAGAGACCTCAACACCCAAACCAACAGAAGCAATCGCACAGAGTCCAAAGCAGACAACAAGTTCTGAGCCTTCCCAAGCCAAAGATAAAGGAAAGAGTATCATGACAGAAGAACCAAAGAAGAAAAAGCAAATGCCTCAGACAACACAGAAGTTGATGAAGAGCTCATTCGATGCCTTTGTCACTTCTAAGCCTGAAGAAGACTGGGCATTCATTTCAGATCCTCTGTCAGAAATTCCGGTCCTTGATCCAAAAGCAAAGGTAACAAACGGTAGGGTTGCAGAGATAATACAAGGAATAGATGCTCTACGAAGACCAATACCACCACCAACTACACGACATGCAGAAATGGAAGAGGTGGTGTATAGGTACCTTTACAAACAGCAATATCAGAACAACCCTATACCACACATCGAAGATCCTCAACTCAGAGCTGACCTTGACAACACCTTCAGCAGAACAAAGCCAAAATCAAGGGCTGAAGTCTTCTCATAGTCCAAAATTGAAAAGGTAATATACTGCAAATTCTCTCAAACGATAACCTTTCCAAATATCAGGTACAACATTTACAAAGTCAAAAGGGAGAACAAGTCCGAAAATCAATTTTCAGATGCCGATATAAGGAACTTGAACCCCTACGATCTGCCAGATCTTCTACTTTGGACGAAAGAAAACTTCGACAACGATGCTAACAGAAGGGCCTATCAAGTATTCAGGAAAGCGATGAGAGAAAAGCTTCTGCTGTATAGCATGATAGACTTTCAACTGGGAAGAGATCTTGGAGTCAGAAACCTGAGTCTGAGACCACCAGAGGATCACTGCCCACCTTCTGCAACACCCAACTCAATCATAACAACACCAAGGTACGGGTTAGTGTATAAGGATCCTGCTGGTCAAGTAAGACTTTTTGTGGAAATGGACTGTCAGAAGTATGCAACCAGTACTCTGAACAAGTTCAGATCAATCTTAGAAGAGAACAGAGGTACTGAGCTTATGGATCAAGAATCAGCAGAAAGAATGATCAGAGAAATAGATGCTACAATCGGCTTGAGAGAATTCTGCATCAAATTCTATCACGAGCTCAGAGAAGTTGGATTCGACACCAGAAGTTTCAATGACTTCAAAGATGCAAATGTCTGAGTCTTTATTTCTTCATATCTCTGTAATAGTTAAAAAGAAATGAAATGAATCTTTTGAGGTATTGTTTAACCTCTGTCTACTTTACTTAGCCTAATTATGCATAAAGTCAAATTTTCATTTTTCAATACTTAGGGGGAGATTGTTAGCTCCAAATATTCATAATATTAGAAGTATTGAAAAATAGGCCAAGTATGAGAGTTCCACAGAAGCTCTGCGGTGTTCCACAGAAGCTCTGCCGAAGCAAACGATCATTCAAGGAACACCAAGTACCAAGAAGAATCTACAGAAGACTACTCACAAAAGACCAAAGAAGGATCTACAGAAGAATGCTCTCCAAGGACCGAGCCGCAGAACCTCTGTCACCCTTGACAGAGCCTCTGCGGTTCAGACTGAAGACCTGGAAGATATTTATAATATCTTGCCACTGTTGCAGAAATATCTTACCACTGTTACAAAAATATCTCGTTACTGTTCCAGGGTCCGTTCATCAACTTGTACAAGGCATGGTCCGACAACAAACACGTGTCAAACTCTGATAGGAATCCTTGCAAATTGATATTAGCGCATTAAATGCATGCAGATTTCCAACTGTTCATGCCATCCCTTCTCTCCTGTAGCAATAGTCCTTTTGTCTAGAATAGTTCTTTTGTAGTAGTATAAAAGAAAGACTCATGTTGAGTTCTTCCTTACCAGTGATATATCAGAAAAACACACACACACACACAATTAACGTCAAATCTAATGTTAGTGTTCTTCATCAAATACAGTAAACTTTGAGATATTCATCTGTTCTTCATATACTGTTTATTTGATATTTGGTATTGTTTCTATACAAACATATCTGTTAGTTCTTCAAAAACGCTTCCGCAACACATCTTATTTGAACTAATAGATAAGATAATCTTTGTTAATCAAATACGGGAACCAACACCCATGCCTAACTTTTTCATATATTGTTACACAACAAGCTTAACTTTCTAGTGCTTGTTAGTTCAATCTAGTTATAGTTCTTTTCAAAAGCCTTTTAAATCCAAGTTAAAATTGAAAACTTTAACTTAATAACAAACAAGGGTAGTTGTATGAAAACTTTCTTGTCACTAGAATGAGTGTTTTTTTCCTTGTAAATGCAAATGTAATTCCAAATTTTTTATTGGATAATATTTGCATTTACTTTTAAGCCATTATTCTCATTCTTTCTCTCTTTTAACCAATGTACCACACTGAGTCATCAAATCGTTTTTCATAGAACCAACCCCTATGAGACCTCATTCTGAACACTCTTTTTATTGTTAGAAAAAAACCTTATAAGCTTGGTCAACCATGACTTTCCTGTTCACTTTAATTGTTAGTTTCAACCCCAATCGAACCCCCTTTCGCTGCAAAGAAAAATATACATAAGATTTTGTATATGGAAGCATATAACTCTTATAAGCTACAACAGTAAACAAATCGCCAACAAAAACATACGAAATGATAACTTAACAAATTCTAAACCCGTAAGGTTTTAGTAAGTCGAGTAAACCTATTTCAAGAAACCATAACCCCAGAGATGAGGTGAAAGTGTATGATGAAACTCCAGTAGAAGTGGAAGTGTTTCAAGAAACTCTAAACGTATTGGACAAGACCTATCGTCAGGATCACCTTATAGATCGATGTCATAAGGTGACTTCTGAAATGGTGGACATTCTTATCCTTAGACTTTACATGTGCATTGGAACCTAATGCATAAGGAGTTTTATACGTTGATATAGTCTAACATTACCCTTAACGGATAATCATAAGGGCTATATTGGCTTATTGGGTATAACATGTGTTGATCCAAACCCTCAGTGATTTGATAATGAATTTGAGAAACACTTAGTGAAAATTGTAAGTAGACAATATGTATTAATGTTTTGTCATCAAAGAAAATATACTAAGTCTGTTTCGTATCGCTGATGAAAAACATACGCTTTAAATTTATACTTCAGCAAACACTGTACATCAGTGAACCCTGAGCATGTTCAGTCTCACTGATGATCGCTGATAATTTGTGTTGTTTACTTATGATCCCTGAAGACAAGATTCACATCAACTATGTTCTACGCTGAAGTCGAAGATCAATCCAAAGAACCAACGACTAAGTCTACTAGTGACCTAATCCGGATATCAGCGAAGCCAAGACTTGTCCATCCCACGTGAAGTTTCAAGTAGAAGACTTCAGCGAACGCTGAACTTTATCATTTGCTGATAAAGAATCATTCAGCGAACGTTGATCACGAAGCCTCCTCTACAAGCAACTTTTGTCTTATCCCCTTGCACGCCTTCGTACGATTTTGTCAGAACGGACATCCCTTTTGTCCAGAATCGTATAACCAACTCTGCTACTACACTGTTCATCATGCGACCACTAGGTTGTCTACTGAAGTCAAGTCATGCAACCAACCAGAGGCTACCACCTGTAAAGGTATACTGACTTGCATTAAATGCATGCAGTATATAAAGGAAACCCTACTTCATTTTTGAAGAACTCGACCATTTCCTTCCCCGCTGAACTTCTATGTGAAAGAAACCCTTCTTTAGATTTCTTAATCACCTTTCTGTCTATTTCTAGTGCAAGAACTCTTAGTGTTCTCATAGTTTGTTTAGATTAGCTTTATTCCGTAATCTTGTTTCGCAACAAACTGTAAATTGTTTGATACATATCAATAAAAAATTTAGAAAGATAAAAATCATGTGTTTGTATTCACCCCCCCTAGCCCCTTCTACAAACATGTATAACCCCTTTGGGACCAACAAGTGGTATCAGACCAGTTTGTTTAATCTAATAAACAAGATCTTGCTTATACTATCTCTTTTCTCTTCCTTGCTATTTTTGGCAAACTCCACAAATAGAAATTATATCGATAATGGCTCTCTTGCCAAACCCCCTAGATTTAGCAAAGATAATTTCAATCTTTGGAAAAATAGGATGATGCTCTTCTTGGAAAGTGTAGATCCCACTATACCTTACTATATTGAAAATGGACCATATGTTCCTTTCATTATAGGCCCTGCTATTGCTATTCTAGCCACTACTACTAGAGTTGCCATCCCTGAACGAATCATTCCCAGGGAAGTTAACAAGTGGACTGATGAAGACAAGAAGAAGGCGGCCATCGATACTAAGGCCAGATCTATCATCTCAATGGCTCTTCTCGATGAAGTCTACCACTCCATCATGAACCTGAAGAGTTCCAAAGCCATGTGGGATACTATATGTGTTCAATATGAAGGTACTACTGAAGTCCAGGATTCAAGAAAGATCAACCTGGTAAGACAGTACAAAAGTTTCATATGTGGTAAAAATGAATCCCTCTCTGAAATACATCAACGGTTTAAGTGTTTAATCATTGACTTAAAAGCTGTTGGTAAGGAATATTCTAACTTTGAGATGCTGACAAAGTTTCTGGAAAGTCTTCCTGAAAGCTGGGACAATTATTCCATGTGTCTTAAGCTCTATAAGGATCTTAAATTCATGACCCTCTTTACCTTATTTGGTACTATGCTCAATCATGAGCAGTCGTGTCTACTTAAGAAGAATCTTGTAAAAGATTCCAAAAGCACACCTGTTGTGTTACTCTCTTCAGAGTTGGTGCCCACTCAGCATTCTACTGTCACTATCACTGAGTTGAAATCTAACTCCGATGAATCATCAGAAGCTGATCCTTCAGAACTTGATGAGTTACTGGCACTCCTGACTAATTCTTTTAGGAGATTCGCCAGAAAGAGTAACTTCAGAAGAAATAAACCTCTTCCACTCACCGACAAGCCCAAATCTTCAACTCTTGTAGATAAGGTCACCGCTACCTGCTTTAACTGTGAAAAAGTAGGACACTTTGCTAGTGAATGCAGGTCAAAGAAAATCTTCAAACCTTCATCTTCTTCCTACAAGAAATCTGTTGGAACCCAGATACAACAAGTAACAATAATAATAGCAATATATTGAATGATTGAGAGTTTACAAGATAAGATTGAAGAAGACTCTCTTACAAAATGAAGCTCTCTCTTTCTATACGTATGAAAACTAGAAAATTAGAGGCTGGAAGATTTTAGAGGCTTAACCTAAAATCTAACAAAGATACACATTAAGTACTAAGGTTTTATGGCATAAGCCCATTAGCAACTAAAGCCCACATATTTAAATATTTGGGCTTTTACAATTTAACCAAGTAATCTTGAATACAATATAAAATAAAAGCTAACAATCTCCCCCTTTGTATTCAAGATTAAAAATAGCCCGATCTTCCACAAGGTCAGTTGCTTCAATTCCTTCTTTGACCCCCCCTTGATCGTTGCATACTCCTCCTTAATCTTTGCGTACTCCCCCTTGACTGTTGCATTACTTTTCTGGTCTCAGTTATCTCTCAAACGATCAGAGAACGATTTGATGTGCGGAAGCTTGTATAACCAGTTTGAGTAGTAACCGATAGTAGATAAACAGCTAGGAGATGAAGAGTAGCAAATACATTCTGCTCATGAGAATCTGTATTAAAGAATAAGTAACCAGGGGTAATCATCTAACATAGAAGCACAGTAGCAACTATTATCACAACAATTTATAAAAAATTGTGTGGCCTATGCTCAGAGTTGGCAATGATGAAGCTCTGACAGGACTTCCAGTTATCATTGAAGTAAATTAAAAAATAAACTTCTCAAACTGTTCTTGGAAATATCACATAGATAAGCATGTGGAATCACAAAGATTCGTGATATTGTGTGGAAGAAAAATAGAATATTATCTATTAGGCTCAAAAGTGTGTAAACTGTTTGGACATAACAGGTGTCCACAGACTCAATGTGCATGAGTGAAGTGTGAAGGTGGGGCAAATTTTCTTCTTTTCAATATCCAACCTTCCAAATAAAGATCAGATAGCATATATGTTGCTTCCCCATGGAAAAGTGAAGTATTTCCCTGTTGAGAAGGAAATAAGTAGCTAGTGGGGTTAATTCAAGAGTTGGCATGGGCTCATTGCCTGTTTCAATGATAATCACCAAAGAATTGTGACAAATCAGTAATGTGGCTTGCCCGACTCAGAAAAAGTTAGTGCAAAGTTGTATAATTCTTTTGACTCTGTTCTCACACCCTCTTTCTTTTTATCATTTAGCTCACATCTAACCAAACTCTCTTTTTATTTTTACCTCTTAAGCACAATGAGAAAAACTCAGATGAGTTGTCTCCCCCACTCTTTGGTAGGAAACACAGGTTTAAGTGAATCCATAGAAGTTCTATATATGCTCACACAATGATCCCATGAAATTGTTGTCCTAAAGATTGTATTGTTCCACACACTGACTCTTTGAAGTCTCAGAAAAACATTTAAAATCCAACTTCTATATTTGAAAAACCATTTTGACATCCAGAAGTGGTTTGACCATTTGAAAGAGGTTTTATCATTTTAAAGATGGCCATTCTCTAAAAAAGATGAAAGGTTTAGAGATTTTACCTTTGCATGAATATGGTCAGGTTGGCATTCTCCCCCTCAAATTGAGCAATAAGTCTCATTTAGGCTCAATTTGTAATCAGATATCCTGTAAGAATCAAAAAGTGTTGGTAATCATCTTTGATGATTCCACATTTGTTAGGAATATCCAGAAGCACAATTAATTCAAATTAAAAGGAAACATGGTGCTGGGGGTTAGAGATTAGAAATACCAGTCAAAGTCTGATCTGTTGAGGTACTGGTCCTACACTGATGTGTGTAGAAACAAAGTTCTGATCTAATTATGGCAATAGAGAGAGCGGAAAGAGCACGAGTGAAATGCAATGCTTTCGGTCCAGCAAGAGTCCATTGACTTTGACACAGATTCTGGCCATTAAGAACACTGATTCAGACCAAACTCAAAACATGAAAAAGTTTTCCCTGTGTCTTAGGAATTCAACGCAACTGGACTCATGCGAATCGGAGCACCGAGTAAGAAGTTGTGCGCGTGTTTCTGAAACAGCGCAAAGCTGTCAGTAAATCCAAAAATTTCGGGCTCTGGCCTTTGGACCATCAGCTTCTGAAAATCATGCTCTGAAATACCTCTGGTCCCCTCTGGTCGTTGAAGAAAAAATAAAATTTTGGTCTACAGAGGCTCTGTTGCATTCCTTCTGATGAACACCTCCGATGAACCTCTGTCGCAACCTCTGTCGCAATCTCTGTGGTGCAGCCTGATCGACAGAACAGCTCTGTCGTAACCTCTGCGATCAACAGCTTTACAGAGGCTCTGTGATTGCGAATGAATAGCCTCTGTAGTTTGATCAAAGTTTCTGGACTGTTATGAACATGCTCTGCAAGATAGCAGCAGTAGCAGCGGCTTGATGAGCAGCTTAACGGCTCACAGAGGCTCTGCTGAGTCTCACAGAAGCTCTGTGAAGCCTTACAGAGGCTCTGCACACAATCTGTTCCACAAAGGCCTTCAAAAGATAAAAAATGCTCTATGAATTAGCACAAATTTGGAACTGCAGCAGCTCTGTATCAAGAAACAGCTTCTGGACAGCAGCTTTAAGACAACTTAATCTAGATAGACTTGATTTGTCTACGGAAGCTCTGCACAAATATTTGATTAGGCTCTGATAGGTCTAGATGGATCTTCACAGCACACGATCAAATCTGTTTAGATCTGCAAGGCTGAATAGAAACAACACGAACAACAACTTGTTTTACTTTCTGTTGCACAACTCCAAACAGCAAAATCTCTGATCATCAACAGAGCTCTGATAAGCAAAATCTCTGATAGACTGGATTGTCTCTTCTGCTTTTGAACGTGGACATCACTTTTGCTACTTCTCTGATAGGCTATAAAACACCTATGTTTAAATGGAAATATGGATGAACTCTAAAAGCTTCTTTCCAATAAGATTTCTTAACTTCTGATGCAACATCAATTACTGATCGATCCTTTCAAACTGTAACAGATATCTGCATTTTGACAGCTTCTGGATTCCCTCTGTACATGTACAACAACAATCTACAGCAGCAACAGTATAATCAGCTCCTTAACAGCACCAACTTATCAAGCAACTTTATCAGATCAGTAGCTTAATGGCAGATTCTGGAAAGATTTAGCGAAGTGATCTGCTTCTGATCTTCTGTGGATCAACCTTTGAATTTTCTTGACCATGGTTCTGCAAACACTTTTGATTGTTTTGAACCAGGTTCTGTGCAGATTCTGAACATACGAATTCTGTGATCTGCTTCTGTATAGAAACTTCTCTACCCACAGAGGTCTTCTGCAACTCAACAACATTTGATCAACACTCCACATACATATCTCTGAACCACTTTTAAACTATCTGCTTCTGTGATACGCTTCTGCATAGACTAATCTGGACAACATCTTTAAACTCTATGTTAGAGCTCTGCACACAACTCTGAATTGCTTTTGGACAACTATAAGGCTCTGTGATCTGCATAGCTTTTGACTAGACAACGCTTTAGATTATCTTCTGTCGATATTTGCCACTTCTGTGTATTAGCATCGCACAACAGCAGCTTTTTCATTCATTTTCTGAGATCACATAACCATCCTCTGTCAATGATCAGAGCTCTGTCAATATCATAGACATCAGAGCTCTGTCAATATGGAGACAACAGAGCTATGTGATCTGCTTTTTCATTTGAGACAGCAAGGTTATTTCAGCTTCAACAAAGCTCTCTGCATGTTAACAACTTTTGATCATAGGACCTTAACAGCTCTCTCTGTATCTTCTGCCCAAACTCTGATGTGTGAACTTTGAACCAAGTCATGAATTCTTCTGCTGCATTGGATGGACACCTCTGCAATCGAAGCAATCTGCCTCTGGACAGACGTCTGCTTCTGGAATCTATCTTAATTTGCTGTTGTTATCAAGAGCTTGATCTGGATAGCCACAGAGGTTCTGTGATTTGTCACAGAGGCTCTGTGAACTGCCCAGAGGCTCTGATCAATCTTCTGTGCAAATTTGGAAAGCTCATGATCTGCACTTCGAGTACTAGCCTATTTCAGCATGACAACAACATTAAACAGTTTTCACAGCAGAAGATCCTTGTAGATATCCTTCGTTCAACACAGTTGATACTGTTTCAGTTGCATCTATCACTTTGTTCAGTCACGATTGGCTTGTATTCCTTGATCAAATTCGGTTTATTTATTTCTTAACAAACCAAATAGAACTTTGTAACAGAGATTTGTTGCACATAAATTCTGCACTTCTGAATTACACGCTGAAAGATCTTTGATCAAAGTCTGGACAAATCTGAATTAATCAGTCAATGTGAAATCCATTTGGCCTTCAGAGCTTATTTCAGAATCTCTGATATGCCAATCCAACTTTGTACATTTGTAAATGGTCTTTTGAACTAACTCTGGACAAGAATCTGTTGTGCAGGTTGCTGCATACATCGAACCTGTATGCTTCACAAAATGATTGATCGATACACCTGATTGTCATGATTAGAATTTGATGGACAAAACAATGTGCAACTTGTCAATCTAGCCTTTATTACTGCTGCAATCTGTCAATATTTTAAACTGATCGAACACAAATTCTTCTTTGATCAGACTTTCTGCATAGATTTTAAACTCATACAGCAGCAATATTTATTAACAACAACAATTTTTGCTGTTTGGCTATTTGAGCACTCTGATTGCTGAAAGGTCTGTATAAGAAGTGTCAGCTGGTCTGGATAGCTTCTAATCACAGGAATGAGGTCTGCACACAAGTTCAAGTATATCTGCACATATCTAAACAGGTTTCAATTAAGCTCTTTTATTCAAACGAAATTTTGCAACTTGGGTTTTGTGATTTTTGAACTTTCAGAACTTCAAATCACCATAACTTGCTCAAAAATCAGAATTTTGCAATGAAGTTTTACAGGATTACTCAAAATGTGATTCTGAACAAATTCTCTGGGAATGTTTTCTACTAAAAACACCTACAACTATGAGTTCGATCATCACACCACAGTAAACTGAACTTTTCCGTAAAAAAATCCTTCAAAATCAACAAATTGATTTATAAACAATTATGAACAATAAAACCCTGTCTTGATCTGAATTCAGAATTGTGCAAAAGATCTAATAAGCCATTTAGGACTGAGTTCTGTACTGTTGTGCACAGAAATCAATTGCCTTTGAAGGATGAGTATTAAACTGAGTGTTTAAGAGTCCATTTTCCACTAAAGTGTGAGTCATTAACAGATGTATTAAGGAGTCCATGTACCTGCAAGACAGATCGAACAATTTTTGGTACCCATTTTCAAATGGGTCCTATTTTGTTAGGATTTGCATGAAGTGCTTTGTTGATCTTGTCATACTCAACATAAATGAATGGCTTTTGAACATTTTGAACAAGTGTAGAGCCTTTCATTATCCAAACTATTTTCACTCTTCTAAAAGCTTGATTAACTGAGTTGTCTAGCCTACGATCTTGGAAAAAATTAGAAGTGGAGATCTGACTTTTTGAAAACTTATTTGGCTTAATGAACCCTTTTGTTTTAACAGAACTTTCATAATTTATTTTGAAAACCAAAGCATTCCGTTCTTTTTTGCACAGATCAAACTGTGATAGTAAATCAGATTTCAACTTCCGCTCTTTCCTAATCTCAGCAGATAAGTCAATGAACCTTGTTGTCAGTCTCTTCACTTCAGATCTAAGATACAATCTCTTTCTTTCAAAATCCTCTTTTTGACTTAATTCTTGAAATCTTTGAACCTTCAACTGTTCAGATTATTTTCTTTCAAAATCAGACTCGTTCCTCTCTTTTTCAAGAGTTTTATGTAATTCTGAGATTTGCAAGAAAGCTCCATAGATTTTGTTTCAAAAGTAGTTTTCTCCTTTTCAATCTTCCCTCTTTCACAAATCACAAGTTTTTCAAAATCAGAAATCAGTTTAGAAAAACTTAAACATTTAAGTTCCAGTCGTTTCTTCTCTTCTTCAAAAATAGTCTTAACTTCCTCAAACTTCTCTTTCTCCTTTTTCACAAAACTTTTCAGACTCAAATAGTTTCCTTTTCAGTTCAATATTCTCATTGGTTAAGAGTTTACCTGCCTCTTCTAGCTTGGTAATTTTTTCTGAATCGATCAGAAGGCTTATCTTCCTTTCCTCCGACTCTTTGTCAAGAGTGATAATCACATTGCGAAAGTTAGTACTGAGTTTAGAGTAGTAGTGAAAATCATCACTCGAACTTAGACACTTTTTCAACATGTTGTTACTTGAAAGATCGTTAGACAAATGGGTATTGATTCAAAAACACAGAAATTAATGCAAACACAGAGGTTCAAATTACCCAGTTCAGATTAAGTATTAAGAACTTAAAAACTGATTTCAAAAACAGCAAGTAAAAACACAGCAGGTCAGATTAGTTAAAATCTGAAACGACAGCAAGTCAAGTATAAGAGTATGAAATTGATAAACCTGTATTAGAAGTCGTATGCTGAAAATCCGTAAAAATCAAACAGGGGCTGCTTGAAGTCTTCTGCTGAATCTGTGTTTGTGTTGCTGGAATCGATTGATAAGGGCTGTGTGAAATCTTTGAGTTTTCAGTGAAAGCCAGAAATCGATTGACAAAGTAATACAACAGCAAAATCGATCAGGTCTGCTTTGAATCAACAAAAATTGTCTTTGGCTCTGATACCAATTGTTGGAACCCAGATACAACAAGTAACAATAATAATAGTAATATATTGAATGATTGAGAGTTTACAAGATAAGATTGAAGAACACTCTCTTACAAAATGAAGCTCTCTCTTTCTATACGTATGAAAACTAGAAAATTAGAGGCTGGAAGATTTTAGAGGCTTAACCTAAAATCTAACAAAGATACATATTAAGTACTAAGGTTTTATGGCCTAAGCCCATTAGCAACTAAAGCCCACATATTTAAATATTTGGGCTTTTACAATTTAACCAAGTAATCTTGAATACAATATAAAATAAAAGCTAACAAATCTTCTAACCCCAGGGCTAGAGATGACAAATACCAGAAGCTGAAAGAAAAGTATGCTAAGCTGAAAAAATACAAAAAGAAAGGAAAAGGTTTGATTGCTTAAGATCATGACTGGGCTCCTTTTGATGAAGAATCATCTGACCCTGATGATGACGATGAGGCAAATCTCTGCCTCATGGCCCAAATAGAAGAGGAGGAAGAAAAAGCTGGAATTCCCTATAATTCTACCACCACCTCTCAGGTATCAAATTCTTCTACTAATACTTCTACTTCAATCGTTAATGACATTGATAGACGTCGAACCATCGATCTATTAACTGTTGATTTGTATGATGCCATGAATGGCAAGACCAAAGCTGAAAAACAAAATATTGATCTCGCTGAACAGCTTAAAAACTGTCACTTACAAATTCAGAAGATTTCTAATATAGAAGAAAATTTGAAAGATCAGGTCTACTTAAATCAAATCATCAGTATTGAGCGAGAAGAAGCTATCGCTGCATTAAAAGCTGAAAAGGCTACTGTTGAAGGATGGTGTAAATCCTCAACAACTATTACTGAGATAATTGGTGCTAAGATTCCCCTGAGTGACAAACGTGGTCTTGGTTATAAAGCTGACGCTGAAGAACCAACCACTGATCGTTCCATGCTTAAATTTGGAATGTTCGTGTCATCTATCCCTAACACCTCTTCGTCTCAGTGTTCGACTTCTAAAACTCCCATCCCTGAGGAAAAACCTACCTTGATCTCTAAAGGTAAAGGTAAGGAAAAGGTTTTTGTTAGGGCAGGTGTTAATATTGATTTAAAGTTCAAGGGTTGTTTTGTATTAATTCATTTTGAGCCTTATTAGTGAATGGGCCATGGGGTTGCTAGCCACGGGCCCAATGTATTTAATGTTAATTAGCTTTGAAAAACAAGCTAATCATCCTTTTACTTTCAAAACAGTATTGTATTATTCTCTCTGAAACTGAATGACAGGGATGACCAGTTGAAATCATTTGTTCTTATTGATTTATCATTACGATTTGTATATTGTTGCACGGATCTGGATTTAACATGTGGTATCAGAGCAGGTCACGGGTTCGAATCCCATGGAGTGCATTATAATGCCAAAGGCATGTTGTGCAGCCAAGAGTGCTGGCAGATGCTGGGGGGGGGGGGGGGGGGTTGTTGGGTCATTGACCAGCATCTTCCTAAATCGAAACGTGGCGCTGGCTGCTACGCTATATGGAAATAAGTTGCACCTTCTCCACCAGCAATTGCTTTTGGCGTAGTGGTAAGCGCTTGGATCCTAACATGTGGTATCAGAGCAGACGGACGGATTCGATTCAGAGCATTCATATTGATTTCTGGTAAGATTTGACTTTTTCACGTCTGCCATATTCTTGAATTTTCAAATCCTTGATTCTGTTAGAATTGCTCGATTTTGTTTATTGGGTTGTGTTAGCATTAGTACCATTAGTGTTTCTGCAAAATTACGCATCATAATTCAATCATTTCAGTGGTCAATTTAGCAAATCAAACTCAAAAAGTTTTGGTTGTGTTCATCATCAAAAATCGAATTTTTACTATCAAAACTTGTTGTTTTTGCTCTAAAATCGATTGGGTTAGTGTTGTTTTTGTGTTTGGGATTGTTTCTAATCTTTCAGGAATCTTCGTGTGCAACCCGAATCGAGAAATCGATTGAATTGAGTAAACAACCACAGAGTCCGGACAAACTCAGCCGCAGTTTCCGGACAAGTCCAATTTGTCCGGACGATTGTGTTTCCATCCGGATTCGTCCTCCTTTCCTGGTAAGTACTGCATCCGGGTAAGTCATTTTTCCTTATTCAATCCGGGTAACATTTGTATCCGGAAACCCAGTGTTTCTGGACATATCTTATCCGGACACTCCATTGTCTCCGGAAACTCCAGTGTATCCGGAATCATTTCACATCCGGTAACTTGAGTTATCCGGAAAGTGTGTGGTATCTGTTATCCGGAAAGCTTACTCTGTTCGGATTCTTTCTGATATCCGGACTCTTTCAGTTATCCAGACAATTCAATTATTCGGTATCTTCTCTTATCCGGATACTTCCTTTTTTGTTTATTGCTCAATTTGCATCAAATCTGATCCGGACACTTCCAGATCAGATCACTTATTTTGGATTCCTATCCAGTAAGTTCAGGTTAGTCAAATCACTCGTAGACCCTGCGTTAGGATTTCACTCTTAGTGCCTTGCGTTAGGTTTACCCTTTGAATCAATCTACACGTCTGACGATCACTCCGTTGCAACCGAAGATGTCTACTTCTCGTGATGCTCTCGCAATTGGCACAGACACTAAGCCACCGTGTCTCTATCCGAACAAGTACAGCCAATGGCGAGACAGGTTCATGATGTTCATAGAGTCCAAGGACAACTATGAGTACATCAAGAGAGCTCTGGATAATGGCCCAATCCCAAGCCAATGAAGAACATAGCTGCAACTTCAACTGCATTAGCTCGACGTGAGGAAAAGACTCTAGCTGAGATGACAGATTTTGAAAGAGGCATGATTGAAGGTGAAAAGCATGCAAAGAGATATCTGATTCAAGCTCTTCCTAATTCCATCTACACAGCCATAGATAGTTACAAAGAGACGGCTAAGGACATGTGGGACCAAGTAGCCAGAATGATGCGAGGGAGCGTTGTAGGAAATCAGCTGAAGATAAATAGCGCGATAATGAAGTTCGATGGGTTCAAGCAGCGCAACGGTGAATCCCTCACCCATACCTATGAACGGTTTTGCCTACTTCTCAATGAACTGAACAAGAACAAGATTGTTCGTTCTAATACAGAAAACGCGCTCAAGTTTCTCAACAATCTGCTACCTGAATGGAAGGTGTTTGCTTCTCATGTCAAGCACAACAATTTGATTGAGAATATCAGCATCAACGAACTGTATGAGACACTTCTTCAAGACGAAGATGAAGTGAATGAGCTCCTAGGCGAGAAAAAGACTGAACCAAAGCCATCTCCTGATCCTATTGCTCTCATTTCCTCAAAGCAAGAAAAATCATCGGGACGTCACTCCAGACGTGCTCCAAAGCAAAGTTCTTCTGAGTCAGAAGCTGAAGATAAGCAAGACGACGATTCTGATGATGAAAAGATTGCCAAATTCAAAATGGCCATAACTTTGCTTACCAAATCCTTCGAACAACAAAGGTACTACAAGAAGCCTTCATCCAATAGTCAGCGCTACTCCACTTCCTCCAATAAGCGCCATGACTACAAGGACCGATACGAAGGAAAGAAGAAGGTCAGTGAGAACGAGAAGTCTGAGAAGAAGGGAAAGTCAGAGAAAGAAGAAGGGAAGAAGAGAGATGAACTCGTAAAGTGTTACAACTGCGGGAAACTTGGTCATTTTGCGAAGGATTGTCGCCAGCCAACAGTAAAGAACTCTCACTACTACGAGGCCAAGCTTGCATTGTCTCGTCAGAAGGAGGCTGGAGAAGCTATGTTTGCTGAAAACGACTACTGGTTGGAAAGATCTGATGATGAAGGCAATTTTGATGTTGCTGATGCCTTCATGGGATATCACTCCTCCGCCGAAGAAGAAACGGCTCCTACAAGTCAGGTATGTGATTCTTGCCAACCCGAATTCTTGAATAAAATGCAAGCATTTACTGATCAGGCAAATTCCGTCCAGGCCACCTCTAAACAACAAAAGCTTGAAATTAGGTCACTAAATGAAAAGCTTGATGTTCAAAAGAGAAAAATGAAGAAATATAAGTCTGATTATGCTAATTTAACTGATAGATGCAAACTTTTGTCATTAGCACCTAAAGACTTAAGAGCCAAATTATCTGATCTTCAGCGTTAGTTTGATCAGTGCATGAATGAGAAAGAAGAAATTGTTTATAAATGTTCTTCTCTTCAAATTCAGCACAAAGAGTTTGTTACTAAAATTCTTGACCTCGAAACCAAACTCCACAAAAGGGGTCAAACTGATCAAACCATTTTTTTGAATAAACCCAAAGAGTTCACGTACTTCAACAAAGAGTGGGGAATCGAATATGATAACCCACACTACTTACAAAAGGGAAGATATCAAGTTCCAACCCTATATGATTTTGCGTGCTATGGGTTAGATAAAAAGTACCCATAATACGCAATTCAATGGACTAGTCCTCTTGAACCAGAAAAGGAGGAGGAAACCGAGAAACATAAACGCACACAAAAACGAGGAATTCAACTTCCATTTTGTTATGAACCTTTAAACTACTCATATCAAAAGGACAAAAAGTACCTTTCCAATGACTACTTCGACCCCTACAAGGTAGCTACACCCAAGGATTCCTCCAAAAAGGATGAGGATCTAGCACCTGCAACCAAGACTGAGACGGATGAGTTTAAACTCTATGTTCCCCCTCTCATCTTGGAAGCAAAGATAGTCGAGTTGGAGGAGTCCATTGAGAAAGAAAGGTCAATGTTTCAAATGGAAAAGCAAGTTTTACTTACAAAGCTTGAGAATCTAAAATCAGTCAAAACCGACAATGTGTCTGATAAAGGACAGGAGATCCTTCGGTTTGAAATCAATCGACTCACGTCACAACTGTCCGCTTTGGCAACAAAAGTGATGAAAGAGAAAGTGAGTAATGGTCAACTCCAAGAGCAGTTTGACCAACTCCAATCTGAAAAAACGATTTCACCCGAACTTTCTTCTAGCTCATCGAACACGTCTTCGTGTAAAGCTTTCTTAGGGAAAACTTTTTCAACACAAGACGATCAATATTCTCAAGACGAGAGTGTTTTACGGAATTTAAACTCTGATTTTTTCTTAGCTTCCGCACCAAATTCCCCAAAACACTCAAGCACAAAGAGTTCCTCGCCTTCCTCACCTGATCCAAGTCCAGTACTTCCCAAGATAAATTTTTCAGAGTACATGAACTCCGAAGGTAACTGTGAAGAAGAGTTTGATTCTTTTCCCTTCTACAAACCTCTTCCAAGTCACACTGATTTTCTATCCCCCGTAGTTAATCATCTGGTTAATTCTTTAAAAGATAGTTGTTCTCAAACAAAGGCCCCAACTGTGATCAAGATTTCTCAGTCAAAACCAACCTCGAAACCTGTTTCCAAAAGGCAATCACAGCCAAGGCAAGCGACCGGACCGTTGATTGCCAACACCACTATTTCTCCAAGTCAACCTGATTTTTTTGTCTCTAGTGGTTAATCGTTCGGTCAATTTTCTAAAGGGCGACTATTCTCAATCCAAGACTCCGGCTGTGGTCAAGATTCTTAAAAATAACTCAGCTTCTCAAGCACAATCACAACCGAAGCAAAAGACCGAACGACCGACCACTAAGACCCTTGTTTCCTCAAAAGTCACTGATCATACTATCCCTGCTGTTTCAGATAAAAATGGTCGCGCTAATAAAGAAACACCAAAGTGGCTAAAGAGGGAATCTATCAAGAAGGATGCGTCAAAGTCTTCCCCACCTGTTTTCAATTCCAGAATAGACAAAGACAATTATGTTTGGAATCATTGGAACCATTTTGATGTTTCTTTTCCCGTTAAAGTTAACTCTCTCAATCAATTGATTCAGTTATTGCATGATTGTTTATGTTGTTCTAATTGTGGTTGGAATGAGTTTGATGGTATTCACAATAATGATTTCTATGCGCCTTACTGTGTTGGTAACCTATTTCATAAGCGCAAACCCCATAATAATAAGCAACAACACCATTTCAAAAGGGGTACCAATCAAAAGGTTAAACCACAACGGGAGACTCACCCCATTCCTACATGAGTTGCTCCTACTGGGGTTAAACCGGCACCCAGGTGGAAAGCTGCTACAAAACTTGTTCCTCCAAAAGGTGTACACTCTGCACCTAAGAGGAAACAAGTGCACAAACCAGTTCCCTCTAACAGTGTAAATCTTACACCTAAAGGGAAAGCTGGAACAAAGCAAGCTTCCCCAAACGGTGCCAAACCTAACCCTCTCGGACCCAGGCAAATCTGGGTACCGAAGGTCCGCTAAACTTGTTTTGCAGGACGGTCATGTGTGGTCCTTAGACACTGGATGCTCCACACACATGATCGCAAGGAGGGAGCTGCTCACGATCTACAAGGAACAATATTAAGAAGACGTGAGGTTTGTCTATACCTGTGCTTTAACAAGCTGCTCATGTGTTTAGGGGGAGCATGATCAGCTATCAAGTAAGATCTCTCATAATTTGAGGGGGAGCGTCACACACAGTTTTTCTCTTAAATGTCAAAAGTTTTTGTGTGTGTGGGCACTCCTGTGTGCATGTTATGGTCATCGTTTGAGGGGGAGCCGCACAAGTTTTTTCTTGAAAAGTCTAAAAGTCTTTGTGTGTCGGACTCCTCCACTACACTCTACTGCACTATCCGAGGGGGAGCAATAAATCCCCATGCTCAGTTTGAGGGGGAGCGAGGGAAAGTCATCTTCCGGTTCAGATTCCTGCAAAATTCCAAGGGAAAGGACCGGTTGGAGTTATCCGTACAGTATCCGGAAACCCCAAGGTTTCCGGACGGTATCCGGATCCGGTATGAATCCGGGTCGGACAAGAATCCGGACACCATCCGGCTATATAAGCCACCCGGACTCCCTTTTGTTTTTCTTTATCCGGAAATTCGCCCTAAAACCCTCAAAACCCTCGACGACTTTCTCTCTCGCCCGGACTCGCCCCACTCACTCGATTTGCACTTCGTTTTAGTCCCATATCCAAGTATGCTTCTCAATATCACATCGTGTTAATGTTTACCCATGCTTTAATCACTTAAATGCCCGATTTATCCACGCGATTCGTTGATAGAACAGTGTCCAAATACCCATTAAGGGTTTCGTCATTTTTGGCCAAATGTGTGGGGTTTCGAGTTACATCGATGCCCTTATAACCTAATTAGTGACTCTCGACAACATTCGTGGCCTACTACGTACTTGGGATTGCCTGTTCTGTTTTTGGACTGCTTGAGTCATCGTCCGCACACGTTCCTCGTGTCCGGACATGTTCAAACCGATGCTAGTTTATCCGGACACGTTCAATCACATGCTGATCCATCCGGAAACCAACATCACCCGGAGACCTAGTTGTCCTGATACCTTAGGGTTTCCGGTAAGTTCAACTACCGGGTAGTTTCGTGGCCGAACTCTAATGTTATCCGGAAGAAGAGTGTACTCGGACACCCCTGACACCCGGACTCCCTTGTCCGGAGTCCCCACTTTATCCGGACACTCCCCTTTTCATCTGGATACCTCCGACATCCATACACATGTGTTGTCCGGAAACAACTCGGTCCTAAAAACTTGGCTTCCCCATTTTTGTCCGGACACCCCTGTTGCCATTTCTGTACCTGTTTTGTCACTGCCAGTCCTCGATCTGTCTCAGATTGAGCCAATCACAGCAAAGGTACGCGCCATAACTTGTTCATCCATCCCAATTTCTAACTGTGTATTATTTTACAGATTATCTATGGCGGATCAACAACAACCTCTTCCCGAACAACATGGAGACCCACAACCACCTCCTCAAGAGCAAATACCTCAAGAGGAGGATATTATTGACGACGAAGCCGATGCTGCCTTGGTTGACCCTGACCATGGTACTGAACTGGAGGCCAATAATCACCACCTGGACCGACACTATTCAGGCCCCAGCCACACCATCGGGTCCTTCTGGAAATCCTTATGAATCACCCTCTCCGTGAGGCCCTTACCAGCACAGCCGACGTCCCAGTCCTGTATGTTCTGCAGGTATGGATCACCGCCCGAGTTGTCACAGTCGGTAACTCGCAGTCGATGACCGCTCAAATCGATAACCAACCTTTCATGCTCACACCGGACTCATTCCGCCGACTTCTATCTCTTTCGGAGGCCACCGCCAACAATCACGAACTGTACGATTCTGCCGTAAATGATGACACACTGTGGGCTCAAATCCGCGCACTTGGATACAACCATGACCTCAACCGACCGTCCGCATTCAATCGCAAGTACCTGGTTCCGATATGGTACACTCTCTTTACAATCCTAAACCGCTGTCTTTCCTCGCAATGGAGAGGCATTGATCAGTGCACCGGCGACTTCCTTCGCCTAGTTCATGCTGTATGCTATAACCGCCACATCGAATTCGCAATGATCATCTGGAGGGAGCTCGTCACCGCTATTCTCCACATCGGAGGGTCCAAACAGAAGAAGTTTCTTCCGTATCCGCGTTTCCTTTCGCTTGCGGTGCGTCAACACATGGACGCGAATCCTGCCATTCCTCGTCGCCTGAACCATCCGGTATGTCCCCATCACCACTTACAGTTCATGGTTATACGCAATCCATCTGATGCGGTAGCCATGCCCATCCCTGAACCACTACTAGCCATTGCCGATCCCACTGCACCAGGGGTAGTAGCATACAGGGAAGCGTTAGGAAATCCCATGGTCCACCCAGAGCCGGAGGGACCTGCCCAGGGACTTAGACCCGAGAGACGTGAGGGTCCGAGAGTAAGAGGTGGAAGGGCCCGACAAGTAGGTGCTGTCGGGCGGGGAACGTTAGTTGTGAGAGGAAGGAGAGCGAGTGTAGACGGTGCAGCGGGATCGCGACCCGGTTCCAGCCAACCCCAATCTAGACCCGCTCTTCATCGTTCGACCGAACCATATGTTACTGAACCACCTTCCCCATCACACCATGTTGAAGACGTGGTTTATGACTCCATGGACTCCGATACCGACCGTTCTATACGCCTGAAACACATACCTCGGTATCGGACCCAACCCAGATTATTACACTGGTGGAATTTCTTTTGACTCACCTCCTCTTACTGGAACCGGACCTATTATTAGGACATCTGAGGGAGAACAAGTAGAGGAGTTAGATCATGCGAGGCGTAGAGAACTGCGTTCAAAGTTGAACCAGGAAATATTGAGCCGTAAAGATAACGAGGCTCCTGAGCGGATCGAACCGAGCGATATCCGGGTAGCCACATCTGCTATCCCGTCTCATACGTTGGGACGGGGTATTGAAGAAGCCTCCGTGGACCCAGCGGAGCAAATGCACGACCCCCTCCGCCACTCATCCGTCTCTCAAAAGACGGACGTTTCAGTCTCACACAGGGATATAGCACAACTTCCACCGGTCTCTCACTTGGAGGGTACTGGTGTTGAAACAAGAGACCAGCAACCCCCGGTCTCGACTTCTTTCAGTGCACCATCGAGTCTAGTTCCACTTGTTATTAAAGATTCTTGGACTAGGACACTTGATGCGGAACAACACCAAGTCGCGGCTCTAAGTGACCCGACCGGAACGTCTGTAGTGTCTCCGTCTACCGGAACACGAGGATCGGACGGAAATCCTACCACAGCTAATATCACGCCAACTGTGAACGTAGGTGGCTCTACCCCCGTGGTAGATGCCTCAACGGGTAACCTAAGTGGTCCCGGAGTTAGTAACCTAGACTTCGTGTCACCAGGGTCTCTGGACAGCACCCTTAAGGATGTCCGCCAGGATATGGAGCAACTGATGCAGCAACACGTAGCCGCATGGAGACCCTGAAGACGATGCTGAAACCGCCTCCGTACCTCCACCGATTCAACAACAACCAATCTATTCGGTGGAGACGCTGAAGACGATGCTGTTGGCCCAACTGCTCCAGGAATCCGACACCACCGCATCTACCGAAGCAGACCTGATCTCTGTTCTCCGATCACAGGTCACTGCTCCGTCTTCATCCATTACCTCTCGCCTCGACTCCATCGACTCGACCCTCAACGAATACAACAAAGCGCTAACCACGCTGTCTGAGAGGGTCCGTTCACTAGAAGACACTTGTAAGAGTCAAGCCGGCGGTCTCAAACGCAAGGACGATGACCAGGATGATCCTGATCACCGTGAGGGGGAGAAACGTCTACGCCAAACCGAGACCGCCCAGATCATGACTGCCGAAACTACAACAGTGGTTCAACAGGAAACCCCAACTGCGGCAACTACATCAGAAGCACCCGAAGTCGAGTTGCCACTAGCAGATATGGTCATAGATATGGAGATTTCAGATGAAGAAGACTCGACGGTTGAAAAGCCCAAGGGTTCAACACAGGAACTGGTCGATTTTGACTCGTCAGACAGACCGATACTGGACATGATAGATCCAAAGTGTGAGACCAACCCGGAGACCGAAGACGCATGGTACGAAAAAGCCGCCAGTGCCGTAAATCTCCAGGTAAATTTTGTCTTCCCTACTGATGAGGACGACAATATTGACTACGATCAGTTCCCGCTCCAAAATTTATATGGAGCAACCCCCGTTCACTATGCTCAACCCGCCGGAACATCATCAACAAGACCCGAGTCTACTACTTCCGATCTTCCGACAACTGCTCCTCCCACGACAGCTTCTGATCTTCCTCCCCCTCCTCAACAGCAACAAATCCGTTGGGAGAAGATCATGGTACTTATCCCTCACTTGGAGGAATCTTTGAAGAAGCTATTCGTACACAAGCTTCGCCCGATCGAGCCAATCTCCTGTCTGGGTATCTACAACCTTGACCCAGAATTTCAACGCCGATATATCAGCACAATGCAGCGGTGTCTTCCAGTCAACCAGGTCAGAACCAAACTTCGAATCACAGAGGTAATCAGTATCTATTCAAGACGTATTATGAGGATCGTCTACCCAGTTTTCATTGTTCGACGTGAAGATGGGAACGAATGGTAATTTTCAGAAGCTGATTTCAAGAACCTCCGACAACTCGACTTTCTGGTTATTCTGAAAGACTTACGTACAAGAACCATCCGACCGCTAGAGATTACAAAGGCACTCGAAGCTATTCGTCGATACCTGGTCCGCACCATCATGATGTCTTATCTAACGGACTTCCAAATGGATATCGAGAACAAGGCGAAAAAGGTAAATCTGATCAAGCCGAATCTGAAAGCACCTGAGTTAAACATATATCCCGAGAACGCTATGCTTCTGGAACCAGAATTCGGGATTGTTTACCTCAATGAGCAAAAGGAGAAGAAATTCATGCGTTTCATTCAGGTAGACAGATTTTGTGATGGCACGCTTCTAAATGTCAGAGATGCTCTTCGAAAGATTATTCAGCACGAGTCTGAAAATCCAAGGTATTCTTATGTTCCGAATCAGAATGAAGTAACTGCTCGGAATGCCTTGGAAATGATTGAAGACTGCATCGACTATCGCCGCGCCATCAGATTGTTCGAGGTACACTTCGCGCTCCTCAAAAGATATGTCTTCACCTGGAGAGATCTAGAGCGCCAACTCAAACTTCAAATCAAAGGGGGAGATTGTTAGGGCAGGTTTTAATATTGATTTAAAGTTCAAGGGTTGTTTTGTATTAATTCATTTCGAGCCTTATTAGTGAACGGGCCGTGGGCTTGCTAGCCACGGGCCCAATGTATTTAATGTTGATTAGCTTGGAAAAATAAGCTAATCATCCTTTTACTTTCCAAACAGTATTGTATTATTCTCTCTGAAAGTGAATGACAGGGATGGCCAGTTGAAATCATTTGTTCTTATTGATTTATCATTACGATTTCTATATTGTTGCACGGATCTGGATTTAACAGTTTTTAATCAAAAACCTCCGAAGGGTACCAAAGTACCTAAGCTGAATGTTTCTAAAACTTCAGCAAGTCATCCCTCTACTTCTAGGACCAAGATTCCTGGATTCGTTCAGCGATCTACTCCTAAAATAAGAGTGGATGTCACTGGTAAGAAATCCGAAGAACTGATAGTTCCTCCAATTTCCAATGCCAAAGGTATTCTTGGTGTTGGCCCTACTCAATTAAAAATATCTGCTAAACATGCAAATGGTCCTAAAGCTACTTTTAGCTATAGGAAATGTTATCACTGTGGACTTACCGATCATATTGCTAGTAAGTGCCCCACAGCTACCAAGGCTGAGAAATTAGCTAAGGTGAAGATCACTGCCCCCAAGGCAAAGAAGACCAATCCTAGTGCAAATTAGGTTAAGGTGAAACAACCACCGAGGTTAAGAAATTAACCAAAGTGAAGAATGTCACTGAAGTTGAATCTTCAATTGTTGCGAAGATTGCTGAACATTCAACTTCCTCAACCACTACTGAGAAATGTGGACCCATAGTAAAATGGGTGCCCAAGTCAAACTAATCTTCCTTTGTTTGCAGGTCCTGAAGGGTATCTGGTATCTCGATAGAGGATGCTCTAGACATATGACTGGCAAAAAGAACCTGCTCACTGAATACAAGAAAGAGAAAGGTCCCTCAGTGACCTTTGGTGGAAATGGAAAAGGCTATACCCGAGGGTTCGGTGTACTCTCTAAAGGTATAACAACCTTCAGAAGAGTCGCATACGTCGAAGGGCTGAAGCACAATCTTCTGAGCATCAGTCATCTATGTGACAAGGACTACAAAGTGTGTTTCACTAAGGAATCTTGCTTTGTCACTGACAAAAAGGAGAAAGTCGCTCTCAGCGGATACCGTTTGGAAAATGTTTATGTTATAAACATGGACTCAACAACCACTGAGAATTCTTGTTTCTTCTCCAAAGCCTCATCTGATGTCAACTGGCTGTGGCATAAGAGGCTCTCTCATCTCAACTTCAAGACACTAAATACTCTTTCTTCAAAAGAGTTAGTCACTAGTCTTCCTCAACATTCATATGCTAAGGAATCCTTATGTTCAGCGTGTGAAAAAGGGAAACAAACCAAAGCAAGCTTCAAGTCAAAACAAGTTTCCTCAATGTCATCTCCTCTTCAACTTCTTCACATAGATTTGTTTGGCCCTGTTAAGAAACAATCCATCGCTGGAAAGAAATATACACTGGTCATTGTTGATGAATTCTCTCGCTACACCTGGGTTATGTTCCTCCGTTCTAAGAGTGACACCTCTAATGAACTCATCGCTTTTGTCAGGAAAATGGAAGTCCTAAATAATATGACCGTTCGCTCAATAAGGAGTGATCATGGGACTGAATTAAAAAACAGTTCCCTTGAAAACGTTTTTGAATGTAAGGGTATTTCTCACAACTTTTCTTCAGCGAGAACACCGCAACAAAATGGAGTCGCTGAAAGAAGAAATCGAACGATCATCGAAGCTGCACGTTCATTGTTCTGTGATTCTCATCTACCTACTCAGTTCTGGTCGCTAATTGTCAAAAGATTCAAGAAAACATCCTACGAACTTTTCCATGGGAGAAAACCTTCTATTAGCTTTCTTCACATCTTTGGATGTAAGTGTTTCATACTGAACAACAGAGATGCCCTAGGAAAGTTTGATCCGAAGGCTGATGATGGAATATTTCTTGGATACTCTTCAATCTCTAAAGCCTTAAGAGTCTGCAATCGTAGAAGACAAACTGTAGAAGAAACAATCCACGTCACTTTTGACGAATCCCGTTCAGCTAATTCAAGACCTTCTGCTGATACTGAAGAACTGAATCAATGGATGTTTTCTCATATTGGGGACTCGGAAAGCATTCCCAATCCTCAGGTCAACATCCCTACCGCTGATGATGATCCTACCATCATCCCAAGCATGCATACAAGTGAAGCTGAATCGTCATGGGTTTAAGCTATTCCTCTTAACACTATGCCTGCTTCTGAACCATCTACCTCAGATATTCCATCTACTTCTCAGCAATCAGTGAATGAAATGCCATCTGAACCTCTTCCTCTCTTGCATAAGATACCTGAAGTTGCTGAAGCCTCTTCTTCAGCTCCTCCAGAAGTTCAAATTGAGTCAGCGAATCATGCTCCGGCTCAGCCATGGACTATCAATCTCCCCATTGATCAGATTCTTGGTGATCCAAATGCTGGTGTTCAGGCTCGACGAAGTTCAGGTAACATTTGTTTATTTGTTAACTTTATTTCTCTGATTGAACAAAAGAAAACAAGTGATGCCCTCAGAGATCCAAACTAGGTCAGTGCTATGCAAGAAAAGCTGACAGAATTTGAAAGAAACAAAGTATGGAATCTCGTTCCAAGACCATCTGACAAGTCAGTGATAGGCACTAAGTGGGTCTATTAAAACAAGTTGGATGAACATGGAACTGTTACCCGCAACAAGGCTCGTCTTGTTACTCCGGGATACATACAAGAGGAAGGCATAGACTATGACAAAACATTTGCCTCAGTTGCAAGACCCGAAGCTATTCGTCTACTCGTAGCATACGCTGTTCACAGAGACTTTAAAGTATATCAAATGGATGTGAAATCAGCATTCTTAAACGGAAGGCTGAATGAAGAAGTCTATGTTGAGCAACCTCCAGGATTCACTGATCCTAAGCATCCAGGTTATATATATAAGTTGGATAAGGCACTTTATGGCTTAAAGCAAGCTCCTCGTGCATGGTATGACACTCTCTCAACTTATATCCATATTGAAAAATTTGAGCGTGGTAAAATCGATAAAACTTTATATTTCAGGAAAGTAAAAGGTCATATCATTCTTGTTCAAATATATGTCGATGATATTATATTTGGTTCTACTAACCCTGAATTATGTACTCGTTTCGTTGAAAGAATGAAAGTTGAATATAAAATGAGTATGATGGGTGAACTGTCATATTTTCATGGTCTTCAAATCAAGCAGAATGAAAAAGGCACTTTCATTCACCAAGGTAAGTATGTTAAAGATATGTTGAAAAAGTTTGATCTAACTAACAGCTCAGCTATGAAAACCCCAATGGCATCGCCGTTGACACTTAACAAAGATCCTTCAGGGAAGCCTATTAATGTCACAACGTATCGTGGGATGATTGGGTCTCTTCTGTATCATACAACGAGTCATCTTGATATTATGTATGCTACTTGTTTATGTTCACGATATCAATCTGATCCTAAGGAATCTCATTTGATCGCTGTAAAGCGTATTTTTCGATACCTTAAGGGTACTCCTAACCTAGGTCTTTGGTATCCCAAAGACTCAGGGTTTGATCTAATCGCCTATTCAGATAGTGATTTTGCAGGAGGAACATTGGATAGGAAAAGCACCACAGGAGGTTGCAGCTCCTGGGTGGAAAGCTAGTGAGTTGGACAAGTAAAAAACAAAACTCAGTGTCCACATCAACCGCTGAAGCTGAGTACGTAGCCGCTGGAAGCTGTTGTTCTCAGGTCTTATGGATGAGAAATCAACTATTGGACTATGACCTTTAGCTCTCCAAAATTCCAATCTATTGCGACAAAACTAGTGCCATCGCCATAGCAAACAATCCAGTGCTACACTCAAAGACCAAACACATCGAAACCAGCTATCATTTTATCAGAGATCATGTGATGAATGGTGATATAGAACTTCATTTTATCCCAACTGGCTTTCAGTTAGCTGATCTGTTCACAAAACCTCTCGATGAGACAAGATTCAACTTTCTCATCAGCGAGCTTGGAATGCCGAACCTAGAAGTGTAAAATATTTAGTGGTTAACATTAGATTAGTGATAATATGAACTTGTATACCCCTATTAATCATTTAATCTCTGAACAAAAGGTTCCATGATCACAAGGTACGTTCTATATCTTAAACGCTGAAGTTCACTTCAGCATGCAGAATTTCAAAATAATTTACATCGCTGAATAACTCTTCCTTTCAGTGATTCTTTTGAAACTCTAAAATCTCACTGATATTTCATATCAGTGCTTCTCAAATTTTTTAAATTTCCCCAAGTTTTTCCAAAAACCCTCAGAGACAACTTAAAATATGAAAAGACGTTTGTGACGTCATAAAATAGATAACCCTTGGCACGACCTTTCATCTGACACGTTCGCCCGTTTCGTTTCCTTGTCCAATAAAATTCAAGGGACGTGTCACGTGTCATCATGAGAAACTTTTCCCGCTCATTAGTTTCTCTCTCTACTCTCACTATATAAACCTTTCGAGTTTATATTTTTTCCCTTTACGCATTCGAACTCTCTCAAGGCAATAGTACTCTCTTGCATTTGGATTTCTAAAGAATTTGTGTTCATCTCCTCGCATTTCAACAACACAGCTTCACATTTTCTTCCTTTAATCCCCTCTAAACTTGTTTTTGATCTTATTCTTGTTCTTTAAAAGATCAAACAAAGGAACTTTCTAAATACATGAAATCATTTCCTTCATGATTTCATGAACACAACTTGTTTACGACTTGTTCTATAAGTTTAAAATCAAAATCTTAAACTTATGCTTTTCATACGTTTTTCCAGAATCCCTTCCCTAAAAGGAAACTGGTAAAACAAGAAAAATCACTAGTTTTAAAACTAGAAAACCCTACTTTACCATTTCTTTCCCAAAATGGAAACTGAAAAACCCTAAAACCCTTATTTTGGAAACTTTTTCCATTTTAAGTTTTTTTGTCTCATCCTCTTCTACATCTTTTGTTATTATAAACAGAAATGGCTTCCAACACTGATGTTGCTGCAACCACTGCTCCATTTGCTCTTCTCTTTGAAAGGGCTGCCAACATGAAGCTCTCAATGAGCCAGATCACATTCCAATCCAACGACCCCTACGCTCTCTTGGAATTCCCTAAGAAGAAGATGGCCACACATCTTGATGATGCAGTAAACTTCATCAAGAGCTGCCCCCTTTCCACTGCCATGACCATTAAGCCCCCATCCCACAAAAGGCTCCTACAACAATTCTGGTACACAGCTCACCATACCACTGCCACATCCACCAAAACCCGTAACCGCAAGTACGACGTTATCGCCATCGAAACCGAACTTGGCGAAGCCCAAATCACCCCTGGAGTGATACGCTCATCCCTGAACCTTCCCAGTGATAAAGCTCATCCATTCATCCTGTTCCCTGATCCCAACTCTACACAAGGAAAGGCGGAAATCATCCATTTCCTCTACTGCATGAGGTACACATGGAATCCTAATCGTGAAGGCATCCCTGAGAAGAAGCTCACTACGATCCTCAAGAACAAGATACCCTCAGAGCTGAAATTCATTTTTGCTCATGTCATAAGCTGTATGACTGCCAAGACGGGCTCTACGGATCAGGTCTCTAAACCTCAGACTGTCATGGCCTATGCCTTGCTGAAGGGTCTCCACGTCGATTGGGCCAAAATGATCTTCGATTACCTGATGGAGAGAGTGGAGCTGCCTGAAAGATCAGCAGTAGTTCCTTATCCTTGCTTTCTCAGTGCCATTTTTGCTCATGGCCTGAAAGAAGAATACCCAAAGGTTGGCGATCTGAAACTCTCTCAGGTTGGCCCGAAGGTGCTTGACTTCAAGCATGTCTCCAACGAGGTACGTCTTTCTACTCTTCTTACTCTTCTCCGCTCTCCTCCTTCTTCTTCTGCAGCTACCTCCACGGCAGCGGTAAACCCAACCGCTGATACCAAGGCTGCAACTACCACCTCTTCAAAAATGAGGAAACAATCCACTACCCCCTTGGCATCCATAAGACCAAGAAGATTTCAAAAAATCAACCCAAGTCTTCCCAGGCTGAAGACTCCACGTCGGTCCCTCTGCAAGCGACGATGGATAGTTCTGTGGTACACTCCGCCACATCCGCTGAACCCACCCATTCAATACCAGTTTCAGTGCCTCAGTTCACTAAAACTTTCATGGATCATGACCCCCCACTCTCAGTACCTCAAAGTACTGGAGAGATTTTCCTCAGTGGATCCAACGCTGAATCTGCTACCACCACCCTCTTCACAACCTTTGCTTCCCCCTCTCATTCTTTGGTTTATTCACAATTCATCTTCCCTACTGCATTAACTACAAACGTCATCCATCTAGATGACAGTGCTGCTGCTGACCTCCAACGGATGATTCAGCAAAACCAAGGACTTGCAGGTGCTTCTAGACCTTCCTCGCTGGAGATGGACATCGCCTATTACTTAAGTCATCCAGATATCCACAACTTCTGTGACCCACCTACAGGTATCCTAAACACTCATCTCTCTGGACCCCCCAACTTCTGAGATTTCCTTTGTTCATAAGTTCTTTTCTGTTACAGGTCCTAACTTGGGCACGATCAGTAACTCCCTCAAGGAGATCGCTGAAAAAGTGGAAAAACTCTCCACCACCATCACCGACAATTCCTCAGCGGTTACAAACGCTGGGGAAACGCTGAAGAAAATAGCCGACTCTGTCAAAGACAAAGCTGAGAACGCTGATGTCACCAAGCTTAATGGTGGTCTGAACACTGTGAAGCAAGCCATCATCAACACCATAAACATCGAGCTATCCTCCAACTTCTCAAACCTGTCCAGCGAAGTCACAACGCTGAAGACAGAGGTATCTAATCTTAAGGGGGAGATGACGTCCCTGAAAAGTGTGGTAAGCGGTCTCACTCAAAAAGTCGACACCTCAAACGACTTGCTCAACCGTATCCTACAGCGCTTAGATGCTCCCACGGTCCCCTTATCCCATTTCTCTCAGGCTGATAGAGAGAAGATATGGTGTAGTGACTTTATGCTTCACCGAGTATTTCTTTAAAATCGCTTCCAAATACCGATTATAGAAGTGACTCCCACCATCGCTAATCAGTGCTCTCGAAACTCCAAGCCTCACAAAGATATTATTCCATAGGAAATTAATCACCACTTTAGAATCATTTGTAGGAGTCGCGACCGCTTCCACCCACTTAGACACGTAGTCCACCGCTACTAAGATATACTCATTGCGGAACGAGTTCGGGAACGGTCCCATGAAATCTCTGCCCCACACGTCGAAGAGTTCGACTTCCATGAAGATCTGCATTGGCATCTCATCCCTCTTGGATATGTTCCCCATTCTTCGGCACCGATCCCACTTTGAGATGAAGGCGCGAGTCTCTTTAAACATAGACGGCCAAAAGAAACCCGACTGAAGAACTTTTGCCAGTGTTCTATCGGTGCTAAAGTGGCCCCCACATTCCAAGGTGTGATAGAGGTTTAGGATATCGGCCTTCTCTTTATCCGAGACACATCTCCAGATCATACAGTCGGCACAAAGCTTGTAAAGGTACGGCTCGTCCAAATAATATATTTTGGCTTCAAAGAGAAATCTCTTCTTTTGGTGGGAGTTCATCTAATATGGCACTAATCATCCCACCAAATAATTCACCAAGTCCGCGAACCAAGGCTCAGAATGACTAACCTTGAAGAGTTGCTCATCCGAAAATAAATCGTTGATGATGGTCTTATCCTTGCTTTGATCCTCACCTATCTCAAGTCTCGAGAGGTGATCCGCCACAGTGTTCTCGGAACCCTTCTTATCCAGAATTTCCAAGTCAAACTCTTTGAGCAACAGTACCCATCAGATGAGTCTCGGGTTGGCATCTTTCTTGGCCATCATATATTTTAGAGCAGAGTGGTCGGTGTACACAATTACCTTGGCCCCGACTAGATAGACCCAAACTTCTCGCAAGCATAGACAACGGCTAACAGTTCCTTCTCGGTAGTAGCGTAGTTGAGTTGAGAATCATCCAGCATCTTACTAGCGTAATAGATCACATACATCCACTTATCTTTCTTTTGGCCCAACACCGCTCTAACAGCGGTGTCACTCGCATCACACATCAGAATAAATGGCAAACTCCAATTGGGAGCCGTGAGAATCGGTGCGGATATCAATTCCTTCTTCAACCTGTCAAAAGCAAAGATACAATCATCAGTGAAATCGAATTTAACATCTTTAAGCAATAAAGAACATAAAGGCTTAGTGATTTTAGAAAAATCCTTTATAAATCGCAGGTAGAACCCGACGTGCCCCAAGAAACTTCGGACTTACAAGCAAAAGTTGAACCTAGAGAGGGGTTTTGACCCTGACTTTGTAGAGGCCAACCCGTTTATCAGGGTTTTACAGCAAGATTGGGCGACATTGGCATCTGCCAATCGTCGGGCCAATGCTTCTTTGGTAAGGGAGTTTTATGTCGAGGCCTCTTAGTTGATGGACACGTTTGTGACTATCCGGGGTCGAATTGTGCACTATAACGCCAGTGCTATCAATCGGGTCCTTGGAATAAGGACCCCATCTACTTGCGCCTTTGCACGGATCCTGCAAAAAAATGACCCCGGCAGATGTAGATGCTATTTTAAAAGAATTGGCAGTTGAAGGTGCCTACACGCTAGCTCCCTCACTACCGAGGCCGCTGTGTGGTTCCAATTTCTACGTGCCTCCTTATCACCGACTACTCATGATACGACCCTCTCGATGCACAAGTGCGCTTTGCTGTACTGCATTCTTGCGGGGACACCAATCAACCTGGGAATCCTAATGCACTCCGCCATCTACAAAGCCCGCACCCGAAAGAAGGTAATCCTCCCTCTTCCTTGTCTTATTACATCATTACTAATCGAAGCTGGAGTGCCATCTGCTACAGATGACCAGTGGATTACTTCAATGAACAACATCAGCATCGTCACAATCAAGAAGATGGGGAGAGCAATAACCACTCCCCCCGCAGAGCTGTGAGATCCCACATCGGCTAGGAGGGGGAACGAAGTCCTCCTTATAAGGGTGGATGGATACCTTCCTTGCATGAGGCCTTTTGCTTGTCACAGGGTGCGATCTGGGTGCGTCCCGTGTATGCTTGTGCAGGCAGGAACAAAACTGTGAGCGGTGCCGACATGCTGTTATGCAGAGGGTATCCGCAAAGCGGACAATATCGTGTACGGTGGACTGGGGATGTTACAGAATGGTATCAGAGCCGGTCAACAGGTCGATGTGTCAGCGAGGACGCTGATCCCACTTAGGTGGGTGGATTGTGAGATCCCACATCGGCTAGGAGGGGGAACGAAGTCCTCCTTATAAGGGTGGATGGATACCTTCCTTGCATGAGGCCTTTTTCATGTCACAGGGTGCGATCTGGGTGCGTCCCGCGTATGCTTGTGCGGGCAGGAACAAAACCGTGAGCGGTGCCGGCATGCTGTTATGCAGAGGGTATCCGCAAAGCGGACAATATTGTGTACGGTGGACTGGGGATGTTACAAGAGCCTATTGATGAACAACCCACAGTGAGATCCACCGGTACCCCACTCCGCCAGCCCACTCCTAGAAGCTCAAGCAACCCCATGACCGCAATTCTGACCGCATTGACAGCTCTGACATACCGTGTCGATCTTATGGAAGCCCAACAAAAACATATGAACCAGTCCATAGAATCATTCTGGATGTATACACGAGATAGGGATGCAGTCCTCAATCAGATATATCAGGGTGCTGATCCCCTGTTTGCTGCACAACTCCCTGAATTCCCAGAAGGTATCTGTCCATCCAATGATAGTGAAGATGGTTTCCATGACGACTCCGCCGAAAGCTCACCGCCAGCGACTCCTGCCCACTGAATGGTTTGTTGGGACTGTGGTTCCCACTCTAATTGCTCTAAAAAACAATTTTTATTTTCTATCTGTTTCATATTTTGCCTATGGCTAGGCATTTGACAATATCGCTACTATTTTTATTGTTGTTGAATGATGCATGCATTACCTACTGCTAAGTAGGTCTTTTGGGTACTAACTTACTTCTCATATTGAATGCTTTTTTATCCTTTTCCATTTCAAGGTGCAACTTTCGGCTTTCGGCTTCTGACTTAAAAAGTCACTTTTGTAAGTACGGTTCTCAACTTGTCACATTGAAATGATTTAGGCCATTTTTGCATCCAAACTCGACTTTTTGTACCCCAAATACCTCCTGCGCCCCACTTTCCAAGTCACAGTGAGGACACTGTCCAATCTTAAGTTTGAGGTAGGGACTTCCCGTGGGACTTCCAGTCTTTTCACTGTGGGGACACTGTGAGGTCCTAAGTTTGAGGTGGGTAAGCCATACCCCCTCTATAAAAAAACACAAAAACAGAAGAAAATTGGTGTGTCACTACAAAAGATTGATGGTGTGCCTTTCTGGACCATCAAAGTGCTCATTCCAAGAAAAAGATGGTGTGCCTACCCTGGACCATCAGAATACCCACTCTCACAAAAAAAAATTGCCATACTAAAATAAAGCCTGAAAGTGTACGTACTTACCCTTGCAAAATACAAAACACTCACTTCTTGAAATAAAAATCTCAAAATGAGATTCTCGGTCCATGTTTGGAAGTAGTTACTACAAAACCCTTGGGAAAAATATTCAAAGCCACAAACCCTTCGAACCCAAGAAAGTCCTATTGATCAAATGTGAACATAGGAAAGATATCGTCAAGTACAAAAGTGGAGTTTCTATCTTGGAACCAGAGGAAGCATCCATGGGGGGGGGGATCAACATTCATTCAGAGTGAGAAGTCGGTAAGTCCCTGAAAGCTAAAAAATGCATAATTTCAATTTTTCTTTCTTTTTAATACTTGGGGACACATAATGGTTTAAGTTTGAGGTTGTGATAACTCTATTTTTAGAATTATTATTTCCTTTTATTTTTATTTTATTTTGTAAAATTTTAGCCATTTCACTTCTCAAAACCCCCATTCTTGGTAATATTCATAAAAATGAGCAAAAAGAGTGAACCATAGTCTTAATAAGTTATTTGGTGGAGTTTTGTTGCTTTTTCACGAAATATCCGCATTGACTTGCGTATCCCACTCCCGACCCCACTATCGAGCAGAGAAGAAGACAAAAGAAAATCAAATCTTAGCTTGAAAGTAAAAATATGGAGAATGGAAGGTTCAATTGGCAGAAGCATGGGGTGGTGAAGTACAAGCATGTTCCCAAAAACATGGCAAGATGAATTGTTTATTGAAACCAATGGTACTATAAGTGGACTTTTTGGAAAGGTGAAATGACTCATGGGTAAAAGAGCTACATACTTATGGATAGGAGTGTTACTCAAAGAAGCTGATTTTGATGCTTTCTATCTTCAGTCCTTATTCTCTAGATAAAACCCATCTTTTGTTAAAACCCAACCTTTCCTCTTAGTATATAAAGAGGCATTGGGTTTCATTTAATTCATCTTGCATATCTCATCTACCACATTTAGTGTTAGTAGTTCTAGTTGTTAGCTCTCATTTACTGCAGTAGTTCTCTAATTTTCTGTATTTTCAATTCCTAGTGTAATTGTAGTTTCGAGTAATCTGTGGCAGTGACGTACCCTCGTTCCCCACTGCGGTTTTAATTCAAGTCACTTTCAGTTTATTTATATGTAACTCTTCATCTTTTATTTTCATTACTTCAGTAGTTATGGGCTAAACATCCTTTGGGATGTAGGAAAGAGAAGTACCTGGATTTTAGAGAAAATACTTGAGTAATCTTTATACTTGGAATATTTATTGTTTTGGTCATTCACTCTCGATTATTGCCCAATGATGCGAACAAGCCGATCACTTGTAAGGATCTAAAGTCTAGTTCTCAACTCAGAAATGAGTAGAACGTAGTGACACGAGCTTGGATGATGCAAGGGGATTCGAAAGAATTCTTATGACACTTGCGAAAGTGAGGTCGGCACAGTGAGCTAATCTCAACCCACTGGAGTAGTAGGCAAGCTAGTTGGTGTATTTAAAACACTTAGAGTATTTGTCTCTACACATTCCATCGAGGCCTGAAAAGGTCCATTTTGAGATTACCATTGACAAAACAATAAGTACTAAGAGTATGGGATTTTTGCTTAAAGGTGTGAGTATTTTGTAATCGGGCTTTTCTAGCGAAGGTGCCCACCTCAAGTACAAGGATCACTTTTAGGATCAGGTATTTAATATAAAATCTAGGGAAAAGCTAAACTACATTCCTCCTTTTAAATCTTAAGTAAAACCGCTATTGTATCATTTCACCAAACAAACCAAAAGATTGCTTCCTCTGTAATTGAAACCTGTAAAAGGAGCTCATGAGAACCATATTGTCTTGATTGCCCAGTCTTTGTGGATACGATTCTGGTATTTTACCAACTATTATTTGTTGTGACGATCATAGTGGTCAGTGTACACTTGCACTTCCTACTGTGGATAGTTTGCAACCCACTGCGATTAAATCACATATTTCGCACGTACCACGGCCAAAAGCTTGTTTGCAAAAGTCAGAAGCATGCTCCCAACCAAATGATGACACGTGTAAAGTCCTCCTAACATGCATTAAATGCATGTAGTATAAATAGGAGGAATGCTCCTTCAGTTTGAAGGTGGTCATCCCTGAAACTACTTAGTGCCTTAGAAAATTATCCCTAATTTTCTATCTTCTTTTTTCTCTTTTTCTTAGTGCAAGAAACTTGTGTGATTCTCATAGTTTATTTAGATTAGGTCTTGTACTTAGTCTTATTCCGCAATAAACTGTAAACAAATTAGAGAGATAAAAATGTTGTGTGTTTGTATTCAATCCCCCCCCCCCCCCTTCTACAAACTTAACACTTGTATTGCCCTTCGGGACCAACAGAGGAGGCTAGACACGGGAGTCGGGGAGGGGACCCGGGAGGCGGGGAAAACCCGGTTAGGGATCCGGTGAACCCCAGTTCCGGGTAGTAGCTTTCGAGAGCAATTTTTCCACGCTTCGTTGGTTTCTTTCGTAAGAGTTTATCTGTCACTTCAAGTTTAGTCTGAGGTGTAGTTGGGGTGTCGTTAGAGGCAACCTTGAGGGATGGTTGAGTGACTTATCACTCTCATGTTTCCTTTAAATTGTAGGTGTTCGGTTTAAGGGTCAGATGTGTAAGCGAGGACGGTAGGTGAGTCTTTCTAAATGAAAATGCGTTGACTTATGTCTTACTTAAAACACATCAGATATGATGAAACTGCATGTTTTATCCTTTATATGAAACTGCATGTTTTACTATGTTTGAGAAAGTTAAGATATTATGTATGCATACATTTGGAAATGGGTATGTTTGGGCTAAGTCAGGGGGGGGGGGTGTCCCACCAGTGCTCATACCGGGGGGGGTCCCGTTTATGCCATGGAGGGTGTATTCCAGTAAGGCAGTGCGAGGCTGACACGTTGTCACAGATGTGCTTGACTTCAGTGTGCCATTTACATGCATAGTTCTTGGGTTTGAAAGTTTAGATGTTTTAAAGATGAGAATTGTTTATAAATGCTTATAAACTGTTTAAAATGTTTTATGTGGCTCGGATGTTTATTTCTAGAGGGAAATCACTAGACCTGATGGTCTAACCCTCGCTTTTCAAAAACTAAACCATTTTCAGGTAAGCGCTTAGTAGAAGGCTTTAGTAAGGGCAAGGAGAAGGTGTGAGCGTGAAGTTTTGGACTAGAAGGAAGTCATTATATTTAGTATGCCAAGCTTAGTACTTTAGAATTCTCAGTTGTGTAATAGGTTGTTTCCGCAAACCTTATCTTGTATTGGTTGTTACAACTGGTGTTTGGGGGCCATTTTGGCAAGATATTCTTATATGATTGTTTGTGTTTTATTTCTGGATCTGAGTTGTTACACCAACCAAATGGTAATAATCATAGTTCAGAATTAAAAAAAAACAAATAATCAATATGTTGATCCAAACCCTCAGTGATTTGATAATGACCCTATCTTAAAATACTTAGTGAAAATTGTAAGTAAACAATATGTATCAGAGTTTCACTATCGCTGATAAGTACTAAGATCTTACAGTACTGCTGATAGGAACTCTCGCACTTTTAGATTAAACATTCAGCGAACACTGTTCACCATATCGCTGAGTCTGTTCAGTCCTTATGGTGATCGCTGATAAGTTAGTTGTTTACTTATGATCCCTGAAGACAAGATTCACGTCAACAAAGGTTCTACGCTGAAGTCGAAGATCAAGCTCAAGAACCAGCGACAAGTCTCCTAATGAACTGATGCGGATCAGCGAAGACTCAGATTTGTCCACTCAACGTGAAGTATCAAGTACAAGACTTCAGCTATCGCTGAACTTTATCATCTGCTGAATAGTAAATGATAATCGCTGAATCAACGAAAGCTGATCATGAAGTCCTCCGTACAAAGTACTTTTGTTTTAACCTCCCTTGCACGCCACCGTACGAAATGTCAGAAAAGAACCTCCGAAAATCTGAAATCGTACAACCACTCTGACACTACACTGTTCATTCATGCGGCTACTAAGGTTGTCATCAAAGGTCAATGACATGCAACCAATCCGCTAATGACACGTGTAAAGTATATACTGGATTGCATTAAATGCATGCAGTATATAAAGAGATGAACTCACTTCATTTGAAGTAACTTGCTAACTCTGGACAAGTTCAAATCTCTCAAGATAGGATTTTATTAGTAATCTCCTTATCTTTCTTAGTGCAAGAAAACCTTAGTGTTCCAACTTGTTTAGATTTAGGTTTATCCTTAATCTTGTTTCCGCAACAAGCTGTAAATTGTTAATGATTTATCAATAAACAATTTAGAAAAGTAAAATAGTGTGTTTGTATTCAACCCCCCCCCCCCCTTCTACAAACTTGTTTAAGCCTTTCGGGACCAACAAGTGGTATCAGAGCAGATTTGTTTAATCTCATAAACAAGATCTAATCTAAGATATTTTCTCTTCCTTGCTATTATCTGAAAATGGCCAACTCAAACACAAACACTCACTATATCGACAATGGTTCTCTTGCAAAACCCCCTAGATTTTCCAGAGACAACTTCAACTTATGGAAAAATAGGATGACACTCTTCTTAGAAGGTGTAGACCCTACTATACCTTACTATCTTGAAAACGGTCCACACATCCCTGTAACGATTGATCCTGCCGTTCCAGCCACTGCAACTAGAGCTGCTATTCCAGAAAGGCTGATTCCAAAGGAAATCCATCATTGGACCGATGAAGACAAGAAGAAAGTGGCTATAGATACAAAAGCCAGATCCATACTATCCATGGCCCTTCCTGACGAAGTCTACCATTCCGTCATGAACCTGAAATCCTCGAAGGCCATGTGGGACACAATATGTGTTCAGTATGAAGGAACGTCTGAAGTCCAGGATTCAAGAAAGATCAACCTGGTAAGACAATACGAAAGTTTCATCTCTGGTAAGAATGAAACTCTCTCTGAAGTACATCAACGTTTTAACTGCTTAATTATAGATCTTAAAACGGTTGGTAAGGAATATTCTAACTTTGAAGTTCTGACAAAGTTTTTAGAATGTTTACCGGAAAGCTGGGACAATTATTCCATGTGTCTCAAGCTGTCAAAAGATCTAAGATCAATGACACTCGCCACCTTATATGGCACATTGCTGAATCATGAGCAATCTAGCCATCTTAAGAAGAATCTTGTAAAAGATTCCAAAAGCACCCCTGTTGCTTTAATCTCAGAGGAACCTTCTACTCAGCGACCCGTGGTCACTATCACTGAGTTAGAAAGTAACTCTGAAAGATCATCAGATTCTGATTCTTCAGATGATGAATCCTTGGCTCTCCTAACTAAAAAGTTCAGGAGATTCGCCAAGAAGAAAATGTTTAGAAAGAACAAAACTCTTTCTATAGCTGACAAGCCTAAGTCATCAGCTCTTGTTGATAAGGCTACTGCTACTTGTTTTAACTGCGAAAAGACAGGTCATTTCGCTAACGAGTGCAGGTCAAAGAAAATCATGAGACCTTCAGCCTTTACAAAGAAATCCTTTGTTCCAAGGAATAAAGACGACAAATACTTAAAGCTGAAGGAGAAGTATGCAAAGCTGAAAAGCTTTAAGAAGAAGGGAAAAGGCCTAATGGCTGACTATGATTGGGCTGCTTCTGATGAAGAAGCCTCATCATCTGATTCTGAAGATGATGAAGCAAATCAATGTCTCATGGCCAAGATTGAAGAAGAGGAAGAAAGTGTTGATCCAAACCCTCAGTGATTTGATAATGACCCTATCTTAAAATACTTAGTGAAAATTGTAAGTAAACAATATGTATCAGAGTTTCACTATCGCTGATAAGTACTAAGATCTTACAGTACTGCTGATAGGAACTCTCGCACTTTTAGATTAAACATTCAGCGAACATTGTTCACCATATCGCTGAGTCTGTTCAGTCCTTATGGTGATCGCTGATAAGTTAGTTGTTTACTTATGATCCCTGAAGACAAGATTCACGTCAACAAAGGTTCTACGCTGAAGTCGAAGATCAAGCTCAAGAACCAGCGACAAGTCTCCTAATGAACTGATGCGGATCAGCGAAGACTCAGATTTGTCCACTCAACGTGAAGTATCAAGTACAAGACTTCAGCTATCGCTGAACTTTATCATCTGCTGAATAGTAAATGATAATCGCTGAATCAACGAAAGCTGATCATGAAGTCCTCCGTACAAAGTACTTTTGTCTTAACCTCCCTTGCACGCCACCGTACGAAATGTCAGAAAAGAACCTCCGAAAATCTGAAATCGTACAACCACTCTGACACTACACTGTTCATTCATGCGGCTACTAAGGTTGTCATCAAAGGTCAATGACATGCAACCAATCCGCTAATGACACGTGTAAAGTATATACTGGATTGCATTAAATGCATGCAGTATATAAAGAGATGAACTCACTTCATTTGAAGCAACTTGCTAACTCTGGACAAGTTCAAATCTCTCAAGATAGGATTTTATTAGTAATCTCCTTATCTTTCTTAGTGCAAGAAAACCTTAGTGTTCCAACTTGTTTAGATTTAGGTTTATCCTTAATCTTGTTTCCGCAACAAGCTGTAAATTGTTAATGATTTATCAATAAACAATTTAGAAAAGTAAAATAGTGTGTTTGTATTCAACCCCCCCCCCCCCCCCCCCCTTCTACAAACTTGTTTAAGCCTTTCGGGACCAACAAGTGGTATCAGAGCAGATTTGTTTAATCTCATAAACAAGATCTAATCTAAGATATTTTCTCTTCCTTGCTATTATCTGAAAATGGCCAACTCAAACACAAACACTCACTATATCGACAATGGTTCTCTTGCAAAACCCCCTAGATTTTCCAGAGACAACTTCAACTTATGGAAAAATAGGATGACACTCTTCTTAGAAGGTGTAGACCCTACTATACCTTACTATCTTGAAAACGGTCCACACATCCCTGTAACGATTGATCCTGCCGTTCCAGCCACTGCAACTAGAGCTGCTATTCCAGAAAGGCTGATTCCAAAGGAAATCCATCATTGGACCGATGAAGACAAGAAGAAAGTGGCTATAGATACAAAAGCCAGATCCATACTATCCATGGCCCTTCCTGACGAAGTCTACCATTCCGTCATGAACCTGAAATCCTCGAAGGCCATGTGGGACACAATATGTGTTCAGTATGAAGGAACGTCTGAAGTCCAGGATTCAAGAAAGATCAACCTGGTAAGACAATACGAAAGTTTCATCTCTGGTAAGAATGAAACTCTCTCTGAAGTACATCAACGTTTTAACTGCTTAATTATAGATCTTAAAACGGTTGGTAAGGAATATTCTAACTTTGAAGTTCTGAAAAAGTTTTTAGAATGTTTACCGGAAAGCTGGGACAATTATTCCATGTGTCTCAAGCTGTCAAAAGATCTAAGATCAATGACACTCGCCACCTTATATGGCACATTGCTGAATCATGAGCAATCTAGCCATCTTAAGAAGAATCTTGTAAAAGATTCCAAAAGCACTCCTGTTGCTTTAATCTCAGAGGAACCTTCTACTCAGCGACCCGTGGTCACTATCACTGAGTTAGAAAGTAACTCTGAAAGATCATCAGATTCTGATTCTTCAGATGATGAATCCTTGGCTCTCCTAACTAAAAAGTTCAGGAGATTCGCCAAGAAGAAAATGTTTAGAAAGAACAAAACTCTTTCTATAGCTGACAAGCCTAAGTCATCAGCTCTTGTTGATAAGGCTACTGCTACTTGTTTTAACTGCGAAAAGACAGGTCATTTCGCTAACGAGTGCAGGTCAAAGAAAATCATGAGACCTTCAGCCTTTACAAAGAAATCCTTTGTTCCAAGGAATAAAGACGACAAATACTTAAAGCTGAAGGAGAAGTATGCAAAGCTGAAAAGCTTTAAGAAGAAGGGAAAAGGCCTAATGGCTGACTATGATTGGGCTGCTTCTGATGAAGAAGCCTCATCATCTGATTCTGAAGATGATGAAGCAAATCAATGTCTCATGGCCAAGATTGAAGAAGAGGAAGAAAGTTCAGACATTCCCTCCACTTCAACATCTGCCATTCAGGTATCACCTTCCTTCTTTACCAATATTGTAAATATTGATGAAGCTGATAGTCTCCGTAAAATCGAACTACTGACTAGAAGCTTATACGAAGCCATGAACGGCAAAGCTGTGGTTGAAAACCAAAATCTTGATCTCGCTGAAAAACTTAAAAATTGCCACCTTCAAATAGAAAAGCTTTCTAAATTTGAAGAAGATTTTAAAGATCAAGTCCATTTAAATCAGCTAGTCAAAATTGAACGAGCGGAAGCTATCGCCGCATTAAAAGCTGAACAAGCTACTGTTGAAGGATGGTGTAATTCTTCAACAAAGATCACTGAGATAATTAAGGCTCAGATTCCTCTGAGTGATAAACGTGGTCTGGGTTATAAATATGATACTCCAATACCAACCACTGAACGTTCAATGCTTAAATTTGGAACGTTCGTATCCTCAGTAGCTGACACTTCTTCATCTCAGTACTCCTCGTCGATTACACCAATCCCTGAGGAAACTCCTACCTCCTCAAAAGGTAAGGAGAAAATGGTTTATTCAAAACCTACCTCTGTCTCTAAAGATAAAGGTAAAGGAATTGTAATTTATCAAAATCCTCAGAAGGGTACTTTAGTACCTAAGCTGAATGCTTCCAAAGCCTTAGTGATTCATTCATCTGTTTCTAGAAATCAGACCTCTAGATCAGTTCAGCGACCTACTCCTAGACTCAGAGTAGATGTCCTTGGTAAGAAATCTGAAGAACTGAATGTTCGTCCTATTTCAAAAACCAATAGTGTACTTGGTGCTGGCACTTCTAATTCCAAATTAAAAGCTCAGCACACAAGTGGTCCTAGAACTAATTTTAGTTATAGGAAATGTTATCACTGTGGACTTACCGATCATATTGCAAGTAAGTGTCCCACAGCCACCAAAGCTGATAAGATAGCTAAGGTGAAGATAGCACCAAAGAAGACCAAACCAGTTGCAAGTCAGGTCAAGGTGACTCATACCGCTGAGGTCAAGAAATTGACCAAAGTGAAGAAAGACAAAGCTGAATCTTCAAATGCTGCGAAGACTGCTGAACCCATTCTAACCACTTCCACTGACAAACGCGTATACATGGTGAAGTGGGTACCCAAGCAAAACTAATCTTCCTTTGTATTGCAGGTTAAGAAGGGTATCTGGTATCTCGATAGCGGATGCTCTAGACACATGACTGGAAAGAAAAGCCTGCTCGCTGAATACAAGGAAGAGAAGGGTCCCTCTGTAACTTTCGGTGGAAATGGAAAAGGACACACCCGAGGGTATGGTGTACTTTCAAATGGTACAACATCCTTCAGAAGAGTCGCATATGTTGAAGGGTTGAAGCATAATCTTCTGAGCATCAGTCAGCTTTGCGACATGGATAACAAAGTGATTTTCACCAAGGAATCCTGCTTTGTCTCTGACAAAAAGGAGAAGATAGCTCTCAGCGGTTATCGTTTGGAAAATGTTTACGTTATAAACATGGACTCAACAACCACTGAGAACTCCTGTTTCTTCTCAAAGGCATCTTCTGATGTCAACTGGCTATGGCACAAGAGACTCTCACATCTCAACTTCAAGACACTGAATACTCTTTCATCCAAAGAGTTAGTCACTGGTCTACCTCAACATTCATACGCCAAAGAATCCTTATGTTCAGTGTGTGAAAAAGGGAAGCAGACCAAGGCAAGCTTTAAGTCCAAGCAAGTTTCCTCAGTGTCATCTCCTCTTCAACTACTCCATATGGATTTGTTTGGCCCCGTTAACAAACAATCCATCGCTGGAAAGAAATATACGCTGGTCATAGTTGATGAATTCTCTCGTTATACATGGGTAATGTTTCTCCGTTCTAAGAGTGACACCCCTGAAGAACTCATCACCTTTGTTCGGAAGATGGAAACTCTGAACAATATGACTGTTCGCTCAATAAGGAGTGATCATGGAACTGAATTCAAAAACAGTTTTCTTGATTCCTTCCTTGAGAGCAAGGGTATTTCTCACAACTTTTCGTCAGTGAGAACACCACAACAAAACGGAGTCGCTGAAAGAAGAAATAGAACAATTATTGAAGCTGCACGTTCAATGCTCAGCGATTCTCACCTGCCTACTCAGTTTTGGGCAGAAGCTGTCAACACGGCTTGTTTTACGCAAAACAGGTCTATGATAGTCAAAAGATTCAAAAAGACAGCCTATGAACTCTTTCATGGGAGAAAGCCTTCAATCAGCTTTCTTCACATCTTTTGTTGTCAGTGTTTCATACTGAAAAACAGAGATGCCCTTGGAAAGTTTGATCCTAAGGCTGATGATGGAATCTTTCTTGGATACTCCTCAGTTTCCAAAGCCTTCAAAGTCTTCAACCGAAGAAGACAAACTGTAGAAGAAACTATTCACGTCACGTTTGACGAATCCCGTTCAGCGAACTCTAAACCGAACGATGATACAGAAGAACTGAATCAATGGATGTTTTCTCATCTTGGTGATTCAGAAGATGTTCCCACTACTCATACTCATACAACTGAAAATGATGGTCCTACTATCATTCCAAATATGCAGAATAGTGAAGCTGAAACATCTTGGGTCTCAGTTGTTCCTATAAATACTATACCCGCAGTTGATCTAAATGTCTCAGAAATTCCATCTATTTCTCAGCAATCAGTGAATGAAGTGACAAATGCAAGCATTCCTCTCTTAGCTGATTATCCAGAAGTAGCTGAAGCCTCATCTTCAGTTTCTCCAGTTCAGACTGCGTCAGCGACGCATGCTCCGGCTCAGCGATGGACTGTAAATCACCCAATCGATCAAATTCTTGGTGATCCCAACACTGGTATTCAGACTCGTAGAAGTGCAGGTAATATTTGTTTATTTGTTAACTTTATTTCTCTAACTGAACCAAAGAAAATAGATGATGCCCTCAGAGATCCAAACTGGGTCAGCGCTATGCAAGAAGAGCTGACTGAATTCGAAAGAAACAAAGTTTGGAAACTTGTTCGGAGACCAACTGACAAAACAGTGATAGGCACTAAGTGGGTCTATCGAAACAAGTTGGACGAACATGGTACTGTAACTCGCAACAAAGCTCGTCTTGTTGCTCAGGGATACAGACAAGAGGAAGGTATAGATTATGACGAAACCTTTGCTCCTGTAGCAAGACTTGAATCTATTCGTCTTTTCTTAGCATATGCTGTACACAAAAACTTCACTGTACATCAAATGGATGTTAAGTCAGCGTTTCTAAATGGAAAGCTGAATGAAGAAGTTTATGTGGAACAACCTCCAGGATTCTCAGATCCTAAGCGTCCAGGTTATGTTTATAAGCTGGATAAGGCACTTTATGGCTTGAAGCAAGCTCCTCGTGCATGGTATGACACTCTTTCTACGTATCTCCACCTTGAAAATTTTGAGAGAGGTAAGATTGACAAAACTTTGTTTTTTAGAAAAATAAAAGGTCATATCATTTTAGTTCAAATATATGTTGATGACATTATATTTGGTTCTACTAACCCTGAGCTTTGTACTCGTTTCGCTGATAGAATGAAAGATGAGTATAAAATGAGTATGATGGGTGAACTAACATATTTCCTTGGTCTTCAGATTAAGCAAACTGAAAAAGGAACTTTTATAAATCAGGGAAAGTATGTTAAAGATATGCTGAAAAAATTCGACTTAACTGAAAGTTCAGCTATGAAAACCCCTATGGCACCACCGCTGATACTTGATAAGGACACAAAGGGTGTTCCTGTCAATGTCACGCTGTACCGTGGGATGATCGGCTCACTACTGTATCTTACAGCTAGCCGACCCGATATTATGTTTGCAACATGTCTGTGCGCACGATATCAAGCTGAACCTAAGATATCTCATATGAAAGCTGTAAAGCGAATCTTTCGATATCTTAAGGGTACAGCGAATCTAGGTCTTTGGTATCCCAAAGATTCAGGATTCGATCTAACCGCCTATTCAGACAGTGATTTTGCAGGTTGCAAAATGGATAGGAAAAGCACCACAGGAGGATGTCAGCTCCTGGGTGGAAAGCTGGTAAGTTGGACAAGTAAGAAGCAAAATTCGGTGTCCACTTCCACAGCTGAAGCTGAGTATGTAGCCGCTGGAAGCTGCTGTTCTCAAGTCTTGTGGATGAGAAATCAACTACTAGACTATGATCTTCAGCTCTCCAAAATTCCAATCTATTGCGACAGCACAAGTGCCATCGCTATAGCAAACAATCCAGTACTACACTCAAAGACAAAACACATAGAAATCAGATATCATTTTATCAGAGATCATGTGATGAATGGTGATATAGAACTTCATTTTATCCCAACTGATTATCAGTTAGCTGATTTGTTTACCAAACCTCTTGATGAGACAAGATTCAACTTTCTCATCAGTGAGCTTGGAATGCTGAACTTTGAAGGATAAATCTTCAGCGGTTCACATTTAATCAGCGATACGTTTATACATTCTTGTATAGGCTCTGGATAAAATAAACTAGTACAATCCATTTCATCATCCTCTCTGAATAAATTGGGTTAAACTGATATCAAGGTATGTTTTCTCTCTCTGACAAAACGCATGAAAATGCAAGATTTCAAATTCTTACATCGCTGAATATCTCTTCCTTAACAGCGATATTTTGAAATTTCTTAAAACCCTCACTGATATTTCTATTCAGTGCTTCATATTTTCCAAAGAGTCCCTGAGTTTTTCTTTCAAAACCTCAGAGACAACGAAAGAATGTGAAAGGACAGTTGTGACGTCATTGCAACGGATAACACCAGGCACGTTTCTTTTTCTGACACACGTTTGCACGTTTCGTTGTCTATCCAATCAAATGCAAACACGTGTCCGTGTCATGATGAAAAACTTTCCCGCTCAAGTTTTTCTCTCTCTACTCTCTTCCTATATAAACTCTCTCAAAGTTTATATTTGTCTTTTATGCGAATCAATCTTTCTCCGCAAGAAAAGAACACTGTTGCATTTTGTGCTCTCGATCTTCAAGAACTGTTCATCATCTTCTTCATCAAACTCAAGGTCAATATGTTCTTATCTTTTATCAAATGCAAATAACTTGTTTTCGATCTTATCATTGTTTTACACAAGATCAAACAAAAGAACTCAAAAATAAAATCATTTTCTTTCATGGTTTTATAAACACAACCATTTCATGGTTGTTCTTCAAGTTTTAAATCTAAAATCTTAAACTTGTTCTTCTTTCGTATCCATTTTTTTAAAAAAAAACTGGAATACAAGGCTTATAGGTGTTATATTCGTTTTTTTTTTAAAAACAAGAAAAACCCTAATCTTCATTAAGACTTTTTTGTCTGAATGAAATGGACAAAATTCGAAAAATCTTAATGGAAATTCTATTTCCACATTAAGCTATTTCTTATTTGTTAACATCTTTGGTTGAACTGATAATACAGTGAAATGGCAACTTCAAAGCTGAATGTTACCGCTGAGTCCATCTCCAGTGATTCTGAGGAACTGGAAATCACCAAAGCTCCTCAGGTTAAGTTTGAGCTGGATCAACTAGACTGGACAAAGGCAAACAACCTTTCAGCGCTTCTCGAGTTTCCTCCTCGGAAGCAGGTATCCCATCTAGACGACGCTGTGATTTTTTTGAAGAATAGCCCAATATACACAGCACTGACAATCACACCTCCTGCCAGTCAGCGTCTATTATCCCAATTCTGGTACTCTGCCAGACACACCAACCTACCCTCAGCCAAAGATCCATCTAAAACCATCGACTGCATACTCAGCGATACTGAGTATGGCACCATCAAGATAACCCCCGCAATAATCCGTAAAGCTCTGAAATTCCCTAACGCTACCTCAGAAAATCCTTTCATTCCATTTCCTGACCACAAGAAGCACGCTGACAGGGAAGAAATCATTGCTTTCCTTGATGCGATGGGTTACATCTGGGAGACTGGAAGAGACAAGCTACCTGAGAAGAAGCTGACGCTGATAAAGAAATCTAAGATGCCCAGCGAGATGAACTTCATCTTCGCTCACCTGATCAGCTGCATGACAGCGAAATCCGGATCTTCTGATCAAGCCGCTCAACCTCAGCAGGCCATGGGTTACGCACTGCTGAAAGGTCTCAACATTGACTGGGCCTCCATCATCTATGAAGACCTCATTCAACGTGTTGATTCTGCCGCTGACCGACCAGCATGGGTTCCTTACCCGCGATTCATCAGCGCCATCTTTCAATATGGCCTGAAGGACAGCTATCCTGAAGAGGGTGATCTGAAACTCTCTCAGATTGGCCCTAAAGTTCTCGACTTCAAGCCTGTCGCCAACGAGGTACGTCTCTCTACTCTTCTCACTCTTCTTAATTCTCCGCTTTCTGTGGCTCCTTCAGCGACAATACCCATCGCTGATACCCCGGCCACAAAATCCATTCCTTCTAAGAAAAGGAAACAATCTCTTACCCCTCTTGATTCCAAAAGGATCAAGAAAACCAAGGAGCAACCCCAGCAGTTGCATGCTGAAGACTCCTCAGCTCATTCTGAAGAGCTGAAGGAAAGTTCCGTGGTACGCTCTGCCACACCAATTCAAGCCATCCCTTCTAAACCTACTTCAGCGTCCCTAAACGCTGAGGTTAGAACTTTGGAATCTACCCAACCTTCGTCAGTCTCTCAAAAGACTGATGAAGTACTTCTCAGCGAATCCAACGCTGAACTTGAACCCCAACCCCAATTCTTATCCTTCGCTCCTCCCTCTACTTCTTTGGACACTCCTCCAGTCAAAACTGGAGATGCCATCATTCAAGAAGCCGTTGAAGCTTCTCAGCGAATGACGAAGAAAGGACCTGCAGAGATCTCCATTCCTCACGGAACTTTTGAGGGAGATATGGAACACTATGGAGGGACTCGAAACTTTGATGAGTTCGTCAACGCTCCTGCAGGTACAGATCCCACCTTAAACACTGTAACTAAACCTGAAACTTCTGAGCTTTCCTTTGTTCACAAGTACTTATATGTTACAGGTCCTTTTTTGGGAGACATCAACCAATAGCTGAAGTCTATGGAGATGAAACTTACGGATCTCACCACCGGTCTATCAAATAACTCTACAGCTGTAACAAACGCTGGAGAGAATCTGACGAAGCTGACTACTGTGGTGGAAAAGAAGGCCTCCTCTGATGACATCAAAGATCTTGATAAAACTCTCGCCGACTTTGCCAAAGTGCTCTCCGACATCTACACTGACTACACCAACCTCAAATCATCAGTTTCCACCATTTCCAGCGAAGTTACAACGCTGAAGAAATCGGTTGGTACACTCGAAGGTGATATGTCAGTGGTCAAGACCGACTTGGGCTCAGTGAAGACCGACCTTGGTTCCGTCAAGACAATGATCGAGACACTGGTGAACAAGGCAAATAATCCAGCTCCTGCTCCGGCCCCTGCACCTGTTTTGGACTCATTCACCGCAGAGGATCGCCAAGAGCTGAAGAAAATCACGCCTGCTATTTCTGGCCTAGAAGACAGAATAGCTAAGCTTGAAGGTTGTGTGAAAATCTCTGGCCCAGAAGACAGAGACAACACCAATGCTGAATCTACCCATTCCTCCCCCGCCCATCATGAGAAAGAGGGGGAGAAGAGCGCTGAACAGGAGAAGAGCGCTGAAGACCTTTCCCATGATGAATCTATCAGGGGAGAGGGTAATGAAGATCGGATTACTGGACCTCAGGGAGATGAAAATCCTGAGGGAACCGAGAACCTCGCCTCTATATCTGAGGGGGAGCAACTCGATGAAGATGCTGAGGAATCTGAAGCAGAAGAAGACGAAGACTTCGACATCCCTGAAGCTGAACCATCCTCCTCTCCAAGGAACGATGATGATGATGATGAAGATGACGATGATTTCTTTGTTGTCAAACCTGCTCCTCGAACCAAAGCTCTTAAAGGTATTTCAATAAAAGAACCTTCAGGGGAGAAGACAAAGACAAAGCACTCAGCCTCTGGCGCTGAGAAAAGCAAAGACAAAGGCATCGCTGAAGATGATAATCTGGCGATCCTACTTGCAAAGCCGATTTGTCAGGTACACTAAACTTATTTTTCCTTCCCTGATCATCTATGAAAAATCAGTTATCCATTCCACAAACACCATACACATCCACATTTTTTTCTATCTTTTCTACCCAAGTTCTTCTACCCAGTTCTTATTTGTAAGATCGCTGCGTTTCAGCTAGTCCTCTCCCCTGTTTGAGGATATCGCTGAAAGATCTGTTGCGACTTCACCAATAATTCCAGCTAACGCTGAAGACATAATCCCAGTCTTAGATTTAATCTCTGAGACTGATGAACCAGAAGAACAACCTCTCTCGCACAGAAACAGACCTTCCTCAGTTGATCAAAAGAGGAGAGAAGAAATGATAAAGCGATTCGAGGATCAGCGAATCATCCTAAGGCGCGATCAACTACCTTCAGTTCCTCCTAAGTTCAGAATTTCAAAAGCTGAATACCAAGATCATCTCAGAGCTGAACGCCTCATCGCTGAAAGGAAGGAAGCTGAAGATAAAGACAGAGAATACGCCATCAAGCTCACTCAAGAATCTGTCAAAGACCCCAAGCTGAAGCGTATTCCCATTCAAATCCAACGAAAGCTTTGGGAACAAGCCCAGAAGATCGTGGAAAAGAAAGCTGAAGTTTCTCAGACCACCCTGATCTGGTGTAAAGAGAAAATCCACTTCAGATATCGTCCAGCGAAGATCAACAAGGTATTCATCTCTGGAAGAACCTCCGTCGGAGTACCTATTGTTGACATCAAACTGTTCAGAGAAGATGACTCATCTGAAACCTTTCGTGCTGACACTGTAAAAAGGTATGGTCTCTCTGAATGGCTGGAGATGAGGTTAGCTATCCAACCGTCAAAATCTAAGTACAAGGATCATTTCGAAAAGCTGATAAACAGACAGATCGATTTGATATCTTCTTGTGTGGATATTCCTCCTGTTCCTGATCTAAAGCCAAAAAGAAAAAAGGACTCTCCAAGGAAGAAACGTCAAGATTCAAACTCAGGTCCTGTCATACGAAATGAAACTGGAATTGGTTTCTCTCGCGCTGAAGTACTTGGTCCTGATCCTGATCTATCTGCCCTTGATGTCTCTTTGCCACCATGTGAACTTTTCGTCCCTGGTAAAGTCATCAGTAATCCTTATGGAATATTCTTTCTTGACTACGACGGACGTAAATGCTTTCAACGGATCGCTGAGCTTCCAATCACTCCAATCGAACAGCTCAAAGATCTCATCTACTGGTGCGACTTCAGAAAAGACATTCAGGCACGACACCTAAAACCCTTGATTTTTGAAGCTGCTCTGAAGCTAAAGAATAAAGGAGAAAAGGTTCATGACTGGATGATTCCAACTGAAAAGACAACCATATCGCTGAGTCTGTTCATTCCTTATGGTGATCGCTGATAAGTTAGTTGTTTACTTATGATCCCTGAAGACAAGATTCACGTCAACAAAGGTTCTACGCTGAAGTCGAAGATCAAGCTCAAGAACCAGCGACAAGTCTCCTAATGAACTGATGCGGATCAGCGAAGACTCAGATTTGTCCACTCAACGTGAAGTATCAAGTACAAGACTTCAGCTATCGCTGAACTTTATCATCTGCTGAATAGTAAATGATAATCGCTGAATCAACGAAAGCTGATCATGAAGTCCTCCGTACAAAGTACTTTTGTCTTAACCTCCCTTGCACGCCACCGTACGAAATGTCAGAAAAGAACCTCCGAAAATCTGAAATCGTACAACCACTCTGACACTACACTGTTCATTCATGCGGCTACTAAGGTTGTCATCAAAGGTCAATGACATGCAACCAATCCGCTAATGACACGTGTAAAGTATATACTGGATTGCATTAAATGCATGCAGTATATAAAGAGATGAACTCACTTCATTTGAAGCAACTTGCTAACTCTGGACAAGTTCAAATCTCTCAAGATAGGATTTTATTAGTAATCTCCTTATCTTTCTTAGTGCAAGAAAACCTTAGTGTTCCAACTTGTTTAGATTTAGGTTTATCCTTAATCTTGTTTCCGCAACAAGCTGTAAATTGTTAATGATTTATCAATAAACAATTTAGAAAAGTAAAATAGTGTGTTTGTATTCAAACCCCCCCCCCCTTCTACAAACTTGTTTAAGCCTTTCGGGACCAACAAGTGGTATCAGAGCAGATTTGTTTAATCTCATAAACAAGATCTAATCTAAGATATTTTCTCTTCCTTGCTATTATCTGAAAATGGCCAACTCAAACACAAACACTCACTATATCGACAATGGTTCTCTTGCAAAACCCCCTAGATTTTCCAGAGACAACTTCAACTTATGGAAAAATAGGATGACACTCTTCTTAGAAGGTGTAGACCCTACTATACCTTACTATCTTGAAAACGGTCCACACATCCCTGTAACGATTGATCCTGCCGTTCCAGCCACTGCAACTAGAGCTGCTATTCCAGAAAGGCTGATTCCAAAGGAAATCCATCATTGGACCGATGAAGACAAGAAGAAAGTGGCTATAGATACAAAAGCCAGATCCATACTATCCATGGCCCTTCCTGACGAAGTCTACCATTCCGTCATGAACCTGAAATCCTCGAAGGCCATGTGGGACACAATATGTGTTCAGTATGAAGGAACGTCTGAAGTCCAGGATTCAAGAAAGATCAACCTGGTAAGACAATACGAAAGTTTCATCTCTGGTAAGAATGAAACTCTCTCTGAAGTACATCAACGTTTTAACTGCTTAATTATAGATCTTAAAACGGTTGGTAAGGAATATTCTAACTTTGAAGTTCTGACAAAGTTTTTAGAATGTTTACCGGAAAGCTGGGACAATTATTCCATGTGTCTCAAGCTGTCAAAAGATCTAAGATCAATGACACTCGCCACCTTATATGGCACATTGCTGAATCATGAGCAATCTAGCCATCTTAAGAAGAATCTTGTAAAAGATTCCAAAAGCACCCCTGTTGCTTTAATCTCAGAGGAACCTTCTACTCAGCGACCCGTGGTCACTATCACTGAGTTAGAAAGTAACTCTGAAAGATCATCAGATTCTGATTCTTCAGATGATGAATCCTTGGCTCTCCTAACTAAAAAGTTCAGGAGATTCGCCAAGAAGAAAATGTTTAGAAAGAACAAAACTCTTTCTATAGCTGACAAGCCTAAGTCATCAGCTCTTGTTGATAAGGCTACTGCTACTTGTTTTAACTGCGAAAAGACAGGTCATTTCGCTAACGAGTGCAGGTCAAAGAAAATCATGAGACCTTCAGCCTTTACAAAGAAATCCTTTGTTCCAAGGAATAAAGACGACAAATACTTAAAGCTGAAGGAGAAGTATGCAAAGCTGAAAAGCTTTAAGAAGAAGGGAAAAGGCCTAATGGCTGACTATGATTGGGCTGCTTCTGATGAAGAAGCCTCATCATCTGATTCTGAAGATGATGAAGAAAATCAATGTCTCATGGCCAAGATTGAAGAAGAGGAAGAAAGTGTTGATCCAAACCCTCAGTGATTTGATAATGACCCTATCTTAAAATACTTAGTGAAAATTGTAAGTAAACAATATGTATCAGAGTTTCACTATCGCTGATAAGTACTAAGATCTTACAGTACTGCTGATAGGAACTCTCGCACTTTTAGATTAAACATTCAGCGAACACTGTTCACCATATCGCTGAGTCTGTTCAGTCCTTATGGTGATCGCTGATAAGTTAGTTGTTTACTTATGATCCCTGAAGACAAGATTCACGTCAACAAAGGTTCTACGCTGAAGTCGAAGATCAAGCTCAAGAACCAGCGACAAGTCTCCTAATGAACTGATGCGGATCAGCGAAGACTCAGATTTGTCCACTCAACGTGAAGTATCAAGTACAAGACTTCAGCTATCGCTGAACTTTATCATCTGCTGAATAGTAAATGATAATCGCTGAATCAACGAAAGCTGATCATGAAGTCCTCCGTACAAAGTACTTTTGTCTTAACCTCCCTTGCACGCCACCGTACGAAATGTCAGAAAAGAACCTCCGAAAATCTGAAATCGTACAACCACTCTGACACTACACTGTTCATTCATGCGGCTACTAAGGTTGTCATCAAAGGTCAATGACATGCAACCAATCCGCTAATGACACGTGTAAAGTATATACTGGATTGCATTAAATGCATGCAGTATATAAAGAGATGAACTCACTTCATTTGAAGCAACTTGCTAACTCTAGACAAGTTCAAATCTCTCAAGATAGGATTTTATTAGTAATCTCCTTATCTTTCTTAGTGCAAGAAAACCTTAGTGTTCCAACTTGTTTAGATTTAGGTTTATCCTTAATCTTGTTTCCGCAACAAGCTGTAAATTGTTAATGATTTATCAATAAACAATTTAGAAAAGTAAAATAGTGTGTTTGTATTCAACCCCCCCCCCCCCCCTTCTACAAACTTGTTTAAGCCTTTCGGGACCAACAAGTGGTATCAGAGCAGATTTGTTTAATCTCATAAACAAGATCTAATCTAAGATATTTTCTCTTCCTTGCTATTATCTGAAAATGGCCAACTCAAACACAAACACTCACTATATCGACAATGGTTCTCTTGCAAAACCCCCTAGATTTTCCAGAGACAACTTCAACTTATGGAAAAATAGGATGACACTCTTCTTAGAAGGTGTAGACCCTACTATACCTTACTATCTTGAAAACGGTCCACACATCCCTGTAACGATTGATCCTGCCGTTCCAGCCACTGCAACTAGAGCTGCTATTCCAGAAAGGCTGATTCCAAAGGAAATCCATCATTGGACCGATGAAGACAAGAAGAAAGTGGCTATAGATACAAAAGCCAGATCCATACTATCCATGGCCCTTCCTGACGAAGTCTACCATTCCGTCATGAACCTGAAATCCTCGAAGGCCATGTGGGACACAATATGTGTTCAGTATGAAGGAACGTCTGAAGTCCAGGATTCAAGAAAGATCAACCTGGTAAGACAATACGAAAGTTTCATCTTTGGTTAGAATGAAACTCTCTCTGAAGTACATCAACGTTTTAACTGCTTAATTATAGATCTTAAAACGGTTGGTAAGGAATATTCTAACTTTGAAGTTCTGACAAAGTTTTTAGAATGTTTACCGGAAAGCTGGGACAATTATTCCATGTGTCTCAAGCTGTCAAAAGATCTAAGATCAATGACACTCGCCACCTTATATGGCACATTGCTGAATCATGAGCAATCTAGCCATCTTAAGAAGAATCTTGTAAAAGATTCCAAAAGCACCCCTGTTGCTTTAATCTCAGAGGAACCTTCTACTCAGCGACCCGTGGTCACTATCACTGAGTTAGAAAGTAACTCTGAAAGATCATCAGATTCTGATTCTTCAGATGATGAATCCTTGGCTCTCCTAACTAAAAAGTTCAGGAGATTCGCCAAGAAGAAAATGTTTAGAAAGAACAAAACTCTTTCTATAGCTGACAAGCCTAAGTCATCAGCTCTTGTTGATAAGGCTACTGCTACTTGTTTTAACTGCGAAAAGACAGGTCATTTCGCTAACGAGTGCAGGTCAAAGAAAATCATGAGACCTTCAGCCTTTACAAAGAAATCCTTTGTTCCAAGGAATAAAGACGACAAATACTTAAAGCTGAAGGAGAAGTATGCAAAGCTGAAAAGCTTTAAGAAGAAGGGAAAAGGCCTAATGGCTGACTATGATTGGGCTGCTTCTGATGAAGAAGCCTCATCATCTGATTCTGAAGATGATGAAGCAAATCAATGTCTCATGGCCAAGATTGAAGAAGAGGAAGAAAGTTCAGACATTCCCTCCACTTCAACATCTGCCATTCAGGTATCACCTTCCTTCTTTACCAATATTGTAAATATTGATGAAGCTGATAGTCTCCGTAAAATCGAACTACTGACTAGAAGCTTATACGAAGCCATGAACGGCAAAGCTGTGGTTGAAAACCAAAATCTTGATCTCGCTGAAAAACTTAAAAATTGCCACCTTCAAATAGAAAAGCTTTCTAAATTTGAAGAAGATTTTAAAGATCAAGTCCATTTAAATCAGCTAGTCAAAATTGAACGAGCGGAAGCTATCGCCGCATTAAAAGCTGAACAAGCTACTGTTGAAGGATGGTGTAATTCTTCAACAAAGATCACTGAGATAATTAAGGCTCAGATTCCTCTGAGTGATAAACGTGGTCTGGGTTATAAATATGATACTCCAATACCAACCACTGAACGTTCAATGCTTAAATTTGGAACGTTCGTATCCTCAGTAGCTTACACTTCTTCATCTCAGTACTCCTCGTCGATTACACCAATCCCTGAGGAAACTCCTACCTCCTCAAAAGGTAAGGAGAAAATGGTTTATTCAAAACCTACCTCTGTCTCTAAAGATAAAGGTAAAGGAATTGTAATTTATCAAAATCCTCAGAAGGGTACTTTAGTACCTAAGCTGAATGCTTCCAAAGCCTTAGTGATTCATTCATCTGTTTCTAGAAATCAGACCTCTGGATCAGTTCAGCGACCTACTCCTAGACTCAGAGTAGATGTCCTTGGTAAGAAATCTGAAGAACTGAATGTTCGTCCTATTTCAAAAACCAATAGTGTACTTGGTGCTGGCACTTCTAATTCCAAATTAAAAGCTCAGCACACAAGTGGTCCTAGAAGTAATTTTAGTTATAGGAAATGTTATCACTGTGGACTTACCGATCATATTGCAAGTAAGTGTCCCACAGCCACCAAAGCTGATAAGATAGCTAAGGTGAAGATAGCACCAAAGAAGACCAAACCAGTTGCAAGTCAGGTCAAGGTGACTCATACCGCTGAGGTCAAGAAATTGACCAAAGTGAAGAAAGACAAAGCTGAATCTTCAAATGCTGCGAAGACTGCTGAACCCATTCCAACCACTTCCACTGACAAACGCGTATACATGGTGAAGTGGGTACCCAAGCAAAACTAATCTTCCTTTGTATTGCAGGTTAAGAAGGGTATCTGGTATCTCGATAGCGGATGCTCTAGACACATGACTGGAAAGAAAAGCCTGCTCGCTGAATACAAGGAAGAGAAGGGTCCCTCTGTAACTTTCGGTGGAAATGGAAAAGGACACACCCGAGGGTATGGTGTACTTTCAAATGGTACAACATCCTTCAGAAGAGTCGCATATGTTGAAGGGCTGAAGCATAATCTTCTGAGCATCAGTCAGCTTTGCGACATGGATAACAAAGTGATTTTCACCAAGGAATCCTGCTTTGTCTCTGACAAAAAGGAGAAGATAGCTCTCAGCGGTTATCGTTTGGAAAATGTTTACGTTATAAACATGGACTCAACAACCACTGAGAACTCCTGTTTCTTCTCAAAGGCATCTTCTGATGTCAACTGGCTATGGCACAAGAGACTCTCACATCTCAACTTCAAGACACTGAATACTCTTTCATCCAAAGAGTTAGTCACTGGTCTACCTCAACATTCATACGCCAAAGAATCCTTATGTTCAGCGTGTGAAAAAGGGAAGCAGACCAAGGCAAGCTTTAAGTCCAAGCAAGTTTCCTCAGTGTCATCTCCTCTTCAACTACTCCATATGGATTTGTTTGGCCCCGTTAACAAACAATCCATCGCTGGAAAGAAATATACGCTGGTCATAGTTGATGAATTCTCTCGTTATACATGGGTAATGTTTCTCCGTTCTAAGAGTGACACCCCTGAAGAACTCATCACCTTTGTTCGGAAGATGGAAACTCTGAACAATATGACTGTTCGCTCAATAAGGAGTGATCATGGAACTGAATTCAAAAACAGTTTTCTTGATTCCTTCCTTGAGAGCAAGGGTATTTCTCACAACTTTTCGTCAGTGAGAACACCACAACAAAACGGAGTCGCTGAAAGAAGAAATAGAACAATTATTGAAGCTGCACGTTCAATGCTCAGCGATTCTCACCTGCCTACTCAGTTTTGGGCAGAAGCTGTCAACACGGCTTGTTTTACGCAAAACAGGTCTCTGATAGTCAAAAGATTCAAAAAGACAGCCTATGAACTCTTTCATGGGAGAAAGCCTTCAATCAGCTTTCTTCACATCTTTGGTTGTCAGTGTTTCATACTGAACAACAGAGATGCCCTTGGAAAGTTTGATCCTAAGGCTGATGATGGAATCTTTCTTGGATACTCCTCAGTTTCCAAAGCCTTCAGAGTCTTCAACCGAAGAAGACAAACTGTAGAAGAAACTATTCACGTCACGTTTGACGAATCCCGTTCAGCGAACTCTAAACCGAACGATGATACAGAAGAACTGAATCAATGGATGTTTTCTCATCTTGGTGATTCAGAAGATGTTCCCACTACTCATACTCATACAACTGAAAATGATGGTCCTACTATCATTCCAAATATGCAGAATAGTGAAGCTGAAACATCTTGGGTCTCAGCTGTTCCTATAAATACTATACCCGCAGTTGATCCAAATGTCTCAGAAATTCCATCTATTTCTCAGCAATCAGTGAATGAAGTGACAAATGCAAGCATTCCTCTCTTAGCTGATTATCCAGAAGTAGCTGAAGCCTCATCTTCAGTTTCTCCAGTTCAGACTGCGTCAGCGACGCATGCTCCGGCTCAGCGATGGACTGTAAATCACCCAATCGATCAAATTCTTGGTGATCCCAACGCTGGTATTCAGACTCGTAGAAGTGCAGGTAATATTTGTTTATTTGTTAACTTTATTTCTCTAACTGAACCAAAGAAAATAGATGATGCCCTCAGAGATCCAAACTGGGTCAGCGCTATGCAAGAAGAGCTGACTGAATTCGAAAGAAACAAAGTTTGGAAACTTGTTCGGAGACCAACTGACAAAACAGTGATAGGCACTAAGTGGGTCTATCGAAACAAGTTGGACGAACATGGTACTGTAACTCGCAACAAAGCTCGTCTTGTTGCTCAGGGATACAGACAAGAGGAAGGTATAGATTATGACGAAACCTTTGCTCCTGTAGCAAGACTTGAATCTATTCGTCTTTTCTTAGCATATGCTGTACACAAAAACTTCACTGTACATCAAATGGATGTTAAGTCAGCGTTTCTAAATGGAAAGCTGAATGAAGAAGTTTATGTGGAACAACCTCCAGGATTCTCAGATCCTAAGCGTCCAGGTTATGTTTATAAGCTGGATAAGGCACTTTATGGCTTGAAGCAAGCTCCTCGTGCATGGTATGACACTCTTTCTACGTATCTCCACCTTGAAAATTTTGAGAGAGGTAAGATTGACAAAACTTTGTTTTTTAGAAAAATAAAAGGTCATATCATTTTAGTTCAAATATATGTTGATGACATTATATTTGGTTCTACTAACCCTGAGCTTTGTACTCGTTTCGCTGATAGAATGAAAGATGAGTATAAAATGAGTATGATGGGTGAACTAACATATTTCCTTGGTCTTCAGATTAAGCAAACTGAAAAAGGAACTTTTATAAATCAGGGAAAGTATGTTAAAGATATGCTGAAAAAATTCGACTTAACTGAAAGTTCAGCTATGAAAACCCCTATGGCACCACCGCTGATACTTGATAAGGACACAAAGGGTGTTCCTGTCAATGTCACGCTGTACCGTGGGATGATCGGCTCACTACTGTATCTTACAGCTAGCCGACCCGATATTATGTTTGCAACATGTCTGTGCGCACGATATCAAGCTGAACCTAAGATATCTCATATGAAAGCTGTAAAGCGAATCTTTCGATATCTTAAGGGTACAGCGAATCTAGGTCTTTGGTATCCCAAAGATTCAGGATTCGATCTAACCGCCTATTCAGACAGTGATTTTGCAGGTTGCAAAATGGATAGGAAAAGCACCACAGGAGGATGTCAGCTCCTGGGTGGAAAGCTGGTAAGTTGGACAAGTAAGAAGCAAAATTCGGTGTCCACTTCCACAGCTGAAGCTGAGTATGTAGCCGCTGGAAGCTGCTGTTCTCAAGTCTTGTGGATGAGAAATCAACTACTAGACTATGATCTTCAGCTCTCCAAAATTCCAATCTATTGCGACAGCACAAGTGCCATCGCTATAGCAAACAATCCAGTACTACACTCAAAGACAAAACACATAGAAATCAGATATCATTTTATCAGAGATCATGTGATGAATGGTGATATAGAACTTCATTTTATCCCAACTGATTATCAGTTAGCTGATTTGTTTACCAAACCTCTTGATGAGACAAGATTCAACTTTCTCATCAGTGAGCTTGGAATGCTGAACTTTGAAGGATAAATCTTCAGCGGTTCACATTTAATCAGCGATACGTTTATACATTCTTGTATAGGCTCTGGATAAAATAAACTAGTACAATCCATTTCATCATCCTCTCTGAATAAATTGGGTTAAACTGATATCAAGGTATGTTTTCTCTCTCTGACAAAACGCATGAAAATGCAAGATTTCAAATTCTTACATCGCTGAATATCTCTTCCTTAACAGCGATATTTTGAAATTTCTTAAAACCCTCACTGATATTTCTATTCAGTGCTTCATATTTTCCAAAGAGTCCCTGAGTTTTTCTTTCAAAACCTCAGAGACAACGAAAGAATGTGAAAGGACAGTTGTGACGTCATTGCAACGGATAACACCAGGCACGTTTCTTTTTCTGACACACGTTTGCACGTTTCGTTGTCTATCCAATCAAATGCAAACACGTGTCCGTGTCATGATGAAAAACTTTCCCGCTCAAGTTTTTCTCTCTCTACTCTCTTCCTATATAAACTCTCTCAAAGTTTATATTTGTCTTTTATGCGAATCAATCTTTCTCCGCAAGAAAAGAACACTGTTGCATTTTGTGCTCTCGATCTTCAAGAACTGTTCATCATCTTCTTCATCAAACTCAAGGTCAATATGTTCTTATCTTTTATCAAATGCAAATAACTTGTTTTCGATCTTATCATTGTTTTACACAAGATCAAACAAAAGAACTCAAAAATAAAATCATTTTCTTTCATGGTTTTATAAACACAACCATTTCATGGTTGTTCTTCAAGTTTTAAATCTAAAATCTTAAACTTGTTCTTCTTTCGTATCCATTTTTTTTAAAAAAAACTGGAATACAAGGCTTATAGGTGTTATATTCGTTTTTTTTTTAAAAACAAGAAAAACCCTAATCTTCATTAAGACTTTTTTGTCTGAATGAAATGGACAAAATTCGAAAAATCTTAATGGAAATTCTATTTCCACATTAAGCTATTTCTTATTTGTTAACATCTTTGGTTGAACTGATAATACAGTGAAATGGCAACTTCAAAGCTGAATGTTACCGCTGAGTCCATCTCCAGTGATTCTGAGGAACTGGAAATCACCAAAGCTCCTCAGGTTAAGTTTGAGCTGGATCAACTAGACTGGACAAAGGCAAACAACCTTTCAGCGCTTCTCGAGTTTCCTCCTCGGAAGCAGGTATCCCATCTAGACGACGCTGTGATTTTTTTGAAGAATAGCCCAATATACACAGCACTGACAATCACACCTCCTGCCAGTCAGCGTCTATTATCCCAATTCTGGTACTCTGCCAGACACACCAACCTACCCTCAGCCAAAGATCCATCTAAAACCATCGACTGCATACTCAGCGATACTGAGTATGGCACCATCAAGATAACCCCCGCAATAATCCGTAAAGCTCTGAAATTCCCTAACGCTACCTCAGAAAATCCTTTCATTCCATTTCCTGACCACAAGAAGCACGCTGACAGGGAAGAAATCATTGCTTTCCTTGATGCGATGGGTTACATCTGGGAGACTGGAAGAGACAAGCTACCTGAGAAGAAGCTGACGCTGATAAAGAAATCTAAGATGCCCAGCGAGATGAACTTCATCTTCGCTCACCTGATCAGCTGCATGACAGCGAAATCCGGATCTTCTGATCAAGCCGCTCAACCTCAGCAGGCCATGGGTTACGCACTGCTGAAAGGTCTCAACATTGACTGGGCCTCCATCATCTATGAAGACCTCATTCAACGTGTTGATTCTGCCGCTGACCGACCAGCATGGGTTCCTTACCCGCGATTCATCAGCGCCATCTTTCAATATGGCCTGAAGGACAGCTATCCTGAAGAGGGTGATCTGAAACTCTCTCAGATTGGCCCTAAAGTTCTCGACTTCAAGCCTGTCGCCAACGAGGTACGTCTCTCTACTCTTCTCACTCTTCTTAATTCTCCGCTTTCTGTGGCTCCTTCAGCGACAATACCCATCGCTGATACCCCGGCCACAAAATCCATTCCTTCTAAGAAAAGGAAACAATCTCTTACCCCTCTTGATTCCAAAAGGATCAAGAAAACCAAGGAGCAACCCCAGCAGTTGCATGCTGAAGACTCCTCAGCTCATTCTGAAGAGCTGAAGGAAAGTTCCGTGGTACGCTCTGCCACACCAATTCAAGCCATCCCTTCTAAACCTACTTCAGCGTCCCTAAACGCTGAGGTTAGAACTTTGGAATCTACCCAACCTTCGTCAGTCTCTCAAAAGACTGATGAAGTACTTCTCAGCGAATCCAACGCTGAACTTGAACCCCAACCCCAATTCTTATCCTTCGCTCCTCCCTCTACTTCTTTGGACACTCCTCCAGTCAAAACTGGAGATGCCATCATTCAAGAAGCCGTTGAAGCTTCTCAGCGAATGACGAAGAAAGGACCTGCAGAGATCTCCATTCCTCACGGAACTTTTGAGGGAGATATGGAACACTATGGAGGGACTCGAAACTTTGATGAGTTCGTCAACGCTCCTGCAGGTACAGATCCCACCTTAAACACTGTAACTAAACCTGAAACTTCTGAGCTTTCCTTTGTTCACAAGTACTTATATGTTACAGGTCCTTTTTTGGGAGACATCAACCAATCGCTGAAGTCTATGGAGATGAAACTTACGGATCTCACCACCGGTCTATCAAATAACTCTACAGCTGTAACAAACGCTGGAGAGAATCTGACGAAGCTGACTACTGTGGTGGAAAAGAAGGCCTCCTCTGATGACATCAAAGATCTTGATAAAACTCTCGCCGACTTTGCCAAAGTGCTCTCCGACATCTACACTGACTACACCAACCTCAAATCATCAGTTTCCACCATTTCCAGCGAAGTTACAACGCTGAAGAAATCGGTTGGTACACTCGAAGGTGATATGTCAGTGGTCAAGACCGACTTGGGCTCAGTGAAGACCGACCTTGGTTCCGTCAAGACAATGATCGAGACGCTGGTGAACAAGGCAAATAATCCAGCTCCTGCTCCGGCCCCTGCACCTGTTTTGGACTCATTCACCGCAGAGGATCGCCAAGAGCTGAAGAAAATCACGCCTGCTATTTCTGGCCTAGAAGACAGAATAGCTAAGCTTGAAGGTTGTGTGAAAATCTCTGGCCCAGAAGACAGAGACAACACCAATGCTGAATCTACCCATTCCTCCCCCGCCCATCATGAGAAAGAGGGGGAGAAGAGCGCTGAACAGGAGAAGAGCGCTGAAGACCTTTCCCATGATGAATCTATCAGGGGAGAGGGTAATGAAGATCGGATTACTGGACCTCAGGGAGATGAAAACCCTGAGGGAACCGAGAACCTCGCATCTATATCTGAGGGGGAGCAACTCGATGAAGATGCTGAGGAATCTGAAGCAGAAGAAGACGAAGACTTCGACATCCCTGAAGCTGAACCATCCTCCTCTCCAAGGAACGATGATGATGATGATGAAGATGACGATGATTTCTTTGTTGTCAAACCTGCTCCTCGAACCAAAGCTCTTAAAGGTATTTCAATAAAAGAACCTTCAGGGGAGAAGACAAAGACAAAGCACTCAGCCTCTGGCGCTGAGAAAAGCAAAGACAAAGGCATCGCTGAAGATGATAATCTGGCGATCCTACTTGCAAAGCCGATTTGTCAGGTACACTAAACTTATTTTTCCTTCCCTGATCATCTATGAAAAATCAGTTATCCATTCCACAAACACCATACACATCCACATTTTTTTCTATCTTTTCTACCCAAGTTCTTCTACCCAGTTCTTATTTGTAAGATCGCTGTGTTTCAGCTAGTCCTCTCCCCTGTTTGAGGATATCGCTGAAAGATCTGTTGCGACTTCACCAATAATTCCAGCTAACGCTGAAGACATAATCCCAGTCTTAGATTTAATCTCTGAGACTGATGAACCAGAAGAACAACCTCTCTCGCACAGAAACAGACCTTCCTCAGTTGATCAAAAGAGGAGAGAAGAAATGATAAAGCGATTCGAGGATCAGCGAATCATCCTAAGGCGCGATCAACTACCTTCAGTTCCTCCTAAGTTCAGAATTTCAAAAGCTGAATACCAAGATCATCTCAGAGCTGAACGCCTCATCGCTGAAAGGAAGGAAGCTGAAGATAAAGACAGAGAATACGCCATCAAGCTCACTCAAGAATCTGTCAAAGACCCCAAGCTGAAGCGTATTCCCATTCAAATCCAACGAAAGCTTTGGGAACAAGCCCAGAAGATCGTGGAAAAGAAAGCTGAAGTTTCTCAGACCACCCTGATCTGGTGTAAAGAGAAAATCCACTTCAGATATCGTCCAGCGAAGATCAACAAGGTATTCATCTCTGGAAGAACCTCCGTCGGAGTACCTATTGTTGACATCAAACTGTTCAGAGAAGATGACTCATCTGAAACCTTTCGTGCTGACACTGTAAAAAGGTATGGTCTCTCTGAATGGCTGGAGATGAGGTTAGCTATCCAACCGTCAAAATCTAAGTACAAGGATCATTTCGAAAAGCTGATAAACAGACAGATCGATTTGATATCTTCTTGTGTGGATATTCCTCCTGTTCCTGATCTAAAGCCAAAAAGAAAAAAGGACTCTCCAAGGAAGAAACGTCAAGATTCAAACTCAGGTCCTGTCATACGAAATGAAACTGGAATTGGTTTCTCTCGCGCTGAAGTACTTGGTCCTGATCCTGATCTATCTGCCCTTGATGTCTCTTTGCCACCATGTGAACTTTTCGTCCCTGGTAAAGTCATCAGTAATCCTTATGGAATATTCTTTCTTGACTACGACGGACGTAAATGCTTTCAACGGATCGCTGAGCTTCCAATCACTCCAATCGAACAGCTCAAAGATCTCATCTACTGGTGCGACTTCAGAAAAGACATTCAGGCACGACACCTAAAACCCTTGATTTTTGAAGCTGCTCTGAAGCTAAAGAATAAAGGAGAAAAGGTTCCTGACTGGATGATTCCAACTGAAAAGACAACCCTTGATGAACTTCTCATTAAGGAAGAACCCTTTGAAGGCTGACAACAATCACCATTTTCTCTATTGTATCAGTCATCCTTCAGTACTTGTAATTTATTTCGCTTGTACTTGTAATCTTCCTTATTCATATTGTAACCTGATTCAAAGATTTAAAGAAAGATTTCAGCGAATGTACTTTACTCCATCAGTACTGAAAAGATCCCAGAAAACAGTAAAAGGGACAAATATTTTATGAGTTCTTTTTATCCTTATGTTTTCATTAAATAGCAATTTTCTCTGTTGCTATGTCATAATCAAATAGGGGGAGATTGTTGATCCAAACCCTCAGTGATTTGATAATGACCCTATCTTAAAATACTTAGTGAAAATTGTAAGTAAACAATATGTATCAGAGTTTCACTATCGCTGATAAGTACTAAGATCTTACAGTACTGCTGATAGGAACTCTCGCACTTTTAGATTAAACATTCAGCGAACACTGTTCACCATATCGCTGAGTCTGTTCAGTCCTTATGGTGATCGCTGATAAGTTAGTTGTTTACTTATGATCCCTGAAGACAAGATTCACGTCAACAAAGGTTCTACGCTGAAGTCGAAGATCAAGCTCAAGAACCAGCGACAAGTCTCCTAATGAACTGATGCGGATCAGCGAAGACTCAGATTTGTCCACTCAACGTGAAGTATCAAGTACAAGACTTCAGCTATCGCTGAACTTTATCATCTGCTGAATAGTAAATGATAATCGCTGAATCAACGAAAGCTGATCATGAAGTCCTCCGTACAAAGTACTTTTGTCTTAACCTCCCTTGCACGCCACCGTACGAAATGTCAGAAAAGAACCTCCGAAAATCTGAAATCGTACAACCACTCTGACACTACACTGTTCATTCATGCGGCTACTAAGGTTGTCATCAAAGGTCAATGACATGCAACCAATCCGCTAATGACACGTGTAAAGTATATACTGGATTGCATTAAATGCATGCAGTATATAAAGAGATGAACTCACTTCATTTGAAGTAACTTGCTAACTCTGGACAAGTTCAAATCTCTCAAGATAGGATTTTATTAGTAATCTCCTTATCTTTCTTAGTGCAAGAAAACCTTAGTGTTCCAACTTGTTTAGATTTAGGTTTATCCTTAATCTTGTTTCCGCAACAAGCTGTAAATTGTTAATGATTTATCAATAAACAATTTAGAAAAGTAAAATAGTGTGTTTGTATTCAACCCCACCCCCCCCCTTCTACAAACTTGTTTAAGCCTTTCGGGACCAACACAATATATCAATATCAAAATATATATATATATATATATATATTAAAAGAGAAACCAAGGAAAATGATTTGGCAACATGAGGTTTGAATATTTCTCAAATCTTGAAACCATATTGAGTTTCATCATCCTACATCGGTGGAAAGATAATAGTTTAGAAAGAAGATTGTGTGTATATAATAGGGTGATGGAAGATTTTGAAATCAACAACCATGGTTGGAATCAAACCAACCAAATAGTAAAAATCATAGTTCATAACTAAAAAAAGAAACCAAGAATCAATATATCAATATCAATCAATATCAATCAATATATATATATATATATGTATATATATAAGCAAAATGTGGAGTTGTTTATGTGGTGTCATGAGAAGCCTTTTTCACATTTCTCTATTTTCTCATAATTTGATTTTTTAAATAAAAAGTTTCTCATAAAAGACCATTCTACCCCTAAATGAAGATTGTGTATTTCATTATATGAAGGTTTCTTTGGTAATTTAATTTCCAATTTAATTAGCTTTAATTTCAAAACTATCTAACTTCGTAGAGACATTAATTTTACTCTTTTCATCTTTCCATTTATTAATTAGAGAAACCTACAACAAAATTATGTATAAACTACAACCTAATGCTCCATAACATGGAATTAACAACTTTTATGTTCTATATTATGTTGTCTTAGGTTTGTATGTTTGTTTGTTGTTTCTTCTTTGAAGAGTTTACTTTCCGTCGATATTGTTGTCCATCCTCCATAAAATTTCCAGGTAATGATTTATGTGAGTTATATATGTTGATCCAAACCCTCAGTGATTTGATAATGACCCTCTCTTATATACTTAGTGAAAATTGTAAGTAAACCATATGTATCAGAGTTTCACTATCGCTGATAAATACTAAGATCTTACAGTACCGCTGATAGGAACTCTCGCTCTTTAGATTAAACATTCAGCGAACACTGTTCACCATAATTCTCTGAGTCTGTTCAGTACTTATGGTGATCGCTGATAAGTTAGTTGTTTACTTATGATCCCTGAAGACAAGTTTCACGTTAACATAGGTTCTACGCTGAAGTCGAAGATCAAGCTCAAGAACCAGCGACAAGTCTCCTAATGAACTGATACGGATCAGCGAAGACTCAGATTTGTCCACTCAACGTGAAGTATCAAGTACAAGACTTTAGCTATCGCTGAACTCTACCATTCGCTGATATAGAATGATAGATCGCTGAATCAACGAAAAGCTGATCATGAAGTCCTCCGTACAAAGTACTTTTGTCTTAACCACCCTTGCACGTCTCCGTACGATATGTCAGAAAAAGAACCTCCTCATTTTCTGAAATCGTACATCTACTCTGATACTACACTGTTCAAACATGCGGCTACTAAGGTTGTCAACAAAGGTCAATGACGTACAACCAATTAGCTGCTGCCACGTGTAAAGTGTAAACTGCAATGCATTAAATGCATGCATTATATAAGAAGAAGAACTCACTTCATTTTGAAGCAACTTGCTAACTCTGGACAAGTTCGTCCTTCTTATCTTGAGATAGGTTATTATTAGTAATTTCCTTCTCTTTCTTAGTGCAAGAAACTTAGTGTTCCAACTTGTTTAGATTCAGGTTTATCCTTAATCTTGTTTCCGCAACAAGCTGTAAATTGTTAATAATTTATCAATAAACAATTTAGAAAATAAAATCTGTGTGTTTGTATTCAACCCCCCCCCCTTCTACAAACTTGTATAGCCCTTCGGGACCAACAAGTGGTATCAGAGCGGATTTGTTTAATCTCATAAACAAGATCTAATCTATAATAAGATTTCTCTTCCTTGCTATTTCCTAAAATGGCTACCAACACAAACACAAATTATATTGACAATGGTTCTCTTGCTAAACCCCCTAGATTCTCCAGAGATAATTTTAATCTATGGAAAAATAGGATGACTCTCTTCTTAGAAGGTGTAGACCCTACTATGCCTTATTATCTTGAAAATGGCCCATTTATTCCTGTAAGAATTGATGTTGCAGTTCCAGCCGCTGAGAATAGACCTGCTATTCCAGAAAGGCTGGTTCCTAAGGAAGTTCATATGTGGACTGACGAAGATAAGAAGAAAGTGGCTATCGACACAAAAGCCAGATCCATACTATCCATGGCTCTTCCTGACGAAGTCTACCATTCCGTCATGAACCTGAAATCCTCAAAAGCCATGTGGGACACAATATGTGTTCAGTATGAAGGTACTGCTGAAGTCCAGGACTCTCGAAAGATCAACCTGGTAAGACAGTATGAAAGTTTCATTTGTGGTAAGAATGAGACTCTCTCTGAAGTTCACCAACGTTTTAACTGTTTAATAATATATCTAAAAACTGTTGGTAAGGAGTATTCTAACTTTGAAGTGCTGACAAAGTTTTTAGAATGTTTACCTGAAAGCTGGGACAGTTATTCTATGTGTCTCAAGCTGTCAAAGGATCTAAGATCAATGACCCTTGCTACCTTATATGGCACGATGCTGAATCATGAGCAATCGAGTCATCTTAAGAAGAATCTTGTAAAAGATTCCAAAAGCACCCCTGTTGCTTTAATCTCAGAGGAACCTTCAACTCAGCGACCCGTGGTCACTATCACTGAGTTAGAAAGTAACTCTGAAAGGTCATCAGATTCTGACTCTTCAGATGATGATGAATCTTTGGCTCTCCTAACTAAAAAGTTCAGGAGATTCGCCAAAAAGAAAATGTTCAGAAAGAACAAACCTCTTTCTATTACTGATAAGCCAAGATCATCAGCTCTTGTTGATAAGGCTACTGCTACTTGTTTTAACTGCGAAAAGATTGGACATTTCGCTAACGAGTGCAGGTCTAAGAAATTTTCGAGAAACTCAGCGTTTCCCAAGTAATCGTTTATTCCCAGGAATAAAGATGACAAATATGCTAAGCTGAAATAAAAGTATGTGAAGCTGAAAAGCTTTAAGAAGAGAGGCAAAGGCCTGATGGCTTATGATTGGGCTGGCTCTGAAGAAAAATCATCATCTGACTCTGAGGATGATGAAGCCAATCTCTGTCTTATGGCAAAGATTGAAGATGAGGAAAAAAGTTCAGACATTCCCTCTACTTCAACCTCTGCAATTCAGGTATCACCTTCTCTCTTTACAAATATTGCAAATATTGATGAAGCTGATAGTCTGCGTAAAATCGATCTCTTGACTAGAAGTATATATGAAGCCATGAATGGCAAAACTGTAGTTGAAAATCAAAACCTTGATCTCGCTGAACAGCTTAAAAACTGTCACCTTCAAATAGAAAATCTTTCTAAAATTGAAGAAGATTTTAAAGATCAAGTGCATTTAAATCAGCTAGTCAAAATCGAACGAGCAGAAGCTATAGCTGCATTGAAAGATGAAAAAGCTACTGTTGAAGGATGGTATAATTCTTCAACAAAGATCACTGAGATAATTAAGTCTCAGATACCCCTGAGTGATAAACATGGTCTCGGTTACAAATATGAAACTCAAGAATCAACCACTGATCGTTCCATGCTCTTATTTGGAACTTTCGTATCCTCAGTCGCTGATACTTCATCCTCTCAGTGTTCCTCATCCAGACCGCCTATCCCTGAGGAAATTTCTACCTCTTCAAAAGGTAAAGAGAAAATGGTTTATCCAAAACCTACCTCTGTCTTTAAAGATAAAGGTAAAGGAATTGCTTTTAACCAAAATCCTCAGAAGGGTACTTTAGTACCAAAGATGAATGATTCTAAAGCTTTAGTAATTTATTCCTCTGGATCAAGGAATCAGATCTCTGGATCTACTCAGCATGGGTCTATTCAGCGATCTACTCCTAGACTCAAAGTGGATGTCCTTGGTAAGAAATCTGAAGAACTAAACGTTCCTCCCATTTCAAAAGCCAAAAGCTTATTTGGTGTTGGTTCTTCTAATTCAAAATCAAAAGCTCAGCATTCAAATGGTCCTAGAACTACTTTTAGTTATAGGAAATGTTATCACTGTGGACTTACTGATCATATTGCTAGTAAGTGTCCCTCAGCCACCAAAGCTGAAAAGATAGCTAAGGTGAAGATTGCCCCCAAGGCAAAGAAGACCACTGGGGTTAAGAAATTAACCAAAGTGAAGACTAACAAAGCTGAATCTTCAAATGTTGCGAAGATTGCTGAACCTTCCATTCCAACTACTTCCACTGACAAACATGTACACATGATTAAGTGGGTACCCAAGAAAAACTAATCTTCCTTTGTGATGTAGGTTAAGAAGGGTATCTGGTATCTTGATAGTAGATGCTCTAGACACATGACTGGAAAGAAAAGCCTGCTCGCTGAATACAAGGAAGAGAAAGGTCCCTCTGTGACTTTCGGTGGAAATGGAAAAGGACATACCCGAGGGTTTGGTGTACTCTCTAATGGTACAACCACCTTCATAAGAGTCGCATATGTTGAAGGGCTGAAGCATAATCTTTTAAGCATCAGTCAGCTTTGCGACAAGGATAACAAAGTAATCTTTACTAAGGAATCCTGCTTTGTCACTGACAAAAAGGAGAAGATAGCTCTCAGCGGTTATCGTTTGGAAAATGTTTATGTAATAAACATGGACTCAACAACCAGTGAGAACTCCTATTTCTTCTCAAAAGTCTCATCTGATGTCAACTGGCTATGGCATAAGAGGCTCTCTCATCTGAATTGCAAGACACTGAACACTCTTTCTTCAAAAGAGTTAGTCACTGGTCTACCTCAACACTCATATGCCAAAGAGTCTTTATGTTCAGCGTGTGAGAAAGGGAAGCAGACCAAAGCAAGCTTTAAGTCAAAGCAAGTCTCCTCAGTGTCATCTCCTCTACAACTACTCCATATGGATTTGTTTGGCCCTGTTAACAAACAATCCATCGCTGGAAAGAAATATATACTGGTTATAGTTGATGAATTCTCTCGTTATACATGGGTTATGTTTCTCCGTTCTAAGAGCGACACCCGTGAAGAACTCATCACCTTTGTTCGGAAGATGGAAACCCTGAACCACCTGACTGTTCGCTCAATAAGAAGTGAACATGGGACTAAATACAAAAACAGTTCTCTTGATTCCTTCTTTGAGAGTAAGGGTATTTCTCACAACTTTTCATCAGTGAGAACACCGCAACAAAATGGAGTCGCTGAAAGAAGAAATAGAACAATTATTGAAGCTGCACGTTCAATGCTCAGCGATTCTCACCTGCCTACTCAGTTTTGGGCAGAAGCCGTCAACACCGCTTGTTTTACGCAAAACAGGTCGCTGATAGTCAAAAGATTCAATAAAACAGCCTATGAAATTTTTCATGGGAGAAAGCCTTCAATCAGCTTTCTTCACATCTTTGGATGTCAATGTTTCATACTGAACAACATAAATGCCCTTGGAAAGTTCGATCCTAAGGCTGATGATGGAATCTTTCTTGGATATTCTTCAATCTCCAAAGCCTTCAGAGTCTTCAATCGTAGAAGACAAAATGTGGAAGAAACTATTCACGTCACGTTTGACGATTCCCGTTCAGCGAACTCTAAACCGTCCGCTGATACTGAAGAACTGAATCAATGGATGTTTTCTCATCTTGGTGATTCAGAAGACATTCCCATTCATACTCAAACAGTTGAAGATGATAGTCCTACTATCATTCCAAACATGCAGAATAGTGAAGCTGAAACATCATGGGTCTCAGCTGTTCCTTTAAACACTATACCTGCTTCTGAACCCAATGTCTCAGACATTCCATCTACTTCTCAGCAATCAGTGAATATAATGACAACTGAACTCATTCCTCTCTTGGCTGATACTCCAGACGTCGCTGAAGCTTCATCTTCAGCTACTCCAGTTCAGGTTGAGTCAACGTCTCACGCTCCGGCTCAGCGATGGACTGTAAATCACCCAATTGATCAAATTCTTGGTGATCCAAACGCTGGTATTCAGACTCGACGAAGTGCAGGTAATATTTGTTTATTTGTTAACTTTATTTCTCTGACTGAACCAAAGAAAGTAGATGATGCCCTCAAAGATCCAAACTGGGTCAGCGCCATGCAAGAAGAGCTGACTGAATTCGAAAGAAACAAAGTTTGGAAACTTGTTCGAAGACCAACTGACAAAACAGTGATAGGCACTAAATGGGTCTATCGAAACAAGTTGGACGAACATGGAACTGTAACCCGCAACAAGGCTCGTCTTCTTGCTCAGGGATACAGACAAGAGGAAGGCATAGATTATGACGAAACATTTGCTCCAGTAGCAAGACTAGAATCTATTCGTCTATTCTTAGCATACGCTGTACACAAAGACTTCAAAGTATATCAGATGGATGTTAAGTCAGCGTTTCTAAATGGAAAGTTGAATGAAGAAGTCTATGTGGAACAACCTCCAGGATTCTCATATCCTAAGCGTCCAGGTTATGTTTATAAACTGGATAAGGCACTTTATGGCTTGAAGCAAGCTCCACGTGCATGGTATGACACTCTATCTACTTATCTCCATATTGAACAATTTGAGCTCCACGTGCATGGTATGACCTTCCTTGGCTCCTCAAAAGCTAAGTGAAGAGGATCAAGAAAAGAGAGATGCAATGATCAAGAGACTCGAAGATCAGCGAATCATTCTGAAGCGTGATCAACTTCCTTCCGTTCCTCTAAAGTTCAGAATTTCCCAAAAGGAATACAAGGAACACCTCAGAGCTGAACGCTTAATCGCTGAAAGAAGGGAAGCTAAAGAAAAAGACAGAGAATACGCCATCCAGCTTACTCAACGATCAGTAAAAGACCCCAAGCTGAAAAGAGCTCCCATTGACATTCAACGTCAGCTATAGGATGATGCTCAAAGGATCATTAGAGAAAGGACTAAGGTGTCTGATACGACTTTGGAATGGTGTAAAGAAATGCGGAACTATCGATCTCGACCATCCAAAATCGTCAAAGTAAACATCAGAGGAAGACTGTACTCAGACGTTCCTGTTGTTGAAGTTGATGTCTACAGAGAAGACAAAACCAAGCAAACCTTCTATGTTGCTTCCTTAGAAAAGTTTGGTCTCTCTGAATGGTTGGAAGTGAAATTAGCCATTCAGGGATCACGCTCAAAGTTCAAGAGCCATGTCGAGAAGATCTTAAACAAACAGATCGACCTGGTTTCTTCTGCTGTGGATATTCCTCCTTCTACTCTTCTTCCTCCTCAACAAAGAAGAGTCTCTGCAAAGGAAAAGAAAGTCTCAGACTCAGGTCCTCCTATACGGAATGAAACAGGTATTGGTTTCTCTCGTGCTGAAGTTCTTGGCCCTGATGCTGATCTCTCAGCGCTTGACACCTCCCTACCACCTGGAGAAACTTTCATTCCTGGCATAGTTGTAAGTGATCCTTATGGTATATTCTTTCTAGACTACGAAGGAGACCATCACTTTCAACGTATCTCTGAGCTCCACATAACTCCCATCGAACAACTCAGAGATCTCATATACTGGTGTGTGAAGTCAGACGCGACATTAAAGCTAGACACCTGAAGCCCTTGATTTTTGAAGAAGCTCTGAACAAAAAGAATCAAGGAGTAGATGTCCCTGACTGGATGATTCCCACATCAAAGACCCTTGATGAACTTCTCATTAAGGAAGAACCTTTTGACGGATAGGATCGCCTTGTAATTCTTTCTATCCTTATCTGTCTACATCTTTTGTACTTGTAATTTTATTCGATATACTTGTAATTTTTCCACTTCTATCTGTAATCTTTACAAAGTTTAAAGAAAAATTTCAGCGAACGTACTTTACTCCATCAGTACAGAAAAGATCCCAGAAAACAGTAAAAGGGACAAATATTTTATGAGTACTTTTTATCCTTATGTTTTCATTAAATAGCAATTTTCTTTGTTGCTATGTCATAATCAAATAGGGGGAGATTGTTGATTGATAACTCTATTTTTAGAGTTATTATTTCCATTTATTTTCCACTTTATTTTGTCAATTTTAGCCATTTCACTTCTAAAAACCCCCATTCTTGGTATGATTTACGAAAACGAGCAAAAGGAGTGAACCATGGTCTTTAATAAATTATTTGGGGAAGTTTTGGGTGTTTTCTCGATTTTTCATCCGCAGTGACGTATACAGTGCCCACTCCGGTTCCCCACTCTTCGAGCTGATCAAAAAGAAATCAAAAAGAAACTTTTAGTTGGGATCTAATTTTCTGGAGGAGGAAGGTTCATATGGCAGAGAAATGGCTGGAGAAGTACAAGGTAGTTCTCATTGAAGATAGCATCAAGTACACCTCTTTGTACTTGGAGATTGACTTGGAGAAGGGACCATTGGATAAAAGAATTGCACAAGGAGCTGAATTCTGCCACAACTCAGCAGTCTTTACCCATTGGAAGACCCACCTCTTTTGTGTAATACCCAACTCCTTCTCCTAGTATATAAAGGAGCACTTGGGTGCCATTAAATGCATGCTTGGTTATCATCCTTGAATACTTTTAGTCTCAAATTCTCTCAACTACCACATTAGCTTTAGTCTTTTATTTACTGCAGTAACTAGCTTTAATTTTCAGTAATTTACTTTCTTAGTTTAAATTGTAGTTCGTATTACACAGTGCAGGGACGACTTCTCGTTCCCCACTGTGAGCAGTTAATTCAAGTCACTTTCAGTTTTATTATGTGCAAATCTTCATCTTTTGTTTTCTTTACTTCGGAAATGTTAGGCTAAACATCCTTTGGGATGTAGGAAGGAGAAGTACCTGGATTTTATCAAAAATGCTTGAGTAATCTTTATACTTAGAATATTTGTTGTTTTGGTCTTTCATTCTCGATATTTACCCAAGGATGCGAACAAGCTGATCACTTGCAAGGATCTAAAGTCTAGTTCTTAACTTAGAAATAAGTAGAGCGCAGTGACACGAGCTTGAATGATGCTAGGGGATTCGAAAGAATTCTTTTGACACTTACGAAAGTGAGGTCGGCACAGTGAGCTAATCTCTGCCCACTGGAGTAGTAGGCAAGCTAATTTGTGTATTAAAAACACTTAGAGTATTTGTCTCTACACATTCCATCGAGGCCTGAAAAGGTCCATTTAGAGATTACCATTGACAAAACAACAAGTACTAAGAGTATGGGATTTTTATCTAACGGTGTGAGTATTTTGTAACCGGGCTTTTCTAGCGAAAATGTCCACCACGAATACGAGGATCACTCTAAGGACCGAGTATTTGAGATAAAATTTAGGGAAAATCCAACCTACATTCCTCCTTTTTAGCATTTAGTAAATCGTTTCAAGTAGCTATTTTACCAAACCAAACCAAAGTATTATTTTCCTCTCTAGTTGAAACTTGTAAAAGGAGCTCATGAGAACCGTATTGTCTTGATTGTCCAGTCTCTGTGGATTCGATTCTGGTATTTTACCAACTATTACTTGCTGTGACGATCATAGTGGACAGTGTACACTTGCACTTCCCACTGTGGACAGTTTGCAACCCACTGCGATTAAAACACACATTTCGCACGTATCAAGTTTTTGGCGCCGTTGCCGGGGACTGGCGTGATTTTAAATCTCAAGACATTAGTTTTTGTTCGAGCCCGAGTAACTAGTTTTTCTAAGCTGTTCGTATTGTATGCCACGGCGACAACTCGAACATTTGGTTCCAATAGATCTCGAAATAGAAAAAACGTTGCGAAAAACACGAAGAAACAAGAAAACAAATCGACAACCTCCTGTGATCCCCACTGTGAACATGGCTGCAGTACCGCCACCTATAGTGGAGACCACAATCACGATTGCCGATAACAAAGATCGAAAAATACGGGACTATGCTACTTCCGGAGTTGGTGATTTAAGCTCCGGAATTTTGAGACCCAATATTGTTGCAACGCATTTTGAACTCAAACCGGTGATGTTTCAAATGATCCAAGCCATGGGTCAATTTGGAGGATCGCCATCTGAGGATCCGCACTCGCACTTAAAATCTTTTTTAGAAATGACCGATTCCTTTCAATTGCAAGGTGTTAGTGATGAGGCATTAAGACTAAGGCTTTTCCCTTTTTCATTAAGGGACAAAGCAAAATCTTGGCTGAACGCACATGCACCTCACTCGATAACCACTTGGCAAGAACTTGCCGATAGATTTTTGCAAAAATACTTTCCTCCAACAAGGAATGATAGATTTCGAAATGATATAATTTTATTTAGGCAAGAGGAAGATGAGGCTGTTTCGGATGCATGGGAACGATTTAAAGATTTACTTCGAAAGTGCCCACATCATGGCATCCCACATTGCATCCAATTGGAGACCTTTTACAATGGTCTTTCCAATGCAGCCAAAATCATCTTAGATGCAACAGCCGGTGGAACATTTACGAGTATGACTTACAACGAAGGATATCAAATCTTAGAAAAAGTGTCCAACAACAATACCGAATGGTCAAATCCGAGAGCACCCATGTCTAAGACCAACACCATAGATTCCGAAGCACTCAAAACCATGAATGCACAATTAGTGGCCTTGACAAAAATCGTTTTAAATCAAAATCGAGGCCAAGTCAATTCCGCAACCCATCTCGCTGATAACTGCTCCCTTTGTGGAGAGGAGCATGTTTTCGACTATTGTCCAGCAAACCCCGAATCTGTTAATGTCATAGGGACCAACCAAAGGAACAACCCTTATTCGCAGACTTATAATCCAGGTTGGAGAAATCATCCGAATTTCTCTTGGTCCGGTAATCAAGGACTCCAACCCCAAGGACCGAGTCACATCCAGCAAAGACCATACAATCCCCCGGGATTTCAGCAACATCACAGTGGGCAATCCCCACATCACAGTGGGCAGTCCCCACAACCATACCAACCACGATCCAACCAACCAGCTGAGGCTCAACAATCGATCGAGTCGATTCTCAAAGGTTTTATGAATCAAACCCAAGCAGCCATTAGGAATATAGAGACCCAAGTAGGACAGCTAGCCGTTGAAGTTAAGAATAGACCACCAGGAACGTTACCGAGTGATACCGAGCAAGCTAGAGTGATAGGAAAAGGACCAGAACATGTCAAGTCCATAACTTTAAGGAGTGGAAAGGATCTGAAAAATATCATTTTTGAATCTGATGATTCGCCTCAAAAACCCACTGTGAGCACCACAGTGGGCACTCCTCAAGTCACTGTGATCCCCACAGTGGGGACCGACATCCCTGACCTTCCCACTTTTGGACCTGTCCCAAAGACTACTGTTCCAAAGCCAATACCACAACAAACTCAGATTGACCCACGAAACATTCCATTTCCTCAAAGAATGAAGCCTAAAAATGTCGATGTTCAGTTTAAAAAATTCTTAGACATTTTTAAGCAACTTCACATTAACATACCCTTGGTAGAAGCTCTCGAGCAGATGCCAAGCTATGTTAAATTCTTAAAAGATATTTTGAACAAAAAGAGGAAGTTGGGTGAATTTGAAACTGTGGCTTTGACCGAAGAATGTAGTGCCCTCCTAACAAGCAAGATTCCACCTAAGTTGAAAGACCCGGGTAGTTTCACCATTCCATGCATTATAGGAGGACAAGAAGTAGGCCAAGCACTCTGTGATTTAGGAGCTAGTGTCAACTTGATGCCTTTGTCCATTTTTAACAAGTTAGGGATTGGAGAGGCTAGACCCACAACCGTGACATTACAACTAGCCGACCGATCCATTGCCTACCCCAAGGGAAAAATAGAAGACGTTTTGGTCCAAGTGGATAAATTTATCTTCCCCGCCGATTTTCTTGTTTTAGATTATGAGGCCGATAAAGAAATCCCAATCATCTTAGGACGTCCGTTTCTTGCAACCGGACGTACTTTGATCGATGTGCACAAAGGAGAACTCACGATGCGAGTTAATGACCAAGAGGTAACTTTTAATGTTTTCAAATCTCTCAAATATATAGACACCGAAGATTGTTTTGCCTTAAGTTCGATTTATGAAACCCACAATTTTGGCAATTTGCCCACAGTGGGGAGTACAGTTCCCACAGTGGGGATTGACAGTGAGCACTCTGAATCAGAGAGTAATGACACTTTTAAGGATGAGTGTAATGAAATGGTTGAAGCTTTTGAACCTCTGGACTTCAAAGATAGAGATGTTCAATCCCCTTCAATAGAACAACCTCCCGAGTTAGAGCTTAAACCATTGCCTTCCCATTTAAAGTATGCTTATCTCGCTAAGGATAATAAACTTCCCGTCATTATCTCTTCCAAACTTAGTGAGAAACAAGAACAACTTCTGATTGATTTGTTGATAAAGCATAAGGGAGCAATTGGTTGGACCATAGCGGACATTCGAGGGATTAGCCCCTCTTTATGTCAACATAAGATTAACTTGGAGAGTGACCACCCGGGGAAAGTCCAACCCCAAAGAAGGTTGAACCCCATCATGAAGGAGGTAGTTAAGAAAGAAGTCTTGAAATGGTTAGATGCCGGTATTATCTATCCCATTGCCAGTAGTAGTTGGGTGAGCCCCGTTCAATGTGTCCCTAAAAAGGGAGGAACAACAGTGGTCAGAAATGAAAAGAACGAACTCATTCCAACTAGGACTGTTACGGGATGGAGAATATGCATGGATTATAGGCAACTGAATCTAGCAACAAAGAAAGACCATTTCCCGTTACCTTTTATTGATCAAATGCTTGATAGATTAGCGGGAAAGGAATTTTATTGTTTTCTAGATGGATACTCCAGATATAACCAAATCCACATCGCACCCGAAGACCAAGAAAAGACCACCTTTACTTGTCCATATGGTACTTTTGCATTCCGGAGAATGCCTTTTGGTTTATGTAATGCTCCCGCTACTTTTCAACGCTGTATGATGGCCATTTTTACTGATATGATAGAAGATACCATAGAAGTTTTTATGGACGATTTTTCTGTGATCGGCACATCATTTGATAACTGTTTGAGGAATCTAGAAAAAAGTTTGGTGAGATGTGAAACCCACGACCTTATTCTAAATTGGGAAAAATGTCATTTCATGGTCGAAGAGGGCATCGTTTTGGGTCATCTTGTGTCGAAAAAGGGTTTGGAAGTTGATGAAGCAAAACTAGAAGTAATCTCCCAACTTCCCGAGCCCACAACGGTAAAAGGCATTCGCAGTTTTTTAGGTCACGCAGGTTTCTATAGGAGGTTCATAAAAGATTTTTCCAAAATAACTAAACCCCTATGTAACCTGCTGAAACATGAAAGAGAGTTTGTTTTTACCAAAGAATGTAGAAACGCATTTGAAATAATCAAAAATGCCTTAGTTACTGCACCCATAGTGACCACTCCTGACTGGTCACTCCCATTTGAAGTCATGTGTGACGCCAGCGATTGGGCTATAGGTGCAGTACTAGGCCAACGAAAAGATAAGATTTTTCATCCAATATACTATGCAAGCAAGACTTTGATCGAGGCTCAAATCAACTACACTGTAACCGAAAAAGAACTACTTGCAGTAGTTTTTGCTTTTGATCGTTTCAGGTCTTACTTAATTGGAGCAAAGGTCATAGTACACACCGATCACGCAGCCATCAAATATTTGATCAACAAGGCTGACTCTAAACCGAGGTTGATCAGATGGGTGCTGTTGCTGCAGGAATTTGACCTCCAGATCGTCGACAGAAAAGGAACAAGCAATCAGGTTGCTGATCATCTGTCCAGGCTCGAGAAGACAGTGGGCACTGTTGACCCCACTCCTGACCCCACTCCGGTAAAAGAAACTTTTCCCGATGAACAATTATTATCTGCGCAACATCATAATGAAACTCCTTGGTATGCTGATATTGCAAACTTTTTAGCAAGTGGACTTAAGCCCCACGGGATGAGTGGACAACCATTCAAGAAATTTTTACACGACACACGACAATACGTTTGGGACGATCCCTTCTTGTACAAGATAGGGGCGGACCAAATATTAAGGCGTTGTGTCCATGGGAGTGAACAACATCAAATACTCCATGGTTGTCACACATCCCACTACGGTGGCCACTTCGGTGGAAACCGTACCGCAGCAAAAATTTTGCAAAGTGGATTCTTTTGGCCCACTGTTTTTAAAGACTCATTTGAATTCGTGAAAAATTGTGAGCAATGTCAACGTACGGGGAATATATCGCAAAGAAATGAAATGCCTCTTAACAACATTCTAGAGGTCGAACTTTTTGATGTATGGGGGATAGATTTTATGGGACCTTTTCCAAATTCCAACAATAACTTTTACATCTTGGTTGCGGTAGATTATGTTTCAAAATGGGTAGAAGCCATTGCTTGTCACTCCAATGATGCTAACACTGTGGTGAAGTTCTTACACAAAAATATATTCACTCGCTTCGGAACACCACGAGCATTAATTAGTGACGAAGGCACCCATTTTGTAAACAAAGTCATGGCCTCGGTTCTTGCTAAATATGATATTCATCATAGAGTGGCCACCGCATACCACCCACAAACCAATGGGTTGGCCGAGCTTTCAAATCGTGAGATCAAGGGAATTTTGGAAAAAGTTGTTAAGCCACACCGTAAAGATTGGTCAATCAAACTCGATGATGCTCTTTGGGCCTATCGAACAGCCTATAAAACTCCTCTGGGAATGTCTCCATTCAAATTAGTTTTTGGCAAAGCTTGCCATTTACCGATTGAATTAGAGCACAAGGCGTTCTGGGCCCTTGAAGAGCTTAACATGAGTGAGGATGCCGCGGGAATCAAAAGGAGTCTGCAAATACATGAGCTAGAGGAGTTGCGATATCACTCCTATGAGAATGCAAAGTTGTACAAGGAAAAGACCAAGATGTGGCACGATCGTCGAATCAACCATAGGGAGTTCATGGAAGGACAACAGGTACTATTGTTCAATTCCCGTCTCAAACTCTTTCCAGGTAAACTTAAATCAAGATGGACGGGACCATACACCATTGTCAAGGTGAGTCCTTTCGGAACAGTGGAGTTGAAATCCCCACAATCGGGTCAAACCTTTAAAGTCAATGGGCAAAGGGTAAAGCATTTTTTGCATGAAAGTGCCCACATCCCTGCCCACTCTCCGCCTCGCTATGGTTAGAGAAATTCACAACCGTTTGTAAATATTTTATTTCACTTATTTGTTGTCTTTTTATTATTTTTGGTCTTTTTAATTCTGCATGGTAGTTTGTTTTAATGTGTGTAGAAGAACGTGCCACCTTTTGAAGAAAAATCAAGGAAAGTACTTTGCAGTGGGGAAGGCTCAGGTCACTGCGCTCCCCACTCCCCACCTGACGAATGAAAGGACTATTTTTGGGGCCCAATGCTGACAAGCTTTCACCTTTTGCTGCCATCAAGTCTACTTTTAGGCCATGGTGTCATAGTTCATCATTTCCCAAGCAAAGCTATCATTGTCAATCCTCTCCCTCTCTCCTAAAACCGGCGGTTTCCCCCCATTTTTGACAAGAAAACATTTCCAAAAACCACCTTAACCTCCTTTGCTTCCAAAATTTACCCAACAAACTTTCTCTTCTTCATTTCTCTCTCTACGAAAAACCCACCAGCAAAACCCTTCCAAAACCCTAAAAATGGCAAGAACCAAGAGAATGAACACCAACCCCGATGCACTAACACGTGCGGCCGTCCGCCGCAGGACCGCCGAGGAACAACCACCGGAAGCCGTCACCAATGACCTGAACGAACCGCCACCGGTCTCCGGCGAAAACCCGATCATCTCCGGTGCAGCCGACGAGGGTTCTTCAAAGCACGAAAGCCCAAAAGCTACTTCATCATCGCAAGTCTCAGACAACAGTATCACCCATTTCGAGACCGAGACACTTCTAGCCGAAGAAGAAGAGAGACGGTTAGCAGAGGAGTTCAAACAGAAAATGGAAGCCATTAGAAAAAGAAAGGAAGAGGTCGAGAGGAGGCGTCGAGAGGAAGAAGAAAGAATCAGAAAGGAAGAAGAAGAAAGAATCAGAAAGGAAGAAGAGGAAAGAATCAAAAGAGAGGAGGAAGAGAGATTGAGGAGGGAAGAAGCCGCAAGATTGGCTAGAGAGGAGGAGGAGCGATTGAAAGAGGAAGAACGAAAGAAGGATGAAGAAGCAAGGATATTCGAGCAGAAAAAGAAACAAGCAGAGGAGGAGTGTTTGGCTCGTGAGGAAGAAGAAAGACAGAAGAAGATTAAGGAACAGACTCAGACATTAGACATTCCCCAGAACAAAAATGCTGATAGTGTGGAGGATGTCCACACCACTGCCCACAGTGAAGAAACCCCAACCAGAGCACTCCAGAGGAACAGGGGAATGGTTACACGATCTGGTGCATCCAAGAAGGCATCGTCTGCAAAACCAAAAAGAAAAGCGTCGAGGAAAGGTAAGGGTATCGAACCCTCTTTAAGTTCTTCTTCTAGTGATACTAATACGGGAAGTGAACAAAACCTTTCTGAAAATCCACATCTGTCCACTGTGGGGACTGCTCATGCCCCCAGTGGGATACCGAGGCAATTCACTTCCCCAGCTGCTAGAACCCACTTTGAGTGTATTTATACTCGGAAGTTGAATTTAGAGAGGGGTTTCGACCCCGACTTTGTAGAAGCAAATCCCTTTGTCAAAGATAAACTTGTAGCGCAAGATTGGGCAACCATTGCCACTGCCAATCGCCGCGCTAATGCATCATTAGTCCGAGAATTTTATGCTGAGGCCTCCCAAGCCAAAGAATCATTTGTTAAGATCAGAGGAAAGGTTGTGGACTTTACTCCAGGCAATATAAACCGAGTGTTAGGTAGAGGAGCTCCGGAACCTTGTGCTTTCGGACAGTTCCTGGCAAAGATGACTCCGGCTGATGAGGAATTGATTTTAAAAGAAATAGCAGTTGAGGGAAGGCCATGGAATCAGGATGGCCAAAGAAGGTGTCTATATGCTGGCAGCCTCACCACTGAGGCTGCTGTGTGGTTCCAATTCCTAAGGGCCTCGGTGGCCCCAACATCGCACGACACGACTCTCTCCATGCATAAGTGTGCCATGCTTTACTGCGTTCTCACTAAAAAGAAGATCAATCTGGGAATCATAATGCATGGTGCCATCCATCAGGCCAGAACACGAACCAAGGTAATCCTACCCCTTCCTTGCCTTATTACACTATTGCTAATAGATGCCGGAGTGCCCACAGCTGAAGAAGACCAGTGGATCATTTCCACGAAAAACATCAGTATTCAGACAATTAAGAAGATGAGAAGAGAGATAGGAGGCCCGTCTGTTGAGCCTGCCCAGGTACAGCCCAATGTGCGAATAGCCGACGAGCACATAGTGGGCACTGAAGTGCCCACTGTGGGGAAGAAGGGTACCCCACTCCATTCAACCGAGGCCGGATCATCAAGCAACCAAATGGGAGAGATTTTGGCAGCTTTAAAGAAGCTCACATACAGGATCGAGTTGCTGGAAAGTGAGCAGCGATACCAGAACCGGGCCACGCAGAAATTTTGGATGTATACAAGAGAACGAGATGAGGTGACGGGCCTGATGATGAAAGAGGCCAACCCAATGCTAGCTGCTCAGCTACCAGAATTCCCGAAAGATATCTGCCCGGTTAATGACAGTGAGGATGAGTTCGATGATGATGATGCGGATCTGTCACCGCAAGCCACCCAAACCCCGTGAATGGTTTGTTTTAAAACAATGGTTTCGCTCTTTTGCTCACCAAAAACAATTTTATTTTGTTTGGTTGATCTTTTTGTGCCTATGGCTAGGCATTGACACTATTTGCTGTTTTAACTTTTTAAATATCGATGCATGAAAATCCTACCGGTAGGTAGGTACTTTTGGGTACTAACATATTGATTGTTTGAATGCTTGTTTGACCTCGTTTCCATTTCAAGGTACAACTTTCGGCTTCCGACTTAAAAGGTCACTTTTGTAAGTACAAATCTCAACTTGTCCCGTGAAATGATATAGGCCATTTTTCGCATCCAAACACGATCCTTTTTGTACCCCCAAACCACCACCTTTGTTCATTAATTCAATGTCACAGTGGGGACACTGTGAGATTTTAAGTTTGAGGTGGGAACTTCCAGAGTGACCTCCAGTTTGCTCACAGTGAGGACACTGTGAAGTCCAAGTTTGAGGTGGGTAAGCCGTACCCCCCTCCCAAAAAAAAAGAGAAAACACAAAAATACAAAAACAGAAGAAAATCGGAGTAGCACTAACAAAATTGATGGTGTGCCTTTTCTGGACCATCAAAGTGCTCACTCCCAGAAAACGATGGTGTGCCTATTCTGGACCATCAGAATACCCACCCTCACAAAAAAAAATAGCCATACTCATTATACCCAAATAAAGCCTGAAAGTGTACGTTCTTATCATAGCAAAATACTAAACACCCACTTCTTGAAATAAAAATCTCAAAGCGAGATCTTCGGTCCATGTTTGGAAATTTTTGCCAAAACCCTTGGGAAAAGATTCAAAGCCATAAACCCTTCAAACCCAAGAAAGCCCTATTGATCAAAAGGTAAACAAGGGAAAGGTTTCGTCAAACACAAAAGTGAAATTTTCAAGTTTGGAACCGAAGGAAGTATCGAAGGAAGGAGATCAACGCCCATTCAAGTCAAGAAATATGTAAGTCCCTCAAAGACCTTTTATGCATTGTGTTTCATTTTATTTCTTTCTTTTTATTACTTGGGGACAAGTAATGATTTAAGTTTGAGGTTGTGATAACTCTATTTTTAGAGTTATTATTTCCATTTATTTTCCACTTTATTTTGTCAATTTTAGCCATTTCACTTCTAAAAACCCCCATTCTTGGTATGATTTACGAAAACGAGCAAAAGGAGTGAACCATGGTCTTTAATAAATTATTTGGGGAAGTTTTGGGTGTTTTCTCGATTTTTCATCCGCAGTGACGTATACAGTGCCCACTCCGGTTCCCCACTCTTCGAGCTGATCAAAAAGAAATCAAAAAGAAACTTTTAGTTGGGATCTAATTTTCTGGAGGAGGAAGGTTCATATGGCAGAGAAATGGCTGGAGAAGTACAAGGTAGTTCTCATTGAAGATAGCATCAAGTACACCTCTTTGTACTTGGAGATTGACTTGGAGAAGGGACCATTGGATAAAAGAATTGCACAAGGAGCTGAATTCTGCCACAACTCAGCAGTCTTTACCCATTGGAAGACCCACCTCTTTTGTGTAATACCCAACTCCTTCTCCTAGTATATAAAGGAGCACTTGGGTGCCATTAAATGCATGCTTGGTTATCATCCTTGAATACTTTTAGTCTCAAATTCTCTCAACTACCACATTAGCTTTAGTCTTTTATTTACTGCAGTAACTAGCTTTAATTTTCAGTAATTTACTTTCTTAGTTTAAATTGTAGTTCGTATTACACAGTGCAGGGACGACTTCTCGTTCCCCACTGTGAGCAGTTAATTCAAGTCACTTTCAGTTTTATTATGTGCAAATCTTCATCTTTTGTTTTCTTTACTTCGGAAATGTTAGGCTAAACATCCTTTGGGATGTAGGAAGGAGAAGTACCTGGATTTTATCAAAAATGCTTGAGTAATCTTTATACTTAGAATATTTGTTGTTTTGGTCTTTCATTCTCGATATTTACCCAAGGATGCGAACAAGCTGATCACTTGCAAGGATCTAAAGTCTAGTTCTTAACTTAGAAATAAGTAGAGCGCAGTGACACGAGCTTGAATGATGCTAGGGGATTCGAAAGAATTCTTTTGACACTTACGAAAGTGAGGTCGGCACAGTGAGCTAATCTCTGCCCACTGGAGTAGTAGGCAAGCTAATTTGTGTATTAAAAACACTTAGAGTATTTGTCTCTACACATTCCATCGAGGCCTGAAAAGGTCCATTTAGAGATTACCATTGACAAAACAACAAGTACTAAGAGTATGGGATTTTTATCTAACGGTGTGAGTATTTTGTAACCGGGCTTTTCTAGCGAAAATGTCCACCACGAATACGAGGATCACTCTAAGGACCGAGTATTTGAGATAAAATTTAGGGAAAATCCAACCTACATTCCTCCTTTTTAGCATTTAGTAAATCGTTTCAAGTAGCTATTTTACCAAACCAAACCAAAGTATTATTTTCCTCTCTAGTTGAAACTTGTAAAAGGAGCTCATGAGAACCGTATTGTCTTGATTGTCCAGTCTCTGTGGATTCGATTCTGGTATTTTACCAACTATTACTTGCTGTGACGATCATAGTGGACAGTGTACACTTGCACTTCCCACTGTGGACAGTTTGCAACCCACTGCGATTAAAACACACATTTCGCACGTATCATTGATCCAAACCCTCAGTGATTTGATAATGACCCTCTCTTATATACTTAGTGAAAATTGTAAGTAAACAATATGTATCAGAGTTTCACTATCGCTGATAAATACTAAGATCTTACAGTACCGCTGATAGGAACTCTCGCTCTTTAGATTAAACATTCAGCGAACACTGTTCACCATAATTCTCTGAGTCTGTTCAGTACTTATGGTGATCGTTGATAAGTTAGTTGTTTACTTATGATCCCTGAAGACAAGTTTCACGTTAACATAGGTTCTACGCTGAAGTCGAAGATCAGGCTCAAGAACCAGCGACAAGTCTCCTAATGAACTGATGCGGATCAGCGAAGACTCAGATTTGTCCACTCAACGTGAAGTATCAAGTACAAGACTTTAGCTATCGCTGAACTCTACCATTCGCTGATATAGAATGATTGATCGCTGAATCAACGAAAAGTTGATCATGAAGTCCTCTGTACAAAGTACTATTGTCTTAACCACCGTTGCACGTCTCCGTACGATATGTCAGAAAAAGAACCTCCTTATTGTCTGAAATCGTACATCCACTCTGATACTACACTGTTCAAATATACGGCTACTAAGGTTGTCAACAAAGGTCAATGACGTACAACCAATGAGCTGTTGCCACGTGTAAAGTGTAAACTGTAATGCATTAAATGCATGTAGTATATAAGAAGAAGAACTCACTTTATTTTGAAGCAATTTGCTAACTCTGGACAAGTTCATCCTTCTTATCTTGAGATAGGTTATTATTAGTAATTTCCTTCTCTTTCCTAGTGCAAGAAACTTAGTGTTCCAACTTGTTTAGATTCAGGTTTATCCTTAATCTTGTTTCCGCAACAAGCTGTAAATTGTTAATGATTTATCAATAAACAATTTAGAAAAGTAAAATCTGTGTGTTTGTATTCAACCCCCCCCCCCCCTTCTACAAACATGTATAGCCCTTCAGGACTAACAATATAGTGTTGATATATGTATATGTGTGTGTATTCCCAATCAATATCATTGTTTTTTTCAATAAAAATTTGCATATATATTTTTTTATGTTTTGTGACTTTTACATATTGTTGTTAAATAAGTTTTTGATTTTTCATTCGATTTATTTACAATTTGTTACCTTGGTTTTTGTTGTGGATTTTTCTTCTCATTCTTTTATGTCTACATAGTTTCTTACTTTTCAATTTATAATTTTATAAGAAAAAAACATGAGATGGCATTTTCTAAGCATCTTAATCCCAAATTTCTCCTTTTTCCCTCAAATTTTGCATTTTCTTAATGTTTTGTAAGTTTTGGTTTTTCATTCAATTTATTAACAATTGTTACCTTGGTTTTTGTTGTGGGTTTTTTCTTCTCATTCTTTTATGTCTACATGGTTTCTTATATTTCAATTTGTAATTTTATAAGGAAAACCACATGAGATGACATTTTCTAGGCATCTCAATCCCAAAAAAATCTCCTCAAATTTTGCATTTTTTATGTAGTTATTAGCAAAATGTTTAATTAATTAATCTATCATTTTCTTTGTTTACTCCTAAATTTGTTTATTTAATATTTCACATTATTCTATTTTTTCACATAACATTCAAGGAATATATATATATATATATATATATAATTAACATATTTAAAAACTCATTATATAAATGAAATTAGGATCAATATGTATACTTCTATTTAGATGATAATAATATGTGTATTTTTAATAATAAAATGTTTATAATTAATATAAATAAATAATTGAAGATAACTATTATTCACATCATTATAATAACTTATGATCATTGTCAGTTATATTGTTTTAAATAACACTCTTTATATATATTATTTAAAAAGTAATATATATGAATAAAATTAGAATCAATATATAATTAAATACTTATTATTAACCACTTTTTTAATAAATGAAATACTTATTACATTTAATATCATTAAATAAGTTTAATATATAATGAAATACTTATTACTAACTCTCTCATTGAAAAATAATACACTTATTACGTTTAATTTCACTAACTAAATCAATATTTAATACATTTAATATGACTACTAAAATCAATACATAAAATAAACAATTATTATGAATCAATATGTATAGTTAAAATTATAATCAAAACTAAAACTTATTATTATCAATATTGCAATATTTCAAAAAACGTTAGAAGCATATATATATATATATATATATATATATATAAATAAATTAGAATAACCAAATATATAAAATTAGAAAGAACGGCTTATTACAATCATCAATGTATAATTATTTCAATTGCATTTGTTTAAATTAAAATTGAAATCCAAGTATGTATAAAAATCAAATTAGAATTGATATAATATGACTAAAACCTCTTTTTTCAAGACTTTCTACTAAGAAACTAAGCTTTGAAGAAACAGTCCCAAGCAAATCAAAAAAACTCGAACAAAGAAAAATTAACAATTCAATTAGGCTCGCATATACTCGAAGTAGTCACAATACTGACGACTTTTGTTACTCTTTCGTCTAACCGTAGGTTGGTGTAACACCCTCAAATTTGGAAAGATCAACTAAACAAAAACTTTGATTTAACAAGAAACAAGGACAAAATTCCTTATACAAACCACTCTTAGAAATACCTCAATAATAAAATGGTAACAACTTCCATAATTCAATATCCTAAGTCTTACACCAAGATATAAAAGGTTGGGTGCTACTCCACTCAATACAAGGTTGCTATTCCCAAAATGTGGAAAACTTCACCAAGCCACTTACTTCTTAAACTCATATATAGCTCGCAACTCTTCCCAGTGTCACTAGAAATAATACCCAACTGAACCAGTTGCACATGCCGACAAATAAAAAGGTTAGGCTAACGCCTAGTGATTTCAAGAGTTTTAAAATAATTCGTTAAACCAAATGAGTACACTCAAAATCATGATTTTCCAAAAAGGATTATCATTAAGTATGTGAACAATCCATTTTCTGTAACACCTCGAAAATTTCCATAATTATGGTACATTTTGGGAGAATGTTTAAAATATTAAGGGACGTTAATTTAAACAAAGGGTATGATTTAAATATAAAAGGGTCAAAGTGTAATTGATCAAAGTGTTAAGCGATTCGTGAACTTATGAAACTTTGGGGTTGGTTTTGACATTTCATGATATTTTGGAAATGAGTGAAGGGCGGCTGAAAATTTGAGATTTATCTCAATTACATGTTGGAGTCGGTTCAAGAAGCAGAGGGAAAGCTAACTATAAACTCTCATTCGGTAAGAAATTCGATGATCTTTTCCAATCCCAATTGATTAAGATTGATAGTTTGAGTAAAGTTTGGCTTCTGATTAGGTTTTGAATCATTGAGAATCAGGTTTGAATCGGAGTGTTGGGTTGAATTGATTTGCATATTTGTGTTCCAGTTCTGAATTCCAAGTGAGTTTATCTACTCTATGTATTTGCAAACTAAAAATTGACATATTGAGTAGAAACAACTTTATAAATTGATTGATATATCTTTGAAAAGATTATTAAAGACTATTGGGAAGTTTTGGAATGAAAATAGTATGAATGGAACTGGGTATCGCAGAATCTGGAAGATGAATTTTCCGGAAAGTTACGGATTCCAGATGATTTTCCGGATTGATTTCGGATTCCGGATAGGTGTCCGGATGGTTTTACCGGATATGGATTCCGGATGGTTCCGGACTTGGAATCCGGATACTTTTTCGGATGTTACCGGATTCCTAGGATTTCCAGATGTTCCCGGATATGTGTTTCGGATTTGATTTCCGGATATGATTCTAGACTGTTTTCCGGACTTGGTTCCGGATTAGTTTACCGGACCAGTTTTCCTGTATGTTCTGAGCAAAGTTGTACTGTCAAATGTTTTATGAAACGTATTTTGATTTAACAGTACGAATATAATTATAACTCGACTATGAATATGATACGAGTTAATATGTGTTTTGAGTTGATATGCACATATACTAGGAAGTGTAATGGATCCATAGGCACTAGTATTAATTGATAACGTGGAATAGGCAAGGAATAATTGCTATTCATATTGTAACGTGGAAACGTGGAATAGGCAAGGTATAATTGCTATTCATATTGTAACGTGGAAACATGGAAACATGGAATAGGCAAGGTATAATTTCTATTCATATTGTAACGTGGAAACGTGGAATAGGCAAGGTATAATTGCTATTCGTATTGTGACGTGGAAATGTGAAATAGGTAAAGTAAAATTGCTATTTCCACTTTTTATTGGAAGACGAGGAATAGGCAAGATATAATTGTTATTTCTACTTTTATTCCATGAAATAGGCATGCTTTAATTGTAATTTATTTTGCATGAGCTGTAATCTAGAATCTGTGGTGATTCGTAGTGGCGCTCTTGAACATGATGATATGAGCGACTTAGTGTTTTCATACTCATGGAATCGGGTATGATTCCCATCATCGAAAGATGTTATGTGTACTGTAAGAAAGTTGGGACCGGGTTAATTTATATGCTTTGTTTACAATTTTGGTTTCAAAGCTTATAAAGATTTTGATTTGAAAATTGAAATTTGGATGTTTTCAAATTCAATTTCTTACCAGGTACTAGCTCGGGAAAGGATACAAAGATGTTGAGAATAAATCAAATTTAATAGAACTTCAAGGTTTAATTTGTAAATGAATTTATGGGCTTAATGTTTGTAATGGGCCATAGGCCTTAGTTGTTTAGGCCTAGGTATTTAAAGTTCTATTAGCCTAATTTGTAGGTTAATCGTTCCATAAACATTGTAACCTTATTCTCTGAATTTTCTGAATGGTTATTGAAATATAGAGATGACGTATTGAAATATAGAGATGACGGAATTCAAGAACCACGTGTTGGACGAATACCTGACATCAGTAGGTATCTCACACAACTTTTCTGCCGCAAGGACTCCTCAGCAAAACGAAGTTGTCGTTATTTCTCTGGGCTGAAGCAGTTGCAACCGCTTGCTACACGCAAAATCGTTCCATCATCAACAAACGGTTCAACAAAACCTCGTACGAGATCATCAACAACCGAATCCCGAACATCAAATATTTCCGGGCATTCGGGTGCACTTGCTACGTTCTGAATGACAAGGATGATCTCGGTAAATTCAGTCCTAAGGCAGATGAAGGAGTATTCATCGGATACTCCATGCAGGCTAAAGCATTCCGCGTTTACAATAAACAGACCAAATCCGTCATCGAAAGCGTAAACGTGACGTTTGACGAAGCCGTGGATTTGGCTTCTGAACAACTCAGTTCAGAACCTGCATTAACTAGCGTGTTAGCTTCCGAACACTCTCGTTCGGGATCTACACAACCCCTAGTAAATCCAAATCATGAATCTACGTCAAAGTCACATCTTTCTGATTTAGATTTACTTTTTGAGCATTTTTATGATGAATTCTTTAATATGCCTAATCCTCATGTAAATGTGCAACCTAGGGATGGAGCTGCTCAACTAGAAGACTCGGCGAATCTCTCCGGTCCGCCGCCATCTACAAGCACTCTAGCTCTAACTCTGGAATCTCCTCAAAGTTCAACGGACAGGACTACTGAAACGACTATTGCATCGAAGGAACATGTGCCCAATCCAGAGATCATTTTGGAAGATTCGTCCTCTACCACTCAAAAGAGTCAACCTCTGAAATACCCGGAAATTGCTCAACCAAAGGCGAATGCCGCTCCGTCTCCTCCAAGGAACCGTCCCTCATCTCTTGAAGTCGTTCAAGACCTTCCCCCCAGTGCGTATGTGGACCCGGACACCTCTCATAACACAACACCAAATGGACAAAAGCACACTCTCTCCATCAGATAATCGGAGATCCTTCCACTCCGGATCAGACGCGAGGTGCCTCTATCAACTTCTGCTTGTTTTCCTGCTTCCTAAGAAAAATCGAGTCCAACACCGTCTCGGAAACTCTTAATGATCTGGACTGGGTAATGGCGATGCAAGAGGAACTCAACCAGTTCGAGGCCCTCAAGGTATGGCTTCTTGTCTCACGTCTAGAAAACAAGACGGTTATCGGCACGAAGTGGATCTTCAAGGCACGCCTCATGGCCAAAGGATACCGCCAGCAAGAGGGAATCGACTATGACGAGACATATGCTTTGCTAGCCAGAATAGAAGCCACACGCATGTTCCTTGCATACGCCGCACACAAAAACTTCACGGTCTTCCAAATGGATGTGAAGACTGCCTTCCTCAACGGCGTAATCAAGGAAGAAGTTTACGTCTCGCAACCGGACGGGTTCGTGGATGACTCCAAACAAAACCACGTGTACATCCTCGACAAGGCTTTATACGGTCTTAAGCACGCTCTGCGTGCCTGGTATGATGCTCTGTCCAAATTCTTAATCAAAGAAGGTTTTTCAAAAGGTAAAATCGACACTACTTTGTTTATTAAGAATGAAAATGGTCACATTATTTTAGTCCAGGTCTATGTTGACGATATCATTTTCGGTTCCACTAACCCTCAGTACTGTAAGAATTTTTCAAAACTCATGGGAAATATTTTCAAATGAGCAGGTTAAGTGAAATGAATTTTTTCCTCGGTCTTCAAGTTAAGCAACTGTCGACCGGGATATTCATTAACCAGGCTAAGTACATCCGGGATATTCTTCAGAAATACCAGATGGAACAGTCCTTACCTATGAAAACTCCCATGACCCCCGGTATACGGTTACACGTCGATCCTAACGGATATTTTGTTACTTAAAAGGTACCGCTGATCTTGGCTTGTGGTACCCGAAAGAGACAAATTTTGAGCTTACGGCTTATTCGAACGCGGACCACGCGGGTAGGATGTTGGATCTGAAAAGCACATTGGGACACGTGCAGTTCCTGGGAGACATCCTAGTCAGCTGGACATCCAAGAAGCAGCAGTGCGTCTCCACATCTACTGCTGAGGCGAAGTACGTGGCCGCCGCGAGCTGCTGTTCACAAGTGATCTGTATACGCACCCAGCTCAAAGACTATGGATTCACCTACTCGAAAGTGCCCATCTACTGCGACTCGAAGAGCGCAATTGCCATCTCAAGCAATCCGATCCAGCACACTAAGACGAAGCACATAGACGTTCGGTACCATTTTATCAAAGATCATGTCGAAAGAGGTACAATCGAACTCTATTTCGTTAATACAGAACATCAGATAGCAGACCTTTTTACAAAACCATTGGACGAAAAACGCTTTAACTGTCTTGTGTCCAAGCTTGGTATGCTTAATCTGAACATTTAACCTGAATATGCTCCCGATACAAGTTCCATACACTTACAAGAAACTGTCTCTTAATCATCTGTTGCCTAATCTCCAAATGATCGAGTATACACTTCCTTGTATATGTATTCTACTTGTATCACGCACAGTTCACTTTAAATCTCTGTATTAATTAGGTAGATTTCGTTAGTTTACTTTCATTTCGTGTGTGATTTCGTTTCATTTTAATTACTGGCGTCTACTATTTTCGAAACATCTGTGGGTTTCACAAAGTTGTTCATGTGTTCAGGGAGAGCACGTACACCTAAGTCCAATCATGTAAGTCCGTTCTATGTTTGAGGGGGAGAGTCACACACCTTTTTCTTAAAAATAGTAATTTTTTTTTGTGTGGCTTAACCCAAAGTTTTCTTAAAATCACATCTCTTGCACAATCCGAGGGGGGGGATTTTGTTTGTTTGCAAAACTCGAGGGGGGTCATTTTTCTTCAAAAGTTTTTCTTTACAGGCTGAAAAGGTTACTTTGGAAAATGTTAGGGTCCATTTTTGGAATTTTTTTAAACATACCGGATAAGTATCCAGATAGATTATCCGGTAACCCATCCGGACACCTCGAGCCATTATATACCCGGTGACCTCATTTTTTCAAGTTTTTCCGGAAACCTTCTCTCATAAACCCTCTCGACCCCAAACCCTCGGCGCACGCATTTTCGCTAGGTTTTTCTCGATTTTGACTTCACAACTCAGGTATGTTGCTCGATTCTATGTCCTAAATGTGTTTTCGATCACTGTTGTACATCAATCGCATGCTAAAACCTCTGATTTCTCGATTGAATATGGATCTCGGTCACCAAACCCATCGATGGTTCACATTCCGTCGATTTTTGGTTGTTCTTCGCTATTTTGGTGGTCGATTAATGCTCCTATACTTGTTTTACACTTCATCGTATGCTTAGATTTGCTTTTACACAATTGATTTGGCCGATTCCACCTAACCGAGAATCATCCTGATAGTTTCAAACTATTCGGACACTATCATGTTACCCGGACACCACCATTATCCGGTAAGTTCACTCCACCCGGTAAGTCGGTATCCGGTCTCTTCAACCTATCCAGAAAGTTTTTTGTCTGGTATGCTTCCTTTGATCGGTAAGTTTCATTTGTCCGGTAAGTTGCAAGTGTCCAGTAAGTTTCATTCCGTCCGGTAAGTTTATGTATCCGGAAAACTAATGTACCCAGTAACTTCTGTTATCCGGTGACCATTGTATCCGGATACCCCATCTTACCGGATACTTTTTGTTTCCGGACACCTTGGCCATTCCAGTACCCTGTTCTTACTGCCATCCCTCAATCCGTTCCAGATTGAGACGATCATCGCCATGGTACGCACTATCATCTTGCAAATAGTTATATACTAATACCGTGTCTTTCAGGTACACATATGGCAGATCAACAACCATCAAGGCAACCCTCCTCACGAGGAGATCATTGACGAGGCGGCCGACAACACCCTAATATCACCCGAAGATTTCTCTAAAATCGAGGGTAACAACCATCACCTCGATGCCGTCGAGTTCCGACCACAACATCGTGTGGTCGTGGACATCCTACTCGGCCACCCACTCCGACACGCACTCACGGCGACTACCGACGTCCCGGTTCTCTACTTACAACAAGTTTGGAACACCATCCGGGTCGTCACTGGCAACAACAGTCAGACGATTACAGCAACAATCGATCATCATCCGTTCGTACTCATGCCAGACACTTTCAGACGACTTCTATCTCTACCGGAAGCTACGGTCGACGACTGAGCTGCATACGACCCATCCATCGACGACGACACCCTTTGTGCCGAAATTCAGGCACTAGGGTACAACCACGCACTGAACCGCCCATCCGACTTCAACCGCAAGTACCTGGCACCACTGTGGTACACCCTCTTCACTATCCTGAACAGGTGCCTATCCTCAAGGTGGAAAGGGTTACACCAGTGCACTGGCAACTTCCTACGCCTAGTTCATGCAGTCATCTACGACCGTCACGTAGATTTTTCCATCATCATCTGGCACGAACTGGTGAACACCATACGCGCCATCGGCGGAACCAAAGAGCGCAAGTTAATATCGTACCTCCGATTTCTGCAACTCGCCATCCGTCATCACATGGATGCCAACCCCGACATCCCACGTCGCGCCAATCACCCGGTATGTCCCCAATTTAGCCTTCATTATCTTGTAATTCGCAACCCATCCAGCGCACAAGCCATGGGTATACCCGAAGCCCTACTAGCATATGCGAATCCGCAAGCACCGAGTGTGATAACGTATAGGCAATCGTTAGGTTTAGGTGCTCCTGTGGTCTAGCCAGAGCCGGAGGGAGCTCCCCAAGGAGCTAGGCCCGAGAGATGTGAGGGTCCTAGGACAAGAGGATGTAGGGTCCGGGTAGCTGGGGCTCCCAGACGGGGCGTGTTGAAAGTTCATTATGTGAGGGGAACTGAAGCAGGCGGTGCTAAGGATTCGCATGCCGGTACTAGCCATACCCGACCTTCCCCAAGCCAACCTTCCCGACCATCTACAAGCCGACCACCTACTCCCCCACATAATCCCTCAACCACCCGTACCACCGATGACGTCGGACCGTCGACTACTCTACACGAGGTCCCGGTCGTCACTGCCCCAATACTTGACCAAGACCCCGGAACCGACACCACTGAACCCATATCACCGTTCACCCAAGCCGACATCTTGGATTCTGAAACCACCGACTCCGATACAGAACGAGCCATCCGTATATCTGTGACACCACCCCGTATCGAACGTTGCCCGCCTATGACCGAGGAAACTCCATCCAACTCACCCACACCCTCCGAAATCCCTAACCCCAAGCCTAATACGGGAGACATAAGGAGAGAGGAGGGAGACTTAGTTGAAAATCTGGAACAAGTGAGGCGGAGAGAATGGAGATCTAAAAAGCATAATGCGAGAGAGAGTCTACTAAGTAGAGCAGAGAATGAGCGTAACCGAGCCCATTTCGCCCAGGTTGCCACATCTACTGCCTCGTCTCATCCGTTGGGACGAGACATTGAAGAAGCCGTCGTGGACCTAGCGACGCAACTGCACACCCCCTAGCCACTCAAGTGACTCTCAACAGTTACTTGTTTCACATTCTCATAGGGACTTAGCACAAAGTCTATCGTTCTCTCACTCGGAGAGTTTCGATATTGAAAATAGAGAACAACCTCCCCCGTTCTCGACTTCTTTCAGTGCACCATTGAGTCTAGAGCCCTTTGACTTTATAACATCTTATTTGGCTAGGACACAGTTCATTACATCTGCTAACATCAGTGCTCTAAGTGACCCGATCGGAACGTCTGTAGTAAGTCTGCCTCTGAGCGGATTACAAGGATCGGACGGAAATCCTACCATAGCTAACATCACGCCAACTATGAACGTAGGTGGCACTTCTGTTATGTCAACAGTTGTGGCCTCAACAGGTAATCTAAGTGATCCCAGTGGTGAGTTACCCGACTTCATGTCAAGGAAGTACTTGGACGGCGCCTTAAAGGCTGTCCACGAAGCGATGACACAGGAGTTCAAAACGGAGCTAGACAAAGTAAAGAGCCTATTAAAGGGGAAGGAGAAACTAGTCGAACCTGAAACCGCACTAACACCACCAGCGGCACCTTCTCAACAATCCTACTCGGTGGATGACCTAAATACTATGCTTCTCGCCCCCAACTGCTCCAACATATCAACACTGACTCCTCAACCGAAGCAGATGTAATTTCCGTGCTGCGATCACAGGTATCTACTCCAACGTCATCCGTCAACACCAGATTGGACCAGCTTGACTCGACCCTAAAGGACGTTTAGAACGCCCTTACAACTTTGTCCGACAGGCTCGCCTCACTCAAAGAAACCTGCAAAAGTCAAGCTGGAAGACTCAAACGCTCGCACGATGACCAGGATGATCCTGATCACCGTGAGGGGAAGAACAAGCGTCATCGATTATCCAAGTCCGAAACAATCTTGATCGATACTACTCCAGTGGTTCAACCGGAACCATCAAATATGGCACCATCAGAAGATCAGCCACAATCCAGTTATGTGTAGTCGATATGGTTATCGACATGGACATCTCAGACGAAGAAGACCCAACGATTGAAAAGCCCGAGGGAGAATCCCAATAACTGATCGGATACTCAGCAACGGAACGGTCAGAATTTGACATGATAGATCTTGAATCTGAGATCGACCCGGAAACTGAAAATGCATGGTATGAAAAAGCCGCCACTGCAATAAACTCCGAGGTAAACCTGATCTTTCCGACCTAAGCTGAAGTCGATTTTGATTATGATCAGTTCCTTCTACAATCCATTAAGAGTATGCCCGCATATGCTGAACTTCTACCCGAGACTTCTACACCAGCACATCCGACATTTCCTCAGCCAGAAACAACTTTTGATCAACCTCCACAACCTGTCAGATGGGAGAAAATCATAATCCTGATCCCTTTCCTTGTAGACTCCCTGAAGAGGTTGTTCGTCCACAAACTACGAGTGCTTGATCCAACTTTCTGCCTCGGATTAGCAAAGTTCGATGACGTTTACAAGAAACAATACTTAGAGGTCATGAAAAGTAGTCTACCAGTCAGTCAAGTCCGAACCAAGCACAAGATTACCGAAGTTATAAACATCAGGTCCGGCCACATTCTGAAGATCTGGTACCCAGTCTTTACTGTCAAACGAGAAGACGGGAAAGAATGGATATTTTCTGAAGCCGACGTCAAGAACCTCAGACTGAACGACTTCCATGCCATCCACAAAGACCTCCGAACACGAACTATCCGACCACTCCACATCACAAAGGCACTTGAAGCGGTAAAGTGATTCCTAAAATACAAAATCACCATGTCTTATATTACTGATTTTCAGATGGGAGTCGAGCACAAGACGAAGAAAATAAATCTGTTGAAACCCGATCAGAAAGCCCCTGAACTGAAGATGTACCCCGCCTTCACAATGCTGATGCAACCAGAATTCAGAATCATCTATCTCAATGAGCTGAACGAAAAGAAGTTTCTCCGCTTCAGTCAAGTCGAAAGATTATGCGATGGAACTTTGTTACAGGTCAGAAATGCTTAAGAGAAATAATTACCAACGAAAAAGAAATCCGGAAATCGTTTATCGTTAGTCTTAACGAGGTAAACGCCCGAGAAGCCTTGGAAATTGTTGAAGACCGAATCGAGTTCCACAAAGCCATCCGAAGCTTCGAGATTCTTTTTGCACTCCGGAAGAGATATGTTCCGAACTGGCGCGAAATTGAACTCCGATTCAAAGTGGGAGATTGTTGGAAATAAATCAGATAGAATAGAAGTTCAAGGTTTAATTTGTAAATGTCTTTATGGGCTTAATGTCTGTAATAGGCCATGGGCCTTAGTTGTTTAGGCCTAGGTATTTAAAGTTCTATTAGCCTCATTTGTAGGTTAATCGTCCCATAACCATTGTAACCTTATTCTCTGAATTCTCTGAATGGTTATTGAAATATAGGGATGACGTATTGAAATCAATCGTGTTCTGTTAATGCTACATTTATGTTGTAATCAGGCTTATTATGTAATGCTTTTGTAATAAGTGTAGTTTGCCTTTGTCTCGTCAAGGGGTATATAAACCCTTGTGTTAAGCTTTTGTAACAAACAGTTCACATATTGAGAGTAATAGATGACGTACTTCTCTCTCTAGATTTCTCTCTCTACTCTTGTTTGATCTAGGAATAACAATTCGTATCAGAGCAGGAACAAGATTTAGAGAAGGAATTCTACTGATCAATCATACGAATTTGGTGATTTCTCAAGAGAATTTGATCGATTTTCTTGATTTTTTCAAGAAAATCTCGTTTTCTTAGATTTCTATCAAATTTTGGTGATTTTTGATCGAATTTGTTCAGAAATTCGTTCTTTGGATTCGGTTTTTTTAGTAGATCATCTTTGGTTCACGAATCAAGAACCAATTCAGAGTTTTAGATCATCAATTTGAAGGTTTTGTGGTTTTTTGGACTGTGTGCGATTTTTCTTCTGCTCGATCTGTTCAGACGTGTTTTCAGAGGTTTTCAGACGAAATTTCTTGAAGATCTTGTATGCTAGGATTTCGTTTTCGAACACTTCTGTAACAATTAGATTCTGTGATTTTGTGATTCAGTGTGTTTTTGATCGAATCAGTGTGTATTGCGCCAGATCTGAGTATTGCGCCAGTTCATATCACTTTGCGCCAGCAATTGCGCCATCCTCGGTACTTGTCTCATTTGAATCTTCCAAGTGAGAATCTCGCCACACTTTGCGCCACCAACTGAAGCGATTTTTGACACTGTGCGCTACTGCCTATAGCGCATTTGGTACTTTACGCTACCTACAGAGAAGTTTCAGAGTTTCGTTTTTTTCTAAGTGAACTTTGCGCCACCCTCTTTGGCGCATTTTGAGCTTTGCGCCACTGCCTCTGGAGAGTTTCTGTCTTAGAACTTTTTCGGGATTTTTCAGTTTCTACAATCTGTTTTGACCATGGCTTTTCAAGAAAATCAGTATAAGAACGATATTATGATGTCATTGGGATCTAACACGAGGCCTCCGGTTCTTATTAACGAAAACGAATTCTCTCAATGGCAAGACCATTTTATTAACTTTGTTGAGACGCAAAACAATGGAGAAAACATCATGCGTTCTCTTTTGGAAGGTCCGTTTGTCAAACCATATGTGAATGTTCCGGCAACCGCAACCACTCCGGCTACAAGAACTCTTAAGAAACCCGAAGATTATACGCCAGAAGAAAATTTGCGATCTCAAGGAGATAGGGAGGCAAAGTCATTCCTCATTCTAGCTCTCCCAAATCACATCTACAATAGAATCGATTGTTATAAGAATAATATAACAATGATGTGGTCTCAACTTGAGAAGATTATGCAAGGATCCGTGGTTGCTACACAACTTAGACAAACACGGTTCATGAATAATTTTGAAGGTTTTAAAGCCAAAGAGAATGAGTCTTTGAAGAGCGTCTTTGATAGATTTTGGGCGGTAATGAATGATCTTTATAAGATCAAAGTTACCAAGACTGAGTTAGAGGCGAACTTGAAGTTCTTAAATGCTCTTCAACCGGAGTGGAACAAATCTTGTCATAGGCTTCGAAATGATGTGAGGGTTTCAACAATGCAGATTCAAGAGTTATACGAGATTCTGATGACTGATGAAGAGATGGTCAAGGGAAAGAAGGCTAAGATGGATAAGAAAAACAAAGGAAAGACGATTGACCCGATTGCTTTACTAGCGAGTCAGTTATCTGAGAAGAGCTTGATGGAAAGTGCATATGATGGAAATGTCGAAGATGATGGTGAAGAGCTAGAGAAAGCCATGATACTTCTCACTCAACATTTTCAGAAGAAGTATCAAAATAGATCGGGATCAAACAATCTGAGATATACTTCGGGTTCAAGGAAATTTAATCAAGAGAGTGGTAGTGCAAAACCTTATGTTCCAAAATTCGATACTACCAATCAATCTGAGAAAAGGAAGGAAGATGAGAAAAAGGTAGTTACTTGCTTTAAATGTGGCAAAACGGGGCATATGGCTAGAGAATGTAAAATCAAAGTGGCTCGTGACTCATCTTATTACAAGAAGAAGTTGGAATTGGCCGAGAAGAAGGAGAATGGAGCAACCTTGCTTGTTGAAGAAGAATACTTTTTGGATTATTCTGATGATGAAACCCAGAATGAGGAAACGGCCGATTTGTGCTTTATTGGAGATGATGCAAGTGATGATGAGGTGGATGATCAAGAGAGCTCAAGCGATGAATATGAGGTACCTTCTAAGTTTGATTATGACTTTCTTTTATCTCAAATGAACATGGTCGTAAATGCTATTCGTACGCTTCGTTCAAAACTTATTTCTGAAAAAGAAATTAATAATGATCAATCAAAATCAATTAAAAAGCTTAATGTAAATCTTGAAGATGAAAAGATGATTTTGGTTGACACAAAAGATAAAATGCAAAAGAAAATAGAAGAATTATAAGAGACAAACAAATCGTGTATTGAATCTTCGAAGACTATGACCGAAATGAAAGATACCTTTTCTGATAAAATTTCAGAATTAGAAGAGAAATTATATGTAAGAGGTCAATCGGAAAAAACAGTTTATTTAAATAAACCAAGGAGTTATACGTCTATAAAGGAGAAATGGGGACTCGGATTTGAAAATCCACATTTTTTAGATGAGGCTAAAACGAAAGTTCCTACTTTATATGAATTTGATTTTCTACATCTTGGTAGATATGCTCCTCAATTTAAGATTAATTGGACAAATGATGAGGAAGTTTCAAAAATAGAAGAAGAGAAAAGGAAACTTACTACTAAAATGCAACTTCCATTTGTTTATACTCGTGAAAATGCGAAATACATTTCTATGTCTAAAAATTCTAACAAAGATTCTTTATCAAACGATTATTTTGATATATATGCTAATAATACTAATAAGGAGAATAAATCCAAAGTATTGTATGATACTAAAAGATATATTCCTCCTTTAGTATTAGAAGCTAAAATCGTTAGTCTTGAAAATAAAATCGTTGATCTTGAATCCAAGTTAGAAATTTTAAATAAAAGAAATTTACAAGCAGATTCTAAAGATGATAAAATGGATGTTGATCAAAACCAAAACTTTTCTTCTTCTAATATTGAAACTGATTCTGAGACCAATAAATCTGAAAATGAGAAAGAAAATAACTCCGAGGAAAAAGAGAAGGAAACTGTTTCAAAGATTGATTTTTTAAATAAAATTGTCTCTTCTGAATCTGTAATTAAATCGGAGAAAATAGATGATACTTTTACGATAAATACAAATTTTTATAATTCTAATCGTCGTAAAAGAAGAAGGTCAAAGAGGTCAAAGAATCAAACCCCTATTTCTGAAAATGTCTCTGATTCTTCTTATTCTAATTTTTCAGATAGGGTTGTGAACAAGCGGCGAAATCAAATCTGGAAAATCAAAAGCATACCTCCAGAATTTTCAACAACTGACTCGAGTGACATAGATGACAATGTTTGTAATAAGAACTCATTTGCTTGTAATAATAAGAATTGTAATAATTCTTTGCGTTATTCAATAAAGCAAATGATTCAAATTGCAAATGATGGTTTTTGTTGCTCATCAAGTTGTAATTCTGGTGGTAATTTTTATAATTCCGATTCTGATTTTGTTCACGATTCGTTTTATAATTCACATGCATATTATAATAATAAAGACTTTAAAAAGAAAAGGACTAACAAGAAAGGACCCAAATCTATATGGGTACCTAAATCTGTTTGATGTGCTTACTTGCAGCCAAGTCGTTTGTGGTATCTTGATTCTGGATGCACCAAACATATGACTGGCAATAAGTCTTTATTATCTAACTTTAAAGAAAAGTCATGTGGACGTGTCAAGTTTGGTAATTGCGCAACATCACCCATTATTGGTTATGGAGATCTCGTTCAAGGAAATATCATAGTGAAAAGAGTGAGTTATGTTGAAGGTCTAAGCCACAATTTATTCAGCATTGGACAGTTTTGCGACAAAGAATTAGAAGTCAACTTCAAGTCCAAAAGAGTTGCTGTGAAGAATGACAACGGAAAAGAGTTATTAGTTGGAAAAAGGAAATCCAATTTATACACCATCGATTTCTCAACTATTAACATCCCCTCAGATATCTGTCTTTTGTGAAAAGCAACAACACAACAAAGCTGGCTATGGCATAGAAGACTGGCTCATCTCAACTTTCGATACATGGATAAGTTAGCCAAAAGTGAATTGGTTCGAGGTCTTCCATCACTGAGATTTCAAAAAGATCATCTCTGTCAAGATTGTGAAAAGGGCAAAATGAAGAAAGTTCCTCACAAGCCGAAACCTGATTTTTGCACGAAGGATATTCTTGATATTTTACATGTTGATTTGAGTGGGCCAATGAAGACTAAAAGTATTGGGAAGAAAAGGTACGTGTTGGTGGTGGTTGATGATTACTCACGATATACTTGGGTGAAGTTTCTGAAGTCAAAAGATGAAACTCCAGCAATCCTTATCAATCTCATCAAGACCATTCAGAATAATAAGCAAAAGCCAGTGAAAGTCGTTAGATCCGACAATGGTATTGAATTCAAGAACAGTGTTCTACAAGCGTTCTATGAAGAAAATGGTATTACTCAACAGTTTTCTGCCGCAAGAACCCCTCAACAGAATGGTATTGTGGAGAGATGAAACAGAACCTTGGTTGAAGCTGCTCGTACTATGCTTGCTTATTCCGGTCTTCCTTTATCTCATTGGGCTGAGGCAGTGTCTACAGCATGTCACACACAAAACAGGTCTATCCTTCATCGACGATTCAACAAAACTCCTTATGAGCTTAAGAATGGCATCAAACCAAATGTCAAATATTTCCGAGCTTTTGGATGCAAATGTTTTGTGTTGAATGATCGGGAAAATCTGAACAAGTTCAGTCCGAAAGCAGATGAAGGAATTTTTCTTGGTTATGCTCTTACTTCAGCCGCATACAGAGTGTATCTAACTTCAGCTAGAATGGTGGTGGAAAGCGTAAATGTCAAATTTGATGAATCTGAAGAGATGGTTCCGGCTAAACAGGACCAGAACCCGATTTAACAGGAATTTTAGCTTCTGGACAAATCGGTTCAGAACCTATTCCACAACCAACAACTCAGGATTCGAATTTGATTTCTAATACACTTTCTAATCTTGATTTGTTATTTGAGTATTTTTATAATGATATGCCTTCTACTAATACTGATGTTATTTCTAATGTGTCAAATCAGGAAACTGTGAATGCATCTACTTCTAATTCTGCTGCAACTAACTCTGTCAATGATGTAGTTCCAGTCATTCCTGAACACGAGGCAACTGAAGATCAAACAGTGGTTTCTGAAGAACCACAAGTGATATCTGAAATCGTGGAGCCGATGATAATCGATGAAATGAATTCATCTCAGATTCAAGAAGAAACTGAAGTTGTTCAACCTAATGAGGAAGTAAACCAAAATCCGATTGTTAATCAACCGTCAGTTCCAGAATCTGAATCTGAGAGTGTCGTTGAATTATCTCCTCCAACTCCAGAAGTGATACATGTTTCTTCAAGTGAAGCAGAAATACCTGAACCTCCTTCTCAAGTTTTGGAAAGTGTTCAAGAGACAGTTGATCCCCTCCCTCACACAGCAAAATGGACACAGACACATCCAATTCCTCAAATCATTGGTGATCCATCTTCATGTGTTTCTACAAGATCCAAGTCTGCGACTCCAAATGAATGCTTATTCGCTTGTTTTTTAAGCAATGTTGAACCATCGAAGGTATCTGAAGCATTGAATGATCCGGATTGGATTATTGCCATGCAGGAAGAGTTAAATCAGTTTGAAGCTTTGAAGGTGTGGAGACTTATTCCAAGGCCTAAGGAAAAAGCATAATTGGCACTAAGTGGATTTTCAAGAACAAAAAGGATAAAGATGGTATTGTTGTGAGAAATAAATCTCGTTTGGTAGCGAAGGGTTATCGACAACAAGAAGGTATAGATTATGATGAGACATACGCGCCGGTTGCAAGATTAGAAGCTATCAGAATGTTTCTTGCTTTTGCAGCTTATCGAGACTTTACCGTATATCATATGGATGTCAAGACAACTTTTCTGTACGGGGGACTTAAAGAAGAAGATTATGTATCTCAACCAGAGGGGTTTATTAATCAAGATAAACCTGATTTTGTGTATTGTCTTGATAAGGCCTTGTATGGTCTGAAACAAGCACCGCGCGCGTGGTACGACGAATTGTCAACCTTTTTGCTAGAATCTGGATTTATCAAGGGAGCTATTGACACAACTTTATTCATTTATCGTGAAAATCATGATATCTGCTTAGTACAAATTTATGTAGATGACATTATTTTTGGTGCTACTAACAAATCTTTGAGTACATGGTTTTCTGATCTCATGACTTCCAGGTTTAAAATGAGCATGATGGGGGAAATTAATTTCTTCCTTGGACTTCAAGTTAAGCAATTACCTGATGGAATCTTTATCAACCAGTCAAAGCATGTCTTTGATATTTTGAAGAAATTCAAAATGGATAAGAGAACTACAATTCGCACTCCGATGGCTCATGGTGCAAAGCTTGGTCTAGATCCAGATGGCAAAGAAGTTGATGTTCGAGAATACCGAGGGATGATTGGATCGTTAATGTACTTAACAGCTAGTAGGCCAGACATCATGTTCTCTACATGTTTGTGTGCCAGATTTCAAGCAAAACCCAAAGAATCTCATCGGATGGCAGTCAAGCGAATTTTCAGATATCTGAAAGGAACTCCATATTTAGGTTTGTGGTATCCAAAGAGTTCAGATTATAAACTAACTGCTTATTCTGATGCAGATTATGGTGGAAGTCAACTGGACCGGAAAAGTACATCGGGTCATGTACAATTTCTAGGAGATAGGCTGATTAGTTGGGCGTCAAAGAAACAGAACTGTGTGTCAATTTCAACGGGTGAAGCTGAATACGTGGCCGCCGCCAGTTGCTGTTCTCAGGTTCTTTGGATGAAGAAACAGTTACAAGATTATGGATTGCTGTACAAGACCATACCGATCTATTGTGATAGCAAATCAGCAATCGCCATCTCAGTGAATCCAGTCCAGCATACAGAGACTAAACACATCGACATGCGATATCATTTCATAAAACATCATGTGGAGAACGGTACAATCGAATTATATTTCATACCTACTGACTATCAACTTGTCGATATTTTCACCAAAGCATTGGATGAAAAGCGTTTCAATTTTCTTTTATAAAAACTCGGCATGTTGAACTTGAAAGTTTGAACCTTCACAAATTTAATTCAATGAAGTGAAAATATTTCTATTTTCATTCAATGAATAAAATGTGTGTCAAGGGTGATTTTACAAGTAGTTTTATGATATCTGAGTTTTATTTGCTTCAACTTTCACTTCTGAAATAAATCGAAAGGTCAGCAAAACATGAATGAAATTTTTTATATATGCGCAAAACTGTGTAAATCTAGACTTATATAGAATACGATGCTCACAAAGCCTATTTATCAGAATGAAGAATTGAAATGAAAATATGAGGGAAGCACAAAGTTTTATAACCAAGTGATTAAGATGCAATAAAAAAAATCATTAGGTTTGAAAGTTTGTGCCTGTGGCCTATCTGGTTTGGGAGATTAATTCCCAATGGGTACTCGATACCTAGCCCCTAAGATCAACTGGTCTGGGATTGGCTGACCCAAATCCTGCTATAGAACCAGATAGAAAGCCATGTTCTACTGGTACAGATGGGATTAGGATATATCGATGTAGCCTTTCTGGTTTGGTAGAGTAAGTTCCAAGGGGTGCTCGACACCTAGCCCCTAAGGCCAACTGGTCTGGGATTGGCTGATCCAAATCCTTCTATAGAACCAGATAGAAAGTTACGTTTACGGTGTATCTTAGTCTTAATAAACCTTTTTGATAAAAAGATGCCAATGTGCACAAAATAAAAGATGCCAATGAGCACATGTCTACTTTCTTGAAAAACATGTCTACTTTCACTGAGTTGAATTTTATTTGTTCGGTGTTCAAACATTCTATAGTTAGTAGTTATGTTATATAATTTAATGTATTTCAGTTTCCATAACTGATGTTTTACGTGAAATGTTTCATACTGTGATGTGTGGAGTTATACTGTGTGTGATTTTGAGGGGGAGCGATTTCAAAAGTTAAGCTAATTCTGAGGGGGAGAGAGTTCATGAGATATTATTTTGAAGGGAAGAAATATCATAGATTCTCTATTTGAGGGGGAGCACACTCTGCTGAATGGTACGTATCCGAAAATACAAAGATTGAGCAGGTATGGGTTTCTGAGATTTTCTTCAGGAAAGTTCTCCAAATGCGATTTTAATCTGAGGTTATCTAATGCATTTGTGTAGGGGGGGTGAAATGAATCTAAAATGAGAAAACATTTTTTTAATTTTGCAAAAATGAATCTAAGTCTGATTTGCGCTACCCTTAGTGGCGCAAATCAAGATTTGCGCGACCTTAGGTGGCGCAAATCACTTTAATTCAGTGTTTTTGCAATTTAATTAAAAGTTGTTTTCTCTAAGGGTTTATAAGGGTTTTGACTTTATTTGACTCTTATTTCATATTTCAATTGCGTTTTTCACTCTGACCTTTTCACGACTCATTTTCTCTGTCCTCAATTCAACAGTTGCAATTCAGTGTGTTCATCGATCCAGGTAAGTTTTTCGACCCTTTCTTCTTTGTTAGAACATTTCTGTGTGCTCGATTTCATACTCTATTGCATACATTTCAATCGATTTGTGAAGATTTATAGAACAGTGTTTGCGACTGTTCGTTTTGCTTTTACTATTCATCGATATTGGCTTTCAGATGAAATTAGGGTTTAAGTTTTGCATGTTTAAGATCGATTTTTAGTTAGAATGTGATTATATATTGAATCGATGCCTTTAAACATCTTTGTTATGCCTAATTTTTGGATTTGATTTGGTCTGTCGAATATCGCGTTTTTCAAAAATCTGATTCAAGTGAGAATTGTGCCACTGTCTTTAGCGCAATTCCCACTTTGCGCCACAGCTGGTAGCGATATTCTCACTTTGCGCTAGTGCTTATGGCGAGTTTCTACTGGATTTTGTCTAACTTTGAATTGCGCCACTTCATCTCGCGCATTTCATGCTTTGCGCCATTGTCGTTAGCGCATTTTAGACTTAGATTTTTTTATTAATATTTTTTTTTGTTTTTCTATTGTTGTTTCTTGCTTACTTGTTACACCTTGTTTGTATATTCCTTAGGAGAGATATGGCTTCAAATGACAATCAGGATCATCAAGTTCACGAGGATGAGAATCAACCATCTGATCATACTTCTCGAGATCGACCTCTTCCTTCTGTTCCTTCTTTGGGTGCTGATCTGTCTGCCAGAAGGAGTTCTCCGGAAGATGTTTTCCCACGCGGAATGTATGTCTTGCCTTACAAGACAAACAATCACTATGTCAATCTTGACAGAGTGAGAATCCATCCGATTATTCTTTCCATTCTTCGAGGTCATCCAATCAGTTATGCGTTAACGGCACGTCATGGAATTCCTGAAGTTTATCTGCAACAAGCCTGGCACTCGATCAGAAAGATAGATAATGCTTCACTACCTCGATTCTCGATTCAGATAGATCAGTTTGAGACTTTTCTGGATTATCGTCGTCTTCGTTTAATACTTCGTCTTCCAGAAGCTGATTCGAGACCGGGACGCACAGATTTTGATGATTATCCTCCGGAAGAAGAGATTTTAGCTAGCATTCGAGATTTAGGATATGTTGGCACTTTGACCATGGTTTGTCAATTCGAGAAGGCACGTCTTCCACCAGTCTGTATGCGTTGTGCTCAGTCATCAACAGATGTTTGACTTCCAAACATTCTGGTACAGATAACGCCAGTCTTCACTACTTACGTCTTTTTCATGCTATTATACATGATTTGCATGTGGATTATGCTCTTATCTTTTGGACCGAGTTGTGTGAACTTGTGTATTCTAAAGGCACGTTCAAGGAACGGAAGTTTATACCATTTATTCGGTTTATGGAGCTAATTGTCTGGAGCATGCTAAGGAGTAATAGAGACATTCCAAGAAGACATAACTGGGTTCAAGCTCCTGATTTTGAAATGAGTTATATCAACAGGCAGAAACGTTCATTTGATCATTTTTATGCCTATTCCACCGGAGCTTATTCAGACATATGCAGATCCAGAAGATGAAGACGTTATTGAATACTGTGAAGAACATGGAATAGAACTTCAAGTGCAAGATGTTCAAGCAGAATCTGAACAAGAAGAACAACAACTTCAAAGTGAAGAAGATGCTGACTCAAGTAGTTCTGAAAGTGATGATGATGATGACGAAGCGGATGATGAAGATGTTGATGATGATGATAATGGTGGAAATGGTGGAGATATGGATTTTGGTGAATCTGTTTTTCGAGAATCTACAGTTGAGGTCACACATGTTTCTGGAACAAATTTATCGGAAGGTAATACGGTTGACACGACAGATACCGTTCCGATAAATACAAATGTGGCAAATTTTGAGGTAGATGAACTTGATCTTCGAGCTACAAGAGCATCTGATAGAAATATCACAGGTCAAGAAGCAACTATGACAGTTCAAGGATCGTCGGGCATAATGACACTTGATGAGCTATTGAAGACGATGAATGACCGAATGGATGCCGAAAAGAATGAGCAGTTACTCAAAATGAAGGCAATGCTGAAGGGTAAAGGGAAAGTATCAGATATATAATTGAGATTCCAGTTGATATTCCGTTTAGACGACCGACGGGTGTTATTATTCAGGAGCCTTCAAGTCGACCAGTTTCTCAACCGCCAATTCAGCCTTCAGTTCAAGCTCCTCCTACATCGCAACAGGGTATTCAGGATATTCCGGTTTCAGAACTTTCTGATATGCTCTACGCGCGATTATTATCTATGTCTTCTCTGGAGCATCAAGATAAAGATCTTCTTTCTCTGCTTCGAAATTTTCAACCAACTCTGCCTCCACTTTCTACTCCTACCCCGGTGCCAGTTTCTGATCCTCGCGTATCTACATTGGTGAATGAGTTCCAATCTTTCAGAACTGAGGTTAAAGATGGTTTTACTGAAATTCAGAAGGGCTTAAAGTTGATGACAGATGCCCTTTCTACGCTTTCTGAAAGAGTGGCTTCACATGAAGAAACTTGCCAATCTGCTGCTGGTTCGTCTCTTAAGCGTAGACATGACCAAGATGATCTAGGTCATCAAGCTCATGAGGGGGAGAATTCTAAGAGACGAAGAGTTGAAGAAAGTGTGAATGAAGAGACAACTGAAAATGTTATTGAAGAAAGGGTGAATGAGGAAAGAGATGAAGAAGTTGATTCGGAAAATCTAGTTGATGAGTTATTAAATGAAGTTGATTTGATGGCTATGGCTTCAGATATTAACTATGTTGAGCTCGTGAACATAAATAATCTGTAACTAGTTGTATATGTTGATCCAGATTCTGCACCTTTATCGATTGGATGTCCGGAGACTTCAAACGTGCATGAGTCTGAAGACTTCGATGATATGCGTAATTTCTTCTCTAACTATGTTGAGATTGATTTTGATGATGATGTTCAAAGGAAATTTGATAAGTTTTGGAAGATTAAAGAACAAGATCAAGATGATATCATAGTTATATCTGATACAGAAGTTGATGTTGATGTTGAAGTTGATGAGAAAGATAATGATGTTGTCAACATGCTTTATGGAGATTTATCAGACAATGAAGATTTTGGTCACCAATCTCCTTTAGCACATTCTCCAGTTCAAGATTCAGAAGTTCCAGTTCAACCAAGTTCCCCGATTGTTCCTGTTGTTCCAGCTCCGACCACCACTACTTCAGAAAGAACATTTATTCAGGGTGAGTCGTCTAGAGCTAACTCAGAAATTCCTGATCAACCTCTAAATGTTCCACCTAGCATTCTTCAACCAGGTCCCGCATTGAATAGACAGCAACGAATGCAAAGACTTGAAGAAAGATACCAAGTAACCAGAATGAGGTATGCTTTTCTTGAAGACACTAAACGGAATTTTTATGTCAAGAAAAGAAGAAGAATGAATATTCATGCAATTCTGGGTATTGAAAAGGAGCCTGATTGGTATCAGTACGAATATCTGATGTTCATCAAGTGTATTCATCAAGGAAGACTTCTGGTGTTCTCAAAGCATGGAATCGTAAGGGTACTTAAGGTGGAGATAGCTAACTTTGTCAGAATTTGGTATCCAATATTTTATGTTGAACGTCAAGATTGTCAGAGATATCGGTTTTGTGAAGCAGACTTTAATGATCTATCTATTGATGACTTTGAGGTTATCTATCATCAGTTTCGAGACATGACTATTCGTACTAATGATATCCTCAGGGCTCTGGAAGCAGTCAAGCGATTCTTACGTCGTCAAGTCAGATTCTATAGATGCTTTGACTTCCAGCTTGCTGTTGAAAGCTTCCAACCAGTAGTCAATGTGAGAAGACCTGATAGAGATTTGCCGAATATTGACAGCTATCCTCTATTTTCTATTGTAGAAGACCCTTATGGGATTGTGTATAGAGATCAATCAGGTGTCAGACGTTTTCTCAGATTTGAAGAAATTGGTAAGTATTCCGATGGAACTTTGAAGATCGTCCGATTACAGTTAGATCACAGACTGAAAGAAGTTATAAAGAAGTTCTGGGGACAAGAAGAAATTCTTACCAGGTTGATAATGCTGAGATCAGACTTTTGAGGAGAACAATAGAAACAATCGACACAAGGCTGAACTTCCGGAAAACTCTAAGACGCTTGGAAATTTTGATTGGCAAGAATCGCCAACACAGAAGATTCGAGCGCCCTTGATTACAAAGGGGGGGATTGTTAATGCTACATTTATGTTGTAATCAAGGCTTATTATGTAATGCTTTTGTAATAAGTGTAGTTTGACTTTGTCTAGTCAAGGGGTATATAAACCCTTGTGTTAAGCTTTTGTAACAAACAGTTCACATATTGAGAGTAATAGATGACGTACTTCTCTCTCTAGATTTCTCACTCTACTCTTGTTTGATCTAGGAATAACATGTTCATTGCATATTGTTTACTGATTTCATATTGTTTGTACTAATCTGGGATCCACAAAGGGGATGAGTGAAGAGGGGTACAAAGTTATGCTTTTTGGAAACGTGATGGAGAACTTAGTGTTATCAATGATATTTTGGAGATATTGTAGACAACCTTATAATCTGATTTTGTTGATTTTAGATTAGATTAGTTGGTTGTCCACAATAGTTTATTTGTAATTATGAAACTTGTCACTAAATCTCTAGTTGTAAATGAAAGTTTAGAAGATGTTGTGGTAAACTCTGATAAATTGTAAGGTTTAAATTTATTGTGAATTTAGGGTGTTTCATTTTCCAACGCACACAAAACCGTGCCGAAAACTCCAAAATGAAACATTACTCAATAATGAATTTAGATCCAAAACACGCTTGAGCATGAATAAATATTAAGTTTTCAAATAAGGTGGACGTGAATAAAACTCTATCATTTGAAATGCCCCAACAAGGAGAAGGAACAATACGGCACCCATAAGAACATGGAAACAATCCAAATACATATAATACGTTCCTAAAGCATGTGACCGACTCGACTACCCACGGAAAGCGTAATTATAAATAAAGTCCAAATACCAAAGCATGGGAGTAGTCATTCAAGCAAACCTTAATATACGTGGAGGGGTTCCAATATTAAAGTCAATACTTGTAATTACTCGCACAAGGCTTACGGTAATTAAAACATGCATATCACAAGACTCACTATAATATTGACAACAACGGGGGAGACCCATATCCATTGAGGGTGGATGAAACACGTAAGTATACCACCCGTACAACGTTAATCGTACGACACCTCGCGACTAGACGTACAAGGGTTCCTACGACTTCTCAACTTTCACCTCAAGAGACGGTTGACCTTAATGTCTATTCTCACGAATTCCACCATAAGGCCCGACACGCTTAGGACTACCTCCAAGGCATCCCCTTCAAAGCGGCGAAGGTCCTAGTGCCTACCTCCAAGGTAGCACCTCCGAACTCAACCCTCCTAGTGCCTACTTGAAAAGTTTAAGGTCATAAACATGGGTCCCAGAGTCCAACCCTGCAATACTCATGCAACCTCATAAACAAGACCGACTCATATGTTATGCATACAATGCAAATATAGTCAAACAATTACATGACCCACAAAAGAATGTCCAACGTCTTTAACACATGTAATTAAATAATAGATATGACTCAAATGCATATAATCTCAAAACTCGACATAGAGTAATTCACCTTGGACCAAAGTACCTAAGACTCACTTAAGGTCAAATACGAGCGAAAGGCTCAACAATACGAGTGACCAACAATAAAGGTCATTAATACAATAAAATGCATTTAAGTGTCATATATGCAAACAGATACCTCCAAGATATGATAAAATCCAAAATCCCATCATTTATTTGATTAAATCATTTTCCACACAATTCACAACCATATGTATATATCCCAATGACCCATAACAACAATCATGCATGTTACCAACAACACTAAGGTGCATTCTTTACCATAGACCCCCATTTGTACCCAAAAACCCTTTTAACACTTTTTCTTGAGATACATTCATTCATTTACTCAAAAATCCCAATGTGGGTGTTTTATAATGTTTTCAAGATTAAATACTTCAAATCGTCAAAACCTTATTTCATGACTCAACCATAGATAATTTTCATGTAAATTAAACACACAAACACTAGAAAATGGGCATTTTGGCATGTACAACGTTTTCACAAAGCAACTTGAACTCACCTTGCTAGATTTAGGATAAATCTAGATTTTCCCCAAATTTGAGCTCCTTTGATAAACTTGAATCTTTGAGCCAAATCTTCCAAAAACCTAGACCAATAAGTTTCCAACCATCAAAAATCATAAATAACCATACAAAATCGTTCTCCAAACATTTTCATCCATAACCTCAACTTATACCAAAACCCTAATTTTCCATAAATGAATAAAAGAGAAGATTACCTCAACCACCACTTGAATCCACCAACCAAACACTTCTAGGGTTACCAATATAAGCTTTATTCTTCAAAACAACAAAAGAATGGAAAGGTTTTAGAAGAGGGTTAGGTAAAACCTTATAAAATGTAGAAATCTCACCAAAATGAAAGTGAGATGGAGAATTCCAACCTTCATCCATAAATCCTTGCTAAGAGATGAGGGAGAGGCTTTGAATCACAAGATTTATGGTTTCAAGGGCTCCAAAAACGGTTAAGAGGGTTAAGGTTCGGTTTGGGGGACTTTTGAGGAAGAGGAATGGGATGAAAATGAGAAAAGGGCTGAAATCGCGACTTTTAAAACCTCTATAGCCCGTCGGCTAAAGTGACGGGCGAGAGTGACAAGTGTCACTTTCGCTGGGCACTCTCGCCATGGTCCCGTGTCTCTCGGTACAAAACCAGCAAGAGTGACATGCGATTGTGACACATGTCAATTTCGCTGGTCACTTTAGCCGAGGTTGTACCGAAAGTTGTTTTGGTCATAACTTCTTCGTTTTAGCTCCGTTTTCGCTCCGGAAAGGTCCGTTGGGTTCGTGTTGGAATTTTCCATCCAACGAGTCTATAAAATCTAGGATTAAATCCAAAATTCTATTTCTTCAATTTCTCTTGAAAGATCAATTTCTACACTGACTTGAAATTATACTTACCCAGAAATTACGGGTGTTACAGTTGGGAACGAGGATTTCATGGAGAACTTTTAGCCGAAGTTGCAACGAGTACATTATAACAAATGTAAGAAATTTACCAAAATGCCCCACAGTTAAACAAAACTAGGTAGCAATATTATAGTTGCATGGTGAATATAATTATTTTATGGGATTATATCTTAGGGATAAATCGATATATTACGAGTTATGACAAACAATACTAATTATACACCTCATTATTATAATCAATAGTCTCACTCAATTCTTTTATCATTTTGAGTCAATTACAAAGTTTGATGATGCAGAACTTCTTAGCTATTATTTAATTATATATATAAAAAACTAAGAATTATGAACAACCAACTAAGTGTAATATTGATTCTTATTATTTTGAAATATATATAATATCGGTCCATTTAACTTCAATACATTTTCAAGAATTTATCACTACCACGCAACGCGTGGTATCGAAACCTAGTAAAACCATATTACGTATCTAAAATAATAACTACCGAGACTAATGACAATTTGATTAACGTTTATATTAATTATGGGTTAGTGTCATTTACACATGAAATGGTGATGTTATGTGTATATTTTATGTTAGAATTAAATCAAGTCATGTATTAGAAATATAAAAAAATGAGTCTTAATATTTTATTTTTTATTTTTTTTATTTTTTTACTTTTTTACGGAGCCAAGGAGAGCATCCGATATATAAAAATCAATATTGATTAAAACTACAATAAATATTAATTTCTTAAAATAGCAAGCACAATGATTCATATTGATGAAATGATAAATTCAAAAATAAATGTAACTATCCGACTACTTTATAAAAGAACACCGATTTTAACAAATTTAACAAGAATCTCAACATTCCAATATAGCACTAGTAGGTGCGATTGACTCTTTTCAATTTGTGCAATTGAAATCAAAAGTTTAATTAGAAACATTATAATTAATTATAAAGTAAAAAAAATCATAGATTTATGTTATCTTTTCTATTTGTTTACAATATATATAGATATATGGAATTATGTCAAAAAAAAACATATATAATTGAGATTTGAGTTATTATAAATCAAAGAGTGAATTGCAATTTTGGTCCATGTGGTTATCTGATTTCTTTGAAAGAGAGACCTAAACTTCAGTATCTCAAGAAGTGGTCCTTCAGTTTTGGTATTTGCTCTGAAAGGAGGACCTGGTCACTAACTCCATCTAAAATCAGCATTAAAGTCAGGGGTAATTTCGTCCATTATGGTTTTGTCTCTCTTTTTACAATTTTCCTTGTTTTCTCTTATTTTTGTAAAGACCATATAAATTTAGGGTCCTGTTATGTAATTATGTTTATAAATATAAATATATATATATATATATATATATATATATATATATATATACGTGTGTGTACTGGATATCTTCCCCGTTGTCACCTCCAGCCATGACTACCGGACATCTCACTGGCATCCCACGTATCCCTCCCTTCTCCCTCTTCATCTCTAATCACACACACACACACACACACACACACACATATATATATATATATATATATATACACGTGTGTGTATGTGTAACACTGGGACCTTCGTCCCTTCCCCGTCGTCACCTCCGGCCACGACAACCGGCCTAACCTTACGCCATGAATGCAATATGTTGACCATAGGGACATGTTCTTGAGTGGTTCGATTCTGCACAGAATGTGCAGATGGCGTGTGGGTCATCTAGAGAGATGCTTATCAAGTTTTGAAAGAGAGCTGTTTATCGAGTTTTTCATGTTTCACGATGACTTTTTGGAAGCTAGAATTCGAGCTTTCAGGAGAGCTGTAATGAACTCGTATTAACGTTCCAGTATTAGCATCAACCACAAATGCAGTAGCTGTTTTGGATCCGGGATTAACTCCTCCGTCCTCTGATACATGTGGCATGATTCTGATGAATTCCTCCATACTTGCATTCATATTCTGTAGTTGGTTGCATAAACAAAAATGGAAAAGAAAATAAATGCATTACGATGGCGATGTGTTGTGATACAGTGGTGGTGGGTCACCATATCAATTCAGATCTGAAACGATGAAATGGTGTAGTTCTTAAAATTTTCATGGTGATACAGTGGGGAAGAAGGTGGTGGTCGTGGGTTACGATGGTTACGTACATGGGATGGTTGGCGATATTTCTGCCAAAACTCTATCTGCCCCCACTTGACCTGTGTTTTTTTGGCAGTCGATGGTTGCTACCCCACCCCTACGAGATCATCCCTGTGGAAATGTCCAAAGCCCCCCCCCCCCTATCATAATGTCTTTGTCAATGGTTCCTCCCAAAACTCCCCTGTGATAATGTTCAAGACACACACCATGTGGTTTCATTCCGGTGGTCGTGGGCTATGGTGGCAGTGGGTTACGATGGCCATGGGAATAATGGTCCCTATATATATGAGTTAAAGAGATTCTCTTCAAAAAAAGAAAAAAAAAGAGTTAAAGGGATGATAGAAAGTAAATGATGGGTATATATACTCCTATGTGTATATATATATAGTGTGTGCAGTGAGTATTTGTATATAAAAGAGAAATAGATGATAGAGAGAAAGAGCCAAAGTGGTGGGGACATGTCTTATTTCATTTCTGGTCTTGTAGAGAATTTTAACCAGATGAGCTTCCATGGTTTGGAGCTTTTTAGAGAATTTACATAACCGGTCCCTACAATGTTATGGGTTTTACAAACATAAGTAAAAGCAAGAAAAATTACAAAAGGAGGGACAAAACATGGATGGACGAAACTACCCCTGGCACTAACTGGACTTTTTAACGGGGTTAGTGACCAGGGACTGGATTTGGAGCAAAATTGAAAACTGAGGGACCACTTCTTGAGATATTGAAGTTTAGGTCCCTCTTTCAAAGAAATACTATAACCACAGGGACCAAAAATGCAATTCACTCTAAATCAAATAAAAAATGTGTATTACTTGTAGTGAATCACACTAAATGAAAAAACGTCATCAATTAATTATCATTGGTACAAGAACCAACTTAAATGATGAGCACCAAATAGATGTTAAACAAATTTCATTTTGTAGGGACTAAAAATGCATATGAAAAATAAGTTTGGGGACTACTATATATATATATATATATATATATATATATATATATATATATATATATATATATATATATATATATATATATATATATATACTTGAGATCATGTGAGACCAGACTATTTTCGTAAGACCGTGAGACCAAAAAAATAACACTAAACCATCACAGCAAAAGATTGTGAAGGTACTGTGATGGTAAACCTTCACAGTATTTTTACAGTGAAGGTTCGCTGTTTTTCTTACCTTCACAATGAATCACTGTGAAGATTTAGTGTTAATTTTATGGTCTCACGAAAACAGGTTGCCCTCACATGAACCCAATATATATATATATATATAGGGGTGGGTTCAAATAAAAACCAAATTTCAGTTGTAAACGTGAGGACAAACCACAGCCCTTGATTAAAAAATCGGAGATCAGATCAATGAATAAAAAACACGGTGGCAATTTTGTAAATAACTTAAAAACTATGTCCATGGCTTAGTGAATTTTTAGCGCGCAGGGGTAAAATTGGAATCAGCCCTCTTTTGTTGACTTTTTATTTTCTTTTTTAATTAAAAAACTTTTACCCCTTAAATTTTAAAATAAATTATCTCAAAAACTACTAACATTTTAATCAAACAAATTACATCAAAAAAACGAGAATTTCGTGCTCTTCGATATGACATCCATCATGATATAGTTTTTTTTTTTCGATTTAACCGTTTTTTACGTGAAATCGTGTATATATGTTATATTCAGACTGAATATAACACATATTCAGACTGAATGTGTGTTATATTCAGACTGAATATAACACATATTCAGACTGAATATAACACATATTCAGACTGAATATGTGTTATATTCAGTCTGAATATAACACATATCAATCAGTTAATAGTTTTTTTACCCAAAAAATAAACATGTAAGGGAACATTTCCTATTAAGGGTTGCATCTTGATTTGTATGGTAATTAGAAATAAATCAATTTGTTGGTTGCTACCTTATATGAATCCAATCCATTCCCTAAACCTAAATTCAATCATTCTTTACTAGTCCCAAATACTTATCATCAGTCTAAAAGTTCGGCATTGTTGGATACTCTTCCCTCCATGAAAAGAGCCCCATTTAGGGTCAAATAACAAGATGTGCGAGTTAACAATCTGAAGTGTTGGAGTATGAAATTTAAAAACAATAACAGAAAGCTAATTAACAAACCAAAGAAATGCCCAAATTCCAAAATCCACTAAATGTTTATAACCCACGAATTAATACAATCTAGTTTCGAATACTTACATGGATTCTGTTGAACTCAAGCCCCATTTCCGCCACATAAGAGAAAAACACCCACCTCGGAAACTTGCTCTAGGGTTAGATATTGCAAGTTCTAAAACAATAAAAGGTAGATTAAAATAGAGCAATTTCGTAAAATCCAAGACACGTTTTTCTATTTCCTAAAAGAACTGTTGAGAAGAATGTAAGTTTACCGCATGATTCTTCTCTAACGTGACGGTCGTGATCGATGATAAGGATTTTGCTGATTTTGGTTTGTTATCAGTCTGAATACGTGTTATATTCAGTCTGAATACGTGTTATATTCAGACTGAATACGTGTTATATTCAGACTGAATATGTGTTATATCCAGTCTGAATATGTGTTGTATACAGACTGAATAAAGGTAGATATTCAAAACGAATAAATGTTTAAATTTTGTACCTTTATTCAGTCTGAATAACTCTATATATTCAGACTGAATAAAGGTAAATATTCAAAACTGAATAAATGTACCTTTATTCACTCTGAATATAACACATATAAACGATCTCACGTAAAACGGTTAAAACGAAAAAAAAACTATATCATGATGGATGTCATATCGAAGAGCACGAAATTCTCGTTTTTTTTATGTAATTTGTTTGATTAAAATGTTAGTAATTTTTGAGATAATTTATTTTAAAATTTAAGGGGGTAAAAGTTTTTTAATTAAAAAAGAAAATAAAAAGTCAATAAAGGATGCGCTCATTCTAATTTGACGAAAATACCCCTAAAGCTGAATTTTAGGAATGGCTTAAATATGACTGCGATCAATGGACGAGATTTGTCCTCATGTTTACAATTGAATTTGAGTTTTCATTTGAACTTTTCTCTCTCTCTCTCTCTCTCTCTCTCTCTCTCTCTCTCTCTCTCTATATATATATATATATATATATATATATATATATATATATATATATATATATATGGGTGGTATTTTTTGCAAACCAGTGTATTTGTACAAACTCGTACAAACCATACCTAGCTTTATGATTTTGTAAATTTGGCTTCATGAATATGTATATATATATATTTTGGCTTCATGAATATATAATTTGGCTTCATGAATATATCATTTGACATTTTTAACTAATTTTTTTACAAAAATAAGAGTATTTTTTACAATTGTTTGTCTCTCACAAACAATTGTTCAACCACTTGAGAAAGACCAAGTCTTTCATTAGTAAACCCATCTCAAGTCTTCACTTCAATCATCAACCCTTCTTCAAGCTTTTCTTCAAGTCATCTTAAAATGCCATTGGAGATACTCTTAGTAAAAGAAAGTAATTGATTGAAGTGGTGTTTTGTTGAGGGTCAGGTCTACCACCATTATTGGTTGGCCAACAACCGCACCTACCAAATTCTGTCTATAAAACTTGTTCGCTTTTTGCTTTTGGAGTTGGATGCCTCCTTTCCAACTTCTTTGCGGGAAATTAATTAAAATACCCTAAGTCAAACCAACTGTTATCAAAGTACCCTAAAAAATTATTTTCTTACCGAAATGCCCTCTTTTTCCGCGATAAAATCCTGCGATCGCGGGCAGGGCCATCGCGGGCCGCGTTTGAGCCATCGCGGGGGCCAGGGACTGAAAGTGTAAATATTTTTTGCAAAAATTTTCACAATTGGTACCTGACCGCGATCGCGGGATCCTATCGCGGAAAAAGAGGGCATTTCGGTAAGAAAATAATTTTTTGGGGTACTTTGATAACAGTTGGTCAAACTTATGGTATTTTAATTAATTTCCCGTTCTTCGCTATCATACTTTGAAAAAAATAAAAAAAAGGTCAAAAATGTACTTTTGATAATACATTAATTTTTTAAATACACTGTCTATTATTATTAACACATCAACTCTATCATAATTATATTTATTTCTTAATTTCTTTAATCGGTCTATTATTTTACTATCACATTAATTATCAAAAATATGTCAATGGTAAATAACCAAATTCTTAATTCTATGGATATCCCAAAACAACTTAGATATCTTGATAATTTGAAACATAATTCAAAGATTAGTTGATTGAATATAAAACGTCAAACATCATCATTTCAAGATTTGACCAAAAACGAAACCTAGACATCAAGCAACGTATATATTTGGGTCGCTGGCAGGATTTCATTGTTAACAACATTGTTTTTCTACAAACAAAATAAACCAACGAATTAATATAAAAAAATTGATGGAGTACGTATTGTCTATATACGTTATTGTCAGTAAGAATAACTCAGTGATAGAGGATTCAATGGTTGTGTATTAAAACCTTTTAACAAGCTATTATGAATAAAAAGTAGTCGTGATTAATGTGTTTTCCAGTGTTTCACATGTAACAAATACCATTATCTATACTATATTATAAAGCATTTGACCTGAACTCTTAAAAACAACTTTTGAAACGACTGATACTGCTTCTAAAGCATTATGTCTTAAATTCACTTAATTACATGTCCTTGATGCATAATGTACAAGATTTTAAAACGTCATCCTTGCTCCCATGTATCCCCGCACCCAAAAAGGAGTATTCGGTCCCAAGATGCATCCACTCCAATCAAGAACACGATTCGGGTTTGTAATAACCTTAATTCCTTATTTTAGGAAGTCTTGGGAGTTTAAGGGTATAAGGGTTACTACACTCATTTTCATTTCATACGTATGTGGAAGATAGAGAGAGTGGCTGGAGAGATTTAACCTTCTTCATATTCTGGTGAAGGAAGTAATTTTCAGCATGTAAATCATCGTCATCTTTAAGTTAATCTTCACCCATTTATCCTCTAAGTTTCCATGGTTAGGTTTTTAGCCTTTGTTTGGGCTAATCCCTTTGGATGTTTTGTGTTAAATATCATTGTAATAGTGTTTAAATCATTTGTTGATAATGATTTGTTTGAGGAAAAAACACCATTGTTGGTGAGTTCATCAAGGGTTTCTATTTTCAAGTTTTGGTCGATAAAATCCTTATCAATGATGATTCCACTAGATTAAGGGGGTGTTTGGGAAAGCCGCGTTTCTGCTTATTGCGGTTCAACACCGCAAGGAAGTGTTTGGATTTGAGGGGAAAAATGGCGTTTGCGTTTCTACACTGGAGAAACGGAGAAATTTGAGAAGTTAATCGATTGATGCTTTTTCCCACCGGAGATGGAGAAACGCGAGATGGAGAAACAGAGATGGAGAAACGCAATCCCAAACACCCCCTAAATGAGTTTTGATGTTTGGATATTAGTTAAGATTATTTAGGACATTGATTCCATCGTTTTGGGAGCATAAAATGGATTTGGGAAATAGTGGACTTGAGTGTATTTGGGGTATTTTGCTGAAAAATTCGTGTAGGCAAAACAGTGGCGAATGCGACCCCTATGCAGGTTTGGTCGCATAGAAGTCACCAAACCCACTGTTTGGCCAATTTTTGTTTCCTGCTCTGTTTCTCGTTTGAGGCTACGATGGAGGCATCGATTAGGGATTGTCTTAGGGATTTTATTAGATGGTTTTGGGAGTATTTAGATGGTTTAACACTGTTCCTATGTCATGAAATTTAGGTGTTCGGTTTGGGTATTCTTATCTTCAAGTGTGAGAATTAAGCTTGGACGACAAGTGAGTTTTCCTAATCTATTTTTATTTATAAACGAGCTTGATTATGTATGATGGTTTATTAAAATGATTGTTTGGCAATTGTACATATCATGATTGGGTTTGAGCAATATTTAAAATGTGCATTCAAAAGGGTGGGTGCGTGATGTCTTATTATTGGGAGGCGTGACCCAGTAGAATGCATGAATTTGCTTCATGACATTCATCTAAGGAAAGGTGTGGGCCTGAACACGTTTTCACAAGTGTGTGTGTCCAAAAGAGCGTACCATCTACGTAAGTTAGGAGTGTTTATAATAGTTTATTGTGTGAATCATTTCACTTATTTTATATAACTTGTTTATGATGGTAATTTGGTGGCTTGAACTTATTTACAGGGAACTCACTAGACCACCGGTCGAACCCTCTATGTTATAAAACTGAAAACCATTTTCAGGTAAGATACTAGTGAGGGCTAAAACAAACGGAAGGGAAAGTTGTGAGCTTAGAGCGTAGAAGATAGAGAAGAGATTTGTAGTTCTTTGTTAAAACCTTTCCGGACATAGTTTATAACTTTATAATTTCTTAGCCATAGAGGTGTTTACTCACAGTAGTAAACTATTGGGATGTATTTGAATATTTGATTGTGGATTTTGGGGTTGAATTAAGTGTTGGGTTGTTACAAATGGTATCAGAGCCGTAGTTTAAGGGATTTAGGCGACCGGATAGTCGATTCACTTCTTCATTTTGTAGAATCCTTCAAAGGGAGTTGGGTTCACAACTAAAGTTAAGCACGACTTATCATCCATAAGGATGGCTAGAGTGAAAGAACTATCAAGACCTTGGAAGACATGCTTAGATCTTTCACGATCGACTTTAGAGGATCTTGGGAAACGCACATACTGTTGATTAATTTTTTTTATAATAATAGCTTCCATGCTAGCATTCAAGCTGCGCATTTTGAAGCGTTGTGTGGGCATAAGTGTATAACTTCCTTGTGTTGGAATGAGGTAGGGGAGAGGCAATTGGCGGGCCCGGAGATTGTATTACTAAACACCAAGAAGGTTTAGTCGGCTATTACCAAAGGTGCATCCAAGAATTCCCAGAAATTGTGTTTCCATTAACGGCGTTGACCAAGAAGACGTCAAACTGTGTGTGGTTTGAGGCTCAGGACCAATTTTTAAGAATTCTACAAAATAAGTTATTTGAGGAACCAATCTTATCTTTGCCCGAATGATCAAAAGATGTTGTGTATATAGCCATGCATCCAAGTTGGGATAGGGGTGTGTGTTGATCCAAAGAGGGAAAGTAACTGGCAATGGTGGTGTTCGTCTTGAAATTGTGGCGACAATATCTTTATGGCACAAAGTGTACTATATTTACTAACCATAACAACTTGAAGTATGTTCTAATTTAAATGAGTTTGATATTGGCCAAAGGAGGTGGTTGGTGATAACACCATTTTAGGCGTTATTTTAGCACCGCCTTCCGGGTAAAAATTATTGGTTTCCAAACGAACAAAGCGTCTTTTTACAGTTCATTTGTGAGTTTTTCAGGAATTGATTGTTCGAGAACAGACTAAGGATTTGGTTCAAAAGAGGCTAATTATAGACGAGAATGGAGTGCTCGATAAAATTAATGTCCAAAAGATTAACTTTCCAAGTCAAAACATGGGTAAAGGTACTAAAAAATGAATTTTGGAAGTAAAAATAGTCGCCACCACACGTTATTAAGTTAGTTATGTAACAACCCAAAAACCATACAAAAATGCATAATAAGCATCACAAAATGGGTCCCAATACATCTCATTATACTCAGAGTTTACAGAAGAAAAATAGCAGCGGAAACACACTTCCACATGCAAGATGTCTAAAACTAAGCAAAACTATTATAGTGCTCTAGACGAGCTATCTTCGTCTCTAAGCCTACAGAACTTCTCCTTCCCTTTGGAAGTAGCATCACAAATCCTCTTGCCTGAAAATGGTTTTAGTTTTGAAAAGCGAGGATTAGACCATGAGGTCTAGTGAATTCCCTCTCGAAAACAGTTTAACGCAGTCTCATCTTTAAAACACATAACTGTTATAATATAAAATAAAATAACAGTTAAACACAATTAACCTCCACGCAAGGGTATTTGCACAGTGGTCTCCACGCTCATCACCTCCACGTGATGTCCTCACTCGGGGCCAGCAGTAGATCCCAACGCCCCCCCCCCCCCCCCAGTAGATGCCTTTTTCCGTGTGCGCGAGAAACATATTCAAGGCACACGGTTCAACCACACATAAAGGATCCTCAACGATCCAAAGTACCACTAGCCCGACTGTGCAACCCAACTCCACATAATAGCATATAATCATAAAAACAAATATATCATGAATATACGGTAAAACATGCTCATAATTATGGAAACAGTCATAACTCATTTCATGGCATGTATCAAAGTTCATGTTACCATCATCGGATATTGAAAGCAAGTTTAATTTGATCTTTCATACAAAAAAGTACAAGGAAACTAACCTGATTGTTGAGATATGATATGCATGGCGTCCCACTTTAGACCGCACCGAGCACCTAAGATTTACCAACAATTCACCATTAGATTACTTATCCGGGCAACACTACAATTCAGACATACTTCTTATCCGGTAAAAGAGAATAATTCGGGCACAGAGCAAATATAAACGAGACACACTTTATCCAGATAGTCCAATAATCCAGACTTCCGCACTCTCGGAAACCCCATCCGGAATCCCTCTAATCCGGACAGACGCATATCCGGAAAAGTTCCTGGATTCCAGGTAACTATCCGGACTCATCCGTAAAATCAACCACATCCGGATACTACTTCATCCGGAAGGCCTACAAAATCGGATACCTCGTTCGGATAACTTATCGTATCCGGATAGCCACCACATCCGGAAAACTCAACGTTCCTATATTTGAAACCACGTCTGAAAACTAATCCCATCCGGATTCTCGCACTGCAAAACCCCAGACTCTCCAGTAATCGACTAGAAGTTGCGATTTTTGTCTTAAACTCGTTGACACATTATTTGGGTTAACATTTCAACCCTAAACAACCCATTAATCAACTTATTCATCCATTAATCCATCATTAGGTGCAAATCCATAGGTTTTTTCCTTTTTGAAACACAGACGATTAATCATAGGCTTTCTTCTTCTCAAATCAATAATACTAGACATAAAGGAGTCGTGAGGGGATGAATACTTACTTGAAATCGGTTTCTTCCAAGCACAACCTTCACAAATTCCTTGAAGATCTCCAATGTTCTTCAACTTCTCTTACAATGGTAGCCGCACAAAATGAACCAGTGAAATGAAATTAGGGATTTCACTCCCTTTTTATACCCTTTCTCAATTTGCATCTAAGTCCTCCATTTCTCTTGTCTTTTGCTTTAGCCATATCTTATACATAAATTTACAACTAGGACACGGTTGTTACAACACTCCCCCCTTAAGAGAATTTCGTCCTCGGAATTCCTTTGTGAAATTTCCACTAAACCTTCACGATGCCAATCTCTTTATTCCTCGGCTTCTTAACTTTACGATCCATGATCGCTTTGGGTTTTTCCACGAAGTTTAATTTCTTGACACCTCGCACTTCATGCGCAGGTATTACCATACCAGCTTCCAACTAACGCTCTAGAATAGAGGCGTGAAGAACAATATGAATATTTTTATTTCCATCAAGCACACCCACTTCATATGCCAACTCTCTAGCCCCTTTCACTAACTAAAACTGACCCACTAACATGTGGCCTCAACCCTCTATCCTCTCGAAATGCACCACTTCAACTTACGGGGTGCCTTCAACGTCAAGCTGACCCTCGACTTTTAAATTTTAAAGCTTCACGCTTTCCGGTTTACTCAAATGTGGTTCCATTTACTCCTCCAACCATTTCTGACCAAGATCATAAATGTGCGACATTACTCGAATTCCCCCCTCGATTAACCACAACTTGCTCACGTTGGGAAAATGGGTATGACATACTCGTAACCTCTCCAACCAACTATACCAGACTTTGTCCGCTTTTCCACATCCCTGGACTCACGGTTTTAAAATGCGTCTAAACATGACTTTCACATACATTTTCACTTCCTTAAAAGAAGGAATTTTACCGAATCCAACTTCACCACCACAAGAATCCTTTACAAAGTATATAACCACCCATTTCACCAATCTTTGCACAAAGTCAACCTTGAATATTCTAATAAACTCACAGTTATGACCTCTCCCACACGACATACGTCTAATACAAAAGTACCTTCTTTCCCCACATCATTTTGACTACAACTCAACAATGTGAACTAAAACATGCATTCCCACCATGTCCTCACTCTCACGCTTATACATAGCTATCAGCAGAAAGCCTCCACAATCTATCATCAGAGTATCCACGCATCCAAAGTTGAATCAGACTTGAAGACGTACCTTTAAATTATCTTTGCATCCAACAAGCATTCAACCACATATGACATACGTTCGAGTTTCTATCGCTCCACCAGAAGGAGTAACCAATATCCCACACTATTCTCAATAACACATTGTTGGACTCCATGTTCACTTCAATATTCATAACGCTGATGCTCACTCAAACCTGATAGTCTTACCCTGTGAGCGTCCCGTACCACCCCTTACACCATGCCTTAGATCACACACTTTCAAGGAAAGACTTATTAATCCATGCAAGTCTTCCCACTCTAGAACCATGACATACACAATAATCCACTTTCTCATCCTCATCCCCCCTCCCCCCGCGCAAGGAGTCCATATACCTACCAATAACACCGCTTTAAACGATGCTCCACCTATTTGGTGTCACTTACCAACCATCTTACTTTCAGTTCTTCCAATTGTTCGAACATACCGTCTTCACCTCTTTACGCTAGCATGGGACATTGCCAGCCTACCAACATTCACTCCATTTTTCGACCATTTCAACGTGTCACAGCTGACAGTGTTTTGAACACACCGATAGACGTGTGCTAATTAAACCTCAACGCAAGTATACATCGAGATCTAATGTCGTCTTTCAAGTAATAAAATGGTAAGAACCAAGTATCGTCCCACAGAGATTGGAGTAAAAGTGCAATAAATGTTTAGTAAAAGAAATGATTTCCAAGGATCAATTCGAAGATAATATATTTTTCTGTTGGTGTTTGGAATTATCACAGATTATATAACAATTAGTAAAGGATAGCAAGGGTGTAAGATGCCGGGGTGAAGTCTAAGCATAAATTCCAGCAGACCAATGTTGTAGCATTGCCACAACATTTGTCTCTTAACACTTAAGTTCACCATCTACTTTTCAGGATGCCCTCTCGGGTTTTCTGCTATTCACTACTGATCTAGCTTCCACTCAACCCATCTCTGGTGTTATGTGTCAGAACTATCAATAGCAAAAGGAGTCCTTCCAAGTATATGGATAAACAAATCTCTTTGTTAAAATCACTCTCTCGAGCTGATTCCCATATCAGTTAAGTTGACGTGTTCTAAGTGGGTCATCTCTGATTCGCACTCTACACTATTACCATCAAAACAGATGATCAACTTATCGGGCAAAATCAACCTGAAAGAACAGAGGTGACAAATCTCTTTGTCAGTAGCTCTCTCAAGCTTACTTTCTTTGTCATTCGGATTGACGTGCATATCAATGGTTCATCTCTGACACCATGGCACTTTAACACTTTCAAAGTGATCAACCGTCCTGAAGTAACTTGATCTTTTATAAAACTTAACATGAAATGGTGAACATCATTATTGAGAAACGATGCCCACTTTTCATTATGTTTAAAACTTCACCCTTTAATCTCACACCCAAGCTATTTTAACTTAGCTACTCATACTTGAATGTAAATGACAAGAAATATAAATTACTGAAATGAAATACATAAATTAAAGACAGAAATATAAATGACTTAAATGTAAAGTACAAGAATTAAAAGACTATAAGTTATTGCAGCAATGCTGTAATAGGGGTCGGCCCTTCCATTGCATCAGGTAACCATACATGAAGGGGAAATTGTGCAGATTTAGCAATCGCACCGGCAAATAATAGAACAGCGCACAAAGTAACAAATACAAAATTGACCTTATTATTAGAAATAAAGTTATTGAATATTTGGAATAAATCACGAAATTCGAAACTCCCCGTTATCCAATAAAACCCTAAAATGCCTAATAATAAACCAAAATCGCCAACACGATTAGTTACAAACGCTTTTTGACAAGCCTTTGCTGCAAGAGGTCGTGTGAACCAAAATCCTATTAATAGATACGGACATATTCCAACTAATTCCCAAAAAATATAAATTTGTATCAAATTTGAACTAGTAACTAATCCCAACATGGAAGTACTGAAAAAACTCATATAAGCAAAAAATCTCAAATATCCGTGATCATGAGACATATAATTATCACTATAAATAAGAACCAGAATTCCAACAGTAGTTATTAATATTGACATAATAGAAGTAAGTGGATCGATCAAGTATCCGAATTCTAAAGAAAAATCATTATTGATAATCCAAGACCATACATATTGATAGACAGAACTGCTATTTATTTGATGAATAGACAGATTCATGGAAAAAATCATGACTATACTTAACAATAAAACGCTCTGAAAAGCCCACATACGACGAAGACTTTTTGTTGCCGTCGGAAAAAGAAGAAGTCCCAACCCTATTAACATAGGAACTGGAAGTGGAAGGAAAGGTATTATCCACGCATATTGATATGTCTGTTCCATAAAAAAAGTTTTTTATTCTTAATTAATTGTTTCCGATTCACCGGATCTTACCTCTTTCGAAAAGAGTCAATAAAAAATAAAGATATGCACTAACTTATTTAATAATTTGATATTAGTATTTATTCTGAGGCTTTTCAAAATCGTTCAAATATTCAAAAAAAGAAGTTACAATGGGTCAAATGATATGACCAAGTTACATATAAAAAACGAATACTATAATAGGAAAATGCAAATATAAATTATTATTACGATAATTTATATTCATAGAGCAAGGATAAAAAATTACGCAAAAAAGGGTACTTGATGCTAATATGAATTATAGGATTAACTAAGGTCATCGGTCTAATGAAATAATAAATCTTCATTTTAGTTTGTTTATTTCAACTCATTAACTAATTCATTATGGGATTGATTGTTTTCCATTTCAATCAAAAGGATTTATTAGTAAACGTTAGAATATTATAGATCTAAAATGATATTTTTTTATTTTATCGGGAAATGATAAAACATGACTGAGATATTTTTTTATCAAACCACGTATCCTTTAACAGATTTATTAATAGTCTCATTCGAATTTAACAATTGAATTTAGGTGTATTCTTTCCTCGAGTTTGACTAAAAAAAGCCTCAAGTTTTTTATTAGGCAAAAGTTTACAATCCTTTGAGGTATTTTATTACATGTAAATAAAGTATAGAATGATGAAAATCAAGGTCTTTTAGGTTCTTTATTTATTTATTTTATTAAGTTTTATTTATATGACACAGCGTATTCTAAAGATATAAATTTGAGAGATAAAGAACGAGAACTAAGAGTTCCAATCCAAAGATTTTTGGTTTTACTAATATTGTATTGTCTGGAATCAAAATTTTATTATTTCGAGTAATTTTTGATACAATTTGTAGAGATCTTTCACATATCTATATTTATTTTTTATGAAGAGAATATTATTTAGAGAAAAAATAGATAATGAATAAGAAATAATAATTTGTTTTGAACAATAGATGTCTTTCACATCCAACTATAACAATGAGTAACTTCTTCATTTTTAAATGGCAGTTCCAAAAAAACGTACTTCTATATCAAAAAAGCGTATTCGTAAAAATATTTGGAAAAGGAAAGGATATTGGGCGGCGTTAAAAGCTTTGTCATTAGGGAAATCTCTTTCTACCGGGAATTCAAAAAGTTTTTTTGTACGACAAACAAATAAGTCCTAAAATATTGGAATAATCGGAATGGATTTTACTCGAAAAATTGGATCAGTAATTTGTTAATATAAAATTCACAATTGGCAGTCCCTATTCTAATCAATATGAAATAGACCAGGTTTCAATCTTAATCTTCTAAGATGTGTAAAAGAATAATTCTTCTGTTTTCTCAATTCTAAAAAAAAAGAATACAGAAAAAAATACAAGATTTTTTATTTATTTTTCGTATATTTTCACTCACATTGTGGTGGTGGGGAGTCTTATTTTCCCCATCGACCTTTACAATAATGAAAAATTTTTATCTTTCTCGAGAAGGGCAGATAGAATATTTTTCGTTAAAATTAATGAATTGTTGAAACTAATTGATTCCATGTTAAAAAAAAATTATTTTTGATAACTTTCTGACTTCTTAATTTATCGGAATTACTATATGGATTTCCGATATATCTCCAATTTTCAGCCCACTCAATAAAAGAACTTAATTGTTGATATATTATGTACAAATAAGGTGTCAATTTGGAGTAATCCAAAATATGGCTATTTTGGATTCATTGAGAAAATTTATTTTTTGTTTCAAATTTATGAAATCAGATAAACGAGAAATAATTAAGTATCAATATGAAAACATTTTTTTTATTCTATGGAGAGAATTCTCTAGTTGCAAAAGTTGGATTTTAGACTAGGATAAACTACGTCAAAGCCCTAAGATAAATAAACCGGACACCCTAAGAAACTAATGAACCTTAAAATTTACTTTTGAACTCATTTTTTTTATCAATTTTAATCTTTACTAAAAAAACTTATTTGATTGAATTGACTTGTTCAATCTCGACGATTGAATATAAATAGGCTATTATGAGTTCGAGCAAGCCGCTATGGTGAAATCGGTAGACACGCTGCTCTTAGGAAGCAGTGCTAGAGCATCTCGGTTCGAGTCCGAGTGGCGGCATGCCATCTTATAAAAGAGATCCAATAGATCCTATAATATAATAAAAAAAATAGATCCAATAGATCCTATAATAAAAATAAATTAAATTCCCAATTTATATTTCTTAATTAATCTAGGGAATTCCCTCCTTTTTTTTCATTTTTATGATATTTTCAACTTTAGAGCATATATTAACTCATATTTCCTTTTCGATTGTTTCAATTGTAATTACAATTCATTTGATAACCTTATTGGGCAATGAAATCATAAAACCATATGATTCGTCAGAAAAGGGGATGATAGCTACTTTTTTATGTCTAACAGGATTATTAATCACTCGTTGGATTTATTCGGGACATTTCCCACTAAGTGATTTATATGAATCATTAATCTTTCTTTCATGGAGTTTCTCCCTTATTCATATAGTCCCTTATTTAAAAATAAGAAAAAATTATTTAACCACAATAACTGCCTCAAGTACTATTTTTACCCAAGGCTTTGCTACTTCGGGTCTTTTAACTGAAATACATAAACCCACAATATTAGTACCCGCTCTACAATCGGAGTGGTTAATAATGCACGTAAGTATGATGATATTGAGCTATGCGGCTCTTCTTTGTGGATCATTATTATCAGTAGCACTTCTAGTCATTACATTTAGAAATATTTTTTATAGTTATAAAAGTAATAATTTATTACAATTAAATCATTCATTTTCATTTGGTGAAATCCAATACAAGAATGAAAGAAACAATATTTTTAAAAAAACTTCTTTTTTTCTGCTAAGAATTATTACAAGGCCCAATTAATTCAACAATTAGATTATTACACCTATGCTGCAGCAACTCATAGATGATATGAAGAACATGAACAAGGTGAAGAAATAAAGTAAAAATGCATAAAATTAAAGATGAAACCTGCAAACCAGCTGTGAGAACTGATTCACAAAATTGTCTACTGAATATTAATACATACCTCTCCTATTTATACTAAGAGGATAGAAGGTAAACATGCCTAACTTATACTATTCAACAAGGTACATATACTATTACAACCAATGCCTTCTATGGACACTAACACAAGCTATCTAAGAGTTTACAAAATAGATCAAGCATTGAATTTCTTCTGATGTCAGGCTGATCATGCAAAAAAGTCAGTTTCCAAAAAGTCTTTTCCACCTCATCTCTTCATTCCATCATTCCAGTCTTCAATGCTGTAGCATTGGGCAGGGGCTGCACTATAATTAAATTCACATTTTACCTTCCTATTTAAGTAAAAGACAGGTAAATCACAAACTTAGCTCCATGAAACAAAAGGTAAAAATAAGTAAACAAAAATGACTCAAATGTTGGGATAAATAAAATAATCTAACCAAAAAGATAAGAAAAAGACACAATATGCATTAAATAAATAATGCATATCACACCCTCAAATTTAAAGTGTTGTTTGTCCCCGAACAACTAAAAGACCTAAAAAGAAAATGACTCAATTTTTGAAGTTTCTTGCAAGATCATGGCATTAGGTCCCACACAATGTAGAACATACCCCATGGAATTCATAACCTTTCATAAATCTTTTATATTTCATTTAAAGCCTAAGTGTGTGTGTGGATCATAAGCTAGCACCAATCTTCCTTTTGTTAGACTCAACACATCCTACATTTAGAATCAATAGGGCTTTATAGGGTTTCTCATTTGCATATATTTTCTCACCAAGCCTATTCTCTCAAAAACTTCAACAAAAAAATTTCAAATCTTTGCATTTTATGCTCTTTTCTTGTTGACTTTTTATACCTTGCCCCTATGGGATATTTTTGGTATATTTTTGCATCATCTTTATCATATTAGAGCTTTGCTCCTTTGAGTGATCTTTTCATACTTAAGGTGTAACCTTCCCACCCTCAAATTTATCATTTACAATGTCCTTATTGTAAGCATTGAAGTACATAGGTGTATAAGGGTTACAAGTGGCTATTGGAAATTAAAAAGAAGGCCTAGATCATTTCCTAAATGTGTATAGGGCGTGTGAGTCAAGTTGTGTCTCAAGAAGAAATTTGCTAGTTCTAACAAGAACACAAAACTTAGGTAAATTCGTGATTCCAAAAAATTATTAGGGCTATGAACAAAAAACAAGGTATGACTTTATGTGTAATCTTGCAAAAGAAAAGTAACCTAAAAACTGTAAAACTATCCCGGACACAAAATAAAACAAAACATGGAGACTAAGGTAAATGATTTGAACCTGCCCTACTCCTTAGGAGTAGGTTGTGAACCAAGTGGTTGGAATGAATGTCGCGACACAAGAATCCGCATTTTATTCTTTTAGCAAGATGTTCTTCTTTTTCAACAACTGGATCTCTTGTTAACAACTTATTGTGGCATGGTGGAATTTGCTGGAGCACATCAGTATGCTCCTCAGCCCAAATGGTACTCACCAACTTAACTTGGTGTTTCTCTTTCCACTTATGCTTGTACACGTTTCTCATCACGTGTTTTATTGGTTGATCACGACACAAGATTTTAATGGAACAAATGGGGAAACAATCCATCCCACAAAATTTTTTCCACACCAACAATCGAACTTGATTTTATGAAGTTTCCCGAGTCCGTGGATTGATCATCGCGTCCCTTTTCAGAAACAACTTGAAGATTTTTTGCACAACATTGTTGCACGAATGTTGCAGCATCCGCAACAATATGTTTTTTCTGCACAGATTCAAAGTAGGGGTTAATGACAATCTTGGCATTGCGTTGCACCTCTTCATTATTTTGAAGTGAAGAGGGATTTCTTAAATGCTCAGATTCTTCCTCATAACTTTCCATCTCTTGACTATTTTCCAAAGTATTGACCTCACCCTCATCCTTACCAATACATTCAAAATTTTCAATATCACTTGGTATAGGAATTTGGTTTTGTCTGTTGATCTCTTCAAGATAAGTTGAAATGTTTCCAACAGATGTCATCATACTTTGTGTGGACTCTTTCAGACTTTGTGTGGACTCATTCCCATAGTTTCAAAAGATTTGAAGATTTCGATTAGTTCTAAAGAGGGCGAAGGGGGTAAAAATGAGTGGTTAAATTCATCCCCTTGAAAACTCTCAGAAAAATCAACTTGTTCCTCCCAAGATTGGTCAAAAGTATTTGCGTAAGTGTTACTCCAATCTTGGTAGGGGGGTGTTGGTGATGTGAAAGTGCCATGATCTTGATTATTTAAAAACAAATTAGGATGATCCTCCCATGATTGAGTGTAACCATTGAAGTGTGAGGTATCCCAATTACTATCTCCCATGAAATAACTGGAATCAGGGTTCGAAGGGCAATAATATGTGAAATGATTTCCGCCACAGAAGTCACAGAAAACAGTTTCATAGGGCCCAAACGAATATCCCATTGAATCCATATTCAGAGAAAGATAAACTCAAAGATTTATTACTTGTACACACATGTAGACGTATGACAAGCAACAAAGGTGGTAGAAAAATCAAATCTTTTAAAATACTTTTATAGACTTTTAGCGTGCCAATCCCCGGCACCGACGCCAAAAACTTGACAGTGTTTTGAATATACCGATAGACGTGTGCTAATTAAACCTCAATGCAAGTATACATCGAGATCTAATGTCGTCTTTCAAGTAATAAAATGGTAAGAACCAAGTATCGTCCCACAGAGATTGGAGTAAAAGTGCAATAAAAGTTTAGTAAAAGAAATGATTTCCAAGGATTAATTCGAAGATAATATATTTTTCTGTTGGTGTTTGGAATTATCACAGATTATATAACAATTAATAAAGGATAGCAAGGGTGTAAGATGTCGGGGTGAAGTCTAAACATAAATTCCAGCAGACCAATGCTGTAGCATTGCCACAACATTTGTCTCTTAACACTTAAGTTCACCATCAACTTTTCAGGATGCCCTATCGGGTTTTCTACTATTCACTACTGATCTAGCTTCCACTCAACCCATCTATGGTGTTACGTGTCAGAACTATCAATAGCAAAAGGAGTCCTTCCAAGTATATGGATAAACAAATCTCTTTCTTAGAATCACTCTCTCGAGCTGATTCCCATATCAGTTAAGTTGACGTGTTCTAAGTGGGTCATCTCTGACTCGCACTCTACACTATTACCATCAAAACAGATGATCAACTTATCGGGCAAAATCAACCAGAAAGAACAGAGGTGACAAATCTCTTTGTCAGTAGCTCTCTCAAGCTTACTTTCTTTGTCATTCGGATTGACGTGCATATCAATGGTTCATCTCTGACACCATGGCACTTTAAAACCTTCAAAGTAATCAACCGTCCTGAAGTAAATTGATCTTTTATAAAACTTAACATGAAAGGGTGAACATCATTATTGAGAAACGATGCCCACTTTTCATTATGTTTAAAACCTCACCCTTTAATCTCACACCCAAGCTATTTTAACTTAGCTACTCATACTTGAATGTAAATGACAAGAAATATAAATTACTAAAATGAAATACATAAATTAAAGACAGAAATATAAATGACTTGAATGTAAAGTACAAGAATTAAAAGACTATAAGTTATTGCAGCAATGTTGTACCAATGCTGCAGCAACTCATAGATGATATGAAGAACATGAACAAGATGAAAAACATAAAGTAGAAATGCATAAAATTAAAGATGAGACCTGCAAACCAGCTGTGAGAACTGATTCACAAAATTGTCTACTGAATATTAATACATACCTCTCCTATTTATACTAAGAGGATAGAAGGTAAACATGCCTAACTTATACTATTCAACAAGGTACATATACTATTACAACCCATGCCTTCTATGGACACTAACACAAGCTATCTAAGAGTTTACAAAATAGATCAAGCATTGAATTTCTTCTGATGTGAGGCTGATCATGCAAAAAAGTCATTTTCCAAAAAGTCTTTTCCACCTCATCTCTTCATTCCATCATTCCAGTCTTCAATGTTGTAGCATTGGGCAGGGGCTGCACTATAATTAAATTCACATTTTACCTTCCTATTTAAGTAAAAGACAGGTAAATCACAAACTTAGCTCCATGAAACAAAAGGTAAAAATAAGTAAACAAAAATGACTCAAATGTTGGGATAAATAAAATATTCTAACCAAAAAGATAAGAAAAAGACACAATATGCATTAAATAAATAATGCATATCAACAGCATATTTGCGTTACTATTCCCAACCAAACGGTTTCACCAGAATTTTCACACGAGATAAACAACCAAGTCTTCATGCTATAACATTCAAGGCTCGAAAAGCACTACTCGTTTCTTGTTCCCCAAACAGAGTCAACCCAATCACCAGAGTTCCTTAGTGCACCAGGAACAATTCTCATTCCTCAAGGATCCCGTATCTACTACACCACCTAAAAAATTAACCAATCCAAAAACTTCATCGATCTTTTAATTATCCCAAAATAACCCACACAATGACTCATGCAACTAAAAACGCGTGGTTCCTCCGTTGGGTAACCATTATTCACCGTTTCACTCGTTTATTCAGAAGATAGCCATATCATAACGCCAACTCACAATCCATGCATTCCAACCGCATGTTTAACACTTTGTCTACTCCTTTGCAACCTCCGAAAAGGCTTCCATCCGTGCTTATCCTCCTTCTCAACAAATTCCCATATCGCTGACTGGCACGTCTACTTTGGCAAAAGATGCCATTAATTTGATCCACACAATCTTCGCCTACAACATCACGTCGCAGACCAGGTTCTCACGGTCATTTGCACACATAAACAATATTGCTTTCATTTTCACCTACATCCATAAATTACTAAGTCTATCTCACGACTTGGCTGTCCCCGAATCTAGGCGAAACACAACTCACGATTTTCCAATTTCCCCAAAAATATATACGTTCCTTGACGGTTCATTGAGATCTCCAAGAAATCATTCCAACGACAGGGCACATTCCCTTACAAATCGGTATGCTCAATGCACCCGTTTTGTTATGCTAACTGCTTCGTTCCTCTACAGGCCATCAACTCTTTTAGGAGAACACATATCTACAGCAACTACTCCACGATCGCCACACCCACACGAGATGGTCCAACATCACACCACGTATACACCTCACCCGACAACCCCACATTTCCTTAAATAATTTCAACATAATAACCACACCATAATTCCTTCTCGAATCTAAGCCTCCTGATGATGATCTCAAAACTGAACGCTTTTAACAGTTATCAACTTTAACATCCGTAGTTAACACAGGGAAACTTTCATCATTTTACCAACAAACAAAGATTCCCAATGGAATCTACCGCTTCCAACACATCGCAATCAACTTCGTGCCGTACAGTCTTTACACGTTAAGGATTAAGACTCGTGTGGTACGTAGTTTATTTACAATACCACTCACTTCTCTGGCTCATATCCGATAGCACTTCATCCAGGCACAATATCTACTTATTAACATGCTACTAATTAGAGCTTCTCCATAACCTCAAACTTCATCATGAGTATGCTTGCTTCTCAGACAATCAAATCACCCGTTATCAAACATTATCAATTTCATTGATCGGGACTCCCGCTATTCCCATTCTCCTCTAACTGAAACATTAAGGTCATAACTCGACCAAAATCTGATCAACTGGACAATTTTCCATTCTCAGAGCCTTTCCTCTTTTCCTTAATTGTAATATCCTCTTCAACCTAGCGAGTTCATAGCCTTCATGCATGACAACACAATGATTTAAATCATTTGCATACTTGAAAATCAATAGGTACAATGACACGAAACCAATTAAGTATGCATGACATGTAACAACCTGAATTTCCAAACATACAACAAATAACATATTTAACATAACACAGTCTCATAATAGAAGATACATCATATTTCATTTACGGTCCCTTAGTCTTTCTATCCAAAACAAGTATTTCAGTACAAACTTTTTGCTAATAATTTACATAATAACTACTAACATGATAGATACAAAAACACATCACGGATCTTCATAAACATATGTCTTCAAAAGTATTTCATAGAATTTCCTATCATTTGTCCTTATTTGCTCCATGACCTGGAATACATATTTTAAAATAAAATGAGGGTTAGACCTAGCGGTCTAAGTGAGAAAATCCCTGTTAGTTTTAAAACCCTTTGCACAAATACCATATACATAATCCAAAGATGAATACCAATTAAGACTCGTGCATCGTGTACTTCCTGTCTCATTTTCCATGGCCATATTAGTTGGTTGCAAGCCAACTAATAAATTAACTCCGCTGTACAACAATTACAGCCAACACTGCTGTCCCTCTGTACAGCCAACTCCACCGGTCCTAAGCCCGGCCAACTTGCACTCGTGTAGTGTCATACTCGTATAAATATAATATACATCTCAATATATCATACTTCATACATATGCACATAATTACACAAATTATCACATTATCAATCCACATATATGTATTCCAGTTTGAAAATATTTTTAAGTTAAAACTCACCTGTTTTGCTTATCACCAAAATCCTTCCAAGCTATTTTCAAGTACTCCAATCTTTCAGCCCAATTTCACAGAATCTGTAACCACATAAATACAAATATCTTTTTAAAACTAAAATCTCTAAAATCCCAAAATCCTTGACTCATATCGCAATCAACTACTGCGATAACCCCATGTCGCAACACACCACACATATCTCAATTAACTACTGCGACACAGTAGCATATCGCAACCAACTGTTGTGATATACGTCATGTCGTAACCAACTATTGCGATATACCATAAGTCGCAACTGACCATTGCAATATCAAGAGCTTGTCGCAACCCAAGGTTGCGATATTCATGAATGTCGCAACACAAGGTTGCGATACCTATGATGTTCATCAATATCTCAGTTAACTAAATTCCTCCTAAACCCAGAAATTTACAGTTTTAGACCATGAATGTTTCTGATATTTTAAAGATATGTTTAAGACTATAAATAGAACCTAGTCATATACTCAGATTTCCCAAATCATCCATAAATCATCAAAACCCATCTCTAAACCCATGTAAAACTTTATCTAAACAAAAAGGGTAAATTATGAGAAAGCATACCTTTAATCTTCACAAGTTGAACCCTTTAATTCCAGCAAGAATCTTGTCTTTCTCCTCCTTCCTTTTCTACGGCCCTATCTCTCTCTTTTTCTCTCTAACCGAAAACACACACACACACACACACACTCACAAGATACAAAACTAGCTTAAGGGAATACACCTCACCCTCTCATAACACATGAGGCGGTGGTGGTGTTTAGGTTTGGTTAACTTAACCAATCAAACCCTATACTTCTCTTATTTGGCAAAACATACCCCTAAACTTCTATATAAAAATTAAAACTTACCCCTTAACTTATAAAACTATTTACACCAAATTAATAAAGATTAAATTAGACCAATAACATACCTGGTTATTACAACATCTCCCCCTTAAAAGAATTCCGTCCTGGAATTCGGTTAAGCGAAAAGATGAGGGTATTTATCTCTCATTTCTGACTCTGGTTCCCAAGTAGCATCCTGACCTCTATGATGTCTCCACTGTACTTTTACTTGTCGGATTTCTTTGTTCCGCAACACTTTGATTTTATGATCAACAATGGCTTCCGGTTCTTCCATATAATTCAGCTTTTCATCAACTTGTATATCTGGTAGAGAAACGGCCTGATCTGGCGTAACCAAACACTTCCGAAAATTCGATACATGAAAGGCGTTGTGAATCCTGCTCAACTCTGGTGGAAGATCCAACCTGTATGCTACTTCACCAATCCTTTCCGTAATTGCAAACGGCCCGATGTACCTTGGACTAAGCTTACCTTGTTCCCAAATCGAATGACTCCTTTCCAAGGTGAGACTTTCAACATTACGAAATCTCCAACTTGGAATTCTAACGGCTTTCGGCGTCGGTTAGCGTAGCTTTTCTGTCTGTCTTGAGCCACTTTCAATAGTTCCCGAATCTGAGTAATCTTATCCGCGGTTAACTGAACTATATCTGGTCCCGCTAACTGTTTTTCTCCCACTTCGTTCCAACACAGAGGCGTTCGGCATCTTCTATCATACAGAACTTCAAACGGTGCTGCTTGTATGCTGGAATGATAACTGTTGTTGTAGGCAAATTCAATCAACGGTAAATGCTTATCCCATGATCCCCCAAAATCAACAATGCAGGCCCGTAGCATATCTTCCAAAGTCTGAATTGTTCGTTCGCTCTGACCGTCAATTTGAGGATGGTATGACGTACTCAACTTTATCTGCGTTCCCATTTCTTTTTGAAAACTCCTCCAGAATCTTGAAGTAAAACGACTATCACTGTTAGCTCCAATATTCTGAAATATTAGAAGTATTGAAAAATGGCCAAGTACAGAAGAACTTCCACAGAAGCTCTGCTGAGTACAACAGAAGCTCTACCGGGTATCTCAGAAGAATCAAAGGAAGTTTGATCAATAGTGATCAAAGACCGAAGAAACTACAGAAGGACGCTTTCAGAAGACCAAGACCGCAGAACCTCTGTTACCATTAAAAGAGCCTCTGCGGACAATATCAGAAGACAAGGAACCCAGTGAAGACTACTCTACAAAGGACCAACCACAGAACCTCTGTCACCCTTGACAGATCCTCTGCGGTTCAGACTGAAGACTTGGAAGATATTTATAATATCTTACCACTGTTGAAGAAATATCTTGCTACTGTTCCTAGGACATGTCCATCAACTTGCATGATAGCATGCCCTGTCCAACTTCAACACGTGTCAAACTCTGAGTGGACTCAATAGGGCTTAGTAAAACATAGACGTCTGCGGCATTTAATGCAATACAATACGTACAACTATTCATGCCGTCCGATCAATAGTAGCTTATACTTTATGGTCCCCTTAGAGTAATATAAAAGGAAGACTAATGTTTAGTTCTTCCTAACAACAACAGAAAACAGAAAATTCATCAAGAAAACATAGCTTATGCACATTTAGAGTCATATCTGTTTAAAGCTTTGCATACTCACTGTTCTTAAATCTGTTCTTGCTATATATATTGAAACTCAGTAAACTTTGAGATATCATATTCTTATCACTGTTTCTTTATATTCTGTATTGTTTCTATACAAACTTATCTGTTAGTTCTTCAAATATGCTTCCGCATCAAACATAAACTCGAACTAATAGATCTGTTAATCTTGTCTAAGCAAAACGGGAACCAACAATTGGTATCAGAGCGAAGCTTGATTTTTTAATATCAAATGATCCTCGTTTTTACAAGATTTGTGAAAGAAACTGTCTGTTTTTAACCTGTTCTTCATTCCTTCAAACATATTCGGATTTATTACCATTTTCGATTTATTCGATCTGGTAACATCATAGAAACTGTTTCTTTCGTTAAAAACCTCATTTAAAATGTCTAGAATGAAATTTTGTGGTGATGCTGATTCAATTTTTTACTCAAAACTCAGCACAAATTTTCGCAAAATAATTCCTTCTGTTGAAAAAGAACTAGATGAAAAGAACAAAAGCATTTTTATTATTTCTGATAAAATTGCTAAACTTAAAGAATCTGTTAAAATCTTAAACTGTGAAAATCTTGAACTAAAAAGGAACTTATCTATGTCAGATGAAGAAAAAAGAAAAGACTTGAACTAAAATGTTTAAATTTCTCTAAACTGATTTCCAGTTTTGAAAAGATTGTGGTCAATGAAAAAGGAAATCATGAAGAGAAAAAAACTGTTCTTGAAACAAAGTCTATGGATCTTACTTGTAAAATCTCAGAATTCAAGAAAATCCTTGAAAAAGAAAGGAAAGATTCTAATTTTGAAAAAAAAATCTGAACAGTTGAAGGTTCAAAGATTTCAAGATTTAAGTCAAAAAGATGACTTTGAAAGAGAAAGAAGGATTTTTAAAACAGAAATATCCAGATTAACAAAAAGACTCTCTAGTTTATCAACTGAGATCATGTTGGAGAAGAGATGCAAATTTAATCTCCAAAAGATGCTTGAGGTAAATTTAAGGAAAAAGAATATTTTTGCTAAAAGGATCAAGAAATTTGATTTTGCAAACTCAAATCATTCACTTAACACAACTTCAAATTTAAGGAATAATTTGTTAAAAGGATCCTTTAAGCCAAATATGTTTTAAAAAATTCAGACCTCAACATCAAAAAAATTTCATGATCATAGGTTGGACAAATTAGTTAATCAAACTTTTAAAAAAATGAAAAAAGTTTGGATAGTGAAAGGCTCTATACCTGTTCAAAATGACAAAAAGCCTTTCATTTCTGGTATGTATGACAAGTGCATAAAGGCGTTTCATACAATAGGACCCATACGAATATGAGTACCTAAAACCTCTGTAAGTATAACCTAGATATTCTATAAACTTTGTGAATATTTTTTATTTCTATTTTTTTGTTTTGTTTGTAAATTCTTAAATCTTCAATAGTTCTTGAAATCACAGAGCTTCTGTAAGGTCTGCTCAGAACCTCTGACGACCTTCACGGAACCTCTGATGGACTTGACCTATGGTTTATGCTCAACTTATCTTATTCTGAACCAAGCATAGGTCAAGAGGGAGCAGAAGAAGATACTTGATCTACAGAGGTTGTTAGATCAAGGGGGAGCGAAAAAGGAGACCTTGCTAAATCTACAGAGATTCATAAGTCAAGGGGAGCTAAGAATGCGACAGAAGAGATCACATTCGCCAAATCAAGAAGAAAAATAGGTTGGTATCTCGTACTCACACAATGCTACAAAAGTCATAAGCCGCATAGTTCTTTCAACCAAAGAACCTCTGTAGATCACTCAAATCATTCAAATGACTTCTGCTGCACAAAATCTTTGAGATTTACAATTTTCTAGGACACCAACTTTTAAATAGGTCCTAAATACATTGTTAAATCTGATCAAAAACTTGGATGATCAAAAATGTTTATAAATTATTAGTTATTTGAAATTTCCTGTCACAGAGCCTCTACTGGCTCTGGCAGAAGTCCAAAAACCTCTGTAGGAAAATTTCTCTCTACTAAAGATTTATTGATTCTCTCCGTGTTTTTCAAACGATTTTCATTAAAAATACAATCTAAAGAGATAAAAGTTTTCCAAAATCACAGAGCTTCTGTACCCACAGAACCTCTGTAAAGATTTCCACTTGGGAATTTCTGTATCTGTAACGGTAACTTTTCTGTGGTGAAAATTTAAAACCCACGCGTTTTTCATTTAATGTGGCCGCCCACGACGTCTCGTCGTCACTGACACTGATGACGTGTCGAGTTTTCATTAACGTACATATCACGTCGTCCTGGAAACTTGCACCACGCCGAATGAACTCGAGTGCGAACCTCAAATTTTATTTAACTTTCTCACATTTTCACCGTTCCAAATTCTATCCGTTACCACAGTATAAAACCCAAGTTAAAATCACTTTCAAAACTTCACTATTCTCTCATCTTCTCCGGCGAACTTGCTTATTTCTTTCTGAAAACCTAGAACTTTCAAACATTCAAATGGCTTCCAGTTCCAAAGCTACTCACGTTTCACCGACGAACTCTCCACCACCCTCTCCAGTGCATTCTGAGCACTCCCACAACCCACACATCGCCGCCGATGCCGACAGACATGACTCCGGCGACGAGGTATCCTTTGTACCCACTACCCACCTGCAACAATTTTTCTCAAATGACCATTTCGAGCAAACCCTTCCCATTAAATCGAACAACTGTTATCTTGTTCCTTCTCCTACGGCTTTTGGCAAAGAACATACAATCCTGCTAAACATCATTGAGAACCACTTTCTTTACCCTCTTATTATCAAAACCGTTGAACAAATACCCGTACGTTATCTACATCAGTTTTGGCAATCTTGCCGTTATGACGCTGACACTGATTTGATAAGAGGCTATATTTCTAAGCCTGACCAAAGTAAGAGCCTTGAACTAATGTTCAACCGCACAACCTTTCATTCCCAAGTCGATGGAAAAATTGAAAGGACCATTCAAACTCTTTGAAGACATGTTAAGGTCGTGTGTCATCGATTTTTGCAGAAACTAAGACCCTCGCCTACCAGTGGTGGAGTTTGCCTATAGTAATAGTTACCATTCTAGCATCGGGATGGCACCATTCAGAGCCTTGTATGGCTGAAAGTGTAGGACCCTGCGTGTTGGCTTGAAGTTGGTGAGAAACAATATGCCAGGCCTGAAGTTGTTCAAGAAACGACTAATAAGATGAAAGGCATTCATGAGCGATTGAAGGCGATTCAAGATCGACAAAAGAGTTACGCCGACAAAAATAAAAGACAAATAGAGCTCCTAGTGGGAGATTGTATTATGTAGAAGGTTTCTTCGTGGCAGTGTATTACTTGGTTCGATAAGCGTGGAAAGCTTAGTCCCCATTTCCTTAGACCTTTCACTATCTTTAGTAGGGTCAGACTCCAAGAGTACATGTTAAGTTGGAGTTGTTGCAAAAAATGGAAGGAATCCACAACACATTCCACATTTTTTTACCTGCGTAAATGTTTGGTGGAAGAAGAGAGTGTAATTCCCCTAATGGAAATCCGTGTGGATGAAAACAACCATTGCATGGAAGAACTCAATGTCATTTTGAAGAGGAATTCATAGAAGTTTCATCACAAAGAGGTTGTCATGGACAAAGTTCAATGGAATCATCATTAGGGATCCAACGCTACGTAAGAAGCCAAAGAAGATAGATGGAAGGGTTACCCTCACCTTTTTGTGTAAAGTTTCAAGTACAAAATCAATTCTAAGGTTGGGATGATTGTAACACCTGTAGTTTTATGAAAATTTTGTATTATCAGAAATTCAGAATATACCTTTGACTTTGATGGTTAAAGTTGGAAAATAATGTTAAAATGTGTTTCGGTAACTTCGGATTAGAACAGTGGTTCGTTCTAGTTAAAATGGGTCGTTATATTCGTTTAGGAAACTTCTCAGGAGGCCTAAGCCGTAAGAAAGGTCACCCAAGACACTAGAAGGTTCCCAGGTGGGAGTCGGTCGATGGCAAGGGAAAGAAAAGGTGAGGCATCTGATAGGGGTCTTATGTCGCATGGAAAGATTTCCCGCACAACTAATGTATGTGTCTAATAGGGTCGCACTACGTGCTCGAGGCGTGTGTACCAGCAAGGAGCGATAGGCTTTCCCGGGTGACTTGGGTTCGCACCAAAAGGTCGTACGACACGTGCTAGCTGCCTAAACCCAACATCCTTACTTCTATGTCCTCATTCAATTCACTTCTTTTTCCTTATCTACCCCAAACCCTTATCTCTTTTCATGGATTTCAATGGGATCTTGTCTAGGGCAGATTTTGCGAAGTCTTTAAGGCATTTATTAACATCTTCTGTAACAGAACAAGTGGTAGGTCAAGTTTCAAGGTCTCATGTATGTGTCTAGGGTTTTGCTTGGTTTTCTCTAAAAGCCTAGCAAATGAGTATTAAATGTTTTGTAAAACTAGATACATGTCAAATGCATATTTTATTTATATTTCAAGCTTTATTCAAGCTTTATTCTTTTATTTTTTAAACTTGGCCATGTTTCCTTATTTGGTAGAAGGATTATGCAAATTTGAGAAAATACCATTTTGGAGGTACAAATCGCTCTTCGCTAGTTTTTGAGGATTGATGGAGTAAAGTCACTTGATATACCCCTCATTACTAACTTTTATGGTTTCCATGACTTGTTGAACATATTGACCTAACTAGGGATCTCACATGGCTACTTGCTACATTGTGGTGGATAAGCTTATTGACTTACTTTGTTATTTTCCATTATGGTATTTAGTATTTCTCTCACTTTTGGATGACATGGATATCCCTACTTGAAAACTGTCTATAGAAACCCAGATATGATAAAGTAACAATGATTTCACAAACTCATATCTTGTATTGATGATTAGAGAAATGTTACATATATGAGTGATGAACTTTCCCTCTATAGTCTCTCTAGAAACTCTCTCTAACTACAAGCTTAATGATTCCTTCAATTACAACTCGTGGAACTTCAAGATTAACGAACACAAAGGCTATTTATACTCTACATTACAATACAAAGTAAACTACAATAAAGTCCATACTTTGACTTTCTAATTGACTTTGACTTTATTCTTTGACTTCATCTTCATCACTTTAAACTTCAATCAATGTGATCTCAGATACATTATATTTTGACGTAACATTGTAATTGTAAGATTCTAAAATTAGGCACTAAGGGTGTAACACCCGAAAACTTTATGTAAGTAAATTCCTAGATGTGTGTGGGTTTTATATTTTAATGAATTTTTTTTATTTATTTAATTATATAAATTAAGGCATAATATTATTTACAAGCTTTATTAATTGATTATCTGGCTTATGTTTTTTTTACTTACTAATGCTTTATTAATTTAATTTAATTAATTATGTTCTATTTTAATTAAAAGGCTTATTTAATAAATTTATTTATTTGTTTGGGTTTAGTTTCACCCTAATTAAACGCCTAATTGCAAGGGTCACGGATTTACACATGTCAATGGTTTGACTTTGGTCATAAAAGGGATGAAACAAATTTAATATTAAGTAGTTGGGTTTAATTATAAGTGAGTAAATGAGTTAATCTATGTGGGCCGCTATGGAATGAGTCCAGTATGTATTGGGCTCCCCGCCCATGAAAAAAATGACACGCTCGTGAAAAATGGATTGATTTTTCCGTTTCAGAGAGCGGAGTGCCGGGCGACTAAGGCCTTGCGACCCCAAGTCGCTTTGGTCAGGTCGCATAGGGCCTGAAACTCCCTTAAAACCCGATTTTTCTTGCTTTTCTTCTCATTTTCTCACTTGTAACTATTTTCTCTCTTCATCAAAATCCTTTGAATCACATTTATGACTGGTTTCTCGACTTCTCCAAGCATTTTTAACTCCCAACCGAGAAGATTTCAAGTTCTCCTTCAAGATCCAACTTCATCTTTCCCAAATCTAAGTTTTTGCCATTTTCTAGGTTTTCTCTAAAAACCCTATTGGATGAGTTTTAAAAGTTTTGTAAAACTAGATACATGTCTAAATGTGTTCATCTAACTCTATTACATGTTATATTTCTGATATTCTCTATCATTTGGTGATTTATTCATATTTGCACATTTGGATGACCTATTTGGTATTTTTGCACATTTCTAGCATGAACCATCATATTGGTGACTTGATGAACATAATTTTTATACCTAGAGTATATTGGGATGAGTATATGGAACTTTGTTCTTATTTTGGCATATTTATACAAATTCACATTTTATAGATTTATCGACCTAATTTGAGGATTTTGCGTATGTGTGACATTCTCATGTTTATAATTACTTGTTTATTGTCTTGTACCTTTATTCCATGAAATTTTGTTCTACATATTGAGAATGACCTATACGGGTTTACATGTTTGTTTGACCTAATTGGAGGTCTTTGAACATTTTGGGAAATCTCATACTATACGTGAAATATGGTGGTTGGACCACTAAGATTACCCCTATTCCTATTAATTACATGTACACTTTACTTGGAGTAAATGTGTATAATTGTATATATTAAATTTATGGATGAATCTTTCGAGTAGGCAGTAGGAGGATTTAGTTTTGTGGTGCCACCTTAAGGGTATGCACTAGGATCTTCGTCATTTGGGGTAATGCATTGGAGGTAGTCCTTACACTACAAAAAAACTATTATCTTCGACGGCCCATTCCGTCGGTAATGGCTAAAATCCGTCTGTATTCGCGGTCGGAAATTATCTGGTAGGTAAATGAATTACCGACGAATCACCGACGGATTTAAGCGACGGATTACCGACAGATCAACGACGAATAAGCGACGGTGGCATCTACCGACGGATTACCGACGAACGATGATTCCCGACGGATTACTGACGGACTGGTTTTACCGACGGATTACCGACGACTAATTTAGCGATGGATTACCGACAGACTGATTTAGCGACGAATTACCGACAGCCTTCTGTAAATTTATTTAAATTAAATAAAAAATAAATCATTTTAAATATTAAATTATATTGTTTAAACATACCGACGGATCAGCCATCGGTAATCCGTCGGTAAAATTTGATTTTTTTTAAAACTAAATTTTTTTGATCGTAGAAATCACTATGACAAATATATAAACAATACCTAGTTGGTAAGCTATATAGCACCCGATTCTATAATTGAGACCTATTCAAAGGATTACAATTAAAAACTATAATACTACCTGGGTGTACAATGCGACAAAGACACTTAACGAACGCGGTTCCATATTACATCTGATAGCAGAAAGAAAGACAAAAAAATAAGACTCGATCACCCTTTTCTTTGTTACACCTGAATTAAAAAAGATAAAAGACAGCAAGCTACAACTGAAAGCAACAACACCTTAAAATGCAGGAGGGCATATTGGGCATTGTGATCCGCCATTGATGCTTCAAAAGCAGTGGACGAAGAGACAGGCGAAAAGCATGTAGATGAAATTGGCAAGTAAGCTATCCAATTAGCATTGCGTAAACAAAATCACAGCAACATTGAGGGCCTATTTGTTAACAGCTTAATGAGCTCAATTGACTCACGTCAACATTACCAAACAACCTCTAAGTTACCAGTAAAATAAGCAAAACATGACTGGTTCAATATTTTGATTAAAATGTAAAGCAAGAATGTGCAGGTCCAGACAAAAGTTCTGCGGAATGTATGATGCCCAATAAGCCAAAAAAGAAGACACCAATGCCAAAATCATTGAATCGAGTTAGAATAGGTATAAAAAGGTGTAGAATCGTGTTAGAATAGGTACCAGAAAAGTGCGAAATAACAATGAAAATAATTCACATGTTGACTCGTCAAGTTATAACCCAACATTGCTAACAAGATATAAGTTACTTGCATTCAGTAAAATGTTAAAAGATATAATATTCACTTCCATACATTGACCCCAGGTGCCTTCTTGACTTCTACTACATAGAAAACTGCTAATTTAAGTAGTAATTAGTTCCTATATTTGAAAAACAACTTAAATCAAGGAGAACCCAATAGCGCGCAGCTAACCCACTTAAATTTGTAATCCCGAATAGAAAAACATCCTGCAAACCACCTGTGGGCTTATTATCAATAGTCACAAGTAGGGTCTTAGTACAACATCCAAGACACCCTCGCTCTGTTGCAAGTAAGGTTTACAACCATAAAAATGATTAGGATAAATCAAATTTTACAACAAAAAACCAAGTAATCATGGTTCTAAATGCCTTCATAATGATATAGCCAAATGAACGCTTTTATGTATTTACTGTGAAGAGTTGCAAATTTGCAACCATCTTCTTTTTTGCATGGAATCAGCTGCCTTCATAATCATATATTGACATTTCAACTCAGTTATCCATTCCAGTTCATGGTTTTGAAGTTAGTATATCTTTCCTAAGGTCATTAATTATCAAGTTCTATTTTTGACAAATTTGAACCAATGTCATTGATTTTGGAAGACACAAAGGTTCAAACGTTCAATGATCTGTCCACCACACAAGAGGATGAATATGCAAGAAAATATCATAAATTGGTTTATACATTTATGGATTTACTTGCATATATATATATATATATATATATATATATATATATATATATATATCCATGATTTCTCCAAAATTAAAATATTTAACCTAGAACACACATGCACATATAATTAAAGTATATATATGGGGTATTAAATTAAGAATGAAATTAAGGTTGGTATATATGGAGTAATACAGAGGTTGACCTTGCCAGGTCCAGGGTCTTGAACAACGGTACCATTGCAGCAAAACTTCTTTTTAAGGTCCTTGAGTATCTTATTGTAGCTGAACTCTTTCTTCAACCCTTGGACAGTCGTCAGGCTCTTCCTACTGTGAAGATAAGAAACGATAGTTAGAATAATTCAAATATGAGATATGTATTGTTGTATTATCAGATCCATAAAGTTAGGATCTTCAGTTGTAATCGTTTGTTATATATAATGAGATCTAACCCACTGGGTTATTTACGCCAAATACTAGTTTTTCATCTTGGTATCAGAGCTTGATCCATCTGATCTCTCTGCGCCGAAACCCTACCTCAATCTCCGATTCTTTGGTATTCTTCCAAAGAGTATCTCTCAAAATTCTTCACCATGTCAGCACCTGTGAAATCATCAACCATCGCTACCGCCATATCCTGCAAGTTGACCCGTACTAACTTCTTGCTATGGAAGGCACAGGTGATCCCTATTCTACGAGGTGTGCAACTCTTTGGCCATCTCGATGGCAGTACACCGGCACCCCCAACCACAGTGGTTACAGGACCTAGCGCCGCCGGAAAAGAATCAACAGCATCTCCAAAAGAATCGCCCAATCCGGAGTATCAAACATGGGTTATTCAAGACCAGGCTGTAATTGGAGGTCTCTTGTCCTCCATGACTGAGGAGGTTCTTCCCCAACTAATTCGATGTATCAGCACCGCTCAACAATTGTGGACGTCGTTGCACACAATGTTTTCAGCCCAGCATCGCGGGAACTCAATTCAGATCCGCACTCAGCTCTCAACTACAAGAAAGGGGGACATGACTGCTGCTGAGTATTATCAAAAAATGACTGGCTTTGCTGATACAATGGCAAATATCGGACAACCGATGAATGATGAAGAAGTGATCAGGTATATGCTGGCAGGACTAGGACCCGGTCATGGTGACTTGTTCACTGCCATTACCATCCTTAGCAATGAGCGGAAGGTAACACTCCCTGAGTTTTATTCTTATTTAATTGCACATGAGGCTCAAGCCGCTGCCATAGGAAACACAGTTGAGTTCACATCCTCTGCAAATAATGCTTCTCGACAAGAATCAAATAGCAATACACCTCGTCGCAATTACAGTAACACCAACGGCTACAACAACTCCAACCAACGGGGCAACTATCGAGGAGGAGGTGGTCGTGGACGAGGCCGTGGGCGTGGTCGGAACAGTGGAGGACCACGCTGCCAGGTTTGTGGTATACCAGGCCATTCTGCTCTTACTTGCAGGAACCGTTTTAATCATGCATATCAATCCAAGGATTATCGTGGTGCAAACAGTGTCTCGACAGGAAGCTACAATCCAGACACAAATTGGTACCTAGATACCGGAGCAACTAATCATTTAACTAGTGACCTCGATCGCCTCACAGTTCAAGAACGCTACCATGGAAAAGATCAAGTTCAAGTAGCAAACGGTGCAGGTTTGTCTATTTCACATATTGGTCATTCAATAATTCCCGGTTTCAGTCGACCTCTTGCTCTCAAAAATGTTTTACGTGTTCCTCATATCAACAAACATCTCTTGTCTGCTCAAAGACTTGTTTCTGATAATCATGTATTCATTGAACTTTACCCTAATGTTTTCTTTGTTAAGGACATTGTCACGAAGAAAACCCTTCTACTCGGTAGAAGCAAAGGAGGTCTCTATCCCGTTCCTATCAGTCGTTCTAGAAGTTCTTCGCAGCATACTGGACTGTCAAGTGTCAAGGTTTCAAGTTCTCAATGGCATCAGGGTTTTGGTCATCCTACTTCAACAGTTGTCAAGACAATTTTAGATTCCAATAAATTAGGTCGTTCTTTTCATAATGAGTCAGTTGTTTGTGATGCATGTCAACGTGCTAAGAGTCATCAACTTCCTTATAATAATTCTGTTCGTGTTACTACTTTTCCACTTGAGCTTGTTCACACTGATGTTTGGGGACCTGCTCAAGTGTCCAGTGGGGGTTTTAAATATTATGTTAGTTTTTTGGATGACTACAGTCGATATACTTGGATTTATCTTATCAAACACAAGTCTGATGTGGAACAAGTGTTTTATAATTTTCAAAATCATGTTGAACGACTCTTGAACACAAAAATTCGCAGTGTTCAATCTGATTGGGGTGGTGAGTATCAAAAACTACACCGGTATTTTCAAAAAGTGGGCATAGCTCATCGTGTCTCCTGTCCCCATACGTCACAACAAAATGGTGTAGCCGAACGGAAACATCGTCATATAGTTGAAACAGGCCTAGCCCTCTTAGCACACTCATCTCTTCCTCTTCGCTTTTGGGATGAAGCTTTCTTAACGGCCTGTTATCTAATCAATCGAATGCCTAGTCGCACTATCGGTAATGCTACACCTATCACACGACTACTAAAAATTACCCCTGACTACTCTTTTCTTCGAGTTTTTGGTTGTGCATGTTGGCCAAGCTTACGGAAATACAATACTCGTAAGCTTAGTTTCCGATCTATCTTGTGCGTTTTCCTAGGATACAGTTCTATTCACAAAGGTTATAAATGTCTGGATCGGACCACAGGTCGAGTTTATATTTCACGAGATGTTATCTTTGATGAGCTTCGCTTTCCTTTTGCACCCACTAATAGTCCCACTGCCACGTCTCAAGTATCTGAATCAGTCTCCTTTCCTCAAACAGAACCGGCAATTATAAATGATCATATGCGAAATTATGACTTATCTCTTTTGTTAGCTAATGATTGTGATGCAGCTACAGTGACACCATCTCCGGCTACCTTGTTACCAGCACAGGGATCCTCATCACTGCCCAGTTTCCCTCCAGATCAGCAGCCCATGACAGATGTACCGGCGCCTACCTCTCAAGTTCAGCCCATACCATCTTCATTGCCAGCAGCGCCATCAGTTCTCAGCTCCTCTTCTCCAAATTCGGAGCCCTCTTCGCCCCAGCCGGCTTCACAGTCCCCACCGGCAGCTCCTATATCACCACTTGCTGCTATATCCCCGATTCCCATGGCTGCTCTCGATGATTCTCCCGCTGGTGTTTGCACTCGGGGCCGTGCTGGTAAGGTGTTCCCACGAAAGTTTACAGATGGTACTTTCCGATATGATACTACCAAACGAGCTTTTGCTGTTACTACTCCAACTTCCTATCGCACGGCCATGACAGATCCTGCTTGGCGAGCTGCAATGGAGTCTGAATTCGATGCTCTACAGAAAAATCACACTTGGACTCTTGTGCCCAGGCCCAAAGATGTTAATATTGTTGGGAGCAAATGGGTGTTTAAACTGAAACAAAACCCGGATGGTTCCACTGATAAGTATAAAGCTCGTTTGGTCGCTCGGGGTTTCACACAACAATATGGCATTGATTACCAGGATACGTTTAGTCCTGTTGTGAAGCCTGCTACAATACGACTGGTTCTTTCACTTGCTGTTTCGCGTGGTTGGCACCTTCGACAAATAGATGTCAATAACGCTTTCCTCCATGGTTTCTTAGAAGAGGAGGTCTATATGCATCAACCACCTGGTTTTGAGGACTCCACCAATCCTCACTATGTTTGTAAACTTCGTAAGGCACTTTATGGTCTTAAGCAATCGCCACGGGCTTGGTTCTCTCGTCTTCGTGACAAACTACACCACCTCGGCTTTCATTCCTCTAAAGCTGACATGTCGCTTTTTATCTTTCATAATGATGCTGTTTCTATTTATATGCTGGTGTATGTTGATGATATTGTTATTGTGGGCTCTTCTCAAACAGCTGTTGATAGATTAATTCGTGCCTTATCTTCTTCTTTTCCTATAAAGGATCTTGGGAGGCTGAATTATTTCTTGGGAATTGAGGTCCTTCACAATTCAGGGGGAATCACTTTAGTACAGCAAAAGTATGCTTCCGATTTGCTTCAACGTACTAATATGAAGAATTGTAAAGGTGTCTCAACTCCGATGCTAGTTACAGACAAGCTGGCTCGAGATTCTGGAACACCCCTTAATGAGGAAGATACCTTCAAATATAGAAGTATGGTTGGTGGCCTACAGTATCTCACTCTAACGAGACCTGATATCTCTTTTCCTGTTAATAAAGTGTGTCAATATCTTTCCAAGCCCACAAATGTTCATTGGGAAGCTGTAAAACGAATCTTGCGATATGTTAAACACACGATGTCTACAGGGCTCCACATTCGAAAATCAAGCTCGACTTTGTTAAGTGTGTTTACTGATGCAGATTGGGCCGGATGCTTGGATTATAGAAGATCTACTGGAGGTTTTGCAGTGTTTCTCGGTCCTAACTTAATTTCGTGGAGTTCACGAAAACAACCCACTGTGTCACGATCAAGTACAGAAGCAGAATATAAAGCACTAGCAAATGGAACAGCTGAAGCAACCTGGATTCAGTCGATACTTAAAGAGTTAGGTGTTCGTCAAACACGAGCACCGGTCCTTTGGTGTGATAATTTGGGAGCCACTTATCTAACAGCCAATCCAGTTTTTCATGCTAGAACTAAACACATAGAAGTTGATTTTCATTTTGTCAGAGAAAAGGTAGCGATGGGAGCTTTAGATGTACGGTTTATATCCTCAAATGATCAAGTTGCCGATGGACTCACAAAGCCTACAACACGGAGTATGTTGGAGAAATTACGTTACAATCTCAACCTAGTGACGGTCAAGATTGAGGGGGAATGTGAAGATAAGAAACGATTGTTAGAATAATTCAAATATGAGATATGTATTGTTGTATTATCAGATCCATAAAGTTAGGATCTTCAGTTGTAATCGTTTGTTATATATAATGAGATCTAACCCACTGGGTTATTTACGCCAAATACTAGTTTTTCATCTCCTACCATTGCGTTGTTGTATACGTATATGAATGTATTCCTTTGACCCGACACCTGAGTTCTCAGCATTTGCCTCAGCGAATGGATCTTAATTAATTACCCAACCAAAATATAAACATTATTAATCAAAACTCAACAACACATAAAACATATTAAAAATATATAATTAAAGATGAATTTTTTTATTTGAATTGAACATACTGAAGGTGGATGTCGAGCTCATACATGAAACTTGAGTGCTAGAATTGGAGGCAAGAAACAAACAAGCAGATAGGTTTCTTTGTTTCAACAGAAGCGTACAACTGAAAACAGAAGTTATTTGTGGCTAATAAACTTATACCAACTTGATCCCATTTTTTAGAACGATATGCTCCTTCAGACCTTCACAGAACCAGAACGACCAATCCAATGCCTTTATTTGACCAATCAGACAAAGATGGCTACCTACAGAAAAAAAATACCTTGTCAAAACCTAACCTCTGCAGATAATTAAAAAAGAACATAATTTTAGTATGGGCTATTATTAAACTTCAAAACCAAACAAAGCATATGAAGATTAGATTATTATCATGAAGTAATTACCAATACTTTTCATAATGAACTATTATTATTTAAATATGGGTTTTTCCAATAAACTATAATAACCAAAAAAAATATTGAACACAACCCCGTATGAGAACTAACTTGAACAAATAACCATATGAAATCCAAGATCATAGTACATGGGAGACCAACTTATTGCCAACTTTTATCAAAATACAGGTGAAATAAAACCTTACACAAATTAACTATACATGTAAGATGAATAGGTACAGAAACATTTGGATACAGAAAACATATGAGTTTGTACATGTATATACAACGGTGGAGGTGGGTGGAGACGGTACCTAGTGGGTGATGGTGGAAACCACAGTGGAGGTACGTGTTGACGGTCACAGTGAAAACGACTATGGTGGTGCGCGGAGATGGTGGAAATGACGGTGGGGGTGCGTTGATACGGTGGAAACCACAAAATCGTTATAACCATACCAATATTTGAGACAAGCAACAACGATATGAAGCGGTGGTCTTCAAGAGAAGCAAAAACGGTGGTGGTGAGCGGCAACCGTCGAGAGAAGCAAACGGAAGTGGGGAAGCCTGTTAAGAAAAATAAAAGGCAGAGGTTAAACTAGGGCTAAATCGATTTTGGGGGAACGCGCCCGTTTTCGTGAATCCCGCCTCTTTTTTTTGCTGAAGATTGCGTTAGTATGCTCTGTGACTGCTGTCTTGCACATATCGTTCACATCAGAACACCATTCTATAGATCTGAAGCCCAAATACAGGTAGGTATTTCATCCTAGGCACTCCTTGGTTTTTAGCTTGTCTAAAAGAGCCTGTAAGTCGACGTAGAGTGAAGTCGCAGCCAACCTCTATACAACAAGACCAGAAGATAAGAAGTGTCCTTAGTTAAATACCAAAGCCAGTCATGAACCCAGATTCTAGCCTTTCACGTTCCTCCTCCAGTCTTAGGCAGTCCTCTGCTTCTAAAATAGATCAGTTATATGAGATTTCTTATGTATCTGATGACTCTAAAATTCCTATTACTAGTATGCCCCTAGTAAATCCTTATAGTGTATTTTCTAAACCTAACTCTTCATTTTCAAAAAGAGTCAAAAATTTAATAGGTTCTACCTCAAATCAACAAATCAAAGAATTTGTCCAGACCTCTAAGTTTGACTCCCATCAACTCCCGGCCACCACTTCAGAGCACATGATCACACTATCCCTCCCAACAGACCCCCCTCGACATTGCATAGCCCAAGGATATACGCATATACAATTTGGGGCTATCAGGTTAGCCCTCACATTCCATGATAGGAAAGGTCTCCCTACCTTTTCTCGCATAGCACTAGTAGACACAAGGTTTGTAGAATACCAACATGCTTGCATAGGTACAATACAAACTACCCTGAATGCCAGAACCATATTTGTCACTTTCTACCCAAATTTCAACATGCCTCTCAATGACCCCTCCTTATACACAGCACTAAAAGCCTAAATTCAGATTGGTGGTACTCCCCAAGTAAATACGTTTCAAGCAACGTTCCACTACCAAATGGCGTACAGGGTTCAGAATCACTCCCTAGACATCATGGTCCCAGACCAAGAGCATGCTGGAGATGCACTTCTCATAAACGTTGACTCAAGCAACACCGACCTGCACATACGTCCCAGGAAACTGTCCCGAGAAGAGTTGCTAAAACTCCTCCCGGAAAAGTGGGTAACGAACTATGAGCAGATCCACCAGACTCCAGTCCAGACGACTACAGAACCAGATTTCATTCGCCATGAAAACGGACTTGTCGAAGTCAAGTTTTCCTCTCAAGAAAAGCGATAAGTGTTCCCAACAAGGACAAATACGTTCTCATCCGTTCATATGATCCAGCCAATCCAAATCCCAGGTCAAGCCAAACAAGTCGAACATTGCTGGTATGAAGTGTGCGAGTGTCTAGACTGCCTTGACGAAGCATACAGGATCGAATACGCCGATGACATACCTGAGAAAAAGAAGAAAAAGTCACAACAGAAGCTCAAAGAAAGATATGAATCAGGAGACCCTGTTGTAGGACTCCTCGGTGAACCATCGGACAAATTTGACTATTACGTTCTTTACAAAGATTCACCAATATCGACCCTTAAGCCATGTCGTGATCTACCACCCACAGACTATCCAGGCCAAATCCAACAAGAATGTTATGTTATTACCCTAACAACCTCATCACCCGAATACCAAGTAGAATTTCCACCGTTAACCTCGTTCGAAGACACAAACCAAAGAACCAAGCACGAATGGAAAATCAAAAACCCGACGACCGTAGGTCCCACAAGATTACCTACCTCGGTAACTAACGCTGGAGCCACTCTCAACTGGCAGAGTGAAAATGATGTTGCCCAGAACAGAGATCTCCAAGCCCTCCTTGCACAACAGACAAAGTCCCTGAGAACACAATAACATCTTGTTACAAAAGTTCAGTCTCTTGAAAACACAATTCAAGATGTTAGAAAGAAGATGCAAGGCCTTCACCAGGAACTTCTAGAGATAGTTCATACTATCCCGCCTTCTCAAGCCTCTGATGATTTCACAAAGAAAGAAGCAGAAATGAAGTTCTTAAAATCCCAACTTGTCGATCTTGAAAGACAACACAAACAGCACAGGGTTACAACACGAACTGATGATCCGTGGTCAGTACCCTCTACCCCTTTTGTCGCAACATACTTTGACCCACAACCGCTTCCTCTATCACCCTTCCCACAAAAATCCCCGACACTTTCAATTTGGTCCAAAGAACAAGAAAAAAGAAAAGCCAAGGCCTTACGAATCTCCCTCAAACCAACCCAAGCCCCAGAAAAAACATCGCTAGTCTCCACCAGTGGAACAAAAGAATTTCAAGAAGACACCTCCATGGAAGCATCCTCAAAACCATCATCAGTTCTTCCAATTGAAAGGATAAACCCCCTCTCATCGTTTCTAGCGTCCCTAGCCCACAAAAAAATCATCTACCAACTCAACCTTTGTCGCCCCGGTTATTACAACTTCACCGCCTGACCGTAACGAAGGTGATCTTTCGGATTCCTTTGAACATCTATTCATGGCAGATCCAGAATCCTCTACTGTTCGCAATGATTTTGAAGATGACTATGTAGTAGAAGATGAAGCCTCTGCGACTCCACCTCAGCGAATAGCGAAAAACCCTAAGTCAGACTCCAATCAAAAGTTCACTTTTGATGATGTTTCCCCATCACAATGGAGAGACAGATGGATAGAAGTGCTGACATGGTGCTCAGCTCAGTTGCAATACTACGAAATAGACTTGGTAATTAAAAGGTTTATAACCAGGATTCAAGGACATCTCAGAGATTGGTATATGAGTCTTGGAGAATATAGACAGTTACAAATCGCTCAATGCCGGTCCCCTGAAGTACTTATGCATATAATCTATGCTGAATTCATCGGAAATTCAGTTGAACACACAACTCAGGCAAGGGAAGAGTTCTTAAAGATGAAGTGTTGTTCATTCCAGAAGAGAGACCTTGAAGAACACTACAACCGTATGTAAAAAAGGTTCTATTGTATTCAAGGGATTGATGACGTGAACCTCAAACAGGTCTTCCTTAACTCTTTCCCAGACTCTCTTGCGAATGAAGTGTTCAGATCATTGGAAGCAAAAAACACTACGGTTGCAAGCATTACACTTGGTGTCCAATACCAAATGGTGCTCAATGCACTTGCCAAGTTCTGCAACTCACGAAAGTTTTTTGATGAACTTGAAAAAATCGGGAAAAGTCTTGGTTCAGCCTGCGATGACAAGCACCTCAAGATCAAATGTAAAGATAAGTCTTCCTGCGAATGTTCCCAGAAGAAGCGGAAGTCTCACTTCAAAAAGTTCAGTAGCTTCTCCAAAAGAAAAGTCTCCCGTAGCTACCCACGTAAGAAATGGAAGTTCATCCGGAAGAAGACACGTAGAGGTCTCACTTCTGACAGGTGCTACATTTGCAACAAGAAGGGGCACTTTGCAAAAGACTGCAAAGACAAGAGGAAGTCTCAATCGCTAATTAAGAATCTCAACCAAGTTGAACCGGTTGATGTTTCTGACTTAGAATCCTTATACTCCCTTGCTGATGAACCAGGCGATCAAACGATATGTACATTTACCTACTACGAATCATCATCAGAATAAGAATCTGAATCAGATTTCTCATGAGATCATTCAGACATCAAAGTATTCATGACAAGCCCACTATCCAGTCCTTCCTATTCCCCTTTACCACTCGTTCTACCTCTACAAAAATCCTAACCTGCACCTCTAGCCAAGGTACACCTCCTCACATCAACCTATGCTAATCCAATCCCGGTCATAGCCTTTTTCGATACAGGATCCTCAGTCTCGATACTAAACCTAGACATTCTCCCTATCAGTTACAGGAGATCACATCACCAGCCTTTTCTTGCAGCTAGTGGAGATACATTTGTTATTGACAAGATTAGTATCCCGATTTATGTTCGCCTATTTCCAAAATATGTAATTAGACACAGGTTCTTGGGTTCAAACTCTCATGGTAAAGACCTCTTTATCGGTTTTGACATCCTACACACCTTGCCAAATATGCGGTTTGCAGAACAAGGCCTCTGATACAAGAGCTACCTGAACCCATGGAGTTTAGTGTTGAAACTCTATATGGCATCCACACTAAACATAGAAGCTCTTAAACAACAAATCATTCAACTGTCATGTGCTTCTAGCCATACGAAGTTCCTCACCAAAAGCAAGAACCCTTTATAGTTGAATCCTTCGTTTTTTGTTACGTTACCATTCAAGCAGAACGAGGATGTCAACCCAACAAAGGCGAGCCATCCGGGCATGAATCCCGATCACTACCAACTTGCTATTCAAGAATGTTCAGAGCTTGTTGAACAAGCCATTATCGAGCCCACAACATCACCATGGGCTTGTGAAGCGTTTTATGTCAACAAGAGAAGCGAGCAAGTTCGGGGTAAACTGAGATTGGTCATAAATTATCAGCCCCTTAACCATTTTTGGGTTGATGAAAAGTTTCCCCTACCACAGAAAAAGTCATTATTCCAGTCCCTGGCAAATGTAAAGGTTTTATCAAAGTTCGATCTCAAAGCTAGATTTTGGCAATTAGGTATATGTCACACCCCGCTAAAGCGGAAACACGGGATGTCACAGCTCAAGGTTTCATTGCGTAAGGTAGAAGACAACACACAATCATCATAGCTTAAAAGTTTACAAAAATTACATCTTGTTCCAAAATACAAAATGTCCAAAACATGAATTGACATGATAAATAAGATCATGCTGGATGTAGCTACTAGTGGTGCCTTCTAAAGTTCCAACCTTACTTGATGCAAAATGTTAAAGCCATGAGCCCACTACCCAAACCTCCTGACTGCACGCCCCAATGACACATGTTCCATCGCAAATATGATAAAGAAAACGGTAATTATGCACTCGCGAGGTGAGTGGGGAGTCAACCAAATAACGTTATCCATAATATACCAACGGCTCGAACAATGAGTTAGTGGGTAATGTAAATTGAACCGGGGACTCAGAATCAACTAACATGAGCATACATACCATAGGCATAAAAATTCGTAGCAATATAAAGCATTTTGAGTAAATAGTACAACCGATGCGTAATGAAATCGTAACATGCTTTTCACCCCAAAATGTATAAAAGTAGTAAAAAGGGGCTGTGAAACTCACTGTGATAACGATGATGTTTCCGAGATTCTCACACGTGCAACTTGTAATATGATCCTACTCCGATCCTACGAATCGTAAGAGTCACTAGTAAGATTCAAACTTGATTCTAAGGGTTTGGTGAATCCTACTTATCCAAAATGTCATAAAATGCCTTTATATAGAACTTTGTTTAAGGTTCGTATTTTTGTGATGGTCTAAAATATCTTTCATGTCTTTATTAATCAATAAAAGTCATAGATTTATAATAAAATAAGTTAAAAGTTGATTTTTAACCACATTTGGAGTTTTTCTTTTTCTGTCCAGATTTTTGTGTTACTTTCAGTCCATTTTTAGCTATCTTCCAAGGTTCTTTTGGTCGGGAGAGTTTTACTCAAGCTGACACTATGTGTTAGGAAACGTTTGGTATATAAACCATTATTTTTGAAGATGTTTAAGTCCATAAAATAATTTTTATAGTGCAGCTACCACAGAAAACATAGTTGTTTGCACACTGTTTTTGTGACGTCTGTTTGAAGGTCGAAATCTTTGAGTTTTTGAGTGAAACCACTTGGGTTCTAATCTTAACACATAAACATAAATTCCAGAAGAAATGTCACCTTATTTGGTTAAATATTGAGAGAGTTATGGCCTTTTAAAGAGAGAGGTAGAAATCTGACAGATTGCTGTCAAAAGATAACTTTTAAGAAAATGCATCTAACTTTAAGTTTTGCCATGATTTTGTTCCTTTTACATGAAATCCGATTTTACACTTCCCCAAACAAATATTTTCAGATAAATATTTATTTTTAAACCTCTAGAACCACATGCATGTATATTAAATAAAGATACCTTTCAAAAATCCCCAAAATGGTTTTCTTGCTCTCTTTTTGAAGATTTCATGAGTGGTCAAACCAAGAACTTGTTTTTGCTATATAAAATAACAAGTTTTTAGCACATGCATGGAGATTAAACATGTTTTTAGTGTAATATAAGTTTTTCATAAAATTTCTTAGAGTTTAAGAGGTAGATTTTTGAGAAGAACACATGCATGCTAGTAGAAACTTGCAAAAGTTCCTTCTTTGATCTTAACATAGGTTTGATCATGGATTCTTCACCTTTTTAACAACATACAAAGTGTTTTGGTGATGAATCTACAAACATTAAGATTTCAAAGATGTTTCTAGCAAGACAAAGTAAAACTAGAGTAGAAGAAGAAGAAAACTTAAAGATAATGAAAGAAGATTAACAAAGGGATGTGTAGGCTTTGTGTTGGTCCCGAAGGGCTATACAAGTTTGTAGAAGGGGGGGGGGGTTGAATACAAACACACGTTTTTACTTTTCTAAATTGTTTATTGATAAATCAAGACAATTTACAACTTGTTGCGGAACAAGATTAAGGATAAACCTAATCTAAACAAGTCTTGAGAAACACTAAGTTTCTTGCACTAGAAAGAGTTAAAGAAATTACGAATAATAACTTAACAATAAGAAATAAGAAGATCGTCCGAGCACACTTCAAAACTGAAGTAAGGTTCTTCTTATATACTGCATGCATTTAATGCATGCCAGTATGGCTTTACACGTGGCAGCAGCTGAGTGGTTGCATGTCATTGATCTTTGTAGACAACCTTAGTAGCCGCATGGTGCACAGTGTAGAATCAGAGTTGTTGTACGATTACAGACAAAAGGGATGTCCCTTCTGACAGTTCGTACGGAGACGTGCAAGGGAGGTAGGACAATAGTAACATACAGGTAGACTTCATGATCAGCTTTCGTTGAGTCAGATCTTTATCAGCGAATGATAAAGTTCAGCGATTGCTGAAGTCTTCTACTTGATACTTCACGTTGAATGGGCAGGTCTTGCTTCGCTGATATCCGCATCAGTTCATGAGTAGACTTATTGCTGGTTCTTGAGCTTGATCTTCGACTTCAGCGTAGAACTTTGGTTGACGTGAAACTTGTCTTCAGGGATCATAAGTAAACAACTAACTTATCAGCGATCATCTCATAGACTGAACAGGCTCAGAGCTATATGATGATGAACAGTGTTCGCTGAATATCTAATCTAAAGAGTGAGAGTACTTATCAGCGGTACTGTAAAGTCTTAGTACTTATCAGCGATAGTGAAACTCTGATACATGTTGTTTACTTACAATTTTCACCAAGTGTTTAAGAGAGGGTCATTATCAAATCACTGAGGGTTTGGATCAACAATCTCCCCCTATTTGATTATGATATAGCAACAGAGAAAATTGCTATTTAATGAAAACACAAGGATAAAAAGAACTCATAAAATATTTGTCCCTTTTACTATTTTCTGAGATATTTTCAGTACTGATGGAGTAAATTACATTCGCTGAAATTTTTCTTTAAACTTCGTAAAGATTACATAGGGAAGTGGAAAAATTACAAGTACAACAAATAAAATTACACGTACAAAAGATGTAGACAGATAAGGATAGAAAGAATTACAAGGCGATCCTATCCGTCAAAAGGTTCTTCCTTGATGAGAAGTTCATCGAGGGTCTTTGATGTGGGAATCGTCCAGTCAGGGACATTTACTCCTTGATTCTTTTTGTTCAGAGCTTCTTCAAAAATCAAGGGCTTCAGGTGTCTAGCTTTAATGTCGCGTATGACTTCACACCTGTATATGAGATCTCTGATTTGTTCGATGGGAGTGATTGGAAGCTCAGAGATGCGTTGAAAGTGATGATTTCCTTGGTAGTCTAGAAAGAATATACCATAAGGATCACTTACAACTTTGCCAGGAATGAAAGTTTCTCCAGGTGGTAGGGAGGTGTCAAGCGTTGAGAGGTCAGCATCAGGGCCAAGAACTTTAGCACGAGAGAAACCAATACCTGTTTCATTCCGTATAGGAGGACCTGAGTCTGAGACTTTCTTTTCCTTTGCAGAGACTCTTCTTTGTTGAGGAGGAAGAAGAGTGGAAGGAGGAATATCCACAGCAGAAGAAACCAAGTCGATCTGAGTATTTAAAATTTTCTCGACATGGCTCTTGAACTTTGAGCGCGATACCTGAATGGCTAATTTCACTTCCAACCATTCAGAGAAACCAAACTTCTCTAAAGTAGTATCATAGAAGGTTTGCTTGGTTTTGTCTTCTCTGAATACATCAATTTCAACAACAGGAACGTCAACGAACAGTCTTCCTCTGATGTTTACTTTGATGATTTTGGATGGTCGAGATCGATAATTTAGCATTTCTTTACACCATTTCAAAGTCGTATCAGATACTTTCGTCTTTTCTTCAACGATCCTTTGGGCATCATCCCATAGCTGACGTTGGACATCAATGGGAGTTCTTTTCAGCGCGGGGTCTTTCACCGATTGTTGGACAAGCTGGATGGCGAGTTCTCTGTCTTTTTCTTCAGCTTCCCTTCTTTCAGCGATGAACCTTTCAGCTCTGAGGTGATCCTGGTATTCCTATTGTGAAAGTCTGAACTTCGGAGGAATAGAAGGAAGTTGATCACGCTTCAGGATGATTCGCTGATCTTCGAATCTCTTGATCATTGCATCTCTCTTTTCTTGATCCTCTTCACTCAGCTTTTGAGGAGCCAAGGAAGGTCTGTTTTGGTGAGAGAGCAGCTGTTCTTCAGGTTCATCAGTCTCAGTGGTTAAATCCAAGACTGGGATTATTTCTTCAGCTCTTGTGGCTGGGATTATTCCTGGTGTAGTTGTTAGGGTCAATTTAATGTTGATTTAAAGTTCAAGGGTGTAATTTGTATTTCCTTATTTTGAGCCTATTAGTGAACGGGCCGTGGGCTTGTTAACCACGGGCCCGCCATATAAATAGATTACTTAGCCTTAGAAAATATGCTAGTTGTCTCATTTTGATTTTCTGAATTGTAATGTAAACACTCTGGTTAAAGCATAATACAGGGATGACCAGTTGAAATCATTGTTCTTATCGTTCATATTACTGATTTCATAATTGTTGCACGAATCTGGATTTAACAATTGGTATCAGGGCAGACGGACGGATTTGATTCAAAGCGTTTTCATCGATTTCTAGTAAGTGTTTGACTTTTCTCGTCTGTGTTCATCTTGAAAAATCAAAATCTTGATTCTGATAAAATTGTTCGATTCTGTTTATTGGGTTGTGTTAGCATTATTGTCATTAGTGTTTCTGCAAATTTTCACATCCCAATTCGTCCATTTGAGTGTTCAATTAAGCAAATCAAAGTTCAAAGTTTTTGGTAGTGTTCTTCAATAAAAATCGAATTTTTACCATCAAAACTCATTGTTTTTGCTTTAAAATCGATTGGGTTAGTGTTGTTTTTGTGTTTGGGATTGTTTCTAATCATTCAGGAACGTTTTTGTGCAACCCTAATCGAGTTTCAATCGAAATTGAGAAGTCAGCCGCAGAATCCGGATAGAACAACCGAGGTTTCAGGACGCGGCCAATTCTTTCCGGACATTTGTGTGAATCTCATCCGGATTCGTCCTTCTTTCCGGGAAAGTCCAACATTCCGGGTAAGTTCAGCATTCCGCTAAGTATACTAAACTCCAATCTATCCGGGTAAAATTTGTTTCCGGAAACCCAAAGTTCCCGGTCATAATTTTTCCCGGATATCCTTGCATCCGGTAAGTACTTCTTCCGGAAACTGTTGTTATCCGGAAATCTTAAGCTATCCGGTAAGTATTGCTTTGTTATTAATCTATTCGGACACTCATACTTTATGGTAACCTTTGTTATCCGGAAAGCTGATTCTATACGGATTCTATTAGCTATCGGGTTCTTTTGCATTTTTGAACTGTTTTCACGAATTCTGATCCGGACACTTCCAGATCAGACCCTTATTTGGATTCCTATCCAGTAAGATCACTCTTAGTTCATATCAGTCGTAGAACCTGTGTTAGGATCCCACTTTTAGTGCCTTGCGTTAGGTTTACTCTTTGAATCAATCTACACGTCTGACGATCACTCCGTTGCAACCTACGATGACTTCACGTGACGCACTTGCTATTGGGACCGACTCCAAACCACCTTGTCTCTATCAAGGTGAGTATAGCCAATGGCGAGATAGATTCATGATCTTCATTGAATCTAAGGACAACTATGTGTACATCAAGAAAGCTCTTGAAGATGGTCCGATTCGTTGGCCGCAGAAGACCATTGCACCAACTGCAACAAATCCTGTGACTAGTTATGAGGACAAGACTGAAGCCGAACTGACCGCAGAGGAAAGTGTCAGAATAGAAGGCGAAAAACATGCCAAGAGATATATTATCCAAGCATTTCCCAACTCAATCTACCAAGCTATCGACAGCTACAAATGTACGGCAAAAGGCATGTGGGATCAAGTGGCTAGAATGATGCGTGGGAGTGTTGTTGGCAATCAACTAAAGATCAACAGCGCAATAACCAAGTTCGATGGTTTCAAGCAACGCAATGGCGAGACTCTCACCCAAGCATATGAACGCTTCTGCTTACTTCTCAATGAACTGAACAAGAACCAAATTGTTCGTTCCAACACGGAGAACGCGCTCAAGTTCCTCAACAATCTGCTAGCCGAATGGAAGGTGTTTGCTTCTCATGTTAAGCATAACAACTTGATAGAGAACCTTAACATCAACGAACTATATGAGACGTTTCTTCAAGACGAAGATGAAGTAAATGAACTTCTGGGAGAGAAGAAGACTGAAGCAAAGCCAACTGCTGATCCTATAGCACTCATATCCTCAAAGAAAGGGAAATCTTCAGGCCATCATTCTAAACGTGCTCAAAGGCAAAGCTCTTCCGAATCTGAAAAGGAAGACAGTGACTCGAATGATGAAGTAGCTGAATTCAAGAAAGTTGTTGCTCTACTCACTAAATCTTTTCAACAACAACGATTCTATAAGAAGCCAACGTCTAGTAATCAGCGCTACTCCACCGCCTCCAACAAGCGCCATGATTATCAAGACAAGCACGGGGGAAAGAAGAATGTTGATGAGCAGGACACGTCAGAGAAGAAGGAGAAGAAGGAGAAAGATGATAGAAAGAAGAGAGATGAACCAGTGACCTGCTACAACTGTGGAAAGCTTGGTCATTTTGCTAAAGACTGCAAAAGGCCTGTAGTAAAGAATTCTCACTACTACAAGGCCAAACTGGCACTGGCTGAGCAGAAGGAAGCTGGAGAAGCTATGTTCATGGAAAATGACTACTGGTTGGGTCGTTCTGATGATGAAAGCGATTCTGATGGTGCAAATGCTTTCATGGGCTATCACTCTCCAGCTGATAAAGAGAAGACAAGTCAGGTATGTGAATTTTCTCAACAATAGCTTATGAATGAAATGCAATCCCTTATTGATCAGGCGGATTCCTTTAATGCCACCACTAACGAACAACAACTTGAGATTAGTTCACAAACCGAAAAGCTAGATGTTCAAACGCGATTAACTGATAAACATAAGTTTGAAAATGTTATGTTAAAGGAAAAATGCAAAATCCTTTCAATAGCACCCAAAGACTTAAGGGACAAATTATCTGATCATCAGTCTCAGTTTGATCAGTGCATGAATGAGAAAGAAGAACTTGTTTATCAATGTTCCTCTCTTCAAATTCAGCACAAGGAGTTTGTTACTAAAATTCTTGATCTTGAAACCAAACTCCACAAAAGGGGTCAAACTGATCAAACCATCTTTCTGAATAAACCCAAAGAGTTCACGTACTTTAACAAAGAATGGGGTATCGGATATGATAACCCACATTATTTGAAAAAGGGAAGATGGCATACACCAACTTTGTATGATTTTGCATGCTTTGGGTTAGATAAAAAGTATCCGGAATATGCCATTCAATGGACTGGTCCTCTTGAACCTGAAAAGGAAGAGGACACCGAGGAATATAAGCGTACACACTAACGAGGAATTCAGCTTCCGTTTTGTTATGAACCTTTGAATAATTCCTATAAAAAGAACAAAAAGTATCTCTCAAATGACTACTTCGACCCTTACAAGGTTGCTAAGCCCAAGGATTCCTCCAAAAAGGATGAGGACCATGCACCAGCAACCAAGATTGAGACGGACGAGTTTAAACTCTATGTTCCCCCTCTCATCTTGGAAGCAAAGATTGTCGAGTTGGAGGACTCGTTTGAGAAAGAAAGGTCTGTTTTTCAAAACGAGAAGAAAACGCTAATTCAGGAACTTGAGAAACTCAAATCTGAGAAAACCGAAGGTGTGTCAAATGAAGGACAGGAGATCCTTCGATGTGAAATTAATGTGCTCACATCGAAACTGGCTGCTTTGGCAACAGAAAAGATGGAGGAGTATGCAAGAAATGGTCAGCTCCAAGAGCAAATTGACCAACTCAAATCTGAAAAACAGATTTCACCTGAACTCTCCTCTAACTCATCTGACACATCCTCGTGTAAAGCCTTCATCGGAAATATCTCTTCGCAAGAAAATAAAGTTTCTCAAGATGAGTGTGTTAAAAGGAATTTAAATTCTGATTTTTCAAACGCTTCCGCACCGAATTCCCCAAAGCACACAACCGAAATCACAGCGTGTTCCTCGCCTTTCTCGACCGGTCCAAGTCCAGTAATTCCTGACGTCGATTTTTCAGCATTCATGAACTCTGAAGGCAATTCTGATGGAGAGTTTGAGTCGTTCCCGTTCGACAAACCTCTCCCGTGTCACACTGATTTTTTGTCTCTAGTAGTCAATCATCTGGTCAATTTTCTAAAGGGTAGCAGTTCTCAAACAATGGCCCCAGCTGTGATCAAGATTTCTCAATCAAGACCAACTTCTAAACCTGTTTCTAATAAGCAATCACAACCAAGGCAGGAGACCGGACCATTGCCTACCAAAAATACTGTTCCTTCTAAAGTCACTGATCATTCTGTCCCTGTTGTTTCAGATAATAATGGTCGAGCAAAGCCCGAAAAACCAAAGTGGCTAAACAAGGGATCTGTCAAGGATGCAGCGTCAAAGTCGTTCCCTACTGCTTTTAATTCTAGAATAAACAAAGACAATTGTGTTTGGAATAATTGGAATCGTTTTGAAGTTTCTTTCCCGATTAAACTTAATTCAGTTCATCAATTGATTCAATTATCACGTGATTGTTTAGTTTGTTCTAGATGTGGTTGGAATGATTTTGATCAAATTAACTTAAATGATTGGTATGGGTCACCTCACATGTTTAATCATACACCCAAATGAAACCCTCGTAAAACCAACAAGAAACACCATACTCAACGAGGGTACCAATCAGAGGTTAAACCACAGCGGGAGACCAAACCCAATGCAAAACGGGCTACTCCTACTGAGGTTAAACCGGCACCTAAGAGGCAACCTGCTAAAAATAACTTTCCTCCAAACGGTGTAAATTCTACACCAAGGAGGCAACCTGTGCCAAAACCAGTTCCCGCTAAAGGTGTACAACCTACACCCAAGGGGAAATCTGTGTCAAAGCAAGTTCCTCTACGAGGTGCCAAATCTAACCCTCCAGGACCCAAGGAAATTTGGGTACCTAAAATCCGTTAACCTGTTTTTGCAGAACGGTCATGTGTGGTACTTAGACTCTGGATGCTCCAAGCACATGACCGGAAGGAAGCATCTTCTCACAAACTACAAGGAAGAATACGGTGGACACGTGAGATTTGGAAACGATAACAAGGCACCGATCGTGGGCTATGGCGACATTGTTCAAGATAAGCTCACAATCAAGAAGGTATCACACGTCGCGGGATTGGGACACAATCTGTTTAGCATTGGGCAATTCTGCGACAAAGATCTCGAGGTCAGCTTAAAAAAGACACGGTGTAGAATCCTCAACGATGACGGAGAGGAGATATTGGTTGGAAAACGCGAGACCAATCTCTACACGATCGACCTTGCAACTCTGAAGCCTGATAACCCCGTCTGCCTCATGTCAAAGGCCAATTCCCAACAAGCTTGGATTTGGCATCGGAGACTATCGCACCTAAATTTCAAGAGTATCAACAAGTTGGTGCTGGGCGGACACGTAAAAGGCATGCCCAGCCTTCTGTTCGTGAAGGATCGTCTCTGCGGGGCCGTACCCGCCGAAGGCAACTCCGAGCACGACCCGGACCCTAGAACTTATTCATATGGATCTGTGTGGGCCGATGCGTGTTCCAAGCATAAACAAGCGCAAATATGTTCTCGTGATGGTGGACGACTTCTCGCGCTACACCTGGGTGCTGTTCTTACGTTCGAAAGACGAAACTGCGGAGCTAATCATCCACCACCTGAAGACTGTCCAACTGAACAAAATGCAGCAAGTTCAGTATATTAGAACCGACAATGGGACGGAGTTCAAGAATCAAACAGTCGATAATTATCTGACTTCAGTCGGCATTGCTCACACTTTCTCGGCTGCACGCACTCCTCAGCAAACCGGAGTGGTGGAATGACGCAACCGCACTCTTGTCGAGGCTGCTCACACTATGCTTTCCCAAGCCAACCTACCGCTATTTCTGTGGGCCGAAGCGGTGTCTACGGCTTGTTACACTCAAAACCTCTCCATCCTCAATAAGCGGTTCAACAAGACGCCATACGAGATCATGAACAACCACGTTTCGAACATCAAGTACTTTCATGCGTTCGGGTGCACGTGCTACGTTATGAATGACAAAGATGATCTTGGCAAATTCAGCCCCAAGGCGGACAAAGGAGTCTTCATCGGATACTCCATGCAGGCTAAGGCGTATCGCGTTTACAACAAACGGACCAAATCTGTTGTTGATAGCATAAACGTGACATTCGACGAAGCCGCAGACTTGGCTTCTGAACAACTCAGTTCAGAACTCGGTTTAACTGGCGTGTTAGCTTCCGGACCTCCAAGTTCGGGATCTACACAAGCGACAGTAAATCCGAATCATGCATCTTCATCGAATGATAACTCTTCTGATTTAGATTTATTGTTTAAGTATTTTTATGATGACATCTTCAATGTTTCCCCTACTGTCTCAGCACAACATCGACTTGAAGCTGCTCGTATTGAGGACTCGTCGCACCTATCCGGTCCGCCGCCTTCTACAAGCACGCCATCCATCACTGTGGAGACAACACAACCGTCATCATCAACATCTACTGATATTGTTATCCCCCCGGAGGAACCTGTTACAAATCCGGAGATCACTCCTGGTGATTCGTCTTCTGCTACAACCGACGATCAACTTCTGAACTCCTCGGAACCGGGAGTTGACCAACCATCGACGAATCCTCCCCCACCTCCTCCAAGAAATCAACCTGCAACACTCGAGGCGGTACAAGACCTACCTTCTGGTGGTTATGTGGATTCAGACGCGTCTCACTCTACTCAGCAACCGCTTCCGCATACCACCAAATGGATGTGAGCTCAACCCTTACACCAAATCATCGGTGATCCCTCCACACCTGTTCGAACACGAGGTGCATCCGCCAACTTCTGTCTATTTTCCGGTTTCTTAAGCAACATCGAGCCGACGAACGTACGCGAAGCGCTTGAAGATCCGGACTGGATCATTGCTATGCAAGAAGAGCTCAACCAATTCGAGGCTCTAAAGGTATGGTGACTGGTTCCACGTCCAAAGAACAAGACGGTGATAGGAACCAAATGGATCTTCAAGAATAAGAAGGATGAAGACGGAATCGTCGTACGCAACAAGGGGCGTCTCGTGGCCAAGCGGTACCGTCAATAAGAATGGATCGATTATGATGAAACCTATGCTCCGGTAGCAAGAATCGAGGCCATCCGAATGTTCCTTGCTTATGCCGCACACAAGAACTTCACAGTCTTCCAAATGGATGTGAAGACCGCGTTTCTCTACGGCAATATCGAGGAAGAAGTTTATGTGTCGCAACCTGACGGATTCGTGGACGACTCGAAGCCTGATAACGTCTACATTTTAGACAAGGCGCTTTACGGTCTAAAGCAATCTCCGCGAGCATGGTACAAAACACTGTCCGAGTTTTTTATGAAGTCCAAATTCACACGAGGTAAAATCGATTCGACTTTATTCATCAAAAACGAAAATGGTCACATACTCCTCGTTCAAGTGTATGTAGATGATATAATATTCGGCTCTACTAGTCCCCTATATGCTAAGAACTTTGCCACACTTATGGGAAATGTTTTCAAAATGAGCATGCTTTGCGAGATGAATTTCTTCCTTGGTCTTCAAGTTAAACAACTGGCGACCGGGATATTCATAAACCAGGCTAAGTACATCCGGGATATTCTTCGGAAATTCCAGCTGGACCAGTCCTCGCCAATGACAACTCCCATGGCGCCCAATACAAAGATTTACGCCGATCCTCACGGAACGGATGTGAATCCTAAATTGTATGGCGGGACGATAGGTTCTCTAATGTACTTAACTGCAAGTAGGCCGGATATTATGTTCTCAACTTTCTTGTGTGCCCGATATCAATCAAAACCTAAAGAGTCCCATATGACTGCTGACAAACGTATCTTTCGTTATTTACGTGGTACTGCTGATCTTGGTATGTGGTACCCGAGAGAGACAGGTTTTGCAATATCCGCCTATTCCGACGCGGATCACGCGGGCTGCATACTGGACCGGAAGAGCACGTTGGGTCACATTCAATTTTTGGGTGATAGCCTGGTAAGTTGGGCATCAAAGAAGCAACAATGTGTTTCAACATCAACTGCCGAGGCAGAGTACGTGGCTGCCGCGAGCTGCTGTTCCCAAGTCATCTGGATGAGGACGCAACTCAAAGACTATGGTATCTTTGAGGACGCAACTCAAAGACTACATCAACTCCCATATGACTGCTGACAAACGTATCTTTCGTTATTTACGTATGTCAAGGTCCCGATTTACTATGACTCGAAGAGCGCCATCGCTATATCAAGTAACCCGGTCCAACACACCAAGACGAAGCACATCGACGTTCGGTATCACTTCATTAAGGATCACGTCGAAAGAGGTACCATCGAACTATACTTCATAAATACTGAACATTAGCTAGCAGACCTATTTACCAAAGCATTGGACAAAAAACGTTTTAACACTCTTGTGCAAAAGTTAGGTATGCTAAGACTGACGACGTAATCCGATTGTGTGCCCATAACAAGTTCCATACATATACGAGTAACTGTCTACTCCTCATCCGGTGTTTACCCTCCTGATGAATGAGCACACACTTCCTCGCACTTGTATTCTACTTGTTCCAGTTACACCGTTAGATTTAGTCTCTGTATTAATTTCGTAGATTTCGTTGGTTATCCTTTCTTTCTTCGTGTGTTTCTTTTATTTCATACTGTCGTCTATATCTGTTTATCTATCTATCTCTGTGCTTTCAAAGTGTGTTCATGTGTTCAGGGGGAGCACAAAGAAGTATCAGGTAAGTTTACTTATCCTTTGAGGGGGAGAGTCACACACAGTTTTTCTTTAATGCTAAAAAAAAGGTTTTTTGGTGTGTGGGCACTCCTGTGAGATTCTCAAGTTACGTTCGTCATTTGAGGGGGAGCGACACAATTTTTTCAATAAAATGCTACACGTTGTTTTTGGTGTCGGACTCCTCACTGCACTCTACTGCACCATCCGAGGGGGAGCAATGAAATCCCCATGCTCAGCTTGAGGGGAGCGAGAGAACGTCTTTTTACAGTTCCAATTACTGAAAAATTCCAAGGAACAGGACAACTGTCGAAGTATCCGGACAGTATCCGGACAATCCACGGAGTCCGGACAGTACCCGGACCGGGTCTCTACCCGGGTTGGGTAAGAACCCGGATACCCCATCCGGGTATATATATACCATCCGGGTTTCTCTTTTCTCATTTTCCTGGATTCCCCTGCTAAAACCCTAAACCCTCTCGTCTTACTCTCTCTCGTTCGGACTGCATCTCACATCCTCGATTCTCGATAGGTTTTCGTCCAGATTCAGGTATGTTGTTCGTCCTTCCTTTCCGATCACATTGATACTTAGTTCACACACTTCGGCACACATCTCGACCATCGATTTAATCGATTGGTCAGGTCCGAAAACCCCATATGCGCCTCGTCAATTTCGGGTCGTTTGGTACTGCTTAGCACGATTAAGATGCTTCTGTGTGATCATTTCCTCATGTCAACACTACCTAAATGATTTCCACAGTGATTAAATCGATGTAGTGTTAGATTGGAAATCTTGAATATCGTCCGGAGACGTTCGTCATATCCGGACACATTCAAGATTAGGGTGGTTTATCCGGTAACGTTCAAACTTCAAGATATTTTGTTTAGGACTCTCACATCACCCGGAAACCCTAGTTGTCCGGGAACCTTCGGGTTTCCGGTAAGTTTAACTACCGGGAAGCTTGTGTGACCGGACTCCTTTATCCGGGAACGCTCATCCTATCCGGTATCTTGTGTCATCCGGATACCATTGTCCGGATACCATGAGTTGTCCGGAAACCATATGTTGTCCGGAAAGGTCTGACATTCCATCCTTTTATCCGGACACTTCTGTTATGTCAATACAGTACCTAGTTTGACACTATCAGTCCTCAATCCATCTCAGTTTGAGCCTCATAATGCACAGGTACGCGCCGACAGTTGGTCATTCGTTTCAATTACTAACTCAAGAGGAGGATATCATTGACGAGGAAGCTGATAATGCCTTGGTCGCACATGACCATGGCACTGAATTGGACGCAAACAACCATTATTTGGACCCAGAATTATTCAGACCTAACCCACAACATCAGGTTATTCTGGATATACTGATGCGTCACCCTCTCCGTGAGGCCCTCACCCGCACTACCGACATCCCTTTGATCTACGTTCTCCAAGTTTGGTTCACTGCCCAAGTTCGGAAGGCCGGTAATTCCCAAACAATCACTGCTCCAATTGATAATCAGCAGTTCACCCTTACACCGGATTCCTTTATACGACTTCTATCGCTTCCCGAGGCCAACGCCAACAAACATGAACGGTACGATCCTGCCGTCAACGACAAAATGTTATGCGCTCAAATGCGCACGCTGGGCTACAACTTCGCACTTCCCCGGCCCTCGGCGTTCAATCGTAAGTACTTGGCTCCGATATGGTACACTCTTTTCACCATCCTCAACCGTTGCCTTTCTTCAAGATGGAAAGGCATAGACCAATGCACCGGCGACTTCCTACGCCTTATTCATGCCGTGTGCTACAATCGCCACGTCGACTTCGCCATGATCATCTGGCGTGAAATCGTGCAAGTGATTCGTCACATCGGAGGTACCAAGCAGAAGAAGTTCCTGCCATACTCGCGTTTCCTCTCTCTTGCAGTTCGTCAACACATGGACGCTAATCCGGCGATACCTCGACGTGCTGCACACCCCGTATGTCCCATTCGACACTTACAGTACATGGTCATCCGCAACCCCTCTGACGCGGTGGCCGCCCCCATCATTGAAGCACTACTAGCCATAGCCGATCCCGCTGCACCATGGGTAGTTGCTTATAGGGAAGAGATAGGGAATCCCATGGCCCAACCAGCACCGGAGGTACCTACCCATGGACTTAGACCCGAGAGACGTGAGGGTCCAAGAATGAGAGGTGGTAGGGCCCGGCAAGCAGGTGCTGCCGGGCGGGGTGTGTTGATTGTTAGGGGAAGGGGAACTAGTGTGAGTGGTGCAGCGGTATCGCAACCCAGTTCCAGTCAACCCCGTCCAACAGGCGAAGTCGGAGCATCGTCCTCACGACCGATGCTTCAACATGACTCCACACCATATCTTTCCGACTCGCCTTCACCTACCTTCCAGGTTCATAATGTAGAATCTGACTCCGATACGTCATCTGACACGACCCGTGCCATTCGGCTCTCAAAAATACCTCCCCGTATCGGACCGAACCCCGACTTCACCGAAGGCATCCCACTTGACTCAGCTACCCATGCTTCACCTAGGATTGAGGGAGTAGAAGGAGTTGAGTTAGAAACTGCGAGCCGGAGAGAACGGCGTTCGAAAGCGAACCAGAAAAGATTGGGCCGTAAAGATAACGAGGCCCCTGAGCGAACCGAACCGAGCGATATCCGGGTAGCCACATCTGCTATCCCGTCTCTTTTGTTGGGACGGGGTATTGAAGAAGACTCCGTGGACCCATCAGAGCAATTGCACGACCCCCTCATCCACTCATCCGTCTCTCAAAAGACGGCTGTTTTAGTACATCATGGGGATATAGTACAACTTCCACCGGCCTCTCACTCGGAGAGTGCTGGTGTTGAAATAAGCGACCAGCAGCCCCCGGTCGCAACTTCTTTTCGTGCACAATCGAGTCTAGAGCCATTTGATATTGAGAATCCTTTGGCTAGGAGACAAGAGGAGCAACACCAAGTCGATAATCTTCGTGACTCGATCGGAACCACCGTAGTGTCTTCACCTCTAGGTGGAACAAAAGGATTGGAGGGAAATCCTACCACAGCTACCGATATGCCAACTGTGAACGTAGGTGGCTCTACCCCTGCGGTAGATGCCTCAACGGGTAATCTAAGTGAACCCGGAGTTACTCACCCAAACTTTGTGTCACCAGGGTCCCTGGACAGCACCCTTAAGGCTGTCCGCGAGGCAATGGAGCAAAATATGCAGCAACATGTAGCCGCTGAAGTTGCCAAAGTTATGCGCGCAATCAAGGGCAAAAACAAAGTCGTCGAAGCTGAATCCGCACCTGTACCTCCACCGATCTCAACTCAACCTATCTATTCAGTGGACACTCTAAAGACGATGCTCCTGGCCCAACTGCTCCAAGAATCAGAAACAAACGCCTCAACCGAAGCAGACCTGATCTCCGTTCTGAAATCCCATGTCACTGCTCCTTCCTCATCTATTACATCTCGCCTTGACTCTATCGACTCAACTCTCAAGGGATTCAACCGAGCTCTTACTCTAATGTCCGAGAGAGTCAGTTCCCTAGAAGAAACCTGCAAAAGCCAAGCAGGCGGTCTGAAGCGGAAACACGATGACCAGGATGATCCTGATCACCGTGAGGGGGAGAAAAGACCCAGATTATCCGAGACCGAGATCGCCGCCCTGATCCAGACTGAAGCTACAACAGTGGTTCAACAGAAACCCCCAACTGCGGCAGCTACTACAGAAGCACCTGAAGCCGAGTTGCCATTAGCCGAGATAGTAATCGACATGGAGATTTCAGATGATGAAGACCCGACGGTTGAAAAGCCCGAGGGTTCAACACAGGAACTGGTCGACTTTGATTCATCAGACAGACCGCTATTGGATATGATAGATCCAGATTGTGAAGCCAACCCGGAGACTGAAGATGCATGGTATGAAAAAGCCGCCAGTGCCGTAAATCTCAAGGTAAATTTGGTATTCCCTACTGATGAAGACGACAACATCGACTATGATCAGTTCCTGCTCCAGAATTTCTATGGTACTTCCCCCGTTCACTATGCTCAACCCATTGGAACTTCAACAAGACCTGAAACTACTTCTGCCAATATTCCGACAACTCCTCTGCAAACAACAGCTTCTGATCTTCCTCTTCTCCTCAGCAACAAATCCGTTGGGAGAAGATCATGGTACTTATCCCTCATCTGGAGGAATCTTTGAAGAAGTTGTTCGTCCACAAACTTCGCCATATCGAGCCAACCTTTTGCCTTGGTATTTACAACCTCGACCCCGAATACCAACGGCGTTATATCAGCACAATGCAGCGGTGTCTTCTAGTCAGCCAAGTCAGAACCAAGCATCATATTACAGAGGTACTTAACTTCCATTCAAGACGCATCATGAAAATCGTCTACCCAGTATTCACTGTCCGACGTGAAGATGGGAATGAATGGAAATTCTCTGAAGCCGACTTCCAGCACCTCCGACCGTTCGACTTCTTGGCTATTTTGAAAGACCTTCGTACAAGAACCATCCGACCGCTTGAAGTTACAAAGGCTCTCGAAGCTATTCGTCGATACCTGGTCCGTACCATCATGATGTCATATCTAACGGATTTTCAAATGGCTGTCGAGAACAGGGCGAAGAAAGTCAATCTGATAAAGTCGAATTTGAAAGCTCCTGAATTGAATATGTATCCCGAGAACACTATGCTTCTAGAACCAGAATTTGGGATCGTCTTCATTAATGAACATAAAGAGAAAAGATTTCTGCGGTTCAGTTAGGTAGAAAGATTCTACGATGGCACACTCCTTAAAGTTCGAGATGCTCTTCGAAAGATCATTACACACGAGTCTGAAAATCCAAGGTATTCATATGTTCTGAATCCGAATGACACAAATGCTCGGAATGCCTTGGAATTGTTTGAAGATCGCATCGACTACCGCCGTGCTATCAGATGGTTCGAGATTCACTTCGCGCTTCGCAAAAGATATGTCTTCAACTGGCGAGAGCTAGAGCACGAACTCGAACTTCAAATCAAAGGGGGAGATTGTTAGGGTCAATTTAATGTTGATTTAAAGTTCAAGGGTGTAATTTGTATTTCCTTATTTTGAGCCTATTAGTGAACGGGCCGTGGGCTTGTTAACCATGGGCCCGCCATATAAATAGATTACTTAGCCTTAGAAAATAGGCTAGTTGTCTCATTTTGCTTTTCTGAATTGTATTGTAAACACTCTGATTAAAGCATAATACAGGGATGGCCAGTTGAAATCATTGTTCTTATCGTTCATATTACTGATTTCATAATTGTTGCACGGATCTGGATTTAACAGTAGTCGAAGGAGCTTCAGCGGGATCCTCAAACAGGGGAGAGGACTAGCTGAAACACAGCGATCGTTTAAGTAAGCAGAGTTAGGGAAGAAAGAGATAGGGAAAAGAATGTGGTTAAGTGTATAGAGGTTTTATGGATAGAAGGATTGAGATTGAGAAGGGATAGAGGAGGGATGCAGTGTAAGGGAATAGGAGGTAGTGTACCTGACAAACTGGCTTTTGAAGCAAGATCATCAGATTGTCTTCTGCAGCAAGGCCTTTGTTTTTGCCTTTGTCAGCTTTAGACGCTGTAGGCTTTGTCTTGGTCCGCTCCCCTGAAGGTTCGTTTATCGAAATCCTTTTGAGAGTTGTAGTCTTCTGAACAGGCTTGACGATAAAGGAGTCATCATCATCATCATCAGAGATGTCGACAGCTTCATCGTCTTCAGCTTCGTCTTCATCAGATTCAACTTCTTCAGCGTAGGGTGAGGTTACATCAGCAGCAGCTTCAATGTTCTGCTCTTCGAGTTGCTCCCCCTCAGATACAGAGGAAGGTTTCTCGGTTCCCTCAGGGTTTTCAACTTCCTGAGGTTTTGAAGAAGTAGCATCAGCTTCAGTCTCAATACCCTCCCACTCAGCATGGGGAAGGTCTTCTTTATTTTTTTTCTCCCCCTCATCATTATGGGGAAGGTCTTCTTTAGGCTTCTCCCCTTCTTCCACATCATGGTTGGGGGAGGTAATGGACTTTTCAGCAGCAGCAGCAGCAACAGGATTACTGTCTTCTTGGCCAGTAATTCTTATGCAGTTTTCAATCGCTGCTACTCTGTCTTCTAGGCCAGTAATAGTAGGACTGATCTTTTTGAGATCATCTCGATCGGCCTGAGTGAAATGAGAAGTTGGGGTGTTCAGGCGATCGAGCACTTTCTGAACAATCTCTTTGACCGTAGAGACTTCAGTCTTGATCGTGGAAACTTCACTCTTAAGAGAACCAACCTCTGTCTTCAATGATGTGACTTCATTGGACAGAGAGGTGAAGTTTGTTGAGATAGTGGTTGTGGCGGTTGAGTTTTCAGCGAGGGTGGTAGAAAATTTAGCAATGCTACCATCCACCTTCTCCAGATCAGCTTTGGAGGCTTTCTTTTCGATCTCAGTGGTCAAAGTCTTCAAGTTCTCTCCAGCGTTTGTAACCGCTGAAGAGTTGGCAGTTAGAGTTTTGTTGAAAGACTCCATCTTTGTTTCCAGGGCCGTCAGGGAGGTGTTGATATCCCCCAAATTAGGACCTAAAAAAGTTATAAACTTATGAACAGAAGAAAGCTCAGAAGTTTGGGGTTGAGAGAAAGAGAAATGTGTGGGATTTTGTGTATACCTACAGGTGGGTTGGCGAAGTTGCCGAAACCTCGATGTCCTGAAAACGTTTCGTAGTCGTCTTCAATATTTTCTAGACGACTGGAAGTACCTGCAGGTCTTGTGGTGTGTCCTATCATCCTCTGAAAATGTTCAGCAGTAGTGTCGCTGAGGATGACGGTTGTTGAGGAGAATAGGGGAATAGATTGAGTGACCAAAGAAGAGGTGAGAGGAATGGAGGATGAGAATGATGGTTGGGTGCGGGGTTCAGCGTTGGATCCGCTGAGAATCACTTCAGTCTATAGAGAGGCTGAAGGAGGTGGGTTCATTTCCATGTTTATAACTTCAGCGTTTAGAGACGCTGAAGCTGGGATGGAAGGGGTGGTTTGTTCAGCTGTGGCAGAGCGTACCACTGAACTTTCCATCAGCTCTTCAAGATGAGTTGAGGAGTCTTCAGCATGTAAATGCTGGGGGGGTTGCTCCTTGGTTTTCTTGATTCTTTTGGAACCAAGTTGGGTAGTAGATTGTTTCCTTTTTCTAGAAGGAGTGGAGGTTGCAGCTGGGGTATCAGCGGTGGGGATTTCCACTGAATGAGCCGCAGAAGTAGAAGAAGGAGGATTGAGAATAGATAAGAGAGTAGAGAGACGTACCACGTTTTGCAGGGGCTTGAAGTCGAGCACCTTAGGGCCAACCTGAGAGAGTTTCAGGTCTCCTACTTTTGGGTAGTTATCCTTAAGGCCGGTTTGGAAGATAGCGCTGAGGAATCTTGGGTATGGAACCCATGATGGTCTATCAGCAAATCTACTCTGAGCGCAAAATCGTCGTAGATTATCGAGGCCCAGTCAACATGGAGACCCTTCAGCAATGCATAGCCCATGGCTTGCTGATGTTGAGCAGCTTGATCAGAGGAGCCACTCTTCGCTGTCATGCAGCTTATCAGGTGTGCGTAGATGAAGTTCATCTTGCTGGGCATCTTTGACTTCTTGATTGCAGTCAGTTTCTTCTCGGCTTTTTCATCTCTCCCTTAATCCCAAACGTACTTCATTGCATCAAAGAATGCAATGAGTGTTTCTCTATCAGCATGTCTCTTGGGATCAGGAAAAGGAACAAATGGTTTATCTTTGGTGGCAACAGGGAGATTCAGTGCTTTTCGAATGATAGCAGGGTTGATTTTGATGGTGCCAAAATCAGTGTCACAGAGGATGACATCAAGTAGTTTGGTAGGGTCTTTGGATGATGGTAGCTGAGTGTGTCTGGCGGTATACCAAAATTGAGATAATAGTAACTGATGAGCAGGGGGTGTTATGGTCAAGGCTGTAGAGAGGCAACACGTTTTCAGAAAATTCACAGCGTCGTTTAGATGTTTGACTTGTTTCTTCGGAGGAAAATCGAACAGCGCATGGAGGTTGTTTGAATTTGTAAAAGAGATATCCTCAAGTTTGAACTTGACCTGAGGAGCCTTGGTGATTTCAAGTTCTTCAGCAGCAGTAGTGTTCTCAGCAGTTGGAATACCAGTAGAAGGAGCAGCCATTTCTGTAATCAGCTCAACCAAAGATCAACAAAACAAATAGTCTTAATGTGGAAATATTTTCCAATAAGATGTTTTTGAATTTTGTCCATTTCATTCAGCCAAAAATCCCTTTGAGAAAGATTAGGGTTTTTCTTGTTTTGAGAAAGAGTTACAAAACGTAGAGATTATGTATTTTCCAGTTTTCATTTGAAGAAGGAATTCTAGAAAAACATATGAAGAACAAGTTTACGAGTTTTGATATAAACTTGAAGAACAACCATGAAGGTTGTATTCATAAAATCATGAACAGAAAATGAATTCATTTTTTAAAAGTTCTTTTGTTTGATCTGTTAAAAGCAAAGAATAAGATCATAAACAAGTAATGTAGGTAAATAATAAGAGTATTAACCTTGTTCGTCAAAGAAGAAGATGAACAGTTTCTGGAAATTTTGAGAGCTCAAAATACAACAGTAAATCTTTTTCTTGCTTGGAGGAGAAGTTTTTCGCGTAAAGAGAAAAATATAAACCCAAAACGGTTTATATAGAGAGAGTAGAGAGAGAGAAAATCTTGAGCGGGAAAAGATTTTCATCATGACACGGACACGTGTTTGCATTTGATTGGAAGGTAAACGAAACGTGCAATCGTGTGTCAGAAAAAGAACGTGCCAGGGCTTATCCGTTGCGATGACGTCACAACTGTCCTTTCATATTTTAGGATGTCTCTGAGGTTTTGAAAGCTCAGGGACACTTTTGAAAATATGAAGCACTGAATAGAAATATCAATGTTGGTTTAAGAAATTTCAAAATATCGCTGTTAAGGAACAAATATTCAGCGATGCAATTTGTTTTGAAATCTTACATTCACATGCGAACGTCAGCGAGTAAGAGAGAAAATATACCTTGACATCAGCGAATCAATTATGTTCAGAGAGAGAATGATAGAATGGGTTATACAAGTTGATTTTATCCTATCGCTGATCAAATGTGAACCGCTGAAGATTTTACTCTTCAAAGTTCAGCATTCCAAGCTCGCTGATGAGAAAGTTGAATCTTGTCTCATCAAGAGGTTTGGTGAATAGATCAGCTAACTGATAGTCAGTTGGGATAAAATGAAGTTCTATATCACCATTCATCACATGATCTCTGATAAAATGATACCTGATTTCGATGTGTTTTGTCTTTGAGTGTAGCACTGGATTGTTAGCTATAGCGATGGCACTTGTGCTGTCGCAATAGATTGGAATTTTCGAGAGCTGAAGGTCATAGTCTAGTAGTTGATTTCTCATCCACAAGACCTGAGAACAACAGCTTCCAGCGGCTACATACTCAGCTTCAGCAGTTGAGGTGGACACTGCGTTTTGCTTTTTACTTGTCAAACTCACCAGCTTTCCACCCAAGAGCTGACAGCCTCCTGTGGTGCTTTTCCTATCCAATTTGCAACCTGCAAAATCACTATCTGAATAGGCAATTAGATCAAACCCTGAGTCTTTGGGATACCAAAGACCTAGGTTCATAGTACCCTTAAGGTAACGAAAGATTCGCTTTACAGCGATCATATGAGATTCCTTAGGTTCAGCTTGATATCGTGCACACAAACAGGTTGCGTATATAATATCGGGTCGGCTAGCTGTAAGATACAAGAGAGATCCGATCATCCCACGGTACAGCGTGACATGAATAGGTATTCCATTTGAATCCTTTTCTAGTGTCAGCGGTAGTGCCATCGAGGTTTTCATAGCTGAACTCTGAGTTAAATCGAATTTCTTCAGCATATCTTTAACATACTTTCCCTTATTAATGAAAGTTCCTTTTTCATTTTGCTTTATCTGAAGACCAAGGAAATATGTTAGCTCACCCATCATGCTCATTTTATACTCTTCTTTCATTCTATCAGCGAAACGAGTACAAAGGTCAGGGTTAGTAGAACCAAATATAATGTCATCAACATATATTTGAACAAGAATAATATGACCTTTTACTTTCCTGAAGAATAGAGTCTTATCGATTTTACCACGCTCAAATTGTTCAATATGGAGATAAGTAGAGAGAGTGTCATACCATGCACGAGGAGCTTGCTTTATGCCATAAAGTGCCTTATCCAGTTTATAAACATAACCTGGACGCTTAGGATCTGAGAATCCTGGAGGTTGTTCCACATAGACTTCCTCATTCAGCTTTCCATTTAGAAACGCTGACTTAACATCCATCTGATATACTTTGAAGTCTTTGTGTACAGTGTATGCTAAGAATAGACGAATAGATTCTAGTCTTGCTACTGGAGCAAATATTTCATCGTAATCTATGCCTTCCTCTTGTCTGTATCCCTGAGCAACAAGACGAGCCTTGTTGTGGGTTATAGTTCCATGTTCGTCCAACTTGTTTCGATAGACCCATTTAGTGCCTATCACTGTTTTGTCAGTTGGTCTTCGAACAAGTTTCCAAACTTTGTTTCTTTCGAATTCAGTCAGCTCTTCTTGCATGGCGCTGACCCAGTTCGGATCTTTGAGGGCATCATCTATTTTCTTTGGTTCAATCAGAGAAATAAAGTTAACAAATAAACAAATATTACCTGCACTTCGTCGAGTCTGAACACCAGCGTTTGGATCACCAAGAATTTGATCAATTGGGTGATTTACAGTCCATCGCTGAGCAGGAGCATAAGTCGCTGACTCAAATTGAACTGGAGGAGCTGAAGATGAAGCTTCAACAACTTCTGGAATATCAGCCAAGAGAGGAGTAGGTGCAGATGTCATCTCATTTACTGATTGCTGAGAAGTAGATGGAATGTCTGAGACATTTGGTTCAGAAGCAGGTATAGTGTTTAAAGGAACTGCTGAGACCCATGATGTTTCAGCTTCACTATTCTGCATGTTTGGGATGATAGTAGGACTATCATCTTCAACTGTATGAGTATGAGGAGTGGGAATATCTTCTGAATCACCAAGATGAGAAAACATCCATTGATTCAGTTCTTCAGTATCAGTAGAAGGTCGAGAATTCGCTGAACGGGATTCGTCAAAAGTGACGTGAATAGTTTCTTCAACAGTTTGTCTTCTTCGATTGAAGACTCTGAAGGCTTTGGAGATTGAAGAATATCCAAGAAAGATTCCATCATCAGCCTTAGGATCAAACTTTCCAAGGGCATCTCTGTTGTTCAGTATGAAACACTGACATCCAAAGATGTGAAGAAAGCTAATTGAAGGCTTTCTCCCATGAAAAAGTTCATAGGCTGTTTTATTAAATCTTTTTACTATCAGCGACCTGTTTTGCGTAAAACAAGCGGTGTTGACACCTTCTGCCCAAAACTGAGTAGGCAGGTGAGAATCGCTGAGCATTGAACGTGCAGCTTCAATAATAGTTCTATTTCTTCTTTCAGCGACTCCGTTTTGTTGCGGTGTTCTCACTGAAGAATAGTTGTGAGAAATACCCTTACTCTCAAAGAAGGAATCAAGAGAACTATTTTTGAATTCAATCCCATGATCATTCCTTATTGAGCGAACGGTCAAGTTTTTCAGGGTTTCCATTTTCCGAACAAAGGTGATGAGTTCTTCAGGGGTGTCACTCTTAGAACGGAGAAACATAACCCATGTATATCGAGAGAATTCATCAACTATGACCAGTGTATATTTCTTTCCAGCGATGGATTGTTTGTTAACAGGGCCAAACAAATCCATATGGAGAAGTTGTAGAGGAGATGATACTGAGGAAACATGCTTTGACTTAAAGCTTGCTTTGGTCTGCTTGCCTTTCTCACACGCTGAACATAAGGATTCATTGGCGTATGAGTGCTGAGGTAGACCAATGACTAACTCTTTTGAAGAAAGAGTGTTCAGTGTCTTGAAGTTTAGATGAGAGAGCCTCTTATGCCATAGCCAGTTGACATCAGATGAGGCTTTTGAGTCCATGTGTATTAAATAAACATTTTCCAAACGATAACCGCTGAGAGCTATCTTCTCCTTTTTGTCAGCGACAAAGAAGGATTCCTTAGTAAAGATTACTTTGTTATCCTTGTCGCAAAGCTGACTGATGCTTAGAAGATTATGCTTCAGCCCTTCAACATATGCGACTCTTCTGAAGGTTGTTATACCATTAGATAGTACACCAAACCCTCGGGTATGTCCTTTTCTATTTCCACCAAAAGTTATAGAAGGACCCTTCTCTTCTTTGTACTCAGTGAGCAGGTTCTTCATACCAGTCATGTGTCTAGAGCATCCGCTATCGAGATATCAGATACCCTTCTTAACCTGCATTACAAAGGAAGATTAGTTTTTCTTGGGTACCCAATTAACCATGTGTACACACTTGTCAGTGGGGGTAGAAGAAGAGGTGGAAGGTTCAGCAGTCTTCGCAGCATTTGAAGATTCAGCTTTGTCAGTCTTCACTTTGGTTAATTTCTTAACCTCAGTGGTCTTCTTTGCCTTGGGGACAATGATCTTCACCTTAGCTATCTTTTCATCTTGGGTGGCTGTGGGGCACTTACTAGCAATATGATTTGTAACTCCATAATGATAACATTTCCTATAACCAAAAGTAGTTCTACGACCATTTGCATGCTGAGCTTTTGATTTTGAATTAGAAGGACCAGCACCAACTAAGCTATTGGTTTTTGAAATGGGAGGAACATTTAGTTCTTCGTATTTCTTACCAATGATTTCCACTTTGATTCTAGGAGTAGATCGCTGAATAGATCCACGCTGAGTAAATCCAGAGATCTTATTCTTTGAATCAGAGGGATAAGTCACTGAAGCTTTAGAAGCGTTCAGCTTTGGTACAGAGGTACCCTTCTGAGGATTTTGGTTAAAAGCAATTCCTTTACCTTTGTTTTTAAAGACTGAGGTAGGTTTTGGATAAATAACCTTTTCTTTACCTTTAGAAGTTAAGGTAGAGATTTCCTCAGGGATAGGCGGTTTAGAAGAGGAACACTGAGAGGATGAAGTATCAGCGACTGAGGATACGAAAGTTCCAAATAAGAGCATGGAACGATCGGTGGTTGGTTCTAGAGTATCAGCTTTGTAACCAAGACCACGTTTATCACTCAGGGGAATCTGAGACTTAATTATCTCAGTGATATTTGTTGAGGAGATCTTTGTTGAGGAATTATACCATCCATCAACAGTAGCTTTTTTAGCTTTTAATGCAGCGGTAGCTTCTTCGCGCTCAATTTTGACTAGCTGATTTAGGTGAACTTGATCTTTAAAATCTTCTTCAATTTTAGAAAGATTTTCTATTTGAAGGTGACAATTTTTAAGCTGTTCAGCGAGATCAAGGTTTTGATTTTCAACTACAGTTTTGCCATTCATGGCTTCATATAAACTTCTAGTCAAGAGATCGATCTTTCGAAGACTATCAGCTTCATCAATATTTGCAATATTGGTAAAGAAGGAAGGTGATACCTAAGTTGCAGAGGTTGAAGTAGAGGGAATGTCAGAATTGTCTTCCTCATCTTCAAGTTTGGCCATGAGACATAGATTGGCTTCATCATCATCTTCAAAGTCAGATGATTCTTCTTCGTCAGAGGCAGCCCAATCATAGTCAGCCATGAGGCCTTTGCCTTTCTTCTTAAAGGTTTTCAGCTTTGCATACCTTTCTTTCAGCTTTTTATATTTTTGATCTCTATTCCTGGGAATAAAGTTTTTCTTGGGAAAAGCTGAGGGTCTAGAGACTTTCCTTGACCTGCACTCACTAGCAAAATATCCTATCTTTTCACAGTTATAGCAAGTAGCAGTAGCCTTATCAACAGGGGTTGATGATCTTGGCTTGTCAGTAATAGCAAGAGGTTTATTCTTCTTGAAATTACTCCTTCTAGCAAATCTCCTGAACTTATTAGCCAGGAATGCCAGAGTTTCATCATTATCTGAAACGTCAGAGTCTGATGATCTTTCAGAGTTAGTTTCCAACTCAGTGACAGTGATAGTCGATCGCTTAGTGGAAGGTGACTCTGAGATTAAAGCAACAGGGGTGCTTTTGGAATCTTTTACAAGATTCTTCTTAAGATGACTCGATTGCTCATGATTTAGCATCGTGCCATATAAGGTAGAAAGGGTCATTGATTTTAGACCCTTTGACAGCTTGAGACACATAGAATAACTGTCCCAGCATTCAGGTAAACATTCTAAGAACTTTGTCAGTACTTCAAAGTTAGAATATTCCTTACCAACAGTTTTTAGATCTATTATTAAGTAGTTAAAACGTTGGTGTACTTCAGAGAGAGTTTCATTCTTACCACAAATGAAGCTTTCATACTGTCTTACCAGGTTGATCTTTCGAGAGTCCTGGACTTCAGAAGTACCTTCATACTGAACACAGATTGTGTCCCACATAGCTTTTGAGGTTTTCAGGTTCATGACAGAATGATAGACTTCGTCAGGAAGAGCCATGGAGAGTATGGATCTGGCTTTGGTGTCAATAGACACTTTCTTCTTATCTTCATCAGTCCACATATGAATTTCCTTAGGAATCAGCCTTTCTGGAATAGCAGGTCTATTCTCAGCGGCTGGAACTGCAGCATCAATTCTTACAGGAATATATGGGTCGTTTTCAAGATAATAAGGCATATTAGGGTCTACACCTTCTAAGAAGAGAATCATCCTATTTTTCCATAGATTAAAATTATCTCTGGAGAATCTAGGGTGTTTTGCAAGAGAACCGTTGTCAATATAGTTTGTGTTTGTGTTGGTAGCCATTTTAAGAAATAACTAGGAAGAGAAATCTTAGTATAGATCAGATCTTGTTTATGAGATTAAACAAATCTGCTCTGATACCACTTGTTGGTCCCGAAGGGCTATACAAGTTTGTAGAAGGTGGGGGAGCGTTGAATACAAACACACGTTTTTACTTTTCTAAATTGTTTATTGATAAATCAAGACAATTTACAACTTGTTGCGGAACAAGATTAAGGATAAACCTAATCTAAACAAGTCTTTAGAAACACTAAGTTTCTTGCACTAGAAAGAGTTAAAGTAATTACGAATAATAACTTAACAATTAGAAATAAGAAGATGGTCCGAGCACACTTCAAAACTGAAGTAAGGTTCTTCTTATACACTGCATGCATTTAATGCATGGCAGTATGGCTTTACACGTGGCAGCAGCTGAGTGGTTGCATGTCATTGATCTTTGTAGACAACCTTAGTAGCCGCATGGTGCACAGTGTAGAATCAGAGTTGTTGTATGATTACAGACAAAAGGGATGTCCGTTCTGACAGTTCGTACGGAGACTTGCAAGGGAGGTAAGACAATAGTAACATACAGGGAGACTTCATGATCAGCTTTCGTTGAGTCAGATCTTTATCAGCGAATGATAAAGTTCAACGATTGCTGAAGTCTTCTACTTGATACTTTACGTTGAATAGACAGGTCTTGCTTCGCTGATATCCGCATCAGTTCATGAGTAGACTTGTTGCTGGTTCTTGAGCTTGATCTTCGACTTCAGCGTAGAACTTTGGTTGACGTGAAACTTGTCTTCAGGGATCATAAGTAAACAACTAACTTATCAGCGATCATCTCATAGACTGAACAGGCTCAGAGCTATATGATGATGAACAGTGTTCGCTGAATATCTAATCTAAAGAGTGAGAGTTCCTATGAGTGGTACTGTAAAGTCTTAGTACTTATCAGCGATAGTGAAACTCTGATACATGTTGTTTACTTACAATGTTCACCAAGTGTTTAACAGAGGGTCATTATCAAATCACTGAGGGTTTGGATCAACACTTTGCTCTACATATGATTTTACCTTAAGAATCACTTGAATACTTGAGTTTCTTGAGCTTGAAAGGCTGGAGTTTGGATGTTATTTGAGAGAGTGTAGAGAGAAAAATTAGAGAGAAAAAGAAGGAAGAACTCTAGAGAGAAGTTAGAGAGAGAGAGAGAGAGATGAAGTGAGGAGTGATTTTGAAATGAAGTAAAATGAGTGAGAAAGGGGGGATATGGGGAAGGGGGCTGGCCATGGGAGAGGAGAGAGAGAGAGAGGAGTGCAAGTTGGGTGTAATATGATTGGACCTCCAAAAAATGTAATTTTTTTTTGAATTTGAATTGATAAATAATTGATTTATCATAATAATAATAATACTTGTTTTATTTGCAAGTATTTATTTTTGCAAAATACATATATATATATATATATATATGTACTTAGAGTATTAGAATTGGCATTTTATGAGATTTATGGATAATTCACACATTTAGGCAAAGGCTAGGCAAAATTCTCAAATTTTCCTAACAATACTGCTTTCACTGCTAAAATTCGACTGTGTCAATTATAATGTGAATAACTGAAACATTAAGTATAGTTCTAACCTGAAACATAAATTTGACGGTTGTCACAGTCTCCCCCGGTTAGAAGAATTTCGTCCCGAAATTCAAGAACTTTCAGCATTAACCGGTTTCTTAGTAAAGAGGTGAGGATACTTATGTTTCATGTAGTCCTCTCGCTCCCAAGTAAACTCAGGCCCACGCCTTATGTTCCAATGAACTTTCACAATCGGAATTTTGCTTCTCCTAAGACGCTTAACGTTTCTATCGAGAATCTCACTTGGTTCTTCTATGATAAGCAACATATCGTTAATTTGGACTTCTTCCAGAGGTATGATTAATGAGTCGTCAGCTAAACATTTCTTGAGGTTCGACACATGAAACGTATCATGGATAGCACTTAGCTCCTTAGGCAAATTGAGTCTATATGCCACTAGACCAATCCTTTCAGAGATCTCAAATGGTCCGACATACCTTGGGCTCAATTTTTCTCTTTTCCCAAATCGTACTATTCTTTTCCATGGAGATACCTTTAGAAGCACTTTATCACCAACTTGGAATTCTAAAGGCTTCCTACGATTATTCGCATAACTTTTCTGACGATCTCTGGATGCTTTAAGTCTATCTCTAATGATTGCAATCTTGTCGGCAGTTTCCTGTACAATATCGGGTCTAGATAGTTGTCTATCTCCAATTTCTAACCAACAAAGGGGTGAACGACACTTGCGTTCGTACAGGGCTTCATATGGCGCACACTGAATACTGGTGTGATAGCTATTGTTATAAGAAAACTCGACCAGAGGCAAGTGATTATCCCAACTTCCTCCAAAGTCTAACACGCATGCCCGAAGCATGTCCTCTAACGTCTGTATAGTCCGTTCACTCTGCCCATTCATTTGAGGATGATAGGCAGCGCTCAAATTCAAGTGCGTACCTAATGCTTTCTGAAGCGACTGCCAAAATCGTGACGTGAATCGGCTATCTCTATCTGAAATGAAGGAAACTGGAACTCCATGACGTGTAACAATTTCATTGATGTAGATCTGAGAAAGATTTTCCATCTTATAATCTACCAGAATCGGTAGGAAATGTGCAGATTTCATGAATCGATCTACTATAACCTAAATCGAGTCGTGCCCCTTGGCAGTTCTCGGTAGCTTGGTTATAAAATCCATGGTTATTTGTTCCCATTTCCACTGGGGAATCTCTGGTTGTTGTAGCAGACCAGATGGCTTTTGATATACCGCTTTGACCTTTGAGCAAGTTAAACATTTTCCTACGTACAAGGAAATATCTTTCTTCATTCCTGGCCACCAATAATATTCCCTTAAGTCCTTGTACATCTTATCCGCTCTTGGATGAATTGAATATCTAGACTTGTGGGCTTCATCCAGAATTGTTTCCTGTACGTTGTTAGCTTTCGGAATCCAAACTTTGTCCTTGAAGTAATGTACTCCGTCAACCTTAGTTTCAAATCTATCCTCTAAACCATGAAGGGTCTCGTCCTTCAAGTTGTCCGTTTTCATTGCTTCGACCTGAGCTTCGAGAATTCGAGTCTTTAAACTCGTTTGTACAAGTGCTCCCAATGCTCGTACTCATGAAGGTTTTACCCTTTCCTTTCTACTCAGGGCATCGGCCACTACATTGGCCTTACCTGGGTGGTAACGAATTTCACAATAATAGTCACTGAGTAACTCTACCCATCTTCTCTGCCTCATATTAAGCATCTTCTGTTCTAGGATATGCTGAAGACTCTCATGGTCCATGAAAACAGTGCACTTAGTGCCATACAAATAATGTCTCTAAATCTTTAAAGCGAATACCATAGCTCCAAGCTCCAAATCGTGTGTGGTATAGTTCTTCTCATAAACCTCTTGTTGTCTCGAGGCGTACGCTATAACCTTGTCCTTTTGCATCAATACACAACCCAAACCTTGATGCGATGCGTCACAATACACCACAAAGTTATCGGTTCCTTTCGGTAACGCTAGAATTGGTGCATTGCACAGCTTTTTCTTCAATAGTTGGAACGCCTCCTCTTGCGGTTCTCCCCAAACGAATTTACTATCCTTTTGGGTTAGTGTTGTGAGTGGTTTTGCAATTCTTGAGATGTTCTCGATGAATCGCCTATAATAACCCGCCAAACCCAGAAATTAACGAATTTATGTTGGGGTCTTAGGGGCTTCCCACTTCTTAACGGCTTCCACTTTAGCTGGGTCCACGTGAATTCCTTTCTCTCCAATCACGTGACCAAGAAAGTGTACTTCTCGAATCCAAAATTAGCACTTTGAGAATTAGGCGTACAGTTTCTGTTCCTTGAGTGTCTCTAGAATTATCCTTAGATGCTGTCCGTGATCCTCCTTACTTCGAGAGTAGATCAAAATGTCATCGATAAACACGATCACAAACTTGTCAAGGTATGGTCTGCATACCCTGTTCATTAAATCCATGAACACGGCTGGTGTATTCGTTAACCCGAAGGGCATAACTAAGAATTCGTAGTGTCCATATCGTGTTCTAAAAGCTGTCTTAGGAATGTCCTCGTCACGGACTCTTAACTGGTGATAACCTGATCGAAGATCAATCTTCTATTCGAGGAAGAGGATATCGATTCTTGATCGTCAACTTGTTCAGCTCCCTATAATCGATGCACATTCGAAACGATCTATCCTTTTTCTTGACAAACAGTACTGGGCTCCCCAAGGTGAAGAACTTGGCCTAATGAATTCCCTGTCCAGAAGTTCTTGAAGTTGACTCGACAATTCTTGCATTTCAGCAGGTGCTAAACGGTACGGTGCCTTAGCTACAGGTGCTGCTCCAGGTATGAGGTCAATTTGAAACTCGACTTGTCTAGACGGGGGAAGTCCAGGAAAATCATCTGGGAACACCTTCGGGTGATCCTTCACCACAGGAATATCTTGGATTCGCCTTTTCTCGGACTTCTTCTCAACTACGTGTGCCAAAAATGCAACGCACTCCTTCCTCAAATACTTATGCACCTTCACACTTGACACTATCTCTAGGCTCCTTCCAACTTTGTTTCCTTGTATGACTAGGGTTTCTCCATTTTGCAAAGGTACCCTAACCGCCTTATCAAAACAACAAATCTCCGCTCGATTCTTGGATAACCAGTCTATACCCACTACTACGTCAAAACTCCCCAATTCAATAGGTATAAGATCAACGCTAAACGGCTTATCGGCTAGATTCAAGGTACAATCTAAAATTACATCTTTAGCCTCAAATTTATGACCATTAGCAACCTCAATAATATAAGCATTCGACATTCTCCTAGATTCTAAGTTAATTAGTGGCCTAAATTCTAACGAAACAAAACTCCTGTCCGCTCCAGTGTCAAATAATACCGATGCATAGTGGTTGTTTAGGAGAAACGTACCTGTCACCACATTGGGGTACCGACGTGCTTCGTCAGCTCCAATGACAAATGCTTGTCCTTGAGTTTAGCCTCCTTGATTTCCTTGATTGACTTGCCTTGCCTGGTTCCCATTATTGTTACTACTCGGCCTCCTCCCAATCTCGGGCACGTATTCCGGAAGTGATATTGACTTCCGCACTCGAAGCATGCCCTTCTCCCTTCATTGAGACCCTTTTCCATCCTACAGAACTTGGTGATATGACCTGGCCGCTTACAATTGTCACAAACGGGGCAGGCTCCCTCACGATGAAAGTTGCATTTGTTGCATTTTGGGAGTGGACCATTGTATTGCTTTGGGTCCTGAGCCTTCACTCCGAAGTTTCTCACCACCTTCCTATCCCTGCTTGCACTACCAAGGGTTTTCTTTCCTGACTGATACTCTGACTTCCTCTTATTACTGGCACTTCCAGAAGTCAGAGTTCCTGCTCTAACCGCATCATTCGTTAAGCTAGTCGCCAACGCCACTGCTGATTGGATTGTGGTCAGGTTTGCCGAGGTGACCATTCCTCGGATTTCCGGCGCTAATCCCCATAAGTATCGGTCAACTCTCTTGATCTCGGGGGTAACCATATGAGGTACTAGTTTTGCGAGTTCATGGAACCGCGCAGTGTATCGGTCTATATCTGCTCCAACCATGGTGTGATTCCAGAATTCAGTTTCCAGCTTCTGAATTTCACTTTTGGGGCAGAACTCCTCAAAGAGTAACTCCTTAAATTCCTCCCATGAAAGTTTGTATGCATCCTCTCTTCCACAAGTTTGAACCTGGATGTTCCACCATGTCAGTGCCTTGCCTTGGAGTTGACATGCCGCATACTCCACCTTGCGGTCCTCCGAGCATTTGCTAATATGGAGTACCGACTCCATGCTATCGAACCAAGAAAGCAGTCCTATGGCACCTTCCTTTCCATAGAATTCCTTGGGCTTGCAGGACATGAATGACTTGTAGTTGCACCCGGTACTGTTACTGCCCGGATTTCCTCCCCTACCTCCTTCATTCCCGCGGTCAGTATTAATGCCGGCGGTTACTTGTGTGACTATACTAGGTATTGCTTCTTGTATGCGTTGAGCTATGATCTGTGCGATGCCGGGTGTTTGGTCTTCAAGATTGTCTCCCGTGCGGCGTGTGGATCTCCTTGGAGGCATGATTCTAAAACACATTTGAAAATGTTGATTTGATTAATAAATTTGCACAAATTTTTAAAATGGTATTTTCAAAAAGTTTACACTATCACTTGAAGTTTTTGAAACAGTAAAATTAAGCATCAGACACATAGATGGGTTGATTGAAAGTTTGCATTACACCCAATGGGTTTCCATTCATAATTCTAGTAAATGACGATATTACAAAATTTCTGATGTTTATCATACATCAGTATCATATTGTTTGAAAAGTAATACAACCCAAATACTTAAAATACATAAATTGGAATTGACTAGTAAAGAAAAAGTTTTTCAAAAGTTCCTCCCAACATGCTACCAAACCATCCACCGTCGTATCAGTACCATCCCATGTATGCATCAATCAGAATCAAAAGAACCAATAGCAATAACACAATACACACAACCACACACGCCAACTCCGCCCTCATCGCCATTCTTCTAGCCATTCTTGCACCTTCTAAAGCCTGAGTCGACACGTTGGACAATTGATGTGTTAGCCCTACCAGTTCTGTTAAGACATGTCCTTGGTGAGTCACCCTCACCTGACAACCGTGTAGCTCGGTCGTCATTGCCCTTATGTGCTGCTCCTCCGCCCAAGACATTCCGGACAGTCGTCCGATTGGTATACCGGTGGGAACTCGAGGCGGCTCCGGTGCTTCCGGATGCTCCGTCCTAAACGTCACCCGTCTAGGTATTAGGACACTTTTTCTCGCCGTTTGCCTAATACGGGGCCCTCCAAGGTTTGGTTGAACAGTTATGGGAGTTGGTTGAGGCAATACCGAGGTTGGCTTCACTCTCAGTCCATCGTAAGGATCTCACTCGCTTGACACCTCTTGATCTGATTCAGTGCTCCTAGGATCCTCATCTTCCCGGATGCTCGGTGGGTTGACTTGCGGTCGACCAGTGACATAGCCTGACTCGTCGGCCGAGTAAGAAGAGAGAGAGAGAGAGTGGGATAATGATGATGACATAGTGAAACTGAGGCAAGAGTATACTTAGTTACTAATCGCACAAGTGTAATGTCTATCCTATGCAATGTCTACGCACTATGCATGGTACTAGAGGGTGCAAGTAAAAATTGACATATTCCTACTATAACCATTTCTAGTCTCGCATTAACCTTCCTTAATCGAACATAGGTGATCAATCTATGTTTAATTAAAGTTCGTTAATACTATTCTAAACTTAGTTATACTAGTAGTAGGTTGTTTTCATGTCAGTTTTGGATTTTGGTTATAGTTAGGTTTTCCTAATGGAAGACCGGTATTCTCTATAACCTTCGGCTCTGATACCAAATCTGTCACACCCCGCTAAAGTGGAAACACGGGATGTCACAGCTCAAGGTTTCATTGCGTAAGGTAGAAGACAACACACAATCATCATAGCTTAAAAGTTTACAAAAATTACATCTTGTTCCAAAATACAAAATGTCCAAAACATGAATTGACATGATAAATAAGATCGTGCTGGATGTAGCTACTAGTGGTGCCTTCTAAAGTTCCAACCTTACTTGATATTTCCTGAAAAGCATGTAAATGAGAGGGTCAACTATTGAATAGTTGGTGACTTCACAGGTTTTCGGTATGCATAACAGTTTTAATGCATGTTTGTAAATCCGCACAGTGGATTGAGTATTCGGTTGTCAACATGCGCAAGGTATATTATTGTATGCAAAATGTTAAATCCATGAGCCCACTACCCAAACCTCCTGACTGCACGCCCCAATGACACATTTTCCATCGCAAACACGATAAAGAAAACGGTAATTATGCACTCGCGAGGTGAGTGGGGAGTCAACCAAATAACGTTATCCATAATACACCAACGGCTCGAACAATGAGTTAATGGGTAATGTAAATTGAACCGGGGACTTAAAATGAATGTGAAAACTCAGAATCAACTAACATGAGCATACATACCATAGCGCATAAAAATTCGTAGCAATATAAAGCATTTTGAGTAAATAGTACAACCGATGCGTAATGAAATCGTAACATGCTTTTCACCCCAAAATGTATAAAAGTAGTAAAAAGGGGCTGTGAAACTCACTGTGATAACGATGATGTTTCCGAGATTCTCACACGTGCAACTTGTAATATGATCCTACTCCGATCCTACGAATCGTAAGAGTCACTAGTAAGATTCAAGTTTGATTCTAAGGGTTTGGTGAATCCTACTTATCCAAAATGTCATAAAATGCGTTTATATAGAGCTTTGTTTAAGGTTCGTATTTTTGTGATGGTCTAAAATATCTTTCATGTCTTTATTAATCAATAAAAGTCATAGATTTATAATAAAATAAGTTAAAAGTTGATTTTTAACCACATTTGGAGTTTTCCTTTTTCTGTCCATATTTTTGTGTTACTTTCAGTCCATTTTTAGCTATCTTCCAAGGTTCTTTTGGTCAGGATATTTATACTCAAGCTGACACTATGTGTTAGGAAACTTTTGGTATATAAACCATTATTTTTGAAGATGTTTAAGTCCATCAAATAATTTTTATAGTGCAGCTACCACAGAAAACATAGCTGTTTGCACACTGTTTTTGTGACGTGTGTTTGAAGGTCGAAATCTTTGATTTTTTTCATGAAACCACTTGGGTTAGAATCTTAACACATAAACATAAATTCCAGAAGAAATGTCACCATATTTGGTTAAATATTGTGAGAGTTATGGCCTTTTAAAGAGAGAGATAGAAATCTGACAGATTGCTGTCAAAAGATAGCTTTTATGAAAATGCATCTAACTTTAAGTTTTGCCATGATTTTGTTCCTTTTGCATGAAATCCTATTTGACACTTCCCCAAACAAATACTTTCAGATAAATATTTATTTTTAAACCTCTAGAACCACATGCATGTATATTAAATAAAGATACCTTTCAAAAATCCCCAAAATGGTTTTCTTGCTCTCTTTTTGAAGATTTCATGAGTGGTCAAACCAAGAACTTGTTTTTGCTATATAAAATAACAAGTTTTTAGCACATGCATGGAGATTAAACATGTTTTTAGTGTAATATAAGTTTTTCATAAAATTTCTTAGAGTTTAAGAGGTAGATTTTTTAGAAGAACACATGCATGCTAGTAGAAACTTGCAAAAGTTCCTTCTTTTATCTTAACATAGGTTTGATCATGGATTCTTAAACCTTTTTAACAACATGCAAAGTGTTTTGGTGATGAATCTACAAACATTAAGATTTCAAAGATGTTTCTAGCAAGACAAAGTAAAAGTAGAGTAGAAGAAGAAGAAAACTTAAAGATAATGAAAGAAGATTAACAAAGGGATGTGTAGGTTTTGCTCTACATATGATTTTACCTTAAGAATCACTTGAATACTTGAGTTTCTTGAGCTTGAAAGGATGGAGTTTGGATGTTATTTGAGAGAGTGTAGAGAGAAAAATTAGAGAGAAAAAGAAGGAAGAACTCTAGAGAGAAGTTAGAGAGAGAGAGATGAAGTGATGAGTGATTTTAAATTAAGTAAAATGAGTGAGAGAGGGGGGATATGGGGAAGGGGGCCAGCCAAGGGAGAGGAGAGAGAGAGAGAGAGGAGTGCAAGTTGGGTGTAATATGATTGGACCTCCCAAAAATGTATTTTTTTTTTATTTGAATTGTTAAATAATTGATTTATCATAATAATTATACTTGTTTTATTTGCAAGTATTTATTTTTGCAAAGTACATATATATATATATATATATATATATATATATATGTACTTAGAGTATTTGAATTCGCATTTTATGAGATTTATGGATAATTCACTCATTAAGGCAAAGGCTAGGCAAAATTCTCAAATTTTCCTAACAATACTGCTTTCACTGCTAAAATTCGACTGTGTCAATTATAATGTGAATAACTGAAATGTTCAGTACAGTTCTAACCTGAAACGTAAATTTGACGGTTGTCACAGTATACATCCTGAAGATAGGCCTAAAACAGCCATTTGTATCCCTGATCATCATTACCAGTGGAAGGTCATGCCGTTTGGGTTAAAAAATGCTCCTTCAGCTTTCCAGAAACCAACAGTGAAGATTTTTTAGCCCATCCTTCACAACACCATGGTCTACATAGATGATATCCTCTTATTTTCCCCAGATGAAGAATCCCACATTGACTTGCTCTCAAAGTTCCATTCCATTGTCCAGCAGTATGGCATTATGCTATCAAAAAAGAAAATGGAAATCAGAGTCACTACCATCAATTTTATTGGGATGACGATCTCTGATGGAAAATACCAGCCACATGCCCACATTGCCCAAGAATTGCACAGGTTCTAGACGAACTTTCTTCGCAGAAGGAGGTTCAACAGTTCCCTGGGTTAGTCAATTACATGGCAGACTTCCTGCCAAAATTGTCAAATCATACTGTACACATGTTCCCCATGTTGAAAAAGGAACCACCACAATGGGCAAAACGACAAACTCTAGCTGTCAAAGCTATAAAGCAGCTAGCTGACAAGATGCCACCCCTAAAGATTCCCACTACTACTGACATGATAATCCTTCAGACAGATGCAAGCGACAAATACTGGGGAGCAGTCCTGCTTGCACAAGACAAAAAAGGTGTCAGAACAGTTCGTGGTTACAAAAGTGGCACGTTTAAAGCTTCGGAGCAACATTATCACTCCAATTTCAAAGAGATACTTGCAGTCAAAAGAGGAATAGAAAAATTCCAATTCCATCTTATCGGACACAATTTCCAGATAGAGATGGATATGTCCTTTTTCCCACGCATGCTCCAATCCAAAAGAAAGAAGCTCCCAGAAGCACAACTTTCGAGGTGGGCTAATTGGTTCTCACAGTGGAAGTTCACAGTGAAACACATCAAAGGGTCAGAAAATATTCTCGCATATTTTATGTCAAGACCAAAGCACTATAAATGTAGTGATTCTAGCATCCAACAACATATGGTAATTTCCTTAGTGTTCACTATGGATAAAACCAATCCTAGCTCCTCCACTCCCCAAGATGCCACTCAACATTGTCCCAAAGAAATAATAGAGATCATCGCTGACCTAACCCTGACCCAAAGGTTAGTACTGAATTGGAACACGTTCTACCACATCCTCCTTGCCAAACACGGTCCCCTCCTGAAAAACCATATGATCCACCCAGACTACCCCTTTCTTAACAGCTTCCACGTCCATGATTTGTTCAGACTTCCCAAAGAAGCATTATGTTTCTTTTGGTACCTCTTTGAAGCACACACTATTGCCATCACCTTCAATGCTTGCAAATTGTTCACTTATTTGTTCCAGTGCCAGTTTGAACATGTCTCTAAAGAATCTAAACACCTGTTTACTCTCTTCAAATGGTTTCTCCCAGCACACCAATGGGTCCAACGATTGCACATAAGCCAAAAAACTTATGTTGTGATCTTCTTCAGAAGGCCCTCCTCCTTCTTGCCTGTCGCAGCTGTTGGTGGTCAACAATCCATGGTTTACCACTTCCCCACGTCTTATATCCATGCCTTGCATGATATCAACCCCTCCAGCAGAACGTTTAAATTACGCCATAACCAACAATTACTGGAGTTACGTCATGCACTAATAAGCGCAAATTGAGTTGTCCTTGAATCAGTTGCAGTTATAGAAGATAAAGAAAACTGGTACTCATCTCGCAAAAAATATCGACACCTCTGACGACGATTTCGATATGACCGATGATGAAGACGGCTACTATTACCTCGGTGATGATGATTACGACCCATATGAAGATGACCCATCACATACAGACTCCCGCTGGAAATAATCTCCAGAAGTTCGTGCAAGTATATTGTATTTCCTGTGCTAGTATTTTATAAATAAAGTTGTGTAGAATAATGATGTAAAAATGATGGTAGCATTAGGCCAGTTTTCGTGATGTAAGCGCTTACCTCATTTGGTAGAATTATTATACTTCTTAGGTCATGCTTATAGCATGCTTTTGTAAGGATACCTTTCCTTTGCCTATAAAAGGAAGGCATCCCCTTCACTTGTAATCCATCCCTTCGAAGAAATAAAAACTTCTTTCATAAACTCTCTCTCACTAGAATTCTCCCTTTATAATTACTTTAGCTCTTGAGTCCTTAGTATGCCGGCCTTCCACCCGAGTCCGCCATAACCCACCGTTCCCTAACCAGTAAGGACTATTACCACACCGTTCCCTAACCAGTCCTCCACTATTACCACACCACACCCCTAACTGGTATCAGAGCCATGCCGTGATCTACCACTATTACTTCTATTTTGAAACCTATTCTTATTTGCTAGTAATTCAATTATTTATAACATTATTTATTTATTTATGAAATGGAGTCATTCAAAAACTATAGATAATTATCAGTCTTTTTAATTAATCACTACAAACGTTTTCAACTTGGGGTGTTTTGGTTTCTTCTCGTTTGGTAACTTTTGTAATTTAATCTTTTTTTATAAAAAAAAACTTTTCTGTTATAATACTAGGAATTGAATATTTAAATATAGTTTTAATATTTTATAAGTAAATATTTTATTAAACATGACGTGTTTTTATATGATTTCTATTTAATTAACGTGTTTCTAAAATCTTTATTTTGTTACGTAATATGCAACATCTCAAACATCTTAGGTATCCAGTTATCTAATAACCTGAATATGCTAAACAATTTCAGATTTTGACGACATGAAATCGATTTTTTTGTTCTTTAAATAATTTTAAAATACATCAATAATTCGTCTAAAATGTTATAAACTACCAATGGATTGTAGGCGGCTTCTTGTAATGGGTACTATTGACAGATCAATAATGATTTGTATTATGTTCGGTTGCGTTGTAATGTGTCATATTAGGTTTTGAAAGAGTCGTATTAGGTTATGTGGAGTTCTAATGGGTCATACCAAGTTGTTGGAATATAATGGTAATATTGGTGTTGTTGGGTAGTAATTGAGCGTATCGGGTTATACCAAGTGGTAATGGGTTATAGAATTGTTTTGGGCTCTATTGGATCGTATATTTGTGGTAATGGGTTGTATCGGGATATTGTTGGGTTAAAATAGGTTGTGTTGGATTGTAGAGAATCATATTGGGTGGCAATGGGTTATATTAAGTTTAAGGGTCGTATTGGGTGGTAGTTGCTGTAATGGGTCGTATAACGTTCTTTTATGGGTTGTAGTGTGTCATGTTCTTGGGTTAAGTTAAGTTTGTAATGACGTATATTTGATTTTGCTGGTCGTGTGAGGAAAAAAGTTAAGGTGAAATATGTAAGAATGGATATGTATCTTTGATCACTTTTAATCTCACCCCCACCAATTAATTGAGCTTCTCATGAGAATTCAACCGGTGCATCCCGGTGCATCTCATTGGTGTTCACCTTCAATTAGGATTAACTTAAGGGTGGATATCATTTCTTACATTTCTTACCATAACTTCACTTTTCACCGGAACTCAAGCTTTGGTTTGTAATTGGTCATATTGAGTTATGTTGGTTATAAAGGGTATTGGGTACTAGCAGGAATACCGACATATACATAGACACATAAATCAAATAAGACATGTATGACATATACAAGCATATGTATAGATAGTATGTATTGTATACATATAACCAACTACATATGTATACACACATACATACATGTATATAGATACAAACATTCATACATATATACACATATACAAACATACATACACATACACATACACACACATACATATATATACCTATACACATATACACACATACATATATATACATATACATGCATGCATGACATACAAACATTCATATAGTATATACTGTATACATATAAGCAATTACAATAACTATGCACACATATATATTTATATATATATATATACAATCATTCATACATATATAATCATGTACACATGACATATACAAACATATGTATACGTATGTACTTTATAGGTATAAGCAATTACATATGTATGTACATACATATGTAGAGGTGGGTTCATACGAGGAGCGTACCTATTTAAGAAAACGTGAGGAGCACCGTCCATGTACAAAATCATATGTGATTCACAACACAAACCGCGGGACAAGCCGCGTAACAAACCGCGCGTGTAATCACATATGATTTTAGTCCTTGTGTTGTGAATCACATGTGATTTTGTACATGGGAGGTGCTCCTCACGTTTTCTTAAATTGTTACGCTCCTCGTTTGAACCATTCTCTACATATGTATACACACATACATACATATATATACACATATACAAACATACATACACATATAGACGTACACATGACATATATACAAACTTACATACACATATAGACATACACATGACATATATACAAACTTACATACACATATAGCTAGACATGTATGACATACACAAACATATGTATGTATAGTATGTACTGTATACATATAAGCAACTACATATGTATACACACATACATACATGTATATACATACAAACATTCATACATATATACACATATACAAACATATAGACAGTACACATGACATACAAAGATATATGTACTGTATTGGGATTTGATGACTCTTAATGAACTTGATTGGGTCTTTATGAGTTTTATTTTAGTAGTTGTTAATTAAGGAACTATATCATGTCTCTTAATGAATTATACGGGCCTTGATGGATCATCTTAATAAGTCACCATTACTGTTATTAGTCTTAATAGGTCATAAAAGGTCGTTGTTGTGTTATAATGGTTCTTAATAAGCTTTAGTGGCTCTTAATAGGCTATAGTGGGTCTCAGTGATGCTTAATGAACTTGATTTGGACTTGATGGGCTTTAACGACTCTTAGTGAACTCTAATGGGTCTTTATGGGCTTAAGTGGCACTTAATGAAACGTATTGAGTCTGCATGGGTTTACGAGTGACTCTTGGTAAAATGTATTAAGCTTTGATGGGTTACAACGACTATTAAAGAATTATAATTGGCCTTGATGGTTGGGTGAAAACCCAATTTCAAATATTGGACATTCATGGGCTTTAGTGGTTCTTAATGAACTTGATTGGGCCTTGATGGACTTTAGCGACTCTTAATACACTCTAACGGGTCCTGATGGGTCGTATCTTACTATGTGACTGTAAATGATGTATTATGCCTTCACGGGTCAAGCTTCATAAATCATAACATCAATGTTTGACGGTAAATGAACCATAATGGACATTGATCAACTTCGATGGGTCTAATGAACTGTATGGACCTACATGGCTTCGATCGGCTAATAATAATATGTATTGAGCCTCAATTATTTGTCTTGTGAGGTAACAAACTGTACGACAATAATCAAATGAGAACCATAAAATTGTTAAACTTGCGAAAACTAAAAAAATACATGTACATCTTTTAATATATGTTTGTGTTCAAGTCGTGAAAAAAACTATATTCTAAGACATTTAAAAATATATATAAAAAAATTCTTTAATTTTTGAACTTTAAAAAAAAAAATTAAAAATTTCGTCGGTAATCCGTCGATACCGACGGATTATTTATTATTATTTTAATTAACTCATCTGTCGGTAATTACCGACGGATTATTTATTTTTTAATTTTTAATTTTTTAATTTTTTTAATTAACTAATCCGTCGGTAAGTCGTCGCTAATTACCGACGGATTATTTATTATTTATTATTTTTGTGTGTCCTAAAATGATCAATCAACTAAGAATTCACACAATATTCTAGAGAGAGAAAGTAGAGAGAGAAAGTAGATCTTGTATTCTATTAAGCACACTATTACAAGATGTGAATTATGCTCTAAGTGTGTTATGGAATTGTTACATGATTAGTCTAAACAAAGCTATTTATACCTAAGAACTAAACAAGATATTAAGCTAAGTTTGACTATCACTAACACATAATACATTGACTTTGACTTTGACTTTGACTTTATCATTAAATCTTGAAGTCATATTTTAGACTTAACAATCTCCCCCTTGGATTCAAGAATTAATCATTTTGAGAATAGCAGTCTTTGGCTTGTCAAAGTCAACTTGTCACAAAATCTTCAGACGGGGATCTGCCGGAGATTTTCTTTCTTCGATTTGGAGAATTTGATTCTTCACACAAGCCACTTTGGTACTGATAAACACAAATTTAAGAAAAAGAGATCACAAGATGATCAATCGATTTTTCTTAAACTCTTGAAAAATTCTCCCCTTTTTTTTCTTTCTTTGACTTGAGAAATTCTTGCTTCAGTAATGATATTCACAAAATAGCACAAGTTTAAGAAAAAGAGATCACAGGATGATCAATCGATTTTTCTAAAACTCTTGAAGAAGAATTCTCCCCCTTTTACAATCTGAGACGGAATCTTCTTTAAACATTTCTCCCCTGTCATGAAATTGAATCTTTGCCTTGAAAGCTCTTTGACATGAAATTGAATTAAACATTTCTCCCCCTTTTTCGATGAAAGTGAGCATCATGATCATCGAAAACTATTTTCAATTTCAGTCGCGTCTTTGAGAATCATTAACAATCTCCTCCTTAATGAACAATCTTGCTCCCCCTCAAAATAAGAATTCTGGAGCAATTTGTTTTCTCCCCCTGAAAATATGCATATATTTCATTTAGGCACAATAGTTGAAAATTTTATTCAAAGAAAATAAAATTCATTGAACTACATTTTATAACTACTACCATTTGATCATTTGAAAACTTTACAAAAGAAATCCAACTTAATGAAATTTAACAGATTTTTCAATCGAATGAAATCAAATGCATGTGTTTGGATTCAAATACAAGACATCATTGCATATCAAGTTAAAAATGTTCAGTTTCAACCCCTTTAATAAATCTATTTGGTGTGCTAGCATGCGAAATATGATTTGCAACAATCAAATGTACTTCTGAAACCTATAAGAATACTTTGCTCTTACTCACACTATATGACTGAAATCAGAATTTCCACAAATTTGTAAGTTTATCGCGACATTGTTATTTCCCCAAGATATAAGAGATGTGTGCTCATTGGCATATTTTATTTTGTGCACATTGGCATCTTTTATTTTGTGCACATTGGCATCTTTTTATCAACAGGTTTATTAAGACTAATATACACCGTAAACGTAACTTTCTATCTGGTTCTATAGCAGGATTTGGGTTAGCCAATCCCAGACCAGTTGGCCTTAGGGGCTAGGTGTCGAGCACCCCTTGGAACTTACTCTCCCAAACCAGAAAGGCTACATCGATATATCCTAATCCCATCTGTACCAGTAGGACATGGCTTTCTATCTGGTTCTATAGCAGGATTTGGGTCAGCCAATCCCAGACCAGTTGATCTTAGGGGCTAGGTATCGAGTACCCCTTGGGACTTAATCTCCCAAACCAGATAGGCCACAGGCACAAACTTTCAAACCTAATGATTTTTATTTATTTATTTATTTTATTTTATTTTATTTATTGCATCTCAATCACTTGGTTATAAAACTTTGTGCTTCCCTCATATTTTCATTTCCATTCTTCATTCTGACAATTAGGCTTTGTGAGCATCGTATTCTATATAAGTCTAGATTTACACAATTTTGCGCATATATCAAAATTTCATTCATGTTTTGCTGACCTTTCGATTTATTTCAGAAGCGAAAGTTGAAGCAAATAAAACGCAGACAATACAACAATACTTGTAAAATCATCTTTTAGCACACATTTAATTCATTGAATGAAAATTGAAAAATTTCATCTCAATGAATTAAATTTGTAAAGATTCAAGTTTTCAAAGCAGTAGAAACAAAATATAATACAATGTTACCTTTTACCACTTGTTCCTTGAAATATAAAGATATGACACTTAAGGATATCACCTGAGAAGTATGAGTTCTAAACTGATTTGTTTAGAAGTATTAGTCTTTGAATTACGGGTCCTGAACTGAATTGTTCAGAAGCCATATAGTCGTTGAAGCACGGGTCCTGAACTGATTTGTCCAGAAACCATTAATTGTGAAATCCGGGTTCTAAATTGATGTGTTTAGAAACCAATTCTCCTTACTCCCCCTTAATGGCACAAGTAATCTTCTTCCGAGAGTTCAACGCTTTGCTTCTAAATCTGCAAAAACAGATTAAGTAGATTTTGGTACCCAACGTGTCTTAGGTCCTGGCTTGTTAAGCGGAGCTCTATAAGAAGAAAAATGATAAGTACCATACCAATATTGAGCATCATTATTTTTAATAAAAACATTAGTTCCACAATAAGAACAACAATTTTTCTTTTGTGCAGACCTGATTAAATTGTTTGCGGAATATATTGAATCAGGTTTAACAAAAGATTTACCTTTCAGGTTAGTGTTCTTGTTGGGAACATAAGATTTTGGTACATCTTTTTCAGGAAACGTACCTTTAACTCTCTATTGCATGTTGACTTTCTAATATGTAGGAAGATTAGCAAATTGATACTTGGAATAATTATCCACTATATGATCATAGAAAAGATTAGACGGTCGAATCGGACTTTCTGAATAGCTTTTGGATTTGTTGAGAGACTTCACTTTGTCAGATAAGTCATTCCGTTCCATGGTCATCAAATCAAGCTTCTTCTGAATGTCACAATTAACCCTCTTCTCTTTCATAATATCAGTCGATAACACGGCCAAATTCTTTGTGAGCTTACGTATTTCTTGCTGAAAAATCTCCCTTTCAACAGAATATTCATCTTTAACACTCCTAGCCTGAAAGTCAGCTTTCTTCCTCTTTTCTAACTCATGTCTTTATGTTGGTCCCGAAGGGCTATACAAGTTTGTAGAAGGGGGGGGGGGGGGGGGGGTTGAATACAAACACACATATTTTACTTTTCTAAATTGTTTATTGATAAATCATTAACAATTTACAGCTTGTTGCGGAAACAAGATTAAGGGTAAACCTAAATCTAAACAAGTTGGAACACTAAGTTTCTTGCACTAAGAAAGAGAAGGAAATTACTAATAATAACCTATCTCAAGATAAGAAGGATGAACTTGTCCAGAGTTAGCAAGTTACTTCAAAAAGAAGTGAGTTCATCTTCTTATATACTGCATGCATTTAATGCATGGCAGTATACACTTTACACGTGGCAGCAGCTGATTGGTTGCATGTCATTGACCTTTGTTGACAACCTAAGTAGCCGCATGTTTTGAACAGTGCAGTATCAGGATGGTTGTACGAATTCAGACAATAAGGAAGTTTCTTTTCTGACATATCGTACGGAGTCGTGCAAGGGTGGTTAAGACAAAAATACTTTGTACGGAGGACTTCATGATCAGCTTTTCGTTGATTCAGCGATCTATCATTCTTTATCAGCGAATAATAGAATTCAGCGATAGCCAAAGTCCCGTACGTGATACTTCACGTTGAGTGGACAAATCTGTGTCTTCGCTGATCCACATCAGCTCATTAGGAGACTTGTCGCTGGTTCTTGAGCTTGATCTTCGACTTCAGCGTAGAACCTATGTTAACGTGAAACTTGTCTTCAGGGATCATAAGTAAACAACTAACTTATCAGCGACACCATAAGTACTGAACAGACTCAGAGTATTATGGTGAACAGTTTCGCTGAATGTTTAATCTAAAGAGCGAGAGTTCCTATCAGCGGCACTGAAAGATTTTAATACTTATCAGCGATAGTGAAACTCTGATACATATTGTTTACTTACAATTTTCACTAAGTATATAAGAGAGGGTCATTATCAAATCACTGAGGGTTTGGATCAACAATCTCCCCCTATTTGATTATGACATAGCAACAGAGAAAATTGCTATATAACGAAAACATAAGGATAAAAAGAACTCATAAAATATTTGTCCCTTTTACTGTTTTCTGGGATCTTTTCTGTACTGATGGAGTAAAGTACGTTCGCTGAAATTTTTCTTTAAACTTTGTAAAGATTACAAAGGGAAGTGGAAAAATTACAAGTACAGCGAATAAAATTACAAGTACAAAAGATGTAGACAGATAAGGATAGAAAGAATTACAAGGCGATCCTATCCGTCAAAAGGTTCTTCCTTAATGAGTTGTTCATCAAGGGTCATTGATGTGGCAATCATCCAATCAGGGACATCTACTCCTTGATTCTTTTTCTTCAGAGCTTCTTCAAAAATCAAGGGCTTCAAGTGTCTAGCTTTGATGTCGCGTCTGACTTCACACCAATATAAGAGATCTCTGAGTTGTTCGATGGGAGCGATGTGGAGCTCAGTGATACGTTTAAAGTGATGGTTTCCATCGTAGTCTAGAAAGAATATACCATAAGGATCACTTACAACTGTGCCAGGAATGAAAGTTTCTCTAGGTGGTAGGGAGGTGTCAAGCGCTGAGAGATCAGCATCAGGGCCAAGAACTTCAGCACGAGAGAAACCAATACCCGTTTCATTTCGTATAGGAGGGCCTGAGTCTGAGACTTTCTTTTCCTTAGCAGAGACTTTTCTTTGTTGAGGAGGAAGAGTAGGAGGAATATCCACAGCAGAGGAAAGCAGGTCGATCTGTTTGTTTAGGATCTTCTCGACGTGGCTTTTGAACTTTGAGCGCGATCCCTGAATGGCTAATTTCGTTTCTAACCATTCAGAGAGACCAAACTTTTCTAAGGTAGCAGCATAGAAGGTTTGATTGGTCTTGTCTTCTCTGTAGACATCCACTTCAACAACAGGAACGTCGGCGTACAGTCTTCCTCTGATGTTTACTTTGATGATTTTGGATGGTCTAGATCGATAGGTCAGCATTTGTTTAGCCCATTACAAAGTCGTATCAGAGACCTTAGTCTTTTCTCTAACGATCTCTTGAGCATCATCCCATAGCTGACGTTGAACTTCATTGGGAACTCTTTTCAGCTTGGGGTCTTTTATTGATCGTTGAGTAAGCTGGATGGCGTATTCTCTGTCTTTTTCTTCAGCTTCCTTTCTTTCAGCGATTAGGCGTTCAGCTCTGAGGTGTTCCTTGTATTCCTTTTGGGAAATTCTGAACTTTGGAGGAACAGAAGGAAGTTGATCACGCTTCAGAATGATTCGCTGATCTTCGAGTCTCTTGATCATTTCATCTCTCTTTTCTTGATCCTCTTCACTTAGCTTTTGAGGAGCCAAGGAAGGTCTGTTTTTGTGAGAGAGAGTCTGTTCTTCAGGTTCATCAGTCTCAGAGATCAAATCCAAGACTGGGATTATTTCTTCAGCATTTAGAGCTGGGATTATTGTTGATGAAGTCGCAGTTGTAGGAACTTCAGCGATATCCTCAAACAGGGGAGAGGACTAGCTGAAACGCAACGATCTTACAAGTAAGAACATGGGTAGAACAGAGATGGAAAGAATGGGATAGTGTATAGAGGTTTGTGGAAGTAGAGTTGATAAAGTGTATAGAGGAGGGATGTGGAGTAAGGAGTTAGTGTACCTGACAAACCGGCTTGTTAAGCAAGATCGTCAGATTTTCATCTTCAGCGTCACCTTTTCCTTTGCTTTTGTCAGCTTCAGATGCTGATGGCTTTGTCTTTGTCCGCTCCCCTGAAGGTTCATTTATCTTGATCCCTTTAAGAGCTATGGTCCTCTGAGCAGGCTTGACGATAAAAGAGTCATCATCATCATCATCATCATCATCATCATCATTCTTTGGAGAAGAGGATGGTTCATCATCATACAAGTCGATGGCTTCTTCATCTTCAGCTTCCGTCTCAGATTCTTCAGCTTCTTCTTCGAGTTGCTCCCCCTCAGATACATAGGCGAGCTTCTCGGTTCCCTCAGGGTGTTCATCTCCCTGAGGTCCAGCGGCTGCTTCAGCTTCAATTGTCTTCTCACCCTCTTCAGTGAAGGTGAGGTCTTCAGTCTTCTCTCCCCTGATAGATTCATCATGGGAAAGGTCTTCAGCGCTCTTGGAAAGGTCTTCAGCGCTCTTGGAAAGGTCTTCAGCGCTCTTCTCCCCCTCTTTTTCATGATGACTGGGGGAGGAATGTGATGATTCAGCAACTGTGGTTTTCTCCCTGTCTTCTTGGCCAGGGACCCCCACATAAGTCTCAATCGTTGATAATCTGGTTTGAAGAGCAGAAATACCAGGATTGATTTTGACGAGTTCAGCACGATCTGCCGGAGTAAAATGCTCAGGTGCAGGAGCAGGGGCAGGTGCAGGGGCAGTTGTGTTGGTCAGTATCTGCTGCAACAAAGTCTGAATTGAAGTGATGTCATTCTTCATCGTGTTGACATCAGTCTTTACAGAACTCATATCAGTTTTTACTGAACTGACATCAGCCTTTACAGCAGACATATCACCTTCAAGTGTGCTAACCGATGTCTTCAGCGTTGTGACTTCGCTGGACATGGTGTCAACTGATTTCTTGATGTCGAGGTAGTCTGTGTAGATGTCAGCTAGAACTTTGGCAAAATCACCGAGTGATTTATCAACCTTCTCCAAATCAGCTTTGGAGGCATTCTTTTCGACGACGGTTGTCAGCTTTGTAAGATTCTATCCAGCGTTTGTTACAGCTGAAGAGTTGCCGGAAAGAGTAGATGTGAGACCTGTCAGCGACGTCTCTATTGTCTTCAGAGAGGCGTTGATGTCTCTCAAATTAGGACATGTAACATATAAAAACTTGTGAACAGAGGAAAGCTCAGAAGTTTGGGGTTTAGTAACAGTGTATAGGGATTGGTGTATACCTGCAGGAGGATTTGTGAATTTATAAAAATCACGGGTTCCTGAGTAAAGTTCCATATCGTCAGCGAGAGTACGTGGACGTATGGACAGCTCTGCAGGTCCTATGCCCATCACTACTTGAAGAGTATTTTCTTTAGCTTCTGGAGGAATGACAGGTACTTCAGTGATAACTGGAGTGGTGTCCAAATGAGTAGAGGGAGAAGCGAAGGGTAAGAATGGAGGTTGGGTACTGAGTTCAGTGTTGGAATCGCTGAGAATCACTTCGTCAGTCTTTTGAGAGACTGAGAGTGGTTGGGTAGTTTCCAAGTTTGTAACCTCAGCGTTTGGAGACGCTGAAGTCGGGATAGAGTGGGTGGCTTGTTCAGCTGTGGCAGAGCGTACCACTGAACTTTCCTTCAGCCCAACAAGAGGAGCTGAGGAGTCTTTAGCAATAGATTGCTGGGGTTGCTCCTTGGTTTTCTTAGTTCTTTTGGAACCAAGTTGGGTGACAGAATGTTTCCTTTTTAGAGAAGGAATGGAGGTTGCAGCTGGGTTATCAGTGGTGGGTTTGTCCGCTGAAGGAGCTGCAGAAGTAGAAGAAGTAGGAGGATTGAGAAGAGTCAAGAGTGTAAAAAGATGTACCTCATTCGCCACTGGTTTGAAGTCGAGTATCTTAGGGCCAACCTGAGAAAGTTTCAGGTCACCCTCTTGAGGATAGCTGTCCTTCAAGCCTTTTTGGAATATGGCGCTGATGAACCGAGGATATGGAACCCATGGAGATCTGTCAGCGACGGTGCCCACTCTGAGTACCAGGTCATCATAGATAATCGATGCCCATTCTATATGTAGACCTTTCAGCAATGCATATCCCATTGCTTGCTGAGGCTTAGCGGCTTGGTCAGAGGAGCCGCTCTTGGCAGTCATGCAGCTGATCAAATGGGCGAAGATGAAATTCATCTCGCTGGGCATTTTCGATTTCTTGATAATGGTCAGCTTCTTCTCGGGCTTCATGTCCCTTCCAGTTTCCCATACATAGCCCATTGCATCGAAGAATGCAATGATGGCTTCCCTGTCTGAGTTTTTCTTGGGGTCAGGGAGGGGAACAAAGGGTTTTTCTTTGGTTGCGATGGGAAGGCTGAGGGCTTTGCGAATGATGGCAGGGGTGATCTTCATGGTGCCATATTCGATATCGCAGAGGATGCAGTCAATTGTTTTGGAGGGGTCTTTGGCTGATGGTAGCTGAGAATGTCTGGCAGAATACCAGAATTGTGATAGCAAAAGCTGATGCGCAGGAGGTGTTATGGTCAGGGCTGTGGAGATGCAGCAATTCTTCAGGAAGTTCATAGCATCATCTAGATGTATGACTTGCTTTCGAGGAGGAAACTCGAGAAGCGCATAGAGGTTATTTACTCTAGTCCAATCCAGTTTGTCAAGAGAGAACTTGACCTGAGGAGCCTTGAGGATATCCACTTCCTCAGTAGTATCATCAGCAGCAGTGTTTTCAGCGATGGTGTTCTTGGGAATGTCAGAAGATGCCATTTTCTGTATTATCAGTTCAGCCAAAGATTAACAAATAAGAATAATCTTAATGTGGAAAGGGTTTTCCAATAAGATGGTTCGAATTTTGTCCATTTCATTCAGACAAAAATGTCTTAATGAAGATTAGGATTTTTCTTGTTTTTGAAAAACGAATTGCAAACCCAATAAAAATCTTGTTTTCTAGTTTTCTTTGAAGATTGGGATTCCAAAAAAATGAATGTGTGAAGAACAAGTTTAAGATTTTTGCATTTAAACTTGAAGAGCAACCATGAAATGGTTGTGTTCATAAAACCATGAAAGAAAATGATTTCATTTTTAAGAAGTTCTTTTGTTTGATCTTGTTAAAGCAATGAGAAGATCAGAAACAAGTTATTTTCATTTGGTAAATAATAAGAACATATTAACCTTTGATGTTTGAAGAAGATGAACAGTTGTTCTTGAGAAATTTGAGAGCAAAATGCAACAGTGAATTCTTTCTTTGCTTGGAGGAGAAGTTCGCGTAAAAGGAAAATATAAACCAAGAAATTGTTTATATAGAGAGATTAGAAAGAGAAAATCTTGAGCGGGAAAAGATTTTCATCATGACACGGACACATGTTTGCATTTGATTGGTGAGTAAACGAAACGTGCAAACGTGTGTCAGAAAGAAGAACGTGTCGGGGCTTATCCGTTGCAATGACGTCACTACTGTCCTTTCATATTCTTGGATGTCTCTGAGGTTTTGAAAACTCAGGGACACTTTTGAAAAACATGAAGCACTGAATTTAGAAATATCAGTGATGGTTTTAGAAATTTCAAAGCATCGCTGATAAGGAAGAGATATCCAGCGATGTAATTTGTTTTGAAATCTTGCATTTACATGCGATTTGTCAAAAAAATATACCTTGATATCAGCGAATCAAGTTTATTCAGAGAGAAGAAGATAGAATGGGTTACACAAGTTGATTTTATCCTATCACTGATCAAATGTGAATCGCTGAAGATTTTACTCTTTAAAGTTCAGCATTCCAAGCTCGCTGATGAGAAAGTTGAATCTAGTCTCATCAAGAGGTTTGATGAACAGATCAGCTAACTGATAATCAGTTGGGATAAAGTGAAGTTCTATATCACCATTCATCACATGATCTATGATAAAGTGATACCTGATTTCGATGTGTTTTGTCTTTGAGTGTAGTACTGGATTATTGGCTATAGCGATGGCACTTGTGCTGTCGCAATAGATTGGAATATTTGAAAGTTGAAGGTCATAGTCCAATAGTTGATTTCTCATCCACGGGACCTGAGAACAACAGCTTCCAGCGGCTACATACTCAGCTTCAGCTGTGGAGGTGGACACTGAGTTTTGCTTTTTACTTGTCCAACTTACCAGCTTTCCACCCAGGAGCTGACATCCTCCTGTGGTGCTTTTCCTATCCATTCTGCAACCTGCAAAATCACTATCTGAATAGGCGATTAGATCGAATCCCGAGTCTTTGGGATACCAAAGACCTAGATTCGATGTACCCTTAAGATATCGAAAAATTCGCTTTACAGCTTTCATATGAGATGTCTTAGGTTCAGCTTGATATCGTGCACACAAACATGTTGCATACATAATAACGGGTCGGCTAGCTGTAAGATACAACAGCGAGCCGATCATCCCACGGTACATCGTGACATTAACAGGAACACCCTTAGTGTCCTTATCAAGTGTCAGCGGTGGTGCCATAGGGGTTTTCATAGCTGAACTTTCAGTTAAGTCGAATTTCTTCAGCATATCTTTAACATACTTTCCCTGATTAATGAAAGTTCCTTTTTCATTTTGTTTTATCTGAAGAGCAAGGAAATATGTTAGTTCACCCATCATGCTCATCTTATACTCATCTTTAATTATATCTGCTAAACGAGTACTGTTGGTTCCCGTTTTGCTTTAAACAAGATTATCAGATCTATTAGTTCGAGTTTATGTTTGATGCGGAAGCGTATTTGAAGAACTAACAGATATGTTTGATAGATTTAGAACACAATATAAATAAACAGTGAACAGGAAATAATATCTCAAAGTTTACTGAATATATATATATCAAGAACAGATTTAAGAACGGTGAGTATACAAAGCTTTAAACAGATATGACTCTAAATGTGCATAAGCTATGTGTTCTTGATGTTCGATTGAAGTGTTCTTGTTTTTCTGTTTTTGTGTGTTTTTCTTTCTTCTTTTTTTAGGAAGAACTCAACATGAGTCTTCCTTTTATACTACTCTTAGAAGACTATGAAGTAGGTCACTGTTCCTTTTACGGCATGAATAGTAAACTGGATGGTGTGAACAGTTGTTTGAGCCACGCGCATTTAATGGAGCAGATGTACTTTTGGTAAATGCATTAAATGGCGCAGACGTCTATTTTGTACCTTGCCCTATTGAGTCCACTCAGAGCTTGACACGTGTTTTGACAGTACTTTTCCATGCAAGTTGATGAACAGGTCTTGGAACAGTAGCAAGATATTATAAATATCTTCCTAGTCTTTAGAGGACCACAGAGGCTCTGTAATGTGTTACAGAGGTTATGTGGTCTGGTTCCTCTGTAGAGTAGTCCACCGGATTCCGAGTCTTTGGTTGTTTACTTCTGCAGAGCTTCTGTCAAGGGTGGCAGAGATTCTGTGGCTCGGTCCTCTGTGAGAAGTCTTCTTGGTTCCTTGTCTTCTGATGTTGTCCGCAGAGGTTCTGTTAATGGTAACAGAGGATCTGCGGTCTTGGTCTTCTGAAAGCGTCCTTCTGTAGTTTCCTCGGTCTTTGATCACTCTTGATCAAACTTCCTTTGATTCTTATGAGATGCCCGGCAGAGCTTCTGTTGCACTCAACAGAGCTTCTGTGGAAGTTCTTCTGTACTTGGCCATTTTTCAATACTTCTAATATTTCATAATATTGGAGCTAACAATATCCCCCTAAGTACTGAAAAATAAAAGGTTGAATTTATGCATTTTAACCTAACTAAAGAAGAGGTTAAACAATACCTCAGAAGATTATTTCATTCATTTTGGAATTTATGCCAGAGGTATTTACATTTGAGTACACAGAAGTAAATGTTGACAGAGGTTCTTTGAAGAGACTCAGATTTTTGCATTTGGGAAGTCGTTGAACTTTCTGTTGTCTTTTCCTACTTCCTTGAGTTCTTCATAGAATTTGAGGCAGAGATTTCGTAAGCCTAGAGTAGCATCAATATCTTTGATCATCATTTGAGCAGATTCTTCGTCCATAAGCTCTGTTGCTTTATTCTCCTCTAGTATCTTTCTGAACATGTTCAGAGTATGGGTTGTGTACTTCTGACAGTCCATTGTCACAAACAGTTTCAGTTGATCAGCAGGATTCTTGAATACTAACCCGTACCTTGGAGTTTTGATGATTGAATTGGGTATGGCATTGGGTGGGCAGAAATCCTCTGGTGGTCTGATACTTAGAGTAGTTATGCCCAGATCGATGGCTAGTTGAATGTCGAGCATGCTGTAGATTAGGAGCTTTTCACGCATCGCCTTTCTGAGAACTCGATAAGACCTTTTATGGCAGTCGTCATTGAAGTTGTCTTTCGTCCATTGCAGAAGGTCAGGTAAGTCATAGGGATTGAGGTTTCGGATATCAGCATCAGAGAATTGATTCTCTGATCTGTCAGACCTTTTGACTTTCCAGATGGTATACACCGTATGAGGATAGGTTCTCATTTTGGAGTATTTGCAATAGATTACCTTCTTTATTTTGTGAATGGAGTAAACTTGATTGACTGGTTTTGACTTTGTAGAGGTGAAGATTGCATCGAATTCCTCTCTTAGCTTCTGGTCTCGGACATGGGCTGGCAGATCGCTCTGGAAGTGCTGTCTGTAGAGATAACTGTAGACTTGTTCTTCCATTTGTTCAATAGTTGAAGTAGATCTTGGAATTGGTCTCCTTAGCTCATCCATCTTTCGAGTGATGTCTGCTACTCTACCTTCTGTTACCTTAGCTGTGGGATTCAGGGATGGGTTTTCTGACAGAGGATTCAAGTTGAATGCCCAGTCTTCCTCTTCGGGTTTAGGAGTGACGAAGGCATTAAATGCACCTTTCATCAATTTCTCTGTAGCAACTGGCATCTTCTTCTTTGGCTCTTCTTCTGTCATTATTCCCTTGCCTTTATCTTTTGGCTTTGAGGTTTCAGATATTGGGTTTTGGATTTGTGTGGGTGGAACCTCTGTTGATTTGACAGTTGGAGGTTCTGTGGGTTTTGGGGTTTTATGCTCTGATGTTTTGGTTGTTGCCTCTGAAGGTTTTGATACTTCGGGTTGTGAGGTCTCTGTTGGTGAGGAGTCTTCGGGTCTTGGAGGTGGAATGTCAAAACGCTTTGCTGATTGAAAAGCAGATACAAATTCCATTCTGCGAAGAATGAACTCTGCAGAGCGTTTTGGTCTTTGGGGTTTTCGAGCTATGGTTTTGACTCTTGTTTTGTGCGGGATTGGTTGTGAGGTTGGTGTTGGTTCTTTGGGTGAGGGTGGAGTTTGTTCTGAGGATGAGGATGCAAGATTGATTACCTTAGGTTCTGTGGTTGGTGCATCCTTTGGTGAGATAGAGGTGTTTTGCCTCTGTTGTTTTCCCTTCTGGGTTTCTGTTGTAGAGGGTTCTGCTGATTTCTCTGTAGTTTTTGCAGAAGCAGCCTCTGTATTTTCCTTTGTTTTCTCCCCCTCAGGATGACCAGATGCTCCATCATCAGGATCATCCTGCCTTCTTTTAGCAGTAACTTCTGTTCTGCAGGTGTCTTGAGCTGCTTGCCTTGCTGCATTTTTCTTCATTGTTTCAAAGTAGATTGCGATCGAAGTTTTGAAGGCTTTGGTCGCACTTTTCTCGAACTCTGCAGCGGTTGTTTTGGCAATGTTAGTGGCAGAGGCGATGGCAGCAGCAGCAGAAGTTTCTGTAGTTGACTTCATTTCTGCAAGGGCTGCTTTAACCTCTGTGGATAAGGTATCCACTTTGGTATTTAATCCTGTAAGCGCGTTTGAAGTTGAATCTGTAAAAATCGTGAATGAGCTTTGCAACTCATTCAATGTTTGAGTTACAGAGGTTACAAAGGCTTGGAACTCATCCTTCGTAACATGTTCCTCTTGGGTAACCTCTGGAGGAACAACTCCTTCTCTAGAGTGAATCCCTGTTCCTGGGACACCTTCGTTCACCCTTGTTTGTACGTTGGGGGTGGAAGGATTTCCATCTGATCCTCGAGAAGAAACCTGAGTTTCAGTCTCTACAGAAGTTCTGTGAAGAACATTGTCCAAATCCACTCCAGAGGTGGGTATCGGAATATTCTTCTATTGACTAGGAGACTTGTCTAGAGTCTCTTCGTCATGGTGCTCTCTACTTCTCTCTGAAAGAAGTTTTGGCCCTACATTGTGCGTGTCAGAAGAAACGAATTCCTCTGTAGGGTGTTCTAGTGTGATCTGGAGCGATTGATCACGAACTATAGGTGAGTCTCTCTGAGGAGACTCCCTAGGAATGGATTCCCCGGTTTCTGTGGGCGCAGAAGTCGAAAGAGTGACTTCTGGCTGTTTGGTTTGGGTAGGGATCGAGTTGTGCGACTCTATTTCAATGACACCTTCTGCAGCTAGACCTGCGGTGTCAGATGTGTGGGTTGCACTGGGAGGGGTTGAGGGATGTGTGCCTTCTGCAACTTCGGCATCTTTTCCTTTCTCATTTTCTTTTCCTCCAGACGTTTCTACCCTATCCTCTAAACATATTTGCATCTCTTCTTCTGCAGTCTCTTGTCTTGGCAGAAGTGAATCAAGAACCTCTGTGAAGATTTGAGTTTGCAGAGGTGGTTCGATTCCTTCTGTTATTGTTTGCAGAGGAGAAGATGGTTTCTTCTTCTTTGATTTCCTCTTCTTTGGTTTTGGTGCTCCCTCCTCTGTAGATTTTGACTTTCTTTTTCTTTTGGAAGAGGGAGGGGCAGAGGGACCTTGGATTTGTGGTGGAGATGAGGGTTCTGTGGGATGTTCAGTGGGTGGAGAAGATGGTTCTGCAGGAGTTTGTTGGATAGTAGAAGCAGAGGCAAGTTGTTCCTCTGTAGGGGTCTTGGTTTTCTTTCCCTTTTTCTTCTTCTTCTCTTTAGATCCCTCAGAAGACTTCCTCTTTGAAGAATAGAGGTCTTTCCTTATATCTCTGAAGTTCTTCTGGTTGGCCTTGTGTTTAGCCAACTTTATCTTCCATTCTTCTTCTGTAAGTCTCTCTACTACATTACCTCCTATGGGCATTCCTATACGCGGGGGTGTTACAGAACTGGGTTCAGGAGTTCTGTAAACGCGTATGTACTCACTAACTAGTTCTTCATCACTAGCATAACCTAACATTACCTTTGATAGTGGCCTGATGTGTGGGTAGCCATTCTCATGTTCTGTAGGGGTGTTCTTGGACATAGGAAATTGCTTAGGTTTGGGACCGTCCATTGGCCATTTTTGGATAAGGAGTAGGGGTTCGAAAAGTACACTGAGGATTCGCTGGAACTGCAGAGGGGGTAACCAGTTGTGATCAGACATTTTGGCTTTCTGGGAGGCGATTTTGCGATCGATGGTGTTGATGATCTCTTGCATCATTATGGTGGCATAATCTAGGGGTAGATCATAGTATACACCATACATGATTGAGAGAATTTGAGGTGAGCTTTGATCGATGCTCCCGATTTTTCCCGTGAGGCAACGATTTAGGATGGAGAATAAGGTATTCCACAGAGGAGGTAGTCTTGCGCTGCGGAAATCGTTCCTCCTTTTCAACTGTTGGTTGTACCCTAACATGTGCAGAAAGTCGACAAGTTCTTCATTTGTTGGTTGGGGTGCATACTTTTTGATTCCCATGAGTCCTCTTGTTGGAAGGCCAAATTCTAATGAGAACATGGTGCGATTGAACATCAGTTCAAGGCTCTTACTTTGGTCAGGTTTAGAAATGTAGCCTCTGATCAAATCGGTGTCAGCGTCATAACGGCAAGATTGCCAAAACTGATGTAGGTAACGTACTGGTATTTGTTCAACGGTTTTGCTTAGAAGAGGGTAAAGAAAGTGGTTCTCTAGGATGTTTAGCAGGATGGCATGTTCTTTGCCAAATGTCGTAGGAGAAGGAACAAGATAACAGTTGTTCGATTTAATGGGAAGGGTTTGCTCGAAATGGTCATTTGAGAAAAATTGTTGCAGGTGGGTAGTGGGTTCGAAGGATGCCTCGTCGACGGAGTCGTGTCTGTCGGCATCGGTGGCGATTTGTGGGTTGTGGGAGTGCTCAGAATACACTGGAGAGGATGTCGGAGAGTTCGTTGGTGAAACGTGAGCAGATTTGGAACTGGAAGCCATTTGTAGGTTTTGAAAGTTCTAGGTTTTCAGAAAGAAATAAGCAAGTTCGCCGGAGAAGATGAGAGAATAGTAAAGTTTTGAAAGTGATTTTAACTTGGGTTTTATACTGTGGTAACGGATAGAATTCGGAACGGTGAAAATGTGAGAAAGTTAATAAAATTTGAGATCCACACTTGAGTTCATTCGGCGTGGTGCAAGTTTCTAGGACGACGTGATATGTACGTCAATGAAAACTTGACACGTCATCAATGTCAGTGACGACGAGACGTCGTGGGCGGCCACATTGAATGAAAAACGCGTGGGTTTTAAATTTTCACCACAGAAAAGTTACCGTTACAGATACAGAAATTCCCAAGTGGAAATCTTTACAGAAGCTCTGTGGGTACAGAAGCTCTGTGATTTTGAAAAACGTTTATCTCTGTAGATTGTATCTTTAATGAAAATCGTTTGAAAAACACGGAGAGGATCAATAATTTTTTAGTAGAGAGAAATTATCCTACAGAGGTTTTTGGACTTCTGCCAGAGCCAGCAGAGGCTCTGTGACAGGAAATTTCTAATAACTAATAATTTATAAACATTTTTAATCATCCAAGTTTTTGATCAGTTTTAACAATGTATTTAGTACTTTTTTGAAAGTTGGTGTCCTAGAATATTGTAAATCTCAAAGATTTTGTGCAGCAGAAGTCATTTGAATGATTTGAGTGATCTACAGAGGTTCTTTGTTTGAAAGAACTCTGTGGCTTATGACTTCTGTGGTAAGATACCAACCTATTTCCTTTTGATCGGCGAATGTGATCTCTTCTGTCGCATTCTTTGCTCCCCCTTGACTTATGAATCTTTGTAGATTCAGCAAGGTCTCCTTTTCCGCTCCTCCTTGATCTAACAACCTCTTTAGGATTGATCTCTGTGGTTTGAAACCTGCCTTTTTATCTCTTGAAGCTTGTACTTTTACCAAAAACGTTTGAAAAACATTGGAGAGGATCGTTAAATCTTTAGTAGAGAGAAATTATCCTACAGAGGTTTTTGGACCTCTGCCAGAGCCAGCAGAGGCTCCGTGATAGGAAATTTCTAATAACTAGTAATTTATAAAACTTTTTGATCATCCAAAGTTTTTATGGTTTTAAACATTGTTTTTAGGACATATTTAGAAATTTTTGTCCTGGAAAATTGTTTTTGGAAAAATATTTTGTGCGACACATACCTTTTAGAGTGTCTAGTTTGGACGACAGAAACTTTTGTTGATCATAATCCTCCTTTGGCTCCCCCTTGAATGATCAACCTCTGTAGATTAATTTGAGGTCTCCTTCTGCTCCCCCTTGACCTATGCTTGAATCAATAGAGATAAATAATGCACAGTACATAGGTCAACCTCATCAGAGGTTCTGTGGAGATTGTCATAGGTTCTGAGCAATTCCACAGAGGCTCTGTGAAGTATAGAATCTTTGAAGGATGAGTCTTAAACAAAGTGTTTAAGAGTCCTAGTGTATTTTGAAGCCTGAGTCCTTAATAGAAGTATTAAGGAGTCCATTGTTTGCTGAAGAGTGAGTCTTGATCTGTAATGGTCAGAAGTCATTTTTCTGATGAAGCTCGAGTCTTAAACTGATTTGTTTAAGAGTCTATTTCACTAAAGTGCGAGTCCTAAACTGATGTGTTTAGGAGTCCTTTTCTCCTCTGAAGAGCGAGTCCTGATCTGTAATGATCAGAAGTCCTGATCTGCAAGACAGATCAAATAACTTTTGGTACCCATATCCAAATGGGTCCTTTTTTGTTAGGATTTGGAGCTGTCTTTAGGTCCTCTGGTTTGCCAATCTCTGTTGGTTTGCCAACTTTCTTTCTATGACCTTTCTCATTTTGGGTCTTTGGATTTTTCTTTTGAAATGACCCATTTTGTACACAGAAAGATTTAGAGAAAAGGTTTCTTAATTGAAGCAGAAGATCAAAGCATTTATATGAATGAAAAGATGAAGGCTTTGTAGAAACAAATGGTTTTGGAGCATTTTTGTCAGGAATAGAGTTTTTGACTTTCCAAACCATTTTCATCTTTTTGTAAACAGGATTATTTGAATTTTTAGAACAAGAGTTTGCTAAGACAAGGTCTTTAAGCCTTTTAGCTAAAACATCTTTTTCTTTAAGGTTTAAATCAAATTTTCTTAGAAGATCTGATTTATACCTCTTCTCCAACATAATCTTGTTTGACAAATCGGATAGTCTCTTTGTTAAATTTGACATTTCAGCTTTAAAGACCTTTCTTTCCTTCTCAAACTTGTCTTTCAAACACTTTGTTTGAAATCCTTCTTTCTTCACCTTTTCAGACTCTTTTCTTTCAAAATCCTGCTCTTTCCTCTCTTTTTCAAGAGATTTCTGTAATTTTGAGATTTTGAAAGAAAGTTCCATATTCTTTGTATCAAGAAGAGTTTTCTCTTTTCCAAACTTTTCATTTTCACTGATTATTAGTTTTTCAAAGTTGGAAATCAGTTTAGAAAAGTTTAGACACTTAAGCTCAAGGCTTTTCTTCTCTTCTTTAAAAACAGTCTTAACTTCCTCAAGCTTCTCTTTCTCCTTTTTACCAAGCTCTTCTGACTCAGATAGTTTCCTTTTTAGTTCAAGATTTTCACAGTTTAGGAGTTTACCTGATTTTTCAAGCTTGGCAATGTTGTATGAGTTAATAAGAATGATCTTGTTTCTTTCATCTAATTCTTTCTCAAGAGAAGGAATTATTTTCTTAAAATTTGTGCTGAGTTTGAAATAATAATGAAAATCAGCATCAGCACTAAATTTTAGTCTTGACATATTGAATGAAGTTTTTAACGAAAGAAACAGTTTCTAGGATGTTACCAGATCGAATAAATCGAAAATGGCGGTAAAACAGAATCTGTTTGAAGGAATGAAGAATAGGTTAAGAACAGACAGTTTCTATCAAGAATCTTGTCTAAACGAGGATCACTTGATATTGAAAACCAAGCTTTGCTCTGATACCAATTGTTGGTTCCCGTTTTGCTTTAAACAAGATTATCAGATCTATTAGTTCGAGTTTATGTTTGATGCGGAAGCGTATTTGAAGAACTAACAGATATGTTTGATAGATTTAGAACACAATATAAATAAAGAGTGAACAAGAAATAATATCTCAAAGTTTACTGAATATATATATATCAAGAACAGATTTAAGAACGGTGAGTATACAAAGCTTTAAACAGATATGACTCTAAATGTGCATAAGCTATGTGTTCTTGATGTTCGATTGAAGTGTTCTTGTTTTTCTGTTTTTGTGTGTTTTTTCTTTCTTCTTTTTTTAGGAAGAACTCAACATGAGTCTTCCTTTTATACTACTCTTAGAAGACTATGAAGTAGGTCACTGTTCCTTTTACGGCATGAATAGTAAACTGGATGGTGTGAACAGTTGTTTGAGCCATGCGCATTTAATGGAGCAGATGTACTTTTGGTAAATGCATTAAATGGCGCAGACGTCTATTTTGTACCTTGCCCTATTGAGTCCACTCAGAGCTTGACACGTGTTTTGACAGTACTTTTCCATGCAAGTTGATGAACAGGTCTTGGAACAGTAGCAAGATATTATAAATATCTTCCTAGTCTTTAGAGGACCACAGAGGCTCTGTAATGTGTTACAGAGGTTCTGTGGTCTGGTTCCTCTGTAGAGTAGTCCACCGGATTCCGAGTCTTTGGTTGTTTACTTCTGCAGAGCTTCTGTCAAGGGTGGCAGAGATTCTGTGGCTCGGTCCTCTGTGAGAAGTCTTCTTGGTTCCTTGTCTTCTGATGTTGTCCGCAGAGGTTCTGTTAATGGTAACAGAGGATCTGCGGTCTTGGTCTTCTGAAAGCGTCCTTCTGTAGTTTCCTCGGTCTTTGATCACTCTTGATCAAACTTCCTTTGATTCTTCTGAGATGCCCGGCAGAGCTTCTGTTGCACTCAGCAGAGCTTCTGTGGAAGTTCTTCTGTACTTGGCCATTTTTCAATACTTCTAATATTTCAGAATATTGGAGCTAACAAGTACAAAGATCAGGGTTAGTAGAGCCAAATATAATATCATCGACATATATCTGAACAAGAATGATATGACCTTTTACTTTCCTGAAAAATAGAATTTTGTCGATTTTACCTCGCTCAAATTGTTCAATATGGAGATAAGTAGAAAGAGTGTCATACCATGCACGTGGAGCTTGCTTTAAGCCATAAAGTGCCTTATCCAGTTTATAAACATAACCTGGACGCTTAGGATCTGAGAATCCTAGAGGTTGTTCCACATAGACTTCTTCATTCACCTTTCCATTTAGAAACGTTGATTTAACATCCATCTGATATACTTTGAAGTCTTTGTGTACAGCGTATGCTAAGAATAGACGAATAGATTCTAATCTTGCTACTGGAGCAAATGTTTCATCATAATCTATGCCTTCCTCTTGTCTGTATCCCTGAGCAACAAGATGAGCCTTATTGCGGGTAACAGTTCCATGTTCGTCCAACTTGTTTTGATAGACCAATTTAGTGCCTATCACTGTTTTGTCAGTTGGTCTTCGAACAAGTTTCCAAACTTTGTTTCTTTCGAATTCCGTCAGCTCTTCTTGCATGGCGCTGACCCAGTTTGGATCTTTGAGGGCATCATCTACTTTCTTTGGTTCAGTTAGAGAAATAAAATTAACAAATAAACAAATATTTCCTGCACTTCGTCGAGTCTGAATACCAGCGTTTGGATCACCAAGAATTTGATCAATTGGGTGATTTACAGTCCATCGCTGAGCCGGAGCGTGAGACGCTGACTCAATCTGAACTGGAGGAGCTGAAGATGAGGCTTCAGCGACGTCTGGAGTATCAGCCAAGAGAGGAATGGATGCATTTGTCATTATATTCACTGATTGCTGAGAAGTAGATGGAATGTCTGAGACATTAGGTTCAGAAGCAGGTATAGTGTTTATAGGAACAGCTGAGACCCATGAAGTTTCAGCTTCACTATTCTGCATGTTTGGAATGATAGTAGGACCATCATCTTCAACGGTATGAGCACGAGGAGTGGGAATATCTTCTGAGTCACCAAGATGAGAAAACATCCATTGATTCAGTTCTTCAGTATCAGCATTCGGTTTAGAGTTCGCTGAACGGGATTCGTCAAATGTGACGTGAATTGTTTCTTCAACAGTTTGTCTTCTTCGATTGAAGACTCTGAAGGCTTTGGAGACTGAGGAGTATCCAAGAAAGATTCCATCATCAGCCTTAGGATCAAACTTTCCAAGGGCATATCTGTTGTTCAGTATGAAACACTGACATCCAAAGATGTGAAGAAAGCTAATTGAAGGGTTTCTCCCATGAAAGAGTTCATAGGCTGTTTTATTGAATCTTTTGACTATCAAGGCAGGTGAGAATCGCTGAGCATTGAACGTGCAACTTCAATAATTGTTCTATTTCTTCTTTCAGCGACTCCATTTTGTTGCGGTGTTCTCACTGATGAAAAATTGTGAGAAATACCCTTAATCTCAAAGAAGGAATCAAGAGAACTGTTTTTGAATTCAGTTCCATGATCACTCCTTATTGAGCGAACGGTCAAATTGTTCAGGGTTTCCATCTTCCGAACAAAGGTGATGAGTTCTTCAGGGGTGTCACTCTTGGAACGGAGAAACATAACCCATGTATAACGAGAGAATTCATCAACTACGACCAGTGTATATTTCTTTCCAGCGATGGATTGTTTGTTAACAGGGCCAAACAAATCCATATGGAGTAGTTGTAGAGGAGATGACACTGAGGAAACTTGATTTGACTTAAAGCTTGCTTTGGTCTGCTTCCCTTTCTCACACGCTGAACATAAAGACTCTTTGGCGTATGAGTGTTGAGGTAGACCAGTGACTAACTCTTTTGTAGAAAGAGTGTTCAGTGTCTTGAAATTCAGATGAGAGAGCCTCTTATGCCATAGCCAGTTGACATCAGATGAGGCTTTTGAGAAGAAACAGGAGTTCTCAGTGGTTGTTGAGTCCATGTTTATTACATAAACATTTTCCAAACGATAACCGCTGAGAGCTATCTTCTCCTTTTTGTCAGTGACAAAGCAGGATTCCTTAGTAAAGATTACTTTGTTATCCTTGTCGCAAAGCTGACTGATGCTTAAAAGATTATGCTTCAGCCCTTCAACATATGTGACTCTTCTGAAGGTGGTTGTACCATTAGATAGTACACCAAACCCTCAGGTATGTCCTTTTCCATTTCCACCGAAAGTCACAGAGGGACCCTTCTCTTCCTTGTATTCAGCGAGCAAGCTTTTCTTTCCAGTCATGTGTCTAGAGCATCCGCTATCGAGATACCAGATACCCTTCTTAACCTGTATCACAAAGGAAGATCAGTTTTTCTTGGGAACCCACTTAACCATGTGTACACGTTTGTCAGTGGAAGTAGTTGGAATGGAAGGTTCAGCAATCTTTGCAGCATTTGAAGATTCAGCTTTGTCAGTCTTCACTTTGGTTAATTTCTTAACCTCAGTGGTCTTCTTTGCCTTGGGGGCAATCTTCACCTTAGCTATCTTTTCAGCTTTGGTGGCTGATGGACACTTACTAGCAAAATGATCAGTAAGTCCACAGTGATAACATTTCCTATAACTAAAAGTAGTTCTAAGACTATTTGAATGCTGAGCTTTTGATTTACAATTAGAAGGACCAGCACCAAATAAGCTTTTGGCTTTCGAAATGGAAGGAACATTAAGTTATTCAGTTTTCTTACCAAGGACATCCACTCTGAGTCTAGGAGTAGATCGCTGAATAGACCCACGCTGAGTAGATCCAGAGATCTGATTCCTTGATCCAGAGGAATAAATCACTAAAGCTTTAGAAGCATTCAGCTTTGGTACTAAAGTACCCTTCTGAGGATTTTGGTTAAAAGTAATTTCTTTACCTTTATCTTTAAAGACAGGGGTAGGTTTTGGATAAACCATTTTCTCTTTACCTTTTGAAGAGGCAGAGATTTCCTCAGGGATAGGCGGTCTAGAGGACCAACACTGAGAAGATGAAATGTCAGCGACTGAGGATACGAAAGTTCCAAATAAGAGCATGGAACGATCAGTGGTTGGTTCTTGAGTTTCATATTTGTAACCAAGACCACGTTTATCACTCAGGGGTATCTGAGACTTAATTATCTCAGTGATCTCTGTTGAAGAGTTACACCATCCTTCAACAGTAGCTTTTTCAGCTTTCAAAGCAGCGATAGCTTCTGCTCGTTCGATTTTGACTAGCTGATTTAAATGTACTTGATCTTTAAAATCTTCTTCAATTTTAGAAAGCTTTTCTATTTGAAGGTGACAGTTTTTAAGCTGTTCAACGAGATCAAGGTTTTGGTTTTCAACTATTGTTTTGCCATTCATGGCTTCATATAAACTTCTAGTCAAGAGATCGATTTTGCAGAGACTATCAGCTTCATCAATATTTGCAATATTTGTAAAGAAAGAAGGTGATACCTGAATAGCAGAGGTTGAGGTAGAGGGAATGTCTGAACTTTCTTCCTCATCTTCAATCTTTGCCATAAGACAGAGATTGGCTTCATCATCCTTAGAGTCAGATGATGATTCTTCTTCTTCAGAGGCAGCCCAATCGTAAACCATCAGGCCTTTGCCTTTCTTCTTGAAGCTTTTCAGCTTTGCCTATTTTTCTTTCAGCTTAGAATATTTGTCATCTTTATTCCTGGGAATAAAGGATTTCTTGGGAAACGCTGAGTTTCTCGATACTTTCTTAGACCTGCACTCGTTAGCGAAATGTCCAATCTTTTCGCAGTTAAAACAAGTAGCAGTAGCCTTATCAACAGTAGCTGATGATCTTGGCTTATCAGTTATAGAAAGAGGCTTGTTCTTTCTGAACATTTTCTTTTTGGCGAATCTCCTGAACTTTTTAGTTAGGAGAGCCAAAGATTCATCGTCATCTGAAGAGTCAGAATTTGATGACCTTTCAGAGTTACTCTCTAACTCAGTGATAGTGACCGAGGGTCGCTGAGTAGAAGGTTCCTCTGAGATTAAAGCAACAGGGGTGCTTTTGGAATCTTTTACAAGATTCTTCTTAAGATGGCTTGATTGCTCATGATTCAGCATCGTGCAATATAAGGTAGCAAGGGTCATTGATCTTAGATCTTTTGACAGCTCGAGACACATAGAATAACTGTCCCAGCTTTCAGGTAAACATTCTAGAAACTTTGTCAGCACTTTAAAGTTAGAATATTCCTTACCAACAGTTTTCAGATCTATTATTAAGCAATTAAAACGTTGGTGAACTTCAGAGAGAGTTTCATTCTTACCACAAATGAAACTTTCATACTATCTTACCAGGTTGATCTTTCGAGAGTCCTGGACTTCAGCAGTACCTTCAAACTGAACACATATTGTGTCCCACATGGCTTTTGAGGATTTCAGGTTCATGACGGAAGGGTAGACTTCGTCAGGAAAAGCCATGGATAGTATGGATCTGGCTTTTGTGTCGATAGCCACTTTCTTCTTATCTTCGTCAGTCCACGTATGAACTTCTTTGGGTACCAGCCTTTCTGGAATAGCAGGTCTATTCTCAGTGGCGGGTACTGCGGCATCAATTCTAACAGTAATAAATGGGCCGTTTTCAAGATAATAAGGCATAGTAGGGTCTACACCTTCTAGGAAGAGAGTCATCCTATTTTTCCATAGATTAAAATTATCTCTAGAAAATCTAGGGGGTTTTGCAAGAGAACCATTGTCGATATAATTTGTGTTTGTGTTGGTAGCCATTTTCAGAAATAGCAAGGAAGAGAAATCTTAGTATAGATTAGATCTTGTTTATGAGATTAAACAAATCCGCTCTGATACCACTTGTTGGTCCCGAAGGGCTATACATGTTTGTAGAAGGGGGAGGGGGTTGAATACAAACACACAGATTTTACTTTTCTAAATTGTTTATTGATAAATCGTTAACAATTTACAGCTTGTTGCGGAAACAAGATTAAGGGTAAACCTAAATCTAAACAAGTTGGAACACTAAGTTTCTTGCACTAAGAAAGAGTAGGAAATTACTAATAATAACCTATCTCAAGATAAGAAGGATGAACTTGTCCAGAGTTAGCAAGTTACTTCAAAAAGAAGTGAGTTCATCTTCTTATATACTTCATGCATTTAATGCATGGCAGTATACACTTTACACGTGGCAGCAGCTGATTGGTTGCATGTCATTGACCTTTGTTGACAACCTAGGTAGCCGCATGTTTTGAACAGTGTAGTATCAGGGTGGTTGTACGAATTCAGACAATAAGGAAGTTTCTTTTCTGACATATCGTACGGAGTCGTGCTAGGGTGGTTAAGACAAAAATACTTTGTACTGAGGACTTCATGATCAGCTTTTCGTTGATTCAGCGATCTATCATTCTTTATCAGCGAATAATAGAATTCAGCGATAGCCAAAGTCCTGTACTTGATACTTCACGTTGAGTGGACAAATCTGAGTCTTCGTTGATCCGCATCAGTTCATTAGGAGACTTGTCGCTGGTTCTTGAGCTTGATCTTCGACTTTAGCGTAGAACCTATGTTAACGTGAAACTTGTCTTCAGGGATCATAAGTAAACAACTAACTTATCAGCGATCACCATAAGTACTGAACAGACTCAGAGTATTATGGTGAACAGTTTCACTGAATGTTTAATCTAAAGAGCGAGAGTTCCTATCAGCGGTACTGAAAGATCTTAGTACTTATCAGCGATAGTGAAACTCTGATACATATTGTTTACTTACAATTTTCACTAAGTATATAAGAGAGGGTCATTATCAAATCACTGAGGGTTTGGATCAACACTTTTTATATCCAATTCCTTTTGAAGCTCAGATATTTTCTCTGACAATTTCCCATTCTTCGCTTCAAACTCTTTCCTTTTATCTTCAAATTCAACCCTTTCCTTTTCCAGTTTTTCTTTTTCAAGAAATAAAACTTTCTCAAAATCTGAGTTTTGTTTAGAAAGTTTTCTGCATTTGAGTTCAAGAGCTTTCTTTTCTTCATTTTCTTTCTTCTCAGAAATTGAAGTCTTTTCAAGTTCAGAAACTTTCTTAGAAAGAGAAAGAATTTGCTTTTCATAGCAATTTTTCTCATTTAACCGATTAGCTCTTTCTTTTCTGAAATCCTCTCTTTCTACTTTAAGCATCTTTTCCATGTCAGACAACTTCTTTGTAAGCTCAATGACCTTTTCCTTAAGATCTTTATTTTCAGCTTCTGACATGTTCTGTTCCGTGTCCCTTTTCTCGACTTTCTTTTCTTCTTTCTTTCTCTTAAAAGCAACTTCAGATCCAAGCATTTGCTTTGTTAATTCGTTCCACGTCTGCATTGGGTTGTTTTTGAAACATTCAACACGGTTGTAGATGTGTTGCGGAAGTTTGTGAATTGCGAAGATCAAGTTGGATGAAGCTTCCTTGTCGGTTTTCATTCTTTTAATCTCTTCTTCTGTAAAATCATTCTCAATTTTGTTTCTGCTCATTGGACCTTCGGAGAAAGATTTTATCATATTTTCACCATTTTCTCTACTTGAAATAAAGTCGATGAACGCAACAGTCCATTGTTCAAAAGCGGAGTCTTTGATCAGCACCGGAGGTAGATTCATGGTTGAAAATTTAATCTGAAAAATTCAAACAATTAACAATTAGTAAAACTCGAAAATTTTCTAAGTCTGAAATTCTCCACAGGCAGTGGCGCAAAGCTCAAAATGCGCCAATGACTGTCGCGCAAAGTATGAAATGCGCCAATGAGGGTGGCGCAAAGTGTACTTAGAAAAAATTCGAACTCAAAAACTCTTCACTGATGCTATCGCAAAGTATGAAATGCGCTACAGTTGGTGGCGCAAAATGTATATAGTTGATAGTGCAGAAAAACGCAATCAAAATCAGAAAAATTTTCAAAAATAAAATCCGAAAAACAAATTAGAAATTTGTCTTTCAAAAATTAATTCTGAAAAGTTTACGCGGATATGTTGGACTTTAATCGTCAAACCTGCAAAATACAAGAAATGTTTATCAGTTATGAGTAAAAGTGAAAAATACTAAGACTCAACAACAAAACCAGGACTAAAATTGTAACAAAACTAACGACTCTAACGAAAAAGGACCAAAAATGTCACAAAACTAACGAAACTAATGAAACCCCGTTAGTTTACTATTCATCATCATCTTCATTGAAACCCAAACTGAAAAAGTCGATATGAAATCAAACTTTTCGACCAAAACTGTTCGTTTATGATCCCTTAAGCTCCCTTAACTGATTAGAACTCAAAACACGCTTTCAAACTCTCAAACGAAGCAACCGAATGTTTTCGATTAAAACCGATCGAAAACTTTAAACGTTGATATCTTCTTCGTTTCTCGACGAAAATCGCTGATTTTTGTTGCGTAGAGATCGTAATTCGAATACCAATCAAATGCAATGAACAAATCTCGATCACACGACGATTTTCGAAGACCCACTTTTTCCGGCGAAAACTCCGGTGAGTTTTATGGAAGAAGGTTGTGAGTTCTTTGAGTTAGCTGCCGTACATGGCGCAAAATCAGAAGTTTACTGCATCTATGAATGGCGCAAAGCTTGAATTAAGCTAGCTGTTGATGGCGCAAAATAAAGATGAATCACACACATTCAAAACTCAAACATACACACACACAGCTCACATATTAATCACGTAAACTATAAACACACACACTGCTCAAACATACACACATACAGCTCAAATTTGAAAACACACAGATTATGTAAACCAACAGTTGGTGGCGCAAAATTGGTCAAGTGGGTGGCGCAATTTTTGTCATTTGGGTGGCGCAAAGTGAAGATGTGGGTGGCGCAAATTAGGTTCTGTGGGTGGCGCAATTTAGGTTCTGTGGGTGGCGCAATTCTCAAATCTGATGAACAAGATGATGATCAATCTCAAAAAAACTTTCAAATCTCCATCAAATCTTCGAATTAACCAACCAAAATTTGCAGAGATGTTAGAAAAACAGTTTCTAACACGATGATGTGAACCAATTTCGCTGAAAAACACTGAATCGAAATCTGATAGAATGATCAGACTGAGATTGATCGAACTTATCAGAAACTGAAAAATCTTCAAATTGATGATCGAATCTGTGAAATTAGCCTTCGAATCTTGAATAAGGATTGTTCCTCTATCAAAAACGAATTCAACGAGCCCAAGAACAAGATCAAATTCACACAAATTTGTAGAAAATCAAGAAAACGAGACTTTCTTGAGAAAATCAAGAAAATCGATCAATTTTTCTTCAAATTCACAAATTTGATAGATGAATTTGTGTAAATTCTACAGCAGATCTTCAATAACTTGCTCTGATACCAATTGTGTGTCCCAATATGATTAAACAACCATGAATTTACACAAGATCTAGAGAGAGAGAGAGAGTAGAGATAGAAAGTAGATCTCGATATTCAATTAAGCTCCATTTTACAAGATGTGAATTATGCTCTAAGTGTGTTATGGAATTGTTACAAGATTAGTCTAAACAAAACTATTTATACCTAAGATCTATACAAGACATTAAGCTAAGTTTGACTTTCACAAACACATAATACATTGACTTTGACTTTGACTTTATCATTAAATCTTGAAGACATATTTTAGACTTAACAATTTTAATTAACTCATCCATCGGTAATCCGTCGGTAATTACCGACAAATTACCAACAGATTATTTTTTATTATTTTTTATTTTTTTAATTAACTAATCCGTCGGTAAGCCATCGCGGATTACCGACGGATTATTTATTATTTATTTTTTGTTTTTTTAATTAATTAATCCGTCGGTAAGCCGTCGATAATTACCGACGGATTTTTTTAATTAACTAGTCCGTCGGTAATTACCCACAAATTACCGACGGATTATTTATTATTATTTTATTATGTTTTTAATTAACTAATCCGTCGGTAAGCCGTCGCTAATTACCGACAGATTATTTATTTTTTATTTTTTAATTAACTAATCCGTCGGTAATCTATCGGTAATTAGCGACGGATTACCAACGGATAATTATTTATTTATTTTTTAATTTTTTTAAATAAAATCCGTCGGTGATTTTAAGTTAAGTTTGTAATGTGGCATATTAGATTTTGTTGGTCGTGTGAGGAAAAAAGTTAAGGTGAAATATATAAGAATGGATATGTATCTTGATCACTTTTAATCTTACCCCACCATTTAATTGAGCTTCTCATGAGAATTCAACCGGTGCATCTCATTGGTGTTCACCTTGAATTAGGATTAACTTAAGGGTGGATATCATTTCTTACATTTCTTACCATAACTTCACTTTTCACCGGAACTCAACCTTTGGTTTGTAATTGGTCATATTGAGTTATGTTGGTTATAATGGGTATTGGGTACTAGTAGGAATATTGACGGATACATAGACACATATAAATCAAATAAGACATGTATGCCATATACAAGCATATGTATAGATAGTGTTTGGGTAAAAAATCACACCTCACGACCGACGCTAGAAAACACGAATAACACTTTCATAAGATCACTCTTGCATTTAGATACGATCTTACAAGTTGTTTACGGACGCATACTCGGTCGTATGTTTTTGTGCTAGTCGTACGTTCCGTACGACCGACGTGTGAGACTTAAGACGGTCGTACGATCTTACTAACCGTTAACCGTCAACACCGTTTCTTTTGTTCATTAATGCCGGTCTACGAGCATTGTGCAAACGGCCAGTAACGGACGAGTCATCAATGGCATTTAACGCCCAACTGCGGTTACAAAGCAAGCCATAAAGACACATTCAATGACCAGCTAAAGCTATATAAAGGCCTGGTCTACACTCAAAAGCTATCGAACCTCATATGATTTACATGTGCTCCATCTACCTTCTAAGCAGTTACACATCGAAAACACAACAATCATCAGAGCATTCGAACGAATATCGCTAAGGCAACCTCCGCACGACAGCAGTTCGAACCGCACGACAGCAGTTTATTTCGCACGTTTTACACACGACACACGTCATTTACACACGACTAAGTCTATTCTTACATTCATTTGTAATCTGTTGTACACAAAACTCCTGTTACAAAAGGACTTTCGCCCCTGTTTGGCGCACTATAGTGCACCGTCGACCCTTACAGGTCGACTACGATTTTTTCCTCGTTTTGGGGTTTTCCGCGTCACCAAATCTCTTGTTTTACTTACTTTTCCTTGCAATTGTGTTGTTTGGTCTTGAGATACGTTTCTTTAGTTGTTAAAAGTCCACAACAACCTTAAGTTGTTCTTTTGGGCGATTTTTGGCATTAACAGCTTGGCGCCATCCGTGGGACCCCATCTAGAGAAAGTCTCAAGCCAACGCATATATCGCTCTAACGATCTTGTGAAGTTTTTGTTATTTTCAGGTAAATGGAAAACTATCAAGATCCCATGATTCAACTCCAGTCAGAATTGAATGCGGCTCAAAGTTAGATTCGAGCCTTGCATGAGTAGAATCAGAAAGCAGCCGCGAAAATCGCTTCTTTGAGGAATCCGGCGATGGGTAACTCCTTTGGACCTCAGAATGGTCCCCGACCTATGGGTGCACCTATCATAAGGCCCCAATTCAATCCAGGTCCAGGGCCATTCACCAACTATCCAGGTCCAGGGCCATTCGCCAACAATCCAGGTCCAGGGTCATTCGTCAACAATCCAGGTTCGGGGCCATTTGTCGGCAATCCTCATCAAGGGCAGTATCCCCCTCAGTATTTGAGGCCTCCACCCTTGCATAATGACGTCCCGTCATATTTCGTCTCTCTCAACGAGGATGCCAATGGTTCTTCATACGGAAATGGTACGGCGACGACCACGAATTCAGGGGTCAACCCTCCAACCGGTGTAAATTCTGATCCTAATGACCCCGTCGCCCAACGACTTAGGTTATTGGAAGATCAGAACGAGAACATGTTGTCGCTACTTTCCAAATTACCAGGTGCCGCCGTTCCCATTGACGTCGAGCCCCGCACAGGGTTCCAAGCGTCGCCATTCGTTGACACGATAGCAACTGTCGATGTCCCAAAGAAATACAATATTCGTGCTTTCACTCCAAAGTATTCAGGAATCACTAATCCAACAGAGCATATTGCACAATACAAACAATTGATGTGGACAGTATCAATCCCACATCAATATCAAGAGGTGTGCATGTGCAAAAGCTTTAGGGCGACTCTTACAGGTCCTGCTCTCCAGTGGTTGATCAACCTCAAACCCAAGTCCATTAGCAACTTCGCAGAATTGGTCAACCAATTCTCGCAACAGTTCGCCAGTATCCGCAAGATGGAGAAGCAGCCCAGCGACCTGCACTACGCCGTCCAAAAGTCCAGAGAATCTATCCATAGTTATTTCAATCGCTTTAACGCAGAAATGATCAGGATTCGAAATTCTAACGTCAAGACTGCCATCGAGGCCTACAAGCGTAGTCTTCACGACGACACTACGGGACTATACGTCGATCTTACAAAATATCCTTCAGAGAATTTTGAAGACGTACGAGCTAGGACTTTGGCTTACATGAGAGTCGAAGACGACTTAGTCTTCGATCGTAAGCATATCACTGACAAAAAGTCGCTCGGGATCAAGAAGCCAGATTTCAAATCCAAGCCGAGCATCAAGTCAGAGCCGTCGCGCCAAATATCGAACGTTCAGTTCGATAAGAAAAAGAGCAATCCTGCGCCTCGATTCTCCCAATATCCTAAGATTTCTTCTTACGGATTCAAGGGAACGATGAAAGAGCTGGTCGACGCTCTTAGAAACGTTCAGTCGTCTGTTCGGTGGCCCAAGAAGAATGATAAAGATGATGACAAAAAGGACAAGACCAAATGGTGCGACTTCCATAGCGATCATGGTCACACGACGGATACCTACCTTGCTCTGCAGAAGTAGTTAGCCTGGATCGTCCCCAAGGGTCATTTGCAGGGCTTGATCAATAAAGAATCTACGCCAGTCGATAACGTAAATCGGCGTCCCCCGTCCATGAAAAAGTCGTCAATTGTGTGACGGGTGGATCAGACGTCTGCGGTTTAACTTACTCGGCAGCCAAGCGACACGCCAGTCAATCATCGGGAGAATATCCTATTCTCAGGTCGTCCCGACCAAAGCAAGAACTGGAGTTGGAGGCGATGCCAATAACGTTCGATCAAGATGACCTCCAGGACAGTTGGCAAAAGCATCACGATGGCTTGATCATCCAGCTCACTATTGTCAACTGCTCGACCAAAAGAGTATTGGTCGATGGGGGCAGTTCGACCAACATCATTTTTCTAAGTACTATCAAAGCTATGGGAATCGATAAATCACAGATCTCCCATCGATCGACGACTCTGATAGGATTCAATGGCGATTCTACCAACATTCTGGGATACATCATTGTTAATGCCAAAAATCGCACCAAAGTAAAACTTAAGGTCGATGTGGACATTTAAAAACTAAAGAAACGTATCTCAAGCCAGATAACACAATAGCGAGGAAAAAGTAAAAGAGACAAGAGATTTGGTGACGCGAAAAACCCCAAAACGAGGGAAAAAACCGCGGTCTACTCTGTGAGAGTCGACAGTGCACTATAGTCGCCAATCAGGGGCGATAGTCCTTGTGTTACAGGTATTTTGTGTATAATAAGTTACAATTATAGAAAAAGTAAACTTAGTCGTGTGTAAAGTCGCGTGTCGTGCGAAATAAGCTGCCGTCGTTTGGTCTGAACTATCGTCGTCGAGTGGTTCGAACTGTCGTCGTGTGATACTTGCGTGTTCGAATGCCTTGCTGTTTGATAGAAAAATATAGAAGTGGGTGTAAGTAGCTCTGTGTGTCCCCCTTTTGCTTGAAGGTGGAGCATCCTTTATATAGGTTTCACTGGTCATTAATGAGCTTTAATGGTTGGTCTTGTAACCGCTGCTGACATTAAATGCTCTTTGATGATAGTCTTTGTAACCGCTGTCGAGTCTTCAATGTCATTAAGAGCTTGACCGTTAATAACCGTTGTACCATAATGGCTTGTAGACCTGCATTAATGACCAAAAGAGACGGCTGTTGACCATTGATGGTTAGTGTAATCGTAAGACTGTCTTGAGTTTTGGACGTCGGTCGTACGGAGCATACGTCTGTCGCCAAAATACAAGACCATGTACATGACTGTAAATGTCATGTAAGACCTTATCTTTATATAAGAATAGTCTTATGGAAATGTCGTTAGACTAGGGTGAAAATGTCGTAGAACTAGGTCGTAAGACCAAGATGATATAAGACCGATGACAGGAGATTGTCGACGTAAGACCGATGAGTCGTAACTGGCGACGCATAACTGGAGACATAAGACTAGTGACGTAAGACTAATGACATAGGACTAGTGGCATAAGACGTGTGACTGGCGATGTGTGACGTGCGACGTGTAATATGCGACACGTGACGTGCGATCACGAGATGTAAATACACTATCTTGAATAACTATTGACGCAAGATGTCTTTTAATAACCGACTATCGTATGTCGGGGATATAGCAATAATGGGTATTACCCTTGTCGGTTGGGGGTAATCAACGTCCATGGGTCATGTCGAGGGAATTTTCCAAGTCGGTCGAGGGTGTGATTTTTTACCCAAACAGTTAGCCCCACGAGATTTGAATTTCAAAGCCATTTGAATTTCAGATCTCGTACCAATGTGTTTCTATGGAGAGGTGTCACTTTTTCTAATTGGATCATTTAGAAGAAAATCGACTTGGTCAGCTAGAATCGTGAGACCAGTCGATAGTGTTTTAGTAAGTCGCGACGATCGAAAGATGATCTTTAGTGTGCAAGATACTTGTGGTATTCATCCACTAATGTGAAGGATGAAAAATTTAACGACAATCGTAAGACGATCTTAAAATATAAGGAACTGACGATGATCGATCAAAACGATACGTATGGATCGGGAGTCAATCGTAAGACGATTGGGCCAAAATAAAGCTTGGCGATGATCATAGACTGATCGAACCAAGATAAAATTTAAGAATCTTGCGATTCAGTTGTTAAAGACTTATGTTCTGGCGTTCCGAGCTGATACGGTCGTTATAGACTTGTGATCTGGCATTCAGAGTCGATGTAGTCGTTAGAGACATATGTTCTGGCGTTCATAGCCGACGTGGTCCTGTGATCTGGCGTTCACAGCCGATACGGTCGTTAGAGACATATGTTCTGGCATTCATAGCCGACGTGGTCTTGTGATCTGGCGTTTACAGCCGATACGGTCGTTAGAGACCTGTAATCTGGCGTTCACAGCCAATAAGGTCGTTAGAGACCTGTGATCTGGCGTTCCGAACCGATACGGTCGTTAGAGACCTATGATCTGGCGTTTCGAGCCGATATGGTCGTTAGAGACCTATGATCTGGCGTTCCGAGCCGATATGATCGTTAGAGACCTATGATCTGTCGTTCCGAGCCGATATGGTCGTTAGAGACCTATGATCTGGCGTTCCGAGCCGATATGGTCGTTAGAGACCTATGTTACGTTGTGTAAGTTTTGCTTTAGCGGTAATCGGTAAAAGATTTTACGTTACTAGTGATTATACAGCTAACCTTACGACTCGCCTTTATTGGCAATCCTGAGATTTAAAGTGTACGAGTGGCACTTATTGGTGACTTTTGCGTTTTGACATTCGTCTTACCATGACTGGTGATTGTGAGATTCAATGTACAAGTCGATAACATATGTCATGACTAGTGATCATGAGATTTCAACATGCGAGTCGCTTTTATTGGCGACCGAGAATTTTATCCTGTGTTTGCCATGATTGGCGATCATAAGGTCAAAAAGGTGAGTCGTCTTTTGTCGACGACTACAAATTGCAACCTGCTTTTGCCATAACTGGCGATCATAAGATTTAAAATACGATTCGTCTCTTATCGACGACTATAAATCGTAACCTGTGTCTGCCATGACTGGCGATCATAAGATTAAAAAATATGAGTCGTCTCTTATTGACGACTATAAATCGGAACCTGTGTCTTAAGTCGTAGAGACTTTGTTTCTCACGATATAAATCGTAAGACCTGCGATGTAAGTCCTAGAGACTTTTGTTTCTCACGATATAAATCGTAAGAACTGCGATGTAAGTCCTAGAGACTTTTGTTTCTCATGATATAAATCGTAAGACCTGCATTTATATGATCTTGCGAGCCTGCAATATAAAATCGGGGGTAGTCGTTGGTTTGACCAATGATCTTTTGATGCTTGAATCAACGATCATATATTAGATCAAAATAATTAAACGAGGAGAATATACTTAGAGTATATATATAGAGTTGTTCTAAGTGGGACGTCACAGTTACCGTAACATGTAGTCGATAAGCGCCTTTTTCCGAGGACTTTTGAAATTAAATGTGGTATTTTTTCAGTTTGTGAAGGGTGTTCCGAGCCCCTGAGTCCCTCGGATGATGCGATACATGCGATACTTTTGACAGAGCATTTTTTTATCAGGGCTTGAATCTGGTTTCGATCCGCATTCAATTCTGATTGAAGATGAATCAGGGGATCTTGATGATTTTCCATGTACCTGAAAGACTTTACAAGATCGTTAGAGCGATGTGTGTGTTGGCTTCAGATTTTCTCTAGATGGGGTCCCACGGATGGCGCCAAACTGTTAATGCCAAAAATCGCACCAAAGTACAACTTAAGGTCGATGTGGACATTTAACAACTAAAGAAACGTATCTCAAGCCAGATAACACAATAGCGGGGAAAAAGTAAAAGAGACAAGAGATTTGGTGACGCGGAAAACCCCAAAACGAGGGAAAAAACCACGGTCGACTATGTGGGAGTCGACAGTGCACTATAGTCGCCAATCAGGGGCGATAGTCCTTGTGTTACAGGTATTTTGTGTACAATAAGTTACAATTATAGAAAAAGTAAACTTAGTCATACGTAAAGTCGGGTGTCGTGCGAAATAAGTTGCCGTCGTGTGGTCTGAACTGTCGTCGTCGAGTGGTTCGAACTGTCGTCGTGCGATACTTGCGTGTTCAAATGCCGTGCTGTTTGAGAGAAAAATATAGAAGTGGGTGTAAGTAGCTCTGTGTGTCCCCCTTTTGCTTGAAGGTGGAGCATCCTTTATATAGGTTTCACTGGTCATTAATGAGCTTTAATGGTTGGTCTTGTAACCGCTGCTGACATTAAATGCGCTTTGATGATAGTCTTTGTAACCGCTGTCGAGTCTTCAATGTCATTAAGAGCTCGACCGTTATTGACCATTGTACCATAATGGCTTGTAGACCTGCATTAATGACCAAAAGAGACGGTTGTTGACCATTGATGGTTAGTGTAATCGTAAGACTGTCTTGAGTTTTTTACGTCGGTCGTACGGAGCATACGTCCGTCGCCGAAATACAAGACCATGTACATGACTGTAAATGTCATGTAAGACCTTATCTTTATATAAGAATAGTCTTATGGAAATGTCGTTAGACTAGGGTGAAAATGTCGTAGAACTAGGTCGTAAGACCAAGATGATATAAGACCGATGACAGGAGATTGTCGACGTAAGACCGATGATTCGTAACTGGCGACATAAGACTAGTGACGTAAGACTAATGATATAGGACTAGTGGCATAAGACGTGTGACTGGCGACGTGTAATATGCGACACGTGACGTGCGATCACGAGATGTAAATACACTATCTTGAATAACTATTGACGCAAGATGTCTTTTAATAACCAACTATCGTATGTCGGGGATATAGCAATAATGGGTATTACCCTTGTCGGTCGGGGGTAATCAACGTCCATGGGTCATGTCGAGGGAATTTTCCAAGTCGGTCGAGGGTGTGATTTTTTACCCAAACAGTTAGCCCCCCGAGATTTGAATTTCAAAGCCATTTGAATTTCAGATCTTGTACCAATGTGTTTCTATGGAGAGGTGTCACTTTTTCTAATTGGATCATTTAGAAGAAAATCGACTTGGTCAGCTAGAATCGTGAGACCAGTCGATAGTGTTTTAGTAAGTCGCGACGATCGAAAGATGATCTTTAGTGTGCAAGATACTTGTGGTATTCATCCACTAATGTGAAGGATCAAAAATTTAACGACAATCGTAAGACGATCTTAAAATATAAGGAACTGACGATGATCAATTAAAACGAGACGTATGGATCGGATAGTCAATCGTAAGACGATTGGGCCAAAATAAAGCTTGGCGATGATCATAGACTGATCGAACCAAGATAAAATTTAAGAATCTTGCGATTCAGTCGTTAAAGACTTATGTTCTGGCGTTCTGAGCTTATATGGTCTTTATAGACTTGTGATCTGGCATTCAGAGTCGATGTAGTCGTTAGAGACATATGTTCTGGCGTTCATAGCCGACGTGGTCCTGTGATCTGGCGTTCACAGCCGATACGGTCGTTAGAGACATTTATTCTGGCATTCATAGCCGACGTGGTCTTGTGATCTGGCGTTTACAGCCGATACGGTCGTTAGAGACCTGTAATCTGGCGTTCACAGCCGATACGGTCGTTAGAGACCTGTGATCTGGCGTTCCGAACCGATACGGTCGTTAGAGACCTATGATCTGGCGTTTCGAGCCGATATGGTCGTTAGAGACCTATGATCTGGCGTTCCGAGCTGATATGGTCGTTAAAGACCTATGATCTGTCATTCCGAGCCGATACGGTCGTTAGAGACCTATGATCTGGCGTTCCGAGCCGATATGGTCGTTAGAGACCTATGTTACGTTGTGTAAGTTTTGCTTTAGCGGTAATCGGTAAAAGATTTTACCTTACTAGTGATTATACGGCTAACCTTGCGACTCGCCTTTATTGGCAATCCTGAGATTTAAAGTGTACGAGTCGCATTTATTGGTGACTTTTGCATTTTGACAATCGTCTTACCATGACTGGTGATTGTGAGATTCAATGTACAAGTCGATAACATATGTCATGACTAGTGATCATGAGATTTCAACATGCGAGTCGCTTTTATTGGCGACCGAGAATTTTATCCTGTGTTTGCCATGATTGGCGATCATAAGGTCAAAAAGGTGAGTCGTCTTTTGTCGACGACTACAAATTGCAACCTGCTTTTGCCATAACTGGCGATCATAAGATTTAAAATATGATTCGTCTCTTATCGACGACTATAAATCGTAACCTGTGTCTTCCATGACTGGCGATCATAAGATTAAAAAATATGAGTCATCTCTTATTGACGACTATAAATCGGAACCTGTGTCTTAAGTCGTAGAGACTTTGTTTCTCACGATATAAATCGTAAGACCTGCGATGTAAGTCCTAGAGACTTTTGTTTCTCACGATATAAATCGTAAGACCTGCGATGTAAGTCCCAGAGACTTTTGTTTCTCACGATATAAATCGTAAGACCTGCATTTATATGATCTTGCGAGCCTGCAATATAAAATCGGGGGTGGTCGTTGGTTTGACCAATGATCTTTTGATGCTTGAATCAACGATCATATATTAGATCAAAATAATTAAACGACGAGAATATACTTAGAGTATATATATAGAGTTGTTCTAAGTGGGACGTCACAGTTACCGTAACATGTAGTCGATAAGCGCCTTTTTCCGAGGACTTTTGAAACTAAATGTGGTATTTTTTCAGTTTGTGAAGGGTGTTCCGAGCCCCTGAGTCCCTCGGATGATGCGATACATGCAATACTTTTGACGGAGCATTTTTTTATCAGGCTTGAATCTGTTTCGATCCGCATTCAATTCCGATTGAAGTTGAATCAGGGGATCTTGATGATTTTCCATGTACCTGAAAGACTTTACAAGATCGTTAGAGCGATGTGTGTGTTGGCTTGAGATTTTCTCTGGATGGGGTCCCACGGATGGCGCCAAACTGTTAATGCCAAAAATCGCACCAAAGTACAACTTAAGGTCGATGTGGACATTTAACAACTAAAGAAACGTATCTCAAGCCAGATAACACAATAGCGGGGAAAAAGTAAAAGAGACAAGAGATTTGGTGACGCGGAAAACCCTAAAACGAGGGAAAAACCACGGTCGACTCTGTGAGAGTCGACAGTGCACTATAGTCGCCAATCAGGGGCGATAGTCCTTGTGTTACAGGTATTTTGTGTACAAAAAGTTACAATTATAGAAAAAGTAAACTTAGTCATACGTAAAGTCGTGTGTCGTGCGAAATAAGCTGCCGTCGTGTGGTCTGAACTGTCGTCGTCGAGTGGTTCGAACTGTCGTCGTGCGATACTTGCGTGTTCAAATGCCTTGCTGTTTGAGAGAAAAATATAGAAGTGGGTGTAAGTAGCTCTGTGTGTCCCCCTTTTGCTTGAAGGTGGATCATCCTTTATATTGGTTTCACTGGTCATTAATGAGCTTTAATGGTTGGTCTTGTAACCGCTGCTGACATTAAATGAGCTTTGATGATAGTCTTTGTAACCGTTGTCGAGTCTTCAATGTCATTAAGAGCTCGATCGTTATTGACCGTTGTACCATAATGGCTTGTAGACCTGCATTAATGACCAAAAGAGACGGCTGTTGACCATTGATGGTTAGTGTAATCGTAAGACTGTCTTGAGTTTTGGACGTCGGTCGTACGGAGCATACGTCCGTCGCCGAAATACAAGACCATGTACATGACTGTAAATTTCATGTAAGACCTTATCTTTATATAAGAATAGTCTTATGGAAATGTCGTTAGACTAGGGTGAAAATGTCGTAGAACTAGGTCGTAAGACCAAGATGATATAAGACCGATGACAGGAGATTGTCGACGTAAGACCGATGATTCGTAACTGGCGACGCATAACTGGCGACATAAGACTAGTGACGTAAGACTAATGATATAGGACTAGGGGCATAAGACGTGTGACTGGCGATGTGTGACGTGCGACGTGTAATATGCGACACGTGACGTGCGATCACGAGATGTAAATACACTATCTTGAATAACTATTGACGCAAGATGTCTTTTAATAACCAACTATCGTATGTCGGGGATATGGCAATAATGGGTATTACCCTTGTCGGTCGGGGGTAATCAACGTCCATGGGTCATGTCGAGGGAATTTTCCAAGTCGGTCGAGGGTGTGATTTTTTACCCAAACAGTTAGCCCCCCGAGATTTGAATTTCAAAGCCATTTGAATTTCAGATCTCGTACCAATGTGTATCTATGGAGAGGTGTCACTTTTGCTAATTGGATCCTTTAGAAGAAAATCGACTTGGTCAGCTAGAATCGTGAGACCAGTCAATAGTGTTTTAGTAAGTCGCGACGATCGAAAGATGATCTTTAGTGTGCAAGATACTTGTGGTATTCATCCACTACTGTGAAGGATGAAAAATTTAACGACGATCGTAAGACGATCTTAAAATATAAGGAACTGACGATGATCGATCAAAACGAGACGTATGGATCGAGAGTCAATCGTAAGACGATTGGGCCGAAATAAAGCTTGGCGATGATCATAGACTGATCGAACCAAGATAAAATTTAAGAATCTTGCGATTCAGTCGTTAAAGACTTATGTTCTGGCGTTCCGAGCTGATATGGTCGTTATAGACTTGTGATCTGGCATTCAGAGTCGATGTAGTCGTTAGAGACATGTGTTATGGCCTTCATAGCCAACGTGGGCCTGTGATCTGGCGTTCACAGCCGATATGGTCGTTAGAGACATATGTTCTGCCATTCATAGCCGACGTGGTCCTGTGATCTGGCGTTCATAGCCGATACCGTCGTTAGAGACCTGTGATCTGGCGTTCATAGCCGATACGGTCGTTAGAGACATGTGATCTGGCGTTCCGAGCCGATATGGTCGTTAGAGACCTATGATCTGGCGTTCCGAGCCGATATGGTCGTTAGAGACCTATAATCTGGCGTTCCGAGTCGATACAGTCGTTAGAGACCTGTGATCTGGCGTTACGAGCCGATATGGTCGTTAGAGACCTATGTTACGATGTGTAAGTTTTGCTTTAGCGGTAATCGGTAAAAGATTTTACCTTACTCGTGATTATACGGCTAACCTTGCGACTCGCCTTTATTGGCAATCCTGAGATTTAAAGTGTACGAGTCGCGCTTATTGGTGACTTTTGCGTTTTGACATTCGTCTTACCATGACTGGTGATTTTGAGATTCAATGTACAAGTCGACGACATAAGTCATGACTAGCGATCATGAGATTTCAACATGCGAGTCGCTTTTATTGGCGACCGAGAATTTTATCCTGTGTTTGCCATGATTGGCGATCATAAGGTCAAAAAGGTGAGTCGTCTTTTGTCGACGACTACAAATTGCAACCTTCTTTTGCCATAACTGGCGATCATAAGATTTAAAATACGATTCATCTCTTATCGACGGCTATAAATCGTAACCTGTGTCTGGCATGACTGGCGATCATAAGATTAAAAAATATGAGTCGTCTCTTATTGACGACTATAAATCGGAACATGTGTCTTAAGTCGTAGAGACTTTGTTTCTCACAATATAAATCGTAAGACCAGCGATGTAAGTCCTAGAGACTTTTGTTTCTCATGATATAAATCGTAAGACCTGCGATGTAAGTCCTAGAGACTTTTGTTTCTCACGATATAAATCGTAAGACCTGCATTTATGTGATCTTGCGAGTCTCCAATGAAAAATCGGGGGTGGTCGTTGGTTTTGACCAATAATCTTTTGATGCTTGAATCAACGATCATATATTAGATCAAAATAATTAATCGAGGAAAATATACATAGAGTATATATATATATAGAGTTGTTCTAAGTGGGACGTCACAGTTACCGTAACATGTAGTCGATAAGCGCCTTTTTCCGAGGACTTTTGAAATTAAATGTGGTATTTTTTCAGTTTGTGAAGGGTGTTCCGAGCCCCTGAGTCCCTCGGATGATGCGATACATGCGATACTTTTGACGGAGCATTTTTTTATCAGGGCTTGAATCTGGTTTCGATCCGCATTCAATTCCGATTGAAGTTGAATCAGGGGATCTTGATGATTTTCCATGTACCTGAAAGACTTTACAAGATCGTTAGAGCGATGTGTGTGTTGGCTTCAGACTTTCTCTAGATGGGGTCCCACGGATGGCGCCAAACTGTTAATGCCAAAAATCGCACCAAAGTATAACTTAAGGTCGATGTGGACATTTAAAAACTAAAGAAACGTATCTCAAGCCAGATAACACAATAGCGAGGAAAAAGTAAAAGAGACAAGAGATTTGGTGACGCGAAAAACTCCAAAACGAGGGAAAAAACCGCGGTCGACTCTGTGAGAGTGGACAGTGCACTATAGTCGCCAATCAGGGGCGATAGTCCTTTGTTACAGGTATTTTGTGTACAATAAGTTACAATTATAGAAAACGTAAACTTAGTCATGCGTAAAGTCGTGTGTCGTGCGAAATAAGTTGCCGTCGTGTGGTCTGAACTGTCGTCGTCGAGTGGTTCGAACTGTCGTTGTGCGATACTTGCGTGTTCGAATGCCTTGCTGTTTGAGAGAAAAATATAGAAGTGGGTGTAAGTAGCTCTGTGTGTCCCCCTTTGCTTTAAGGTGGAGCATCCTTTATATAGGTTTCACTGGTCATTAATGAGCTTTAATGGTTGGTCTTGTAACATCAAACGATCAAATTTTCACGACATGAAAGTCGTCCCCTCGACCTACCTTCAAACGATCAAATTTCCGACGCCATGGGGAGTACAGGAAATCAAAAGCGAGCAGAAAACCGCCCGTGACTGCTATAAAGCAACAATGAAACCTCAAAAATGAAACCAACATTGTGGCGGCTGTACACGATATGATCTAATCTATCCTCACACCAGACAAGGCAAATCCGGGTATCGTCTTACAGTCACCACAAGGGAGCAAAATGTCGTACCACATACGACACTGCAATTTTCAAGTAAAATACTCATCGTGGGCACAGATATACCTCACGACTTGGGGGCAGTCGGACCCCACGACAGAAGTAATTCTCCAGTAATAGTCGACGATAAACGTCACCAGGTACGTAAACGCCCGTCAACGACACTCAGGTACGACATACTAACCTTCTAAAAGTTTTACATACATCCTTAATCCCACGACCCTTCATAAGGTAGGGAATAGACATCCTGCCCCCAGGGCAAGAAATTTTCCAGTTAGTCTTTTCAAATTATTCCTTTGAACGGACAGAAATAAGACGCTTACTCCCAGAATCGGGACAAAAAAGTCATCTCTGTCCTCCAGACTAACATTCTATGCAGGTTCATAATTCCTTCCGAAACCATGAACGACAACGATCCATAAGTGATCGTACGTCTAAGGGTCGTAGTATCAAATCTACGACGACAATCCCACATAGCTGGACTATATTATACTTCCTTTTTACTTTCAATTTATTTCGACAAACGATTACTGACTTAAGCATCGGAGGGTCGTTGGTCAAACCAACGACTGTTAAAGCCAAAAATCGCACCAAAGGGACAACTTAAGGTCGATGTGGACTTAATCAACTAAAGAAAGGATCTTTCGATGAGACGTGCGACAAAGACGAAAATGTAAATGAGACAAGGGATTTGATGACGCAGGAAAACCCTCAATCGAGGAAAAAACCTGCGGACGACAAGGGATGTCGTCGCTGCACTATGGTCGCCAATCAGGGCGACGTCCTTGGTACTGGCGTCGGTCGTACGATGATTACAATACAAATGAAGGAAATACTTCGAAATGTAAAGTACAAGTGTTTAAATGTGATAACAAGTGTTTGTCGTGTGTGAATACAAAGTGTGAACTATCTGTCGAAGGCTGATGTCGTGCGTCGAGACTGATACCTGAGCTTTTCCTTCGAGTGTTCTTGAGTTCGCTGTAGGATTCTAGCTTTCAGTACTCAATCTCCAGAGTTTGAATGTTCTTTGCTATGAGTTTGGGTGATTTTCTCTGCTATATGATGATGTTCGCTGAAGTGTATTGGATGTTAATCGATGTCCCCTGAAATGATGCTTTAGTTTGTCTTTTATAGTCTTCGCGTCATTAATTAGCTCCATTAATGATTTGATCAACGGCTGGAAACGGTCGCTGAGATGAATGTTCATAATACTCTTCGTCCGTTACAGCTATCGATCGTTGATGGTTGCGTCGGTTATATCCGTTGCTCTTTAATGACTTTGACTCCTGCATTAAACACTTAACAAACGTAACAGTCAAGGTTAACGTTAGCTTTGATCGAAGGTACAATGATCTTACGCGATGGTCGCACGGAGCGGGCGATACTATGGTCGAGCGTCGTGGGGAACGTACGACTTACCTTTTACGGGCGACGACGGATGTTTTATGGGTTCCTGTCGAGACCTTATCTTAATACAAGATTTTACTTATGACGTGCGATTTACCTTCTCTGGTCGTGGTCGTACGACGTGATTTTTTGCCCAAACAGTTTGCCCCCAAAATTTGAAAATTGAATGTCAAATTTAAGTTTTAAATTTTGTCAATCAGACGCATATGAAATAAGAAAAGAGTTAGAAATTACCTCAATCGCCTTGGAGCTAGACTGGTTCGTTTCTAACTGAACGAGAAGTTGAAAAAGGAACGGGGTCGTGACGTCATACTGACACACGGTGATGCTTACCAGCTTTTAAGGACAGGTGACGACGATCCATGCGGTCATACGAAAGGACGGGGACGTGCAGCGTTTATCCAGGGATTCGACTTGACATGATCGACTGCATAAATAAAGATTACGACGAATCCTTTGTTTTCTTACGCTGAGTTTATTTTGGAAAGAAATTTCGCGTTGCTCTTCTTGCCATTTTTCTTCCGAATCCCTTTGATTTAGCGGAGATTGTTTGGGATTTAGGGCGTTTATATAACGCATTGCTTCTTCCTTTCAGCTTTCACTGCCTTCTTTCCCCTGGTAAGAAATGTCGACTGGCCCAGAGAGTTCCATCGTTAGCCAGGAAGATTTAGACGACTTTAGGCGTCTAGCAAAGATTCCCTTAGAAGTAGAGCTAGCAAGTCCGGGAACTGTTCGTCCTAAGGATTGCCCCGAGGGGTATTTTGTGATATACAAATATCCTATCGAGATTGGCTTCGAATGGCCGTTTTCGACTTTGACTAAGAATTTGATGCGATGCTTTGGTTTGTCGTCGGGGCAGTTGATGCCTCAACTCTGGCGGGTTCTTTTGGTTGTTGAGCGTTTGTCTGCGGATTGGGACCCCCCCCCTATGTCTTTGAATGATTTCTTGACAGCGTGTCAAGTTAAGGGAGATAAGCGTGGGCGTTATAGCCCGTATTCCAGATATAAAGGCGATCGTGCCTTAGTTTTGAATACTGGAGTGAACGATCGGGGGTGGGGGTCCAGGTATGTGTTCGTACGTGTTGATTCATTGGACGCCGTCAGCAAGTGGATCCGTCCCGACTGGAATATGGGAGGTATGCTCTTTTTCGATCATAGTATGGTTTTTCTAACCTTTTATTTACTCTTCCCCTTTTGTTGTCGTCAGATATAAAGTTCGGCGTTCCACACCCGAATGAAGGTTCTCGTGCCAAGATTGACAGACTCCTTAGTTACAGCGTCGAGGACCGATCTTTCACCAAGTGGCAACCGGCGACCGAGGACGAGGACGTGGTGGTGGACGTTGTGGAGGAGGAAGAAGGAGAAGGTGAAGAGGAAAGTGAACGACAGGAGTCGACAGGTGGGTGTATTATGGTTTCCTGTCTTTTACCATTTATTTCTTATTCCTATCTGATGCTTCGCATTTTTCCTGATCAGTGCCAACTGAAAGGAAATCCGTTTCTAGGTCGAGAGGGAAGCAAATCATGCGTGCCCTTCGAGGAGGAGATGACTCGACAGCTGGGTCGAGCCAGAAGAGAACCAAGAGTGCGGTCCTGAGAGAACCGTCGTTGAGGGTTGATGACTCGTCGAGAGTTGTTCTGCCTAAGAAGGCGAAGGCGTCATCTAGCCGTTCTGGCGTGATGGACGCGACACCAGCAAGTTCTGCGCCTCCGAAGACGGTGACGAAACCGGTGTCTCAAGTGTCGATCCCAATACCTGCCGACAGGGGCGAGGGATCGTCAGCCGAAGTTATGACGGTCAATTTTACATTGCCGTCTAACTTTATGGCGGATGGTGTCCTAGACGGGACGGCGTCGTTCCCTCATCTAGGGAAGTATTTGCTCTCGTCTTTCGGGGAGCGTTTTCACGGAGTTTCGGCCGGAGAGATGAGATCTCGAGTTGCCAGTCTGGCGTTCACGGTGAGTGTCAATCTTTCATGACTTGTGTAATCTTTGTCGATTGTTCTTGAATGCACCTTCTATTTTTCACAGACGTTCCAGTCTTCCTTGGCGTTACATGCTGAGATGTCAAGAGTTGAAGATCTGATGGCGTCTGCTCTTGAGAGGGAAGCTGCAGCGTTGGAAAGGGAGAGAGCGGCTTTGGATAGGGAAAAGTTGGCCATGGCGCGTGCCGATGAGCTGGCTGTCCAACTTTTTGATGCTCAATATGAATTGCAGGAGATTCGTGCGGTAGGAGTGGCAGGTGGAGGCCCTCGGGTCGGGACTTCGAGCGGGGATACGACCAATGTTCCTCCTGTCGTCTAGAATTTTTTTCTTTCCTTGTTTGTTTTTGCCACTTGACCTATCGGGGGTTGAGTATGTATACAGTGGTTTATGAATATATATCTTTTGCTTATGCTTTATTCGAATCACGTTTGATTATAAAGTCGAACATAAGATACGTATGAAATCATTCGACTAAGGCATTCATTGTAATACGATGACAAGAACGTAAAACAAATATAAAAACACGCGATTAGAGCATCCATTCAGTGTATGAAAGTTAAGAAACTCAGGGGTAAAGTCGTTTAGACTCTGTGATCGTACGACCGGATCGTACAGCGAGTTTGTGTCGTATGCCCCTGTGGAGAAATAATCAAGTTAGAGACCTGATCGTTTATGTCGTTCAACCTTGCTATATTAAAGTCATACAGTAGATTTAATGATTACTGTCGTGCGACTCTGTGATAACCTGTCGTGCGATTCTACGATAAAACGATGTCGGGGGTTGGTCGTTGGCTCACCAACAACCCTCCGATGCTTAAGTCAGTAAATGTTTTGCGAGAAAAAATCGTATGAGAAAGAGTTAGAGAACGTACCATTTCAGACTCTCTCTATTTGCCCCCTGTCATTTATTACCGCACTCTTTTTGGGAGGAAAATATAGGTTTTAAATGACTGAAAGACACGAAAAAATATTACCCTGCGGTCGACTATGTTGTCGTGCGACGAGGCACCATAGTAGACTTATCCCTGTGGAAAAGACATTGTTAATTTAGGGATAGAAAAACGAACCTGTCGAGAGCTTGATCTTACGACTTCAGTTTATTTTCTCGGCTTCAAGGTAGACTTGTAGCATTCACGAGCGACTTTTGGCTCACTCTTGATCTCCTGGATTCCCCATGGCGTCGGGAATTTCAACATTTGATGATACGTCGAAGGAACAGTTTTCATATCATGGATCCATGGTCGACCTAAGATGATGTTATAGGCCGACGCACAATCCATGACGCTGAACTTGGTCTGCTTGTTGACTCCTCCAGCGTAGACGGGCAAAATTATCTCTCCAAAGGTGCTCGTCGCTTCTCCATTGAAACCGACCAAAGTCGTTGAACGTCGGGTGATTTCCGAGCGATCGATTCCCATGGCTTTGATAGTGTTGAGAAAAATGACATTTGCTGAGCTGCCCCCGTCGATCAAGACTCGACGCGTTAGACAGTTACCGACTGTAAGCTGAATGATCAAACCGTCATGATGCTTCTGATACGAGTCGCCCTGGTCGACGTGGTCGAACACAATCTTCATAGCTTCTAGCTCCAAATCTCCTTTGGGTCTAGACGAGCGGGGAATAGGCCGATCGTCGGGCGCCTGGCTGGCATGACGTTTGGCCGCTGAATACGTCAGACCACACACATCTGAACCACCGGTGATGCAATTGACGACATTTGCGTGCTCGAGGGTCGACGGTCGATGGCTATTAGCTGGAACAGCGACGTTGTCGATGAAATCTTTAAGATATCCTTTCGAAAAATGATATGCTAGTTCCTTCTTCAATGCGATACAGTCGTCCGTCGCATGACCATGATCGGCATGGAAGTCGCACCACTTTGATTTGTCTTTCTTAGCATCGTCCAGGTCGGACTTCTTTGGCCATCGAATGGTAGCTGGGGAACTTTTCAGAGCTTCGACTAGGTCCTTTGTGGATCCTTTGAATCCGTAAGAGGATATCTTGGGGTACTGAATGAACTTAGTCGCGGTCTTGGCCTCTGCTTTCGTCTTGAAACGAACATATGAAATTTGGCGCGCTGGCTCTACTCTAGAAACAGCCTTTGTCTTGAACTCTGGCTTTCTGACGCCTAGTGACTTCTTGTCGTCAGTGTGCTTTCGACGAAAGGCGGCATCATCTTCCACCCTCATATATGCTAAGGTTCGAGCTCGGACGTCTTCGAAATTCTCCGGGGGATATTTGGTCAGGTCGGTGTATAGACCCGAACTATCGCCCAGACCACGCTTATAGGCTTCGATTGCGGTTTTGACATCGCAATTGCGGATGCTGATCATTTCGGCATTGAATCTATTAAAATAACTTCGAATAGACTCATTGGCTTTCTGCACGATGTAATATAGGTCGCTGGTCTGCTTCTCCATCTTACGACTGCTGGCGAATTGCTGGGAGAATTGATTAACCAACTCAGCAAACGACCCAATGGATTTGGGTTTGAGATTGATCAACCATTGGAGAGCAGGACCAGTGAGGGTTGATCCAAAACTCTTACACATGCATACTCCCTGGTACATAAATGGGATCGAGATCGTCCACATGAGCTGCTTATATTGCGCGACGTGCTCAGTTGGATCAGTCACACCCGAATACTTGGGAGTGAAGGCAGGAATGTTATACTTCTTTGGGACCTCGACGGTGGCAATCTCATCGATGAAAGGCGACGCCTGATATCCCGAGCGAGGCTCGACATCGACGGGCACGGCTGCCCCAGGCAATTTGGCGAGCAAGGACAGGACGCGCTCATTTTGGTCTTCTAACATCTTCAAACGCTGAGCGATGGGATCGTTAAGATCAGGATTTGCCCCTGTCGAGGGATTGGCCCCTGGGCTAGTGCCATTACCATGCGAGGAACCATTGGTGTCCCCGTTGAACGGGACGAAATACGGCTGCGGCCAATAGTGGAATTGTTGCGGTCCATTCTGAAACGGCTGCGATCCTTGCTGGAGAGGCTGCGATCCACCTTGGGGTCCATTATGAAATGGTTGCTGAAATGGTTGCGACCGTTGCTGGAAAGGCTGCGACCCATTATTCACGGGTGGTGGCCCTATGTGCTGAGGAGGAACTGTCCCAAACTGAGGATTTGGGTTGAACGACCCTGGCTGTTGATTCTACATGAACGGGCCTGGATGCTGATTCTGCGCGGATGAACCTGGATTCGGGACAAATGGTCTAGGGCCATTCTGGTCGAACTGTCTTGGAACTAGGTTCTGCACGAACGGCCTAGGACCATTTTGAGGCCCAAGAGGATTTCTTAACCGTGCGATCTCCTCAGCTGCTCTGCGATTCTGCTCCGCCATTGCATTGAGCTGATTCCTGGCGACTTCGAACTCCTGATACATCTGAGCGACGGCTTGCTGCGGATTTCCAGAGGTTGCCATTTTCCTGCAACAGAAAATAGAAGAAACTCCAAGAAACTATTAGTAGGGTGCACGTTCGTCGAGGATTTTCTCTAGATGAGGTTCCACGGATGGCGCCAAACTGTTAATGCCAAAAATCGCACCAAAGGGACAACTTAAGGTCGATGTGGACTTAATCAACTAAAGAAAGGATCTTTCGACGAGACGTGCGACAAAGACGAAAATGTAAATGAGACAAGGGATTTGATGACGCAGGAAAAACCTCAATCGAGGAAAAAACCTGCGGACGACAAGGGATGTCGTCGCTGCACTATGGTCGCCAATCAGGGGCGACGTCCTTGGTACTGGCGTCGGTCGTACGATGATTACAATACAAATGAAGGAAATACTTCGAAATGTAAAGTACAAGTGTTTAAATGTGATAACAAGTGTTTGTCGTGTGTGAATACAATGTGTGAACTATCTGTCGAAGGCTGATGTCATGCGTCGAGACTGATACCTGAGCTTTTCCTTCGAGTGTTCTTGAGTTCGCTGTAGGATTCTGGCTTTCAGTACTCAATCTCCAGAGTTTGAATGTTCTTTGCTATGAGTTTGGGTGATTTTCTCTGCTATATGATGATGTTTGCTGAAGTGTATTGGATGTTAATCGATGTCCCCTGGAATGATGCTTTAGTTTGTCTTTTATAGTCTTCGATTCATTAATTAGCTCCATTAATGATTTGATCAACGGCTGGAAACGGTCGCTGAGATGAATGTTCATAATACTCTTCGTCCGTTACAGCTATCGATCGTTGATGGTTGTGTCGGTTATATCCGTTGCTCTTTAATGACTTTGACTCCTGCATTAAACACTTAACAAACGTAACAGTCAAGGTTAACGTTAGCTTTGATCGAAGGTACAATGATCTTACGCGATGGTCGCACGGAGCGGGCGATACTATGGTCGAGCGTCGTGGGGAACGTACGACTTACCTTTTACGGTCGACGACGGATGTTTAATGGGTTCCTGTCGAGACCTTATCTTAATACAAGATTTTACTTATGAAGTGCGATTTACCTTCTCTGGTCGTGGTCGTACGACGTGATTTTTTGCCCAAACAACGACCACCCTGAATCTTATATTACAAGCTAGCAGGATCGCACGAACATCAGTCTTACGATCTATATCGTGAGAAGACAAAGTCATGACCCATAACTCATGACTCGAAAACCGAATCTTACGATTCAGATCTTACAATCATAAACAAGTGCATTCGAAATCGAGTCTTATGACTTAAACTCTATGATTTGGAATGTATGTTCGGCTCAGTCGCCCGATTACTTCCAAAGTCATTCTTCAAATGGAGTCTCTATGACATAAAGCATAAGTCCTATGAAGATTAAGACACAGGTTTTACGGTTTGTCTTAGGAGAAATCAAAGTCTCTACGACATAAATAAAAATCTTACGATCTTCGTCGTGAGGAACAAAGCCTCCGAAACTTGCAAAGAAGGAATCTTATGATTCATCATACATGTCTTATGACCATCACAGGTGCTTTTTAAACTAAGTATTGGGGACACAAGTCTTATGACTTGGATTCCATACCTAGAATACCTCTTCGGCCTCAGTCGCCCAAATAAAAGTATCTCAGTCATACATCTTTACGCTTGTTCATTAAGTCTTCTTATTTTGATTCGTTGACAACAATGTAAAATATACGACGAAAGTGTAACAAAAACTTACTTTACTTGTATTCACATAGTCAATTACAAGTAAAAGGGCACGACCAATTATAGTCGCCCCACATCAAAAGTAAACTAAGGAATTCAAGGTATAGGAGAGTCCTCAGCGACCTCCTCATCGCCCGCCATGTCGACCGCTGCGTCTGTCGGGTCCTCTTCTTCGAGTTGGTCTTCCTGGTCGAGTTAATCCTCGTCCCCGACTTGCTCTAAGAAGGTATTGACGTCCTCCACGGCTCCGGACATAGGGTCCAACCCCCACAAATGGTGACGCATGATCGCCGCTTGAACCCTCAGACGGGTCAGAGCCTCAAACGACAGAAGACGCTCTTCTAAAGACGCGATCTTCCCCTCCTTCGCCTCGACAAGCGAACTAAGGTCCCCGACCTATTTTTCGCTCTTGGCCAGGGAAGCCTTAGTTGCTCCTAATTCCGCCTCCGTCACAGAGGACCTCTCCAAGGATTCCTGCAGATGGCGTTGAAGGTCTTCCTTTTCCTTCGACGATTCTGCATACAAGTCCTGTACTTCACAGAATTTCTCGTAAAAGACCTCTGCCTTCTCCATCGTCGTCCTCTCCTGCTCCCGTGCCACTCGAGTTTCCTCCTGCGCCTCGCGCATCTTCTCTAAGGCAGCGGGTGTGACCCTACGGATTTTTTTCCATATGGGCATACAGACAGAGAGACGTCTGGAATGCCTGTAGCGCACGAACACATAAAGACGTCAGAAAACTACGATAAATTAAAACATTAAAACGGATTGTACGCACCTTAAAGGTCAGCCCTGTGACATATGATCCCATGTTATCAACCGTAACCCCCTCCAGACGCTTCTGAAAGAAAGGAAGGAGGAACTTCCCCAGGTCCGGGAAGAGTTTGTCGTTGTCCATCTCCTCCCTGGCCATAAAGTCCGACAGTAAGGTAAAGTTCACCGTCGTAACACCATCGGACTCCTCTGTCTCCTTCTCCTTCCCTTTGTCGGCTGAAGAAGGAGAAGGACCGACCTCTCCCATCAGAGGAGCGGCCACGCTCGCCGGTGTCGCGTCCGATGGCGTCTTCACCTTCTCGGCAGTGGCGACTCCAGACGAGTCGCTACCCTTCGACGACGGTCCCTTCCGGACGGTCGTCCATTGTTTCTTTACCCCCGACGACGGGGATAGGGCAACCTGTCGTTTTAATTTTTTGGCCTGACGGGCCAAAAGAAGCTGAGACTCCTTCTTCGGTAAACCATAGGTCGGCATATCTCCTGACCCACCTGCGAAGAAAGGACGAAAGACGAGAGTAAGAGGAAAAGATAAAAGTTGTACGACAGAGGCGTACGATAAACTAAAAGAAAAAAAATTATTACCTGTCGCCTCATCTTCCTGCTCTCCTCTCTCCAACTCTCCCTCGGCGGGGATCTCCGTCTCCCCAAGGATGACGATCTCGTCGTCAACACCGTCGTCCCGAAACTTGTCGATCTTCGCCGTAGATTCAAGAAGATCAGCGTCAGGAAACGTGATGGCTGAAACAAAAATCAAATACATTAGCTAAAACGTATGATAAAACCACACGATCATAAGAAAAAACTTACAAGCGGTGTTCCATCCAGCTACGACCCACGTCGTATCCTCCTGCAGGAGCTCGAGTGATTGTTTTCGGAACACATACCTCGCCTTCCACCCGCGGTCGTTGACCTGGGTATTCTGCACGAGTACCAAAGCACCTCTGTGCTTTGAGGATAAACTATAACGGTGGTAACCGTCCACCTTCACCGTGTATGTCGCCAGCAAGTCGTCCACATTGAACGGCGACATCCACTCGCTGGTGATCCTGTCGATCAGGAAAATGATCCGCCAAAACTGCGGCATCATTTGGGCAGGATACAAGGAAAACCTAGCCAAGAAATCTCTAGCCAAAGAGGAAAATGGCCACTGAAAGCCTGCCTTAAACGGATATTCATACAGAACAAAATGTCCAATCGGGCAATCTATCGGTCGGAACGGACCTGGTGAGTATATCTGAATGACGTCAGGGATGCCGGACAAGGTCCTAAAAGCCACTAAACTCTCCTGACTATTGTTAACGCCGAAAATCATCCAAAAATACAATTTAAGGTTGATGTAGAGCTTAACAACTAAAGAAAAGGAATCTTTCGACAAACTATGCGACAAAGACAATAAGTAAAGGAGACGAGAGGAATTTGGTGACACGGGAAAAACCTTAACGAGGAAAAAACCCGCAGACGACAGTGGTGGTCGTCGCTGTACTATGGTCGCCAATCAGGGACGACGTCCTTGTGTTTCAAGCGTCGAGAATACAAGCGATTACAATACAGAGATTCGAAATTACTTAATTCGTAAAATAAAGAGTGCGTCGTGTGTAAAAACAGAGTGTTGCGTATAGGCGTCGTGTATGTTCCTTCGAGGAATAACTTTGCTTCGAATGCTCTTGCTATGTTGTAGATGCTATGGAGTTCAGATGTCTGCAAATGAGGCTGATGTCTTTGTTTATATAGCCTTTGTAGCTTTAAATGATCCACATAGAAGCTGGATAACGGTCGTAACGGCTTTAGGGAATCAATGCTCTTGATGGCCCTTGTCGGTTATAGTTGTTTGGTCATTAAAGGCGTTGATCCTGCATTAAACAGAACAAAGATAACAGTCATGTCGTACGTTAGTTAATCGTGATTGTCAGGTATCTCACGACGGTCGTGTGATTTAGACGACGTCATGGTCGAGTGTCATGAACAGTACTTGACCTAAACGCAGGTCCGACGGTAGAGTTGTCGAATGCGTATGTTCGTTAGATTTTTATCTTAACACAAGATGTGTCGTGAAAAAAGTGTCTTTCCCTTTTTCTGTCATGGTCGAGACTAATAAATTTTTACCTAAACAACTATCAATAGTGCTCGATGGTTCGATCGACATCTCTCTAAAAAACTTAGAGAGTACGAGAACTTTTCTGCTGAATTTATAAACGCACGAAACACACGTAAAAATGGCAGGCAAATCTCTCTGCAATTTTTCCTAAAAACACAAGTGATCGTGAAAAGGAAACGATTCCCCGAACCACGCTATTTATGGCACAGATCGTGTCAGGTCGACCCTCTGGATGGTCGACACCTGTCCCTCGCCTTTTCGCATGTATCGTGCCGATGAGCGACACCTGTCCTCTAAACGTCTTTTCACCTTTGACGTCACGACCTTATCATTTCCTCCATTCCAAATCGAACCAAGACGGTTGGAATTCAACCAGACTCTCTCCCCGCGCGACACGTGTCAAAACACTTTGTCAGATTTAAATTTCGAACTTCACGCCTGAAATTCAAATTTTGGGGGCAAACTGTTTGGGTAAAAAAATCAGACCTCACGAACGACGCTAGAAAAAACGAATAACACTTTCAAAAGATCACTCTTGCATTTAGATACGATCTTACAAGTTGTTTACGGACGCATACTCGGTCGTATGTGTTAATGCCAAAAATCGCACAAAAGTACAACTTAAGGTCGATGTGTACATTTAACAACTAAAGAAACGTATCTCAAGCCAAATGACATAATTGCGACAAAAAAGTAAAAGAGACAAGAGATTTGGTGACGCGGAAAACCCCAAAACGAGGGAAAAAACCGCGGTCGACTCTGTGAGAGTCGACAGTGCACTATGGTCGCCAAACAGACCTGGTGTCGATCGTACAGAGATTACAATACAAATGAAGGAAAGACTTCGAAATGTAAAGTAACAAGTGTTTCGAATGTAAAAAAACAATGTGCGTCGTGTGTTAAAACTGTGTGTCGTGCGCTGATGTCGTGCGTCGAGAGCGATTCTTCTGAGAGCGATTTCTGTGCTTCAAGTGTTCTTTCGAGTTCGAGTGTTTGTCCCCCCTGTTCGATGTCGGAACATTCCTTTATATAAATTTCGCCGGTCATTAATGTGCTTTAATGGTTGGTCTTGTAAACGCTGCCGACATTAAATGCGCTTTGATGATTGGCTTTGTAACCGCTGTCGAGTCTTTAATGTCATTAAGAGCTCAACCGTTATTGTCCGTTGTACCATAATGGCTTGTAGACATGCATTAATGAACAAAAGAAACGGTTGTCGACCATTGATAGTTAGTGTAATCGTAAGACCGTCTTCAGTTCTAGACGTCAGTCTTATGGAGCATGATAAATCCCAAATCTCTAGCAATAAGATATGAATGTAGTGAGAGAGAATCTAGAGAGCAAATATGTCATCCATGTATTGAGCTCAAAGGATTACAAAAGGTTTCTAAAAGATTACAAAAGCTTTTTTACAAATGAACTAGACAAGCCTATTTATACCCATGACATACAAGGTATAAAGGCATTCACAATACTGTATAGACTCATACAGTACATTGACTTTTATAGTAAATCTTGAATACAACAATGCTCTAACAATCTCCCCCTTTGGATTCAAGATTTAAAAAAAATATGATAGCAGTCTTCAGCTCTTTGTAAAGTCAATCTTCTCAAACAGACACTCTATCAAACTATCTTCAAGTCTTGTACATGAAAACAGATCTTTACAGCTTTATCAGTCTTTAACAAACAGTAACTTCTCGTATCCTTCTTGATGCAAGAACCTTAGTTCTCATATTAACTTTAAGAATCCGAAATCATCAATTCGGATGTAGGCAGATCCGAAACCATCAATTCGGATGCTAGAGGATGCGAAATCAGCTCAATTCGGATCAAGTAGGATTCGAATTCAAGTAAGTTGGATCAAGTAGGATTCGAAATCATTTAACAGAGCATACGTCTGTCACCGAAATACAAGACCATGTATATGACTGTAAATGTCTTGTAGGACCTTATCTTAATATAAAAATGGTCTTATAAAAATGTTGTAAGACTAGGTCGCAGGACCAGGATGATATAAGATCGACGACAGGAGACTATTGACGTAAGACCGATGAGTCGTAACTGGCGACGCATAACTGGCGACATAAGACTAGCGACGTAAGACCAATGACATAAGACTAGTGGCATAAGACTAGTAACGTTTGACTTGCGACATGTAACACGCGACACGTGTGACATGCGATGCGTGTCGAGCGATCATGAGATGTAAAGACACCATCTTGAGTGACTATTGACACAGGATGTCGTTTAATAACCAACTATCGTATGTCGGGGATATGGCAATAATGGGTATTACCCTTGTCGATCGGGGGTATGACTATTGTAGATATTAGGGTAATCAAGGTCCACAGGTCATGTCGAAGGAATTTCCTAGGTCGGTCGAGGGTATGATTTTTTACCCAAACAGTTAGCCCCCCCGAGATTTGAATTTCAAAGCCATTTGAATTTCAGATCTCGTACCAATGTGTTTTTCGGAGACGTGTCACTTTTGCTAATTGGATCATTTAGAAGAAAATCGACTTGGTCAGCTAGAATCGCGTGACTAGTCGATGGTATGAAGTAAGTCACGGCGATCGAAAGATGATCTTTAATGCGCGAGATACTTGTGGTATTCAACCGACGATTGTAAGACGATCTTAATACGTAAGGAACCGATGGTGATCGTAAGACGATCTTTATCAAAATGAGACGTATGGGACGGGAGACAATCGTAAGACGATTGGGCGGAAATAATGCTTGGCGGCGATCATAAGATGATCGAACCAAGATAAAATTTAAGAATATTGTGATACAGTCGTTAAAGACTTATGTTCTGGCGTTCCGAATCGATACGGTCGTTAAAGACTTTTGATCAGGCGTTTAGAGCCGATAGGGTCGTTAGAGACCTATAATCTGGCGTTCCGAGCCGATAGAGTCGTTATAGACTTTTGATCTGGCGTTCCGAGCCGATACGGTCGTTAGAGACCTATGATCTGGCGTTCTGAGCCGATACAATCGTTATAGACTTTTGATCTGGCGTTCCGAGCCGATACGGTCGTTAGAGACCTATGATCTGGCGTTCCGAGCCGATACGGTCGTTAGAGACCTTTGATCTGGCGTTCCGAGCCGATACGGTCGTTAGAGACCTTTGATCTGGCGTTCCGGGCCGATATGGTCGTTAGAGACCTATGTTACGTGGTGTAAGTTTTGCTCTAGCGATAATCGGTAAAAAAAAATTACCTTTCTATTGAACCTGAGTATTATGTCGACTCATACATGTCATGGACAAATGTAATGTCAACTGTAAAAATTCAATAAGTATAAAAATGAACAAGAAGTCGTGCGACTTGGGCATCCATTGTAATACATCGATTAAAACGTAAGTCATAAGACTTTTTGAATCGTATAAGCAAACATAAGTGCATGCGATCAAAGCATTCATTCAGAACATGAAATTTTTCTAAGTTAAAGAACTTAGCTTGTGGGGTCGCTAGACCTTACGATCGTGTGATTTGATCATACGATGAACTTGAATCATGTGTTCCTGTAGTTATACAATCGAGTCGTCTAATAAAACTGATTGTTTATACCGTACGATTTTACTGAAGTTGTATGATAGACTTAGTAACTTATGTAGTGCGATCCTGCGATAAAGCAATGTCAGAGGTTGGTCGTTGGCTAGCCAACGACCCTCCGATGCTTAAGTCAGTAATCGTCGCGATGAATAAAAAATCGTATGAAAGAAGGAAAAGGATTTAGAAGAAATACCTTTTTAGATGCATTGCATTCCAGCTGCGTGGGATATTTCGACCGTCGAGGGTTTGGAGCCGATAGGCACCTTTACCCATGACTTCTGAGATACGATAAGGACCTTCCCACTTGGTGGAAAGTTTACCTGCATTAAGCTCTTGAGTGCTTTGGAACACTCGTCGGAGGACGTAATCGCCTTCTTGAAAGACTCTTGCTTGTGATTATACGGTTAATCTTGCGACTTGCCTTTATTGGCAATCATGAGATTAAAATATGCGAGTCGTACTTATTGGCGACTTTTGCGTTTTGACATGCGTCTTACCATGACTGGTGATTGTGAGATTCAATGTACAAGTTGTCTTTATTGACGACATATGTCATGACTAGAGATCGTGCGAGTCGCTTTTATTGGCGACCAACAATTTTTAACCTGCGTTTGTCGTGACTGACGATCATAAGAAAATGTGAGTCATCTTTTACTGAGGACTATAAATTGCGACCTGCGTTTCCCTTGACCGGCGATTGTAAGATTTAAAATATAAGTCGTCTCTTATCGACGATTACAAATTGCAACCTGCGTTTGCCTTGACTGGCGATTGTAAGAAAAAATGTAAGTCTACTGTAATTTGCAACCTGCGTTTGCCAAGACTGGCGATCGTATGAAAAAACGTAAGTCGTCTTTTACTGACGACTATAAATTGAAACCTGCATTTGCAATGACTGGCAATCATAAGAAAAAACGTAAGTCGTCTTTAATTGACGATTATAAATCGTAGGACCTGTGTTTTAAGTCGTAGAGACTTTGGTTTGACCAATGATCTTTTGATGCTTGAATCTTGCGAGCCTGCAATATAAAATCGGGGGTAGTCGTTGGTTTGACCAATGATCTTTTGATGCTTGAATCAACGATCATATATTAGATCAAAATAATTAAACGAGGAGAATATACTTAGAGTATATCTATAGAGTTGTTCTAAGTGGGACGTCACAGTTACCGTAACATGGAGTCGATAGGCGCCTTTTTCCGGGGTCTTTTGAAATCAAATGCGGTATTTTTTCAGTTTGTGAAGGGTGCTCCGAGCCCCCGAGTCCCTTGGATGATGCGATACATGCGATACTTTGACGGAACATTTTTTTATCAGGGCTTGAATCTGGTTTTGAGCCGTATTCAATTCCGATTGAAGTTGAATCAGGGGATCTTGATAGTTTTCCATGTACCTGAAAGAACTTTACAAGATCGTTAGAGCGGTTTGTGTTGCCTTGAGATTTTCTCTAGATGGGGTCCCACGGATGGCGCCAAACTGTTAATGCCAAAAATCGCACAAAAGTACAACTTAAGGTCGATGTGGACATTTAACAACTAAAGAAACGTATCTCAAGCCAAATGACATAATTGCGAGGAAAAAGTAAAAGAGACAAGAGATTTGGTGACGCGGAAAACCCCAAAACGAGGGAAAAAACCACGGTCGACTCTATGAGAGTCGACAGTGCACTATGGTCGCCAAACAGGGGCGATGTCCTTGTGTTTCTGGTGTCGATCGTACAGATATTACAATACAAATGAAGGAAAGACTTCGAAATGTAAAGTAACAAGTGTTTCGAATGTAAAAAACAATGTGCGTCGTGTGTTAAAACTGTGTATTGTGCGATGATGTCGTGCGTCGAGAGCGATTCTTCTAAGAGCGATTTCTGTGCTTCAAGTGTTCTTTCGAGTTCGAGTGTTTGTCCCCCCTGTTTGATGTCGGAACATGCCTTTATATAGGTTTCTCCGGTCATTAATGTGTGTTTGGGCAAAATTTCACAGGTCTCGACCACGACCAGAAAAGGTAAGACACATGTTATGAACTATATCCTGTATTAAGATAAGGCCCCGACGAAGACCCAAAAAACCTCCGTCGTCCCTCCTAAAAGGTAAGTCGAGAGTTCTTCACGACACTCGACCAAGACGTCGCCTACTTCGCACGACCGTCGCATAGAATCATGCGACCTCGGCCGACTAACGCGTTATACAACTGTTATCTTTGTTCAGTGATTAATGCAGGAGTCAAAGTCATTAATGGACAACGGCTATAACCGAAGAAATAAGTTATGAGCATCTAATCCCACATTGAAGACGACGACCGTTACAACAATCATCAAAGATCTTAATGATTCAATTAAAATCATCCGAAGACTATAAATCCCAAGTTCAATCCTCAGTTTAAGGACATCGAATAACACAGGGAGAGAGATAGAACAAGAGGACCGAACATTGAACAACAGAAGAAAACGCAAACACTCGAAGAATATTCATTCGAAGCAAAGAGATCATTCATAGAAGATCACTCTCGACGCACGACTTTCACTCTCGACCAACAGTTCACACATTGTTTTCACACACGACGCACACTGTTTTTACATTTCAAACACTTGTATTTTACATTTCGAAGTCTTTCCCTTCATTTGTATTGTAATCTCTGTACGATCGACACCTGAAAAACCAAGGACATCGCCCCTGATTGGCGACCATAGTGCAGCGACGACTTCCACAGTCGTCCACAGGTTTTTTCCTCGTTGAGGTTTTTCCTGCGTCATCAAATCCTCTGTCTCATTTACGTTTTTTCTTTGTCGCACGCCTTTGTCGAATGATTCCTTTCTTTAGTTGTTAAAGTCCACATCGACCTTAAGTTGTCCCTTTGGTGCGATTTTTGGCATTAACAGTTTGGCGCCATCCGTGGGACGCCATCTAGAGAAAATCTTCGACAAACGTGCGTTTTACTAACGGTTTCTTGGAGTTTTCTTTGTTCTCTGTTGCAGGAAAATGGCAGCCCCTGGAGATCAGCAGCATGTCATTGCCCAGATATACCAGGAGCTTGAAGTCGCTCGAAATCAAATCAACGCCATGGCAGAGCAAAGTCGCAGAGCAGCTGAGGAGATCGCACGGTTAAGGAATCCCTTTGGACCTCAGAATGGTCCTAGGCTATTCGTTCAGAATCCAGGCCAAGGATCGTTACGTCAGAATGGTCCTCGACCATTCGTGCATAATCCAGGTCCAGGATCAGGTCCGTTCACTCAGAATCAGCATCCAGGTCCGTTCATGCAGAACCAGCAGCCGGGACCGTTCAATCCAAATCCCCAGTTTGGGACGGTCCTCCTCAGCACATAAGGCCACCACCCATGCAGAATGGATCGCAGCCATTTCAGAATGGATCGCAGCCATTTCAGAATGGGTCGCAGCCGTATTTTGTTCCTTTCAACGGAGACGCCAATGGCTCGTCACATGGCAATGGCACCAGTTCAGGAATCAATCCGCAAGCAGGGGCAAATCTCGACCCCAATGACCCCGTCGCCCAGCGATTGAAAATGCTAGAAGATCAGAACGAGCGCGTCCTATCTTTGCTCGCCAAGCTACCTGGGCAGCCATGCCCGTTGATGTCGAACCTCGATCAGGATTTCAGGCGTCACCCTTCATCGATGAGATCGCGACTGTCGAGGTCCTGAAGAAGTACAACGTCCCCGCCTTTACGCCCAAGTATTCGGGAGTGACCGATCCAACAGAGCACGTCGCGCAGTATAAGCATCTCATGTGGACGATCTCGATCCCACGCATGTATCAGGAGGTCTGTATGTGCAAAAGCATCAGTGCGACTCTCACCGGTCCTGCTCTCCAATGGTTGATCAATCTCAAACCCAAGTCCATCGGGTCATTCGCTGAATTGGTCAACCAATTCTCCCAGCAATTCGCCAGCAGTCGCAAGATGGAGAAGCAGACCAGTGACCTGTATTACGTCGTGCAGAAGACCAGTGAGTCTATCCGCAGTTATTTCAATCGATTCAATGTGGAGATGATCAGCATTCGCAATTGTGACGTCAAGACTGCAATTGAAGCTTATAAGCGTGGTCTGGACGACAGCTCAGGTTTATACACTGACCTGACCAAGTATCCTCCGGAGAATTTCGAAGACGTCCGAGCTCGAACCCTAGCATACATGAGAGTAGAGGACGACGCTGCCTTTTATTGCAAGCATACCGACGACAAAAGGTCGTTAGGTGTGAAAAAGCCCGAGGTCAAGACAAAAGCAATTTCCAAAATAGAGCCCGCGCGCCAGATCTCGAACGTCCGATTCAAGACGAAAGCAGAGGCTAAGACCGCGACCAAGTTTCCTCAGTACCCCAAGATATCCTCTTATGGATTCAAAGGATCCACTAAAGATTTGGTCGAAGCTCTGAAGACCACCCAGGCGACTATTCGATGGCCAAAGAAGTCCGATCAGGACGACGCTAAGAAAGATAAATCTAAATGGTGCGACTTTCATGTCGACCATGGTCACGCGATAGATGATTGCATAGCTCTAAAAAAGGAGCTGGCATATCACGTCCCGAATGGCAATTTAAAAGACATCATCGACGACGTCGTTACCCCAGCTAACGACGTTCGACCGTCAACCCCCGAGCATGCGAAAGTCATCAATTGTATCACCGGTGGTTCCAACGTATGTGGTCTGACGTACTCTGCGGCCAAACGTCACGCCAGTCAATCACCTGACGATCGGCTTGTCCTGCGTTCATCAAGGCCTAAAGGAGATCTGGAGTTGGAAGCTATGAAGATCGTATTCGACCAAGACGACCTCGGTGACTCGTACCAGAAACATCATGACGGGTTGATCATTCAACTCACGATTAGTAATTGTTTAACTCGACGAGTCTTGATCGATGGGGGTAGTTCAGCGAACGTCATATTTTTTGACACCATCAAGGCCATGGGAATCGATCTCTCGGAAATCACCCGACGTTCGACAACTTTGGTCGGTTTCAATGGAGAAGCGACGAGCACCTATGGAGATATCGTCTTGCCAGTCTACGCCGGAGGAATCAACAAGCAGACCAAGTTCAGCGTCATCGACTGTGCGTCGGCCTATAACATCATCTTAGGCCGACCATGGATCCATGAGATGAAGGTCGTTCCCTCAACGTATCATCAGACTCTGAAGTTCCCTACGTCGTGGGGAATCCAGGAGATAAAAAGTGAGCCGAAAGTCGCTCGTGATTGCTATAAATCCACTCTTAAGCCGCAAAAGTAAATCGTCTAGCAGACGCAACACGACCAAAAGGTCTCGACAGGTTCGTCCTCCTATCCTTAAAGAGAAACTCATGCCTTTTCTACATGAGTATGCCGACTATCTTGCCTTGTCGCACGAAAACACAGTCGACGCAGACATAGATGGTATTTTCCAAGATCCCTGTGTCGATTTGTCATTTAAAACCTATTTCCTCCTGAAAGGAATAGGATAATAAATGACAGGGGGCAAATACCCCGTCAATTAAAAGAAATAAATCTGAGAAGGTACATATCCTAATTTCTTCTCTCTTCATTCATACGATTTCTCATCACGAACGATTACTGACTTAAGCATCGGATGGTTGTTGGCTAGTCAACGACCAACCTCTAATATTATTTTATCGCAGAAACGCACGACAATAATCACTAAGTCTACTATGTGACTTTAAATTCGCAAGGTCGCCCGACATAGACGATCACATCTACGACTTGATCATCTTCTGCAAGGACACACGATTCAAGCTCGTCGCACGACTTAGTCGTATGATCGCAAAGTCTACACGACTTTTTCATTCTAAGTTTCTTAAACTTAGAAAAATTTATTACTTTGAATGTATGCTTTGGTCGCACATTCCTATGTTTGTTTACACGATTTACAAGCGCTATGTCTTACATTCTAAGCTATTGTGTTGCAATAGATGCCTAAGTCGCATGATTTCTATTATATTATAGTCAGTAAATTTCATAATTGACATGTTATTTACTTATTGAATATACAAAACACGAGTACGGCGGAAATTTAAATTTCATTCCCTGAATAGTTTGTCATTTACATTCAAAATAACTCGACCACTGACAGTCGAGCAGCAAAAGAAACAACAAATGACAAAGACATTTCCTAAGGCAAAGGGGGAGCGTCGGTCGCGTCCCTGCTTGACGCCTCACCCTGGAGACCTTCCTCCTCCTCAATCTCCTTCTCGCGATCCCATCTCTTCGATAGAGGTCCCTTGAAAACGCTCCTTGAAAGATAAGAGCTGATATTTCCCCAGATACGGAAATGACTTCGTCCCGTCAAGGACATAGTCAGTCAGGAGGATCGTCGACAACGTAAAGTTGATCATCATGACTTCCTCCTCATCATCTCCCGTATTTACACCCTTGCCCTTGGCGGCTGACGAAAGGGTCGACGAGGATATAGAAGACATCGTCGCCGGTTGCGCAGTATGATACATCGTCGCCGGTTGCGCAATATGAGACATCGTCGCCGGTTGCGCAGTATGAGACATCGTCGCCAGTTGTGCAGTATCTACGGATCTAATCCAATCACTGTCCATATCCAGCATCGCCACCCGCACAAGTACATACCTCGTCCTCCATTTGCGATCATTGACAGTAGTATTCAAAACTAAGGTACGATTACCTTTAAGCCTTGAAAGTAAATTATAACGACGATATTGATCGCTCGTGACTTTATACGCCACTCCCAGTGCGAAGTAAGTCGCTCGATGACTAGAATGACTCGCTAAAACTGGGGCATCAGTTGCCCTGGAGACAGGTCAAACTCACACAGAAATGCCTTGGCCAGAGGCGAATACGGCCAGTGGAAGCCCATCTTAAACAGGTACTCGTATATCGCGACATACCCCTCGGGATACATCTCCTATCGAACCCCGCCAGCCTTGCTTATAGTAATCCCCATGGGAATTTTCGATAGACTTCTAAAATCATCTAGATCGTCTTCATTTCAAATAGTACCTCTGGGCTCAGTCGACATTTCTAAAATGACAGCTGGTAAGCAAAATCGTGCGTCAGTAGGACGTCACAATCCCATTTTTATCTTCAAATTCTCGTTCAGTTAGAATCGGATCAATCCGGTTCCGAGACAACCAAGGTATTTTTCAACACAAGACCATGAACACCCGACAAGCAAAATTTAAAATTCGAATTTGCCATCCTACTTTAAAATTTTTGGGGGCAAACTGTTTGGGCAAAATTTCACAGGTCTCGACCACGACCAGAAAAGGTAACACACATGTTATGAACTATATCCTGTATTAAGATAAGGCCCCGACGAAGACCCAAAAAACCTCCATCGTCCCTCCTAAAAGGTAAGTCGAGAGTTCCTCACGGCACTCGACCTCGACGTCGCCTACTTCGCACGACCGTCGCATAGAATCATGCGACCTCGGTCGACTAACACGTTATACAACTGTTATATTTGTTCAGTGATTAATGCAGGAGTCAAAGTCATTAATGGACAACGGCTATAACCGACGAAATCAGTTATGAGCATCTAATCCCACATTGAAGACGATGATCGTTACAACAATCATCAAAGATCTTAATGATTCAATTAAAATCATTCGAAGACTATAAATCCTAAGTTCAATCCTCAGTTTAAGGACATCGAATAACACAGGGAGAGAGATAGAACAAGAGGACCGAACATCGAACAACAGAAGCAAACGCAAACACTTGAAGAATATTCATTCGAAGCAAAGAGATCATTCATAGAAGATCACTCTGGACGCACGACTTTCACTCTCGACCAACAGTTCACACATTGTTTTCACACACGACGCACACTGTTTTTACATTTCAAACACTTGTATTTTACATTTCAAAGTCTTTCCCTTCATTTGTATTGTAATCTCTGTACGATCGACACCCGGAACACCAAGGACATCGCCCCTGATTGGCGACCATAGTGCAGTGACGACTTCCACAGTCGTCCGCAGGTTTTTTCCTCGTTGAGGTTTTTCCTGCGTCATCAAATCCTCTGTCTCATTTACGTTTTTGTCTTTGTCGCACGCCTTTGTCGAATGATTCCTTTCTTTAGTTGTTAAAGTCCACATCGACCATAAGTTGTCCCTTTGGTCCGATTTTTGGCATTAACAATGTGCTTTAATGGTTGTTCTTGTAACCACTGCCGACATTAAATGCGCTTTGATGATTAGCTTTGTAACCGCTGTCGAGTCTTTAATGTCATTAAGAGCTCGACCGTTATTGTCCGTTGTACCATAATGGCTTGTAGACCTGCATTAATGAACAAAAGAAACGGCTGTCGACCATTGATAGTTAGTGTAATCGTAAGACCGTCTTAAGTTCTAGACGTCGGTCTTACGGAGCATACGTCCGTCACCGAAATACAAGACCATGTATATGACTGTAAATGTCTTGTAGGACCTTATCTTAATATAAAAATGGTCTTACAAAAATGTCGTAAGACTAGGTCGCAGGACCAGGATGATATAAGATCGACGACAGGAGACTGTTGACGTAAGACCGATGAGTCGTAACTGGCGACGCATAACTGGCGACATAAGACTAGCGACGTAAGACCAATAACATAAGACTAGTGGCATAAGACTAGTAACGTTTGACTTGCGACATGTAACACGCGACACGTGTGACATGCGATGCGTGTCGAGCGATCATGAGATGTAAAGACACCATCTTGAGTGACTATTGACACAAGATGCCGTTTAATAACCAACTATCGTATGTCGGGGATATGGCAATAATGGGTATTACCCTTGTCGGTCGGGGGTATGACTTTTGTAAATATTAGGGTAATCAAGATCCATGGGTCATGTCGAGGGAACTTCCTAGTCGGTCGAGGGTGTGATTTTTTACCCAAACAGTATGTTTTTGTGCTGTACGACCGACGTGTGAGACTTAAGACGGTCGTACGATCTTACTAACCGTTAACAGTCAACACAGTTTCTTGTGTTCATTAATGCAGGTCTACGAGCATTCATGGTGCAAACGGCCAGTAACGGACGAGTCATCAATGGCATTTAACGCCCAACTGCGGTTACAAAGCAAGCCATAAAGACACATTCAATGACCGGCGAAAGCTATATATAGGCCTGCTCTACACTCAAAAGCTATCGAACCTCATCTAATTTACATCTGCTCCATCTACCTTCTAAGCAGTTACACATCGAAAACACAGCAATCATCCAAGAATTCGAACGAATATCGCTAATGCGTTCGAACCGCACGACAGCAGTTTATTTCGCACGGTTTACACACGACACACGTCATTTACACATGACTAAGTCTATTCTTACATTCATTTGTAATTTGTTGTACACAAAACACCTGTTACAAAAGGACTTTCGCCCCTATTTGGTGAACTATAGTGCACCGTCGACCCTTACAGGTCGACCGTGGTTTTTTCCTCGTTTTGGGGTTTTCCGCGTCACCAAATCTCTTGTCTTACTTACTTTTCCTTACGATTGTGTTGCTTGGTCTTGAGATACGTTTCTTTAGTACTTAAAAGTCCACATCAACCTTAAGTTGTTCTTTTGGGTGATTTTTGGCATTAACAGATAGTATGTACTGTATACATATAACCACTTACATATGTATACACACATACATACATGTATAGACATACAAACATTCATACATATATACACATATACAAACATACATACACATACACACAGACATACATATATATATGTACCTATACACATATGCACACATACATATATATACATATACATGCATGCATGACATACAAACATGCATATAGTATATACTGTATACATATAAGCAATTACAATATCTATGCACACATACATATTTATATATATATATATATATATATATATACAAACATTCATACACATATAATCTTGTACACATGACATATACAAACATATGTATACGCATGTACTTTATAGGTATAAGCAATTACATATGTATGTATATACATATGTATACACACATACTGTAACACCCCGATTTTTGGAAGGTATCGGTCTTTTCTGATAAATAAGAAAAATAGGATTTTGGATTGAATCCTAGATTCTGGGGTCTTGTTGGATGGAGAATTCAAATACGAATCCAACGAGCCTTTCTGGAGCGAAAACGGAGCTAAAATGAAGAAGTTATGACTAAAACAGTGATAGGGAAATAAATCGAGAAACCAGGGTCATGTGGACGTCCGCATGATGATTGTGGGCGTCCGCATTGAGTGGAAGTCCGTGTGTGCTTCCACGGAAGCAGCATAAAGTTGGTCGGGTGAACGTGGACGTCCGCATAGGACTCCACGCGGACGTCTGCATCTTGTCTGGTGAGCATAAATATGGGATTTTAGCCCTAAACTTCATTTCCTCATATCTCACTCATTTCACCTCCATTTTTGGCGATTCAAAGTGCCATGGTTTCGGTTTTTAGATCTTTTCAAGGATAAAGTGTTAGTTTTGAAGTTCATTGGAAGATTCAAGGGTGTTTGGTGGTGGTAAGTCTCTCATTTCTCACTCTCAAATCTCTTTCTCTTCTCTCCAAATCGTTTCCCCTCTTTCCCTCACAAACCCTACCTGATTTTGGGGCTTTTTCTTGGAGATTAATGTGTTCCTTCTCCATTTTATGCTAGTGATTTCGTTTATTGATGCAAGAGCATGTTTCATCCACAATACTAGAGATTTTTGGGGTTTTCTAGGTTTTCATCAAAACCTAAGTGGTGAGTTCATCCTCCCAACTTCTATACTTTCATATGAGTTATAAATGCTCCATTGATGGCTTCCTAGTTTGTATGCTTATCAAATCTTGGTTTGGATGATTTTGGGGAAGTTAGGTTAGTATTGGGGTTTTGGTCCAAATGGAGATTGTTATATAAGATGTTTGGGGAATGGTTTTAAAGTGGTTGAATATGAACACTCATGGTTGGAAACTTATGGATCTAGGTTTTTGGAGGATTTGGCTTGAAGATGCAAGTTTCTTCAAAGGAGCTTACGTTTGGGGAAAATCTAGATTTAGCCTAAATCTAGCAAGGTGAGTTCAAGTTGATTTGTGAAAACTTTGTACATGCCAAAAATGTTATTTTCCAAGTATTTGTGTGTTTTACTTGAAATTACCAATTGTAGGCTTATTTGATGAGTTTAACCCTTTTTGAAGTGTTTACCATTATAAAGTTGTAAAACACCCATATTTGGGATTTTTGGATATATTGATGTGTAGAAATCATAATATGTCCTTAAAAGATTTATTGCTCAAAATGAAGTTTATTTGATGGTTTAATCACATTGGTGTAATTGATTTTATAAACCATTTGGGAAAATGCACATTTTAGTGTCATGAGTCATTTTGAGAATTAGAAGAGTATGAATCCATTTTGGGAAACCCATTATTATTAACCTGTGACGAGTTTTGGGTCAATGAGGATTTTATGGTATATGTTTACCTAAACGATGTTTAATACGTTTATATTTTGAGGACCGTTATTTATGGGTCTAATGGGTTTTGAGCATTTGCTCGGTTTGACTTTGAGGAAGTCTTGGGGACATTTTGTCCGGTTTTGTTGACTCAATGTGGGGTCTTAATTATGGTTTGCATTTATTGCATCATATCGCATATTATTGTGTTGGTCCCGAAAGGCCTATACAAGTTTGTAGAAGGGGGGGTTGAATACAAACACGCTATTTTACTTTTCAAAATTGTTTATTGATAAATCATTAACAATTTACAGCTTGTTGCGGAAACAAGATTAAGGATAAACCTAAATCTAAACAAGTTTGAACACTAAGGTTTCTTGCACTAAGAAAGATATGGAGATTACTAATAAAATCCTATCTTGAGAGAGATTTGAACTTGTCTAGAGTTAGCAAGTTACTTCAAATGAAGTGAGTTCATCTCTTTATATACTGCATGCATTTAATGCAATTCAGTATACGCTTTACACGTGTCATCAGCGGATTGGTTGCATGTCATTGACCTTTGTTGACAACCTTAGTAGCCGCATGAATGAACAGTGTAGTATCAGAGTGGTTGTACGATCTCAGATTTTCGGAGGTTCTTTTCTGACATTTCGTACGGTGGCGTGCAAGGGAGGTTAAGACAAAAGTACTTTGTACGGAGGACTTCATGATCAGCTTTCGTTGATTCAGCGATTATCATTTACTATTCAGCGAATGATAAAGTTCAGCGATAGCTGAAGTCTTGTACTTGATACTTCACGTTGAGTGGACAAATCTGAGTCTTCGATGATCCGCATCAGTTCATTAGTAGACTTGTCGCTGGTTCTTGAGCTTGATCTTCGACTTCAGCGTAGAACCTTTGTTGACGTGAAACTTGTCTTCAGGGATTATAAGTAAACAACTAACTTATCAGCGATCACCATAAGGACTGAACAGACTCAGCGCATTATGGTGAACAGTGTTCGCTGAATGTTTAATTTAAAGAGCGAGAGTTCCTATCAGCGGTACTGTAAGATCTTAGTACTTATCAGCGATAGTGAAACTCTGATACATATTGTTTACATACAATTTTCACTAAGTATTTAAGAGAGGGTCATTATCAAATCACTGAGGGTTTGGATCAACAATCTCCCCCTATTTGATTATGACATAGCAACAAAGAAAATTGCTATTTAATGAAAACATAAGGATAAAAAGAACTCATAAAATATTTGTCCCTTTTACTGTTTTCTGGGATCTTTTCAGTACTGATGGAGTAAAGTACATTCGCTGAAATCTTTCTTTAAATCTTTGAATCAGGTTACAATGAAGAACAGAAAGATTACAAGTATAAGCGAAATAAATTACAAGTACAGAAGGATAACTGATACAATAGAGAAAAGGGAGATTATATCAGTTTTCAAAAGGTTCTTCCTTAATGAGAAGTTCATCAAGGGTCGTCTTTTCAGTGGGAATCATCCAGTCAGGAACCGTTACACCTTGTTTTCTTTTCTTCAGCGCTTCTTGAAAGATCAAGGGTTTTAGGTGTCGTGCCTGAATGTCCTTTCTGAAGTCACACCAGTAGATAAGATCTCTGAGCTGTTCGATTGGAGTGATTGGGAGCTCAGCGATCCGTTGAAAGCATTTTCGTCCGTCGTAGTCAAGAAAGAATATTCCATAAGGATTACTGATGACTTTACCAGGGACGAAAAGTTCACATGGTGGCAGAGAGATGTCAAGGGCAGATAGATCAGGATCACGACCAAGTACTTCAGCGCGAGAGAAACCAATTCCAGTTTTATTTCGTATGACAGGTCCTGAATTTGAATCTTGACGTTTCTTCCTTGGAGAACCTCTTTTTCTTTTCGGCTTTAGATCGGGAACAGGAGGAATATCCACACAGGAAGATATCAAGTCGATCTGTCTGTTTATCAGCTTTTCGAAATGATTCTTGTACTTTGATTGTGATGGTTGGATAGCTAACCTCATCTCCAGCCATTCAGAGAGACCATACCTTTTTACAGTGTCAGCACGAAAGGTTTCAGATGTGCCATCTTCTCTGAACAGTTTGATGTCAACAATAGGTACTCCGATAGATGTTCTTCCAGAGATGAATACCTTGTTGATCTTCGCTGGACGATATCTGAAGTGAATTTTCTCTTTACACCAGATCAAGGTGGTCTGAGAAACTTCAGTTTTCTTTTCCACGATCTTCTGGGCTTCTTCCCACAGCTTTCGTTGGATTTGAATGGGAACACGCTTCAGCTTGGGGTCTTTGACAGATTCTTGAGTGAGCTTGATGGCGTATTCTCTGTCTTTCTCTTCAGCTTCCTTTCTTTCAGCAATGAGGCGTTCAGCTCTAAGGTGGTCCTGATATTCAGCTTTTGAAATTCTGAACTTAGGAGGAACTGAAGGCAGTTGATCAGGCCTTAGAATGATTCGCTGATCCTCGAATCGCTTTATTATTTCTTCTCTTCTCTTTTGATCCTCTTCACTCAGCTTTTGAGGAACTGAGGAAGGTCTCTTATTGCGCGAGAGAGGTTGTTCTTCTGGTTCATCAGTCTCAGAGATCAAGTCCAAGACTGGGATTATTTCATCAGCAGCAGCTGGCTTTATTTGTGAAGTCGCAACAGTAGAACCTTCAGCGACATCCTCAAACAGGGGAGAGGACTAGCTGAAAAGCAGCGATCTTACAGATAAGAATTGGGTAGAAGAACTTGGGTAGAAAAGATAGAAAAATAATGTGGATGTGTATATAGGTTTGGAGAACTTAGTGAGCTGTTGAGAAGTTCAGGGAAGGAAAAAGTAAAGTTTTAGTTTACCTGACAAACCGGCTTTTCAAAGAGAATCGCTAGATTTTCATCTTCAGCGAGGCCTTTGTCTTTGCTTTTCTCAGCGCCAGAGGCTGAGGGCTTTGTCTTTGTCTTCTCCCCTGATGGTTCTTTTATTGAGATTCCTTTAAGAGCTTTGATCCTTGGGGCAGGTTTGACGATAAAGAAATCATCGTCATCTTCATCATCATCATCATCCTTTCTTGGAGAGAAGGATGGTTTGTCGTCAGGGATGTCGATGTCTTCATCTTCTTCTGCTTCGGAATTCTCAGCATCTTCTTCGAGTTGCTCCCCCTCAGATACAGAGGCGAGCTTCTCGGTTCCCTCAGGGTTTTCATCTCCCTGAGGTCCAGTGGTCAGATCTTCATTCCTCTCTCCCCTGATAGATTCATCATGGGAAAGGTCTTCAGCGCTTTTGTTGTTCAGATCTTCAGCGCTTTTCTCCTTGGAATGTTCAGCGCTCTTCTCCCCCTCTTTTTCATGATGACTGGGGGAGGAATGGGCAGACTCAGCATTGGTGTTATCTCTGTCTTCTGGGCCAGAGATTTTCACACAACCTTCAAGCTTTGCTATTCTGTCTTCTAGGCCAGAGATAGCAGGCGTGATTTTCCTCAGCTCTGTGCGATCCTCCTCTGTGAAAGATTCCAGAATAGGGACAGGGGCAGGAGCAGGAGCTGGACTATTTGCCTTGTTTACCAGTGTCTCGATCATCGTCTTCATAGAGCTAACGTCGGTCTTTACAGAGCCTAAGTCAGTCTTGACCTCTGACATACCACCCTCGAGTTTTTCAATCGATGTCTTCAGCGTTGTTACTTCGCTGGACATGGTCGAAACTGATGTTTTGAGGCTTGTATAGTCAGTGTAGATGTCACAAAGCACCTTGGCAAAATCGCTGAGCGTCTAATCAAGACTCTTGATGTCTTCAGTGGAAGCTTTCTTCTCCACCACCGTTGTCAGCTTTGTCAAGTTCTCTCCAGCGTTTGTTACAGCTGTTGAGTTGTTGGAGAGTGTGGTGGTGAGACTGGACAGCTTTGTTTCCACGGACTTCAGCGAGGCGTTGATGTCTCCCAAATTAGGACCTGTAACATATAAGTACTTGTGAACAAAGGAAAGCTCAGAAGTTTCAGGTTTAGTTACAGTGTTTAAGGTGGGATTAGTACCTACAGGAGGATTGATGAACTCGTCGAAGTTGCAAGTTCCTGAATAGTGTTCCATATCCTCTTCGAAAGTACGGTGAGGTATGGTGAACTCTGCAGGTCCTTTCTTCATCATTTGTTGAGAAGCATCAGCGGCGGCTTCTGGAATGATGGCATCTCCAGTGTTTGCTGGAGGAGTGTCCAAGTGAGTGGAGGGAGAAGCGAAGGTTAAGATTGGGGTTCGGATTCTGAGTTCAGCGTTGGAATCGCTGACAATCACTTCATCAGTCTTTTGAGAGACTGAGGGAGGTTGGGTAGTTTCCAAGTTTCTAACCTCAGCGTTTGGAGACGCTGAAGTCTGGATTGGAGGGATGGCTTGCACGGGTGTGGCAGAGCGTACCACGGAACTTTCCTTCAGCTCTTCAGAACGAGCTGAGGAGTCTTCAGCATGGAATTGCTGGGGTTGCTCCTTGGTTTTCTTGATCCTTTTGGAATCAAGTTGGGTGTGTGAGGGTTTCCTTTTCTTATAAGGAGAGGGTGTTGTGGCCGGGGTATCAGCGATTGGTATTGTCGCTGAAGGTGCCACAGAAAGCGGAGAATTTAGAAGAGAGAGAAGAGCAGAGAGACGTACCTCATTGGCGACAGGCTTGAAGTCGAGAACCTTAGGGCCAATCTGAGAAAGTTTCAGATCACCCTCTTCAGGATAGCTGTCCTTCAGGCCATATTGAAAGATGGCGCTGATGAATCGTGGGTAAGGAACCCATGCTGGTCTGTCAGCGGCAGAATCGACACGTTGAATCAGGTCTTCATAAATAATGGAGGCCCAGTCAATATTTAGACCTTTCAGCAGTGCGTATCCCATGGACTGCTGAGGTTGGGCGGCTTGATCAGAAGATCCGGATTTCGCTGTCATGCAGCTGATCAGGTGAGCGAAGATGAAATTCATCTCGCTGGGCATTTTGGATTTCTTTATCAGCGTCAGTTTCTTCTCAGGCTTCTTGTCCCTTCCAATATCCCAGATATAACCCATTGCGTCAAGGAAAGCAATGATTGCTTCTCTGTCAGCATGCTTTTTGTGGTCAGGGAATGGAATGAAGGGTTTTTCTTTGGAGGCATTTGGGAAGTTTAGGGCTTTGCGGATAATTGCGGGTGTGATCTTGATGGTGCCATACTCAGTATCGCTGAGTATGCAGTCTATGGTTTTGGATGGATCTTTGGCAGAAGGTAGCTCAGTGTGTCTGGTAGAGTACCAGAACTGGGATAAGAGTCGCTGACTGGCAGGAGGTGTTATGGTCAGGGCTGTGTAGATGGGGCTGTTCTTCAGAAAACTTACAGCATCGTCCAGATGTGATACTTGCTTCCGAGGAGGAAAATCGAGAAGAGCTGAGAGGTTGTTGGCCTTAGTCCAATCGAGTTGATCCAGCTCGAACTTCACCTGGGGGGCTTTGAAGATTTCCATTTCCTCAGAGTCAGTGGAGATGGATTCAGCGGTAACATTCAGCTTTGAAGATGCCATATCACTGTATTATCAGTTCAACCAAAGATGTTAACAGATAAGAATTATCTTAATGTGGAAAGAAATTTCCGTTAAGATTTTTCGAATCTTGTCCATTTCATTCAGACAAAAAATGTCTTAATGAAGATTAGGGTTTTTCTTGATTTTAAAAGAAAAGTAAAACCCATAAAATCTTGTATTCCAGTTTCTAAAAGAAAAATGGATACGAATGAAGAACAAGTTTAAGATTTAGATTTAAAACTTGAAGAACAACCATGAAATGGTTGTGTTCATAAAACCATGAAAGAAATGGTTTTATTTTAAAAAAAGTTCTTTTGTTTGATCTTGTTAAAACAAAGAGAAGATCGAAAACAAGTTATACGCATTTGATAAAAAATAAGAACATATTAACCTTGAAGTTTTGATGAAGAAGATGATGAACAGTTCTTGAGGTTTTTGAGAGCACAAATGCAACAGAGAATTATTTTCTTGCGGAGAAAGATTGTTCGCGTAAAAGACAAATATAAACCAAGAGTTGTTTATATAGGGATTTTTAGAGAGAGAAAACCTTGAGCGGGAAAAGGTTTTCATCATGACACGGACACGTGTTTGCATTTGATTGGAAGTTTGAACAAAACGTGCAAACGTGTGTCAAAAGAAATCGTGCCGAGTGTTATCCGTTGCAATGACGTCACAACTGTCCTTTCACATTCTTTTAGGATGTCTCTGAGGTTTTGAAAAACTCAGAGACTCTTTTGAAAAACATGAAGCACTGAATAGAAATATCAGTGAAGGTTTAAGGAATTTTCAAAATATCGCTGTTAAGGAAGAGATATTCAGCGATGCAATTTATTTTGAAATCTTGCATTTACATGCGATTGTCAGAGAGAGAAAACATACCTGGATATCAGTTTAACCAAGTTTATTCAGGGAGAAGATGATGAAATGGATTATAAAAGTTGATTTTATCCCGAAGCCTATACAAGAATGTATAAACGTATCGCTGATAAATGTGAACCGCTGAAGATTTTATCCTTCAAAGTTCAGCATTCCAAGCTCGCTGATGAGAAAGTTGAATCTTGTCTCATCAAGAGGTTTGGTAAACAAATCAGCTAACTGATAATCAGTTGGGATAAAATGAAGTTCTATATCACCATTCATCACATGATCTCTGAATAGGCGGTTAGATCGAATCCTGAGTCTTTGGGATACCAAAGACCTAGATTCGCTGTACCCTTAAGATATCGAAAGATTCGCTTTACAGCTTTCATATGGGATATCTTAGGTTCAGCTTGATATCGTGCACACAGACATGTTGCAAACATAATATCGGGTCGGCTAGCTGTAAGATACAATAGTGAGCCGATCATCCCACGGTACAGCGTGACATTGACAGGAACACCCTTTGTGTCCTTATCAAGTATCAGCGGTGGTGCCATAGGGGTTTTCATAGCTGAACTTTCAGTTAAGTCGAATTTCTTCAGCATATCTTTAACATACTTTCCCTGATTTATAAAAGTTCCTTTTTCAGTTTGCTTAATCTGAAGACCAAGGAAATATGTTAGTTCACCCATCATACTCATTTTATACTCATCTTTCATTCTATCAGCGAAACGAGTACAAAGCTCAGGGTTAGTAGAACCAAATATAATGTCATCAACATATATTTGAACTAAAATGATATGACCTTTTACTTTTCTAAAAAACAAAGTTTTGTCAATCTTACCTCGCTCAAATTTTTCAATATGGAGATAAGTAGAGAGAGTATCATACCATGCACGTGGAGCTTGCTTTAAGCCATAAAGTGCCTTGTCCAGTTTATAAACATAACCTGGACGCTTAGGATCTGAGAATCCTGGAGGTTGTTCCACATATACTTCTTCATTCAGCTTTCCATTTAGAAACGCTGACTTAACATCCATCTGATGTACAGTGAAGTTTTTGTGTACAACATATGCTAAGAAAAGACGAATAGATTCAAGTCTTGCTACTGGAGCAAAAGTTTCGTCATAATCTATGCCTTCCTCTTGTCTGTATCCCTGAGCAACAAGACGAGCTTTGTTGCGAGTTACAGTACCATGTTCGTCCAACTTGTTTCGATATACCCATTTAGTGGCTATCACCGTTTTGTCAGTTGGTCTACGAACAAGTTTCCAAACTTTGTTTCTTTTGAATTCAGTCAGCTCTTCTTGCATAGCGCTGACCCAGTTTGGATCTCTGAGGGCATCATCTATTTTCTTTGGTTCAGTTAGAGAAATAAAGTTAACAAATAAACAAATATTACCTGCACTTCTACGAGTCTGAATACCAGCGTTGGGATCACCAAGAATTTGATCGATTGGGTGATTTACAGTCCATCGCTGAGCCGGAGCATGCGTCGCTGACTCAGTCTGAACTGGAGAAACTGAAGATGAGGCTTCAGCTACTTCTGGATTATCAGCTAAGAGAGGAATGTTTGCGTTTGCCACTTCATTCACTGATTGCTGAGAAATAGATGGAATTTCTGAGACATTTGGATCAACTGCAGGTATAGTGTTTATAGGAACAGCTGAGACCCAAGATGTTTCAGCTTCACTATTTTGCATATTTGGAATGATAGAAGGACCATCATTTTCTACTGTGTGAGCATGAGGAGTGGGAACATCTTCTGAATCACCAAGATGAGAAAACATCAATTGATTCTGTTCTTCTGTATCAGCGTTCGGTTTAGAGTTCGCTGAACGGGATTCGTCAAACGTGACGTGAATAGTTTCTTCTACAGTTTGTCTTCTTCGGTTGAAGACTCTGAAGGCTTTGGAAACTGAGGAGTATCCAAGAAAGATTCCATCATCAGCCTTAGGATCAAACTTTCCAAGGGCATCTCTGTTGTTCAGTATGAAACACTGACATCCAAAGATGTGAAGAAAGCTGATTGAAGGCTTTCTCCCATGAAAGAGTTCATAGGCTGTCTTTTTAAATCTTTTAACTATCAGCGACCTGTTTTGCGTAAAACAAGCAGTGTTGACAGCTTCTGCCCAAAACTGAGTAGGCAGGTGAGAATCGCTGAGCATTGAACGTGCAGCTTCAATAATTGTTCTATTTCTTCTTTCAGCGACTCCGTTTTGTTGTGGTGTTCTCACTGACGAAAAGTTGTGAGAAATACCCTTGCTCTCAAGGAAGGAATCAAGAGAACTGTTTTTGAATTCAGTTCCATGATCACTCCTTATTGAGCGAAAAGTCATATTGTTCAGAGTTTCCATCTTCCGAACAAAGGTGATGAGTTCTTCAGGGGTGTCACTCTTAGAGCGGAGAAACATTACCCATGTGTAATGAGAGAATTCATCAGCTATGACCAGCGTATATTTCTTTCCAGCGATGGATTGTTTGTTAACGGGGCCAAACAAATCCATATGGAGTAGTTGTAGAGGAGATGACACTGAGGAAACTTGCTTTGACTTAAAGCTTGCCTTGGTCTGCTTCCCTTTTTCACACGCTGAACATAAGGACTCTTTGGCGTATGAATGTTGAGGTAGACCAGTGACTAACTCTTTGGATGAAAGAGTATTCAGTGTCTTGAAGTTGAGATGTGAGAGCCTTTTGTGCCATAGCCAGTTAACATCAGAAGATGCTTTTGAGAAGAAACAGGAGTTCTCAGTGGTTGTTGAGTCCATGTTTATAACGTAAACATTTTCCAAACGATAACCGCTGAGAGCTATCTTCTCCTTTTTGTTAGAGACAAAGCAGGATTCCTTAATGAAAATCACTTTGTTATCCATGTCGCAAAGCTGACTGATGCTTAGAAGATTATGCTTCAGCCCTTCAACATATGCGACTCTTCTGAAGGATGTTGTACCATTTGAAAGTACACCATACCCTCGGGTATGTCCTTTTCCATTTCCACCGAAAGTCACAGAGGGACCCTTCTCTTCCTTGTATTCAGCGAGCAGGTTTTTCTTTCCAGTCATGTGTCTAGAGCATCCGCTATCGAGATACCAGATACCCTTCTTAACCTGCAATACAAAGGAAGATTAGTTTTGCTTGGGTACCCACTTCACCATGTATACGCGTTTGTCAGTGGAAGTAGTTGGAATGGGTTCAGCAGTCTTCACAGCATTTGAAGATTCAGCTTTGTCTTTCTTCACTTTGGTCAATTTCTTGACTTCAGCGGTAGGAGTCACCTTGACCTGAATTGCAACTGGTTTGGTCTTCTTGGGTGCTATCTTCACCTTAGCTATCTTATCAGCTTTGGTGGCTGTGGGACACTTACTTGCAATATGATCGGTAAGTCCACAGTGATAACATTTCCTATAACTAAAATTAGTTCTAGGACCACTTGAGTGCTGAGCTTTTAATTTGGAATTAGAAGTGCCAGCACCAAGTACACTATTGGTTTTTGAAATAGGACGAACATTCAGTTCTTCAGATTTCTTACCAAGGATATCTACTCTGAGTCTAGGAGTAGGTCGCTGAACTGATCCAGAGGTCTGATTTCTAGAACCAGATGAATGAATCACTAAGGCTTTGGAAGCATTCAGCTTAGGTACTAAGGTACCCTTCTGAGGATTTTGATAAATAACAATTCCTTTACCTTTGTCTTTGTCTTTAGAGACAGAGGTAGGTTTTGAATAAACCATTTTCTCCTTACCTTTTGAGGAGGTAGGAGTTTCCTCAGGGATTGGTGTAACCGACGAGGAGTACTGAGATGAAGAAGTGTCAGCTACTGAGGATACGAACGTTCCAAATTTAAGCATTGAACGTTCAGTGGTTGGTATTGGAGTATCATATTTATAACCCATACCACGTTTATCACTCAGAGGAATCTGAGCCTTAATTATCTCAGTGATCTTTGTTGAAGAATTACACCATCCTTCAACAGTAGCTTGTTCAGCTTTTAATGCAGCGATAGCTTCCGCTCGTTCGATTTTGACTAGCTGATTTAAATGGACTTGATCTTTAAAATCTTCTTCAAATTTAGAAAGCTTTTCTATTTGAAGGTGGCAGTTTTTAAGCTTTTCAGCGAGATCAAGATTTTGGTTTTCAACCACAGCTTTGCCGTTCATGGCTTCGTATAAACTTCTAGTCAGCAGTTCGATTTTACGGAGACTATCAGCTTCATCAATATTTGCAATATTGGTAAAGAAGGAAGGTGATACCTGAATGGCAGATGTTGAAGTGGAGGGAATGTCTGAACTTTCTTCCTCTTCTTCAATCTTGGCCATGAGACATTGATTTGCTTCATCATCTTCAGAATCAGATGATGAGGCTTCTTCATCAGAAGCAGCCCAATCATAGTCAGCCATCAGGCCTTTTCCTTTCTTCTTAAAGCTTTTCAGCTTTGCATACTTCTCCTTCAGCTTTAAGTATTTGTCGTCTTTATTCCTTGGAACAAAGGATTTCTTTGTAAAAGCTGAAGGTCTCATGATTTTCTTTGACCTGCACTCGTTAGCGAAATGACCTGTCTTTTCGCAGTTGAAACAAGTAGCAGTAGCCTTATCAACAAAAGCTGATGACTTAGGCTTGTCAGCTATAGAAAGAGTTTTGTTCTTTCTAAACATTTTCTTCTTGGCGAATCTCCTGAACTTTTTAGTTAGGAGAGCCAAGGATTCATCATCTGAAGAATCAGAATCTGATGACCTTTCAGAGTTACTTTCTAACTCAGTGATAGTGACCACGGGTCGCTGAGTAGAAGGTTCCTCTGAGATTAAAGCAATAGGGGTGCTTTTGGAATCTTTTACAAGATTCTTCTTAAGATGGCTAGATTGCTCATGATTCAGCAATGTGCCATATAAGGTAGCGAGTGTCATTGATCTTAGATCTTTTGACAGCTTGAGACACATGGAATAATTGTCCCAGCTTTCAGGTAAACATTCTAAAAACTTTGTCAGCACTTCAAAGTTAGAATATTCCTTACCAACCGTTTTAAGATCTATAATTAAGGAATTAAAACGTTGATGAACTTCAGAGAGAGTTTCATTCTTACCAGAAATGAAGCTTTCGTATTGTCTTACCAGGTTGATCTTTCTTGAATCCTGGACTTCAGACGTTCCTTCATACTGAACACATATTGTGTCCCACATGGCTTTTGAGGATTTCAGGTTCATGACGGAATGGTAGACTTCGTCAGGAAGGGCCATGGATAGTATGGATCTGGCTTTTGTATCTATAGCCACTTTCTTCTTGTCTTCATCGGTCCACATGTGTATTTCCTTTGGAATCAGCCTTTCAGGAATAGCAGCTCGAGTTGCAGTGGCTGGAACTAAAGGATCAATAGTTACAGGGATGTGTGGGCCGTTTTCAAGATAGTAGGTCATAGTAGGGTCTACACCTTCTAGGAAGAGCATCATCCTATTTTTCCATAAGTTGAAGTTGTCTCTGGAAAATCTAGGGGGTTTAGCAAGAGAACCATTGTCTATATAATTTGTGTTTGTGTGGGAGGCCATTTTCAGAAAATAGCAAGGAAGAGAAATATCTTAGATTAGATCTTGTTTATGAGTTTAAACAAATCCGCTCTGATACCACTTGTTGGTCCCGAAAGGCCTATACAAGTTTGTAGAAGGGGGGGGGGGGTTGAATACAAACACGCTATTTTACTTTTCTAAATTGTTTATTGATAAATCATTAACAATTTACAGCTTGTTGCGGAAACAAGATTAAGGATAAACCTAAATCTAAACAAGTTGGAACACTAAGGTTTCTTGCACTAAGAAAGATATGGAGATTACTAATAAAATCCTATCTTGAGAGAGATTTGAACTTGCCCAGAGTTAGCAAGTTACTTCAAATGAAGTAAGTTCATCTCTTTATATACTGCATGCATTTAATGCAATTCAGTATACGCTTTACACGTGTCATCAGCGGATTGGTTGCATGTCATTGACCTTTGTTGACAACCTTAGTAGCCGCATGAATGAACAGTGTAGTATCAGAGTGGTTGTACGATCTCAGATTTTCGGAGGTTCTTTTCTGACATTTCGTACGGTGGCGTGCAAGGGAGGTTAAGACAAAAGTACTTTGTACGGAGGACTTCATGATCAGCTTTCGTTGATTCAGCGATTATCATTTACTATTCAGCGAATGATAAAGTTCAGCGATAGCTGAAGTCTTGTACTTGATACTTCATGTTGAGTGGACAAATCTGAGTCTTCGCTGATCCGCATCAGTTCATTAGTAGACTTGTCGCTGGTTCTTGAGCTTGATCTTCGACTTCAGCGTAGAACCTTTGTTGACGTGAAACTTGTCTTCAGGGATTATAAGTAAACAACTAACTTATCAGCGATCACCATAAGGACTGAACAGACTCAGCGCATTATGGTGAACAGTGTTCGCTGAATGTTTAATTTAAAGAGCGAGAGTTCCTATCAGCGGTACTGTAAGATCTTAGTACTTATCAGCGATAGTGAAACTCTGATACATATTGTTTACATACAATTTTCACTAAGTATTTAAGAGAGGGTCATTATCAAATCACTGAGGGTTTGGATCAACATGCATGCATGACATACAAACATATGCACACATACATATATATACATATACATGCATGCATGACATACAAACATGCATATAGTATATACTGTATACATATAAGCAATTACAATATCTATGCACACATACATATTTATATATATATATATATATATATACAAACATTCATACACATATAATCTTGTACACATGACATATACAAACATATGTATACGCATGTACTTTATAGGTATAAGCAATTACATATGTATGTATATACATATGTATACACACATACTGTAACACCCCGATTTTTGGAAGGTATCGGTCTTTTCTGATAAATAAGAAAAATAGGATTTTGGAATGAATCCTAGATTCTGGGGTCTTGTTGGATGGAGAATTCAAATACGAATCCAACGAGCCTTTCTGGAGCGAAAACGGAGCTAAAATGAAGAAGTTATGACTAAAACAGTGATAGGGAAATAAATCGAGAAACCAGGGTCATGTGGACGTCCGCATGATGATTGTGGGCGTCCGCATTGAGTGGAAGTCCGTGTGTGCTTCCACGGAAGCAGCATAAAGTTGGTCGGGTGAACGTGGACGTCCGCATAGGACTCCACGCGGACGTCTGCATCTTGTCTGATGAGCATAAATACGGGATTTTAGCCCTAAACTTCATTTCCTCATATCTCACTCATTTCACCTCCGTTTTTGGCGATTCAAAGTGCCATGGTTTCGGTTTTTAGATCGTTTCAAGGATAAAGTGTTAGTTTTGAAGTTCATTGGAAGATTCAAGGGTGTTTGGTGGTGGTAAGTCTCTTATTTCTCACTCTCAAATCTCTTTCTCTTCTCTCCAAATCGTTTCCCCTCTTTCCCTCACAAACCCTACCTGATTTTGGGGCTTTTTCTTGGAGATTAATGTGTTCCTTCTCCATTTTATGCTAGTGATTTCGTTTATTGATGCAAGAGCAAGTTTCATCCACAATACAAGAGATTTTTGGGGTTTTCTAGGTTTTCATCAAAACCTAAGTGGTGAGTTCATCCTCCCAACTTCTATACTTTCATATGAGTTATAAATGCTCCATTGATGGCTTCCTAGTTTGTATGCTTATCAAATCTTGGTTTGGATGATTTTGGGGAAGTTAGGTTAGTATTGGGGTTTTGGTCCAAATGGAGATTGTTATATAAGATGTTTGGGGAATGGTTTTAAAGTGGTTGAATATGAACACTCATGGTTGGAAACTTATGGATCTAGGTTTTTGGAGGATTTGGCTTGAAGATGCAAGTTTCTTCAAAGGAGCTTACGTTTGGGGAAAATCTAGATTTAGCCTAAATCTAGCAAGGTGAGTTCAAGTTGATTTGTGAAAACTTTGTACATGCCAAAAATGTTATTTTCCAAGTATTTGTGTGTTTTACTTGAAATTACCAATTGTAGGCTTATTTGATGAGTTTAACCCTTTTTGAAGTGTTTACCATTATAAAGTTGTAAAACACCCATTTTTGGGATTTTTGGATATATTGATGTGTAGAAATCATAATATGTCCTTAAAAGATTTATTGCTCAAAATGAAGTTTATTTGATGGTTTAATCACATTGGTGTAATTGATTTTATAAACCATTTGGGAAAATGCACATTTTAGTGTCATGAGTCATTTTGAGAATTAGAAGAGTATGAATCCATTTTGGGAAACCCATTATTATTAACCTGTGATGAGTTTTGGGTCAATGAGGATTTTATGGTATATGTTTACCTAAACGATGTTTAATACGTTTATATTTTGAAGACCGTTATTTATGGGTCTAATGGGTTTTGAGCATTTGCTCGGTTTGACTTTGAGGAAGTCTTGGGGACATTTTGTCCGGTTTTGTTGACTCAATGTGGGGTCTTAATTATGGTTTGCATTTATTGCATCATATCGCATATTATTGCGCATTATTGATATTTACATGCTCGGGTGCGTTAGTCATTCCAGGATGGGCATATTATTATAGATTGTGTTGCATTGGATCCATAGGCACGTAAGTCAGTCTTTGTTGGATGGTCTACTGGGTGTTGCAGGATTTGACCGGGCCCCATGTTTTATGATCTTTACCTTTCAAGGGTACACTAGGAGGGTTGAGTCCGGTTGAGCTGTGAAGTTGATTGATGGCCGTTTTATTGACCTTCGCCATGTCGGGGCAATGCCATGGTTGTATCCCCGCTTGTGCCGAGCCTTTGTTCGTATTCTTAGTAATATTCCGCTAAGGTCAGCTGTCTCTTTGGGTGTGTCTTGAAAGGCGTCGTATGGGACACACTTGGGCTTTTATGCAGTGAAGTGTCGTACGATTAACATTGTTTGAGTGGCATACTTTTGTGTTCATCCACTCTCAATGGATACGGGCCTCCCCCGTCGTTGGCCAACCTTACTTGGGATTTTATAATGTCCATGTTTTATTATTGTTGGTCTTATAAATTTAACTGTGATTAGATGACTTTAATATTGGATTCCCCTCCATGTATATTGATGTTTAAATGAAGCAGGTCATTTCCATATTTATGGTATTTGGACTTCATTACATTTTACGTTCGCGTGAGTATTGGTTCGTATCATGTTTTTGATGAAGTATTATATTTAAATGGATTGTTCTTCCATGATTTATGGGTTGAGTATTTTGTCGTCAACCGTATTTAAAGGTTTTGCATAATATAGATTTATTCATGTGTTGAGTGAGTTGGATTGGAATTCATTTTGAAAACGCTTTATACCTTTTGGGAACTTTTCTCATAGATTTTGGGTGCGTTGGAAAATGAGTCGTTTATATCCTTTTGTAAACTCTTTTGGAAATCATAATCTATGTCGCAAACTTTCATTTAAAGAATTATTTAAATCATGCTATAAACTCTTGAACTCACTAGGCGTTAGCCTAACCCTTTTTATTTGTCGGCATGTGCAACAGGTTCATGTTAGGAGTAGTTCTAGTGACACTGTGAAAGGTCGTGTGCTAGTAAAGTGCTCGAGAGGTGAATAGCTTAAGTGAAGTTTTCCGCATTCATCTTTGGGATTAGCAACTTGTACTCGGGTTAAGTAACACCCTATGTGGTTTTAGTCTTTGTAATGAGACTTGAGATATATATTGTTTGAGGTTAATCATAGATTTCAATTTGAGGTATTTCGCCTATTGGTTTATAGGAAGAAATTCTATGATTTTGAATGTAATATCGTAAATTTTTATTTAGTTGCTCTTTCCCAATTCGAGGGTGTTACACATACATACATATATATTCACATATACAAACATACATACATATATAGACATACACATGACATATATACAAACTTACATACACATATAGACATACACATGACATATATACAAACTTACATGCACATATAGCTAGACATGTATGACATACACAAACATATGTATGTATAGTATGTATTGTATACATATAAGCAACTACATATGTATACATACATACATACATACATACATACATACATGTATATACATACAAACATTCATACATATATAATTATATACACATATACAAACATATAGACAGTACACATGACATACAAACATATATATACTGTATTGGGATTTGATGACTCTTAATGAGCTTGATTGGGCCTTTATGGGTTTTATTTTAGTAGTTGTTAATTAAGGAATTGTATCATGTCTCTTAATGAATTATAGGGGCCTTAATGGATCATCTGATTAAGTCACCATTAGTGTTATTAGTCTTAATAAGTCATAAAAGGTCTTTGTTGTGTTATAATGGTTCTTAATAAGCTTTAGTGGCTCTTAATAGGCTATAGTGGGTCTCAGTGATGCTTAATGAACTTGATTTGGACTTGATGGGCTTTAACGACTCTTAGTGAACTCTAATGGGTCTTTATGGGCTTAAGTGGCACTTAATGAAACGTATTGAGTCTTCATGGGTTTACGAGTGACTCTTGGTAAAATGTATTAAGCTTTGATGGGTTACAACGACTATTAAAGAATTATAATTGGCCTTGATGGTTGGATGAAAACCCAATTTCAAATATTGGACATTCATGGGCTTTAGTAGTTCTTAATGAACTTGATTGGGCCTTGGTGGACTTTAGCGACTCTTAATACACTCTAACGGGTCCTGATGGGTCGTATCTTACTATGTGACTGTAAATGATGTATTAGGCCTTCACGGGTCAAGCTTTATAAATCATAACACCAATGTTTGATGGTAATAACTATATCGGACATTGATCAACTTCGATGGGTCTAATGAACTGTATGGACCTACAATGCTTCGATCGGCTAATAATAATATGTATTGAGCATCAATTAGTTGTCGTGTGAGGTAACAAACTGTACGACTGTTAGTGCATAAAAATGTATTCAAGATTTAATATGTAATTGTATTATTTGTAAGAGTCTAAGCAATAGTCAAAGTCCAAGATTGAGGTGTTGAGAGTCAAAGTCAACACATTTAAGGGAAAGTCAAAGTTGTATAAATATGAAGTTTGTAATAGAATTAGAAAAAGGAGTCTCATTCTAGCAATTCATACGTGTGTATTGAGAGAGAAATAGGAAGTGTATAGAGAGAGGGATGACTAGTTAGAGAGAGAAGTTAGAGAAAGAAAGTAGATCTAAACTCATATTCTTGTATCTTTCTCTATTCTAATGAAGATCTAAGTGTTCATATCATTGTTACTTGATTAGATCTGGGATTACAAGTGGTATCAGAGCTAGATCAGATCAGATTATGCACAATTTGAAGAATTATTGAAGAATTTTTGGGCATTCTTGAAGATTTTCGAATTTCTTTTTTTTCTGCGATTTTCGAGGTGTTTTGGAATAGGATTTCGTCTCAGACTTGTTTGAATTGATACTCTGGATCAATTCGTGCAAAAAGACCTGATCAGAACACATATTTAGAAGGAATTTCGCAGATTTTAGAAAGTTTTTGAGGTTTATTGTGGCAATTCGAAGAATGGATTTCTACTAAGTTTTTGATGTTTGTTTCTGAACAAGATGTGTTCAGATAGTGTTCGTGAAGTGATCTGCAAAGTTTCAAATCATTTGGTTATGTTTTGAGTGATTTAGAGCACTTAGAAGATTTTTGGGTTCGATATTCGTAACTGTCGTACGAAGAAGTGTTCGTAAACTCATAACTGTCGTATGCTTAAGTGTTCTTGAAACTCATAACTGTCGTACAACACATAAACTCATAACTGTCGCACGCTTCTAGCCCGACTACTTCTAGTCGTATGTGTGTCATACGACAGTTACTGTTCACAGTGTCATACGACAGTTACTGTTCACAGTGTCATACGACAGTTACTGTTCACAGTGTCATACGACAGTTACAGTTCACAAGTGTCATACGACAGTTACTGTTCATACGCGACAGTCGCACGACTCGTATACGACAGTTACTGTTCACTATCCCAGTGTCATACGACAGTTACTGTTCACTATCCAAGTGTCATACGACAGTTACTGTTCATATACGACTGTTGTACCCAATTGTCTATTTTCTTTTATTTTCGATTATTTTTTTTACCTGATTTTGCTCAAAACTGATATATTTTCCTTATCCTTTGCAGGTTTGCCGATTTAAAGTCAAGTATTTCGCATTAATTTTTCGGAATTAATTTTTGAACGACAAATTTTATAATTTGTTATTCAAAATTTTAATTTTGAAAATTTTTCTGACTTTAATCGAATTTTCTCTGATTATCGTGTGTGCATAATTCTACTTCTCACGAAGTATCTGACAACGATCAATTTTTTAATCTTTTCAGGTAACAATGGATGATGATGAATATTATGGTTGGGAGTCACTTAAGGACAGAGACAATAGAATAAAGATCCAAGATCTTGAACAAAAAGGAGTCAATTATAGGATAACAATTGAAAAGTTGAACAAAAGGTTGAGTGTGTTGGAGAACTCAACGATTGTTCAAGATATCAAAAGCAAGGATGTTGAGATCAGTAATCTAAAGAAGAAGAATTTAGAGTCTGCTAAAGAACTTTCTGTTTTGGAAACAAAAATGAGAAAGGAAAGAAGAGTGTCAGAGAATTTATTGAAAGCTGAAATCAATACATTACAGAAGAATAATCAAGATCTCCAGCAACAAGTTTCTGACTTGAAGACTCAACCTGGTTTTAAGCAATGTGAATGTGATTCCAAATCAAACATGATAATCTCTTTAGAAAAGAAGAATGTTGATTTGTCAAAAGCTTTAAATGATTTTAAAGAAGAGATGATAATGAAAAGACATGTTTTTGAAAAAGAAAGAAATACTTTTGAAACCGAAAGAAATATTTTTCAACAAAAGTTTTCTGATTTTTCAAAGAAATGTGTTAAGGAAAAGAATGTTTTGGAATTAAAATGTATCAAACTTTCAAAACAAATTTTTGATTTTGAGAAAGTTTTGATTCTTGAGCGTGAAAAATTTGAGAACGAGAAAGCTATTTTTGAAACTGAACGCATATCTTTTAAAACGGAGAATAGTGAGCTTTCAAAGAAAATATCTGAGTTGGAAATAATGTTGGAAAATAAGAGAAAAGATTTTGTTAAACTGAGAGATATTTTTGAAAATGAAAAGAAGTGTTTTCAAAAGAAAAACATGGAAATTTTCAAAGAAATATCTAAGAACAGTTTTGATGAACAAAGAGACATCTTTAAGGCTGAAATTACAAATCTTACAAGGAAGTTATCTGCTTTAGCAACGGAGGTTATGAAAGAGCAGAAGATCAAGTCTGATCTACAAAAGGCATTTGACCTGACTGTTCAAGAAAGGAATGTTCTATCCGGTAAAGTTCAGCAATTGGAAGCAATTAAGATCAGAGTTAAATCATCTGAACAATTTAGTGCCGATACTATTGTTCAATCGCCGAATGATGGTTCAACTGATTCTGATTGTTCATCAAAGACTGCTTCTAGTTCTGTTCATGAACGTTCTTCTGTTTCTTCGACAACGTCTGTCAAATCAAAAGATCAGATGCGACCTTCTAATCCTTTCTACAACCGTGATGCTACCAGTTCAGATACACCTATCTTTAAGCCTGTAAAGATGGTTTGGAAAGTTAAAGGATCTACTCCTGAGAAAGATGCCCCGAAATCATCTGTTCCTCCACCGAAGGTAAACAAGAAGCACAATGCTCACAAAGGTAAGTCTTTCGCTAAACCTAATCCTATATATTCTGCAAATTATTTGATTAGGTTGGCACAAAAGAAATTGTGTTGTTCTTCTTGTGGAACTCATGATTTCATTAAGCAAGAAAATGTTCATTTTTGGTACGGTACTTATAGTTTTCCTTCAAAGAGATCTGCACCTAACACACTAGGACCCAAGTCCCATTGGGTACCAAAATCAGCTTAATCTGTTTTGCAGGTTCATCATGTGTCGTGCTGAATGTTACATATATACCACACACATGACTGAAAACAGAAGAGAAGCGGTGCAAATCTTTGAAGAGTATATATACCATTAAGGGGGAGAAAAAGAACCTATGGCTTCTAAACATATCAGTTTAGAACCCGTACTTCAAAGAATTAATGGTTTCTAAACACATCAGTTTAGAACCCGGACTTCAAAGAAACAATGGCTTCTAAACATATCAGTTTAGAACCCGTACTTCAAAGAATTAATGGTTTCTAAACATATCAGTTTAGAACCCGGACTTCAATGAGTTTGACTTCTAAACACATCAGTTTAGAACTCGTACTTATTTGTTTTAGACTTTGATTGCTATACATACTAATTTTGTTTCACTAAGATCTTTTGCAGTTTTTGAGGGGGAGCTTATCTGATTTTTAATCAGTCTATCAGAATTTGAGGGGGAGCTTAAACATCTTACTGTATGTATCTTATGAACTTAATCTGAGATTGTTTGAAAGAAGAACGACTTTCAAGCATGAAAAATATTTTGCTAAATGTTCAAACCACTTCTCGATTCTCAAACAGATTTTATGAATTTAGAAGTGCGATTTTAAATGTTTTTCATATATATATATATATACATGTATATATCTCGGATTATCGTAACATCAATTCTGACCGTGTGTTTTCCAAAGATTAATACTTGCGTATTATCTTTTCTATACTTTCAAGTATTCATACACATCGGTTCAGCTTCATATTGACTTTGTTATTACCATGTCTCAAAAAGAAACAATTTTTCGATGGTAATACTCCCGTTTGAATTTTCAAAGTTTGTTGAGCATCATATTCATTTCAGCGTAAGAACTTAAACGTTTCATTCAAAGATTGTTTATATTTGTTCATATAAACAAAATTTCCAATTCTTTGATACCCTTAACCTTACATGATTATCCTTCATGAATATAATTCATTTTTGATCTGATTGATACATTGTCAGATTCTCAAACAAGTCTTTCGAATTCATTTCATTCTTTCAATATCCTTGTTGTGAGAAATCTTCAAAGATCAAAATGCTCAAATCTTCATGATATTATTCAGGAGCATACATTCTGATGGCAATGTTATCAAATGCCGATATTCTTAATTGTTCAAAATAAACTGTTGAACAACACATCATTTTAGGACAAAATTTCATGGGAATCAGTGTGCGATTTTAAAAGAACTTCTATGGATCCACGTTAACCAGTGTTTCCTACCCAAGAAGTTATCCTTGAGTGATTGAGGGGTGAGGGGTCGAAATCAAAGAGTGGGGGAGATTACTCATACGGTTGAGTGTCTCATTGTGCTGAGGTAAAATGTAAATGAGAGTTTGGTTAGAAGTGAGCGGATTAAAAACAGAAAGAGGGTGTGAGAACAGAGTTAAAAGAATAAGAGAACTCTACACTATCCATTTTCTGAGTCGGGCAGCCGCATTACTGATTGGTTCACACTCTTTGGTGACCATCATTGAAATAGGCAACTAGCCCATGCCAACTCTTGCATTTAACCCCACCAGCTACTCATTTCTTTCTTAACAAAGAGATGTTTCATTTTTCTTGGGGACGCAGCATATCATCTATCTGATCTTCACTCGGAAGGTCTAGATATTGAAAAAGAAGGAAGTTTGCCCCACCTTCGCTCTTCTTTCATGCACATTGAGTCTGTGGAAAACTTGTTGCTGTCTCAACAGTTTACACAATTTGAGCCTATAATTTTCAAGCATATGTTGCTTCATTCTTTCTACACTTGCACGTACACACAAGGAATATGTTTTCTTGTCATAACGTTCATAGAAATTTCCTTTGTGGTTTTTCGATGATTGAATGGAAGCCCTGGAGGAGTGAACATCAAAAAGCTCCTTTCCAAAGTGCATTCGTTGTACTAAGTGGCTCCGTGCAACTTACAGGCATTATAACTGATTCATTAGTTGTTTCAGGGTTACCACGATACTGTTGTCTGAATTTGAAAAGATTCGGATACATATTTTTTTTGGAATTGACGGTTATTCAGATCAGAAGGAGGAGATTGTTATTGATTTTCAAAGATTGCTGAAATTGAAAAGAGAATTTTGATGATCATGATGCTCACAATCATCAAAAAGGGGGAGAAACTATGAAAGTTTCAATTTCAAGATAAAGTGAAGTTTTATTGAGGTTAAGAAGCTCAAGTTAAAAAGTTCAAGATGTTTTCAAGATGTTTCGAGATGATTCGACAAAGATTCAAAGTTCGAAGTTTGTTATTGTTGAAGAAATGAAGATACGCAGTTCAAGATATTCAAATCCCGTTAAAGCTCAAAACCCCGTTAAAGCTCAAAAGCCATTTCATGTTCAAAGACTGAAGATATTTCTCAAAGATGCAAGGATCCGTACTACAATATTTCAAAGATTCGTGTTATAAAGATCGGTGATTCGAAGATTCAAGAAGATGAAGATTTTGTTTTTGAAGACTTTGACCAACACCACAAAGATTTGAAGATTGTGTTTCAATAATTTGATGACTATTTGAATTTGAAGATCCAGTTGAAGACTAAAGCAGTCAGATTGGATTTCTGAAGACAATGCCTACTTGAAGATTCTTCAGAGTTATTTTTCGAAGATTGATCTTCCTTCAAAGCGAAAAGGGAGATTGTTCAAAGTGCTGAAATGTTGAAGATCTGAAGATACAAAGAGCTGAAGACTATCGTCATCATTTTTTTTAAATCTTGAATCCATAGGGGGAGATTGTTAGTGCATAAAAATGTATTCAAGATTTAATATGTAATTGTATTATTTGTAAGAGTCTAAGCAATAGTCAAAGTCCAAGATAGAGGTGTTGAGAGTCAAAGTCAACACATTTAAGGGAAAGTCAAAGTTGTATAAATAGGAAGTTTGTAATAGAATTAGAAAAAGGAGTCTCGTTCTAGCAATTCATACGTGTGTATTGAGAGAGAAATAGGAAGTGTATAGAGAGAGGGATGACTAGTTAGAGAGAGAAGTTAGAGAAAGAAAGTAGATCTAAACTCCTATTCTTGTATCTTTCTCTATTCTAATGAAGATCTAAGTGTTCATATCATTGTTACTTGATTAGATCTGGGATTACAACGACAATAATCAAATGGGAACCATAAAATTGTTAAACTTGCGAAAACTAAAAAAATACATATGCATCTTTTAACATATGTTTGTGTTTAAGTCGAGAAAAAAATATATTCTAAGATATTTAAAAATATATATAAAATATTTCTTTAATTATATAATTTTAAAAAAAATTAAATAAAAATTAAAAAATCCGTCGGTAATTACCGACGGATTATTTATTTTTTATTTTTTAAATTAACTAATCCGTCGGTAAGCAGTCGCTAATTACCGACGGATTATTTATTTTTTATTTTTTATTTTTTTAATTAACTAATTCGTCGGTAATTTGTTGGTAATTACCGACGGATTTATATCCGTCGGTAATTATATTCGTCGGTAATTACCGACGGATTACCAACGTATAATTATTTATTTATTTTTTTAATTTTTTTAAATAAAATTCGTCGGTGATTTTAAGTTAAGTTTGTAATGAGGCATATTGGATTTTGCTGGTCGTGTGAGGAAAAAAGTAAAGGTGAAATATGTAAGAATGGATTTGTATCTTTGATCACTTTTAATCTCACCCCACCATTTAATTGAGCTTCTCATGAGAATTCAACCGGTGCATCCCGGTGCATCTCATTGGTGTTGACCTTCAATTAGGATTAACTTAAGGGTGGATATCATTTCTTACATTTCTTACCATAACTTCACTTTTCACCGGAACTCAACCTTTGGTTTGTAATTGGTCATATTGAGTTATGTTGGTTATAATGGGTATTGGATACTAGTAGGAATACCGACAGATACATAGACATATATAAATCAAATAAGACATGTATGACATATACAAGCATATGTATAGATAGTATGTACTGTATACATATAACCAACTACATATGTACACACATACATACATGTATATACATACAAACATTCATACATGTATACACATTTACAAACATACATACACATACACACACATACATATATATGTACCTATACACATATACACACATACATATATATACATATACATGCATGCATGACATACAAACATGCATATAGTATATACTGTATACATACAAGCAATTACAATATCTATGCACACATACATATTTATATATATATATATACACAAACATTCATACACATATAATCATGTACACCTGACATATAGAAACATATGTATATGTATGTACTTTATAGGTATAAGCATAGGTATGTACATACATATGTATACACACATACATACATATATATTTACATATACAAACATACATACACATATAGACATACACATGACATATATACAAACTTACATACACAAATAGACATACACATGACATATATACTGTAACAACCGGGTTTTTCATAGAAAAAGTAAAAGTTTAGTGTCTCTTGTATTAGGAGTGAAAGCATAGTTGGAGGGTCAAAATGTAAATTTTTTAGAAGGTATTTAAAGGCACAAACTCCTAGGGCTGAACTTTAGAACTCAGCATTTGGTTCTTGTGGTTGGCGGCTACGAAGAGAAAGGGAGGAAGAGCTAGAGTGGGTGAACTATCAATTAAGGAGAAGAATCTTGAAGGTAATCATCCCATCCATTTTTCTTCAGTTGATTGCAAGTTTCTTCTTCTCTTTCGTCTAGGATTTGAGGATGACATCTATTGGGTTTGCTTTGATTTTCACCTAAAAACCCTTCTTATGAATATTTTGGGTTTGGGTTTTGGTTGATTAGGTGCCGTTTTGGATGGTTTAAAATGAAATTAATGAGTGTTTATGGCTAGTAGATGAACCCTTGGGTTTGCCTGATCGAGCTAGTAGCAAAAAATACGTTTTTAATCACGTTTGGATTAGTGTTCTTCGTCCAGCCCGTAGGTTTTCGAACGTCGCCCCGTCCGGACAGTAGTGTCCGGACAGTGGGGGTGTCCGGGTGTTTCGTAGTGTCCGGATGTAGGGAGTTTTCGGATAGGTTTTGTATCCGGAAAGGACTAGCGTCCGGGTAGTTGTGTCCGGTAAGGCTAAGCGTCCGGAAAGGCTGAGCGTCCGGAAAGGATGAGTGTCCGGAAAGTATCGGGTATCCGGAAAGCAGCTGTGTCCGGAAAGAGTTATCCGGACAGTAGGGTTGAACTGTTTAACTGAAGCGAATCTAATGCCCTTAGGTGTTCGATTGGTTTAGCTTGGAGATATTTAAGGAGGGCGTGCAGCGCTAACGAAAGGTGAGTTCCCTAAACTTTTTTACGACGTAAAGTGTTAAATGTTTTAACTGATTATGGTTTCATTTACGAGCATGAACTGTTGTAAATGTCACGCATGTTTTTCCATGAACTACATGTTTTACTTAAGGAAGCTTATCTGACATGATGAAATGGGAATGATGATTTAGAAAGATTTAAAGTTGAATGTTTTATGAAATAAATGATGTGCTATGTGGAGTCGGTCTGCACTGTGGGATCAGAGAGAGATCCTCGGGATCTGATGATCCCTTGGATATGTATGACAGACCGGTAGGTTGGAATTCGTTTCCTCCTGTCCGGGTAGAGGGGAGTCTGCGTAGGCTCCGGGAAGGGGAGTCTGCGTAGGCTCCGGAAGAGGCGAAAGGGGAGTCTGCTGGGGCCCCGATCGCGGAATATTTATGTGATCCAATACACAATGCAGTACCATGCTTGATGATATGTTAAGGTTTACAATGAATCTTTTATAAATGTCTTCATACTATTTTACATGTGGTGTTCGGAGGGAATTCACTAGACCTTTTGGTCTAACCCTCGCTTTTCAAAAACTAAACCATTTTCAGGTAAGCGCATTACGAGTTCTTCGGATAAGAACTAGGGGTTGGCATGGAGGATTTGGAGCTTAGAGCGACTCCAGAGTTTTGATTTACCTACAGATAGAGCTCTCGGCTGTGGATTATAGACTTCCGCTGTAAATTTTGATTAGTATAGAAGAATGAATGTTTTTGGACAAGTTTAATTATGTAATTCGAATGCCTATTTCTGGATGAATGCATGTTATGTTTTTGGGACGTTACATATACAAACTTACATACACATATAGCTAGACATGTATGACATACACAAACATATGTATGTATAGTATGTACTGTATACATATAAGCAACTACATATGTATACACACATACATTCATGCACATACATACAAACATTCATACATATATACACATATACAAACATATAGATAGTACACATGACATACAAACATATATGTACTGTATTGGGATTTGATGACTCTTAATGAACTTGATTGGGCCTTTATGGGTTTTATTTTAGTAGTTGTTAATTGAGGAACTATATCATGTCTCTTAATGAATTATACGGGCCTTGATGGATCATCTTATTAAGCCACCTTAGTGATATTAGTCTTAATAAGTCATAAAAGGTCTTTGTTGTGTTATAATGGTTCTGAATAAGCTTTAGTGGCTCTTAATAGGCTATAGTGGGTCTCAGTGATGCTTAATGAACTTGATTTGGACTTGATGGGATTTAACGACTCTTAGTGAACTCTAATGGGTCTTTATGGGCTTAAGTGACACTTAATGAAACGTATTGAGTCTTCATTGGTTTACGAGTGACTCTTGGTAAAATGTATTAAGCTTTGATGGGTTACAACGACTATTAAAGAATTATAATTGGCCTTGATGGTTGGGTGAAAACCCAAATTCAAATATTGGACATTCATGGGCTTTAGTGGTTCTTAATGAAATTGATTGGGCCTTGATGGACTTCAGCGACTCTTAATACAGTCTAACGGGTCTTGATGGGTCGTATTTTACTATGTGACTGTAAATGATGTATTAGGCCTTCACGGGTCAAGCTTCATAAATCATAACACCAATGTTTGACGGTAAATGAAGCATATTGGACATTGATCAACTTCGATGGGTCTAATGAACTGTATGGACCTACAGGGCTTCGATCGGCTAATAATAATATGTATTGAGCCTCAATTAGTTGTCGTGTGAGGTATCAAACTGTACGGCAATAATCAAATTGGAACCATTAAATTGTTAAACTTGCGAAAACTAAAAAAATACATGTGCATCTTTTAACATATTTTTGTGTTTAATTCATGAAAAAAATATAGTCTAAGATATTTATATATATATATATATATATATATATATATATATATAATATTTCTTTAATTTTTGAATTTTAAAAAAAATTCAAAAAAAAATTCAAAAATCCGTCGGTAATTATCGACGGATTATTTATTATTTATTTATTATTATTTTAATTAACTAATCCGTCGGTAAGTCGTCGCTAATTACCGACGGATTATTTATTATTTGTTTTTTTTAATTAACTCATCCATCGGTAATCCGTCAGTAATTACCGACAAATTACCGACGGATTATTTATTTTTTATTTTATGAAAGCTGGAGTAAGACAGTCAGTTGGAGAGCTAGGATGAAGAAGTAGGAAGGGATATTCGAAAGGCAGAAGGGTAAGAGCTAGAAGGCTGTCTTTTTTTATTTTTTTAATTAACTAATCCGTCGGTAAGCCGTCTCTCGGATTACCGACGGATTATTTATTATTTAGTTTTTGTTTTTTTAATTAACTAATCCGTCGGTAAGCCGACGCTAATTACCGACGGATTATTTATTTTTTATTTTTTATTTTTTTAATTAACGAGTCCGTCGGTAATTTGTCGGTAATTACCGACGGATTATTTATTGTTTTATTTTTTTAATTAACTAATCCGTCGGTAAGCCGTCGCTAATTACCGACGGATTATTTATTTTTAATTTTTTTAATTAACTAATCCGTCTGTAATTACCGACGGTAATTAGTGACGGATTACCGACGGATTACCAACGAATAATTATTTATTTTTTTTTAATTTTTTTAAATAAAATCCGTCGGTGATTTTAAGTTAAGTTTGTAATGAGGCATATTAGATTTTGGTGGTCGTGTGAGAAAAATAGTTAAGGTGAAATATGTAAGAATGGATCTGTATCTTTGATCACTTTTAATCTCACCCGACAAATTAATTGAGCTTCTCATGAGAATTCAACCGGTGCATCTCATTGGTGTAGACCTTCAATTAGGATTAACTTAAGGGTGGATATCATTTCTTACATTTCTTACCATGATTTCACTTTTCACCGGAACTCAACCTTTGGTTTGTAATTGGTCATATTGAGTTATGTTGGTTATAATGGGTATTGGGTACTAGCAGGAATACCGACGGATACATAGACACATATAAATCAAATAAAACATGTATGACATATACAAGCATATGTATAGATAGTATGTACTGTATACATATAACTAACTACATATGTATACACACATATATACATGTATATACATACAAACATTCATACATATATACACATATACAAACATACATACATATATATGTACCTATACATATATATACATATACATGCATGCATGACATACAAACATGCATATAGTATATACTGTATACATATAAGCAATTACAATATCTATGCACACACACACACATATATATATATAGGGGTGGGTTCAAATAAAAACCAAATTTCAGTTGTAAACGTGAGGACAAACCACAGCCCTTGATTAAAAAATCGGAGATCAGATCAATGAATAAAAAACACGGTGGCAATTTTGTAAATAACTTGAAAACTATGTCCATGGCTTAGTGAAATTTTAGCGCGCAGGGGTAAAATTGGAATCAACCCTCTTTTGTTGACTTTTTATTTTCTTTTTTAATTAAAAAACTTTTACCCCCTTAAATTTTAAAATAAATTATCTCAAAAACTACTAACATTTTAATCAAACAAATTACATCAAAAAAACGAGAATTTCGTGCTCTTCGATATGACATCCATCATGATATAGTTTTTTTTCGATTTAACCGTTTTTTAAGTGAAATCGTGTATATATGTTATATTCAGACTGAATATAACACATATTCAAACTGAATATGTGTTATATTCAGACTGAATATAACACATATTCAGACTGAATATAACACATATTCAGACTGAATATGTGTTATATTCAGACTGAATATAACACATATTCAGTCTGAATATAACACATATTCAAACTGATGTATTTATATCAAACTGAATATGTCTCACATTATTATCACCTGCTAATTCCTACATTAATAGTAATATCTCAAATGATATAATCGATCAACAAAATCAAAACATGATGATGAGAAATGATCAAGAAACTTGTTCATCATCTCACAACCATCAAAATCCTAAACTAGGATCGATTAATAGACAAACAAGATATTCAGGCTGCTGTTGATCATCAAGCATCAACCCCAACATCTTGCAACAACAACGCCGACTCAGGTGATCATGAAGATAAGATCAGTGGTGAAGAAAATGAGAATAAGAGTAATAATAATGTTGAAATTGTTCCATTACTAGAATCTGATGAGTTTTGGAACATGCTGGATGACATAGAATTAGATGATCAGTCCCAACCATTAATGATCACCGATGATGATGATGAAAATGGATCACAGATGGAAGTTGACAAGTCGAGAGAGAGAGAGAGGGAGGTTCAAAGAAAAACCTCAAAAAACGAAAAACTGAAGAACACATATAAATACATCAGTCTGAATATGTGTTATATTCAGACTGAATATGTGTTATATTCAGTCTGAATATGTGTTATATTCAGACTGAATAAAGGTAGATATTCAAAACGAATAAATGTTTAAATTTTGTACCTTTATTCAGTCTGAATAACTCTATATATTCAGACTGAATAAAGGTAAATATTCAAAACTGAATAAATGTACCTTTATTCACTCTGAATATAACACATATACACGATTTCACGTAAAACGGTTAAAACGAAAAAAAAACTATATCATGATGGATGTCATATCGAAGAGCACGAAATTCTCGTTTTTTTGATGTAATTTGTTTGATTAAAATGTTAGTAATTTTTTAGATAATTTATTTTAAAATTTAAGGGGGTAAAAGTTTTTTAATTAAAAAAGAAAATAAAAAGTCTATAAAGGATGCGCTCATTCTAATTTGACGAAAATACCCCTAAAGCTGAATTTTAGGAATGGCTTAAATATGGCTGCGATCAATGGACGAGATTTGTCCTCATGTTTACAATTGAATTTGAGTTTTCATTTGAACTTTCCTCTATATATATATATATATATATATATATATATATATATAAACATTCATACACATATAATCATGTACACATGACATATACAAACATATGTATATGTATGTACTTTATAGGTATAAGCAATTACATAGGTATGTACATACATATGTATACACACATACATACATATATATTCACATATACAAACATACATACACATATAGACATACACATGACATATATACAAACTTACATACACATATAGACATACACATGACATATATACAAACTTACATACATATATAGCTAGACATGTATGACATACACAAACATATGTATGTATAGTATGTATTGTATACATAGAAGCAACTACATATGTATACACACATACATACATGTATAAACATACAAACATTCATACATATACAAACATATAGACAGTACACAGTACACATGACATACAAACATTCATACATATACAAACATATAGACAGTACACATGACATACAAACATATATGTACTGTATTGGGATTTGATGACTCTTAATGAACTTGATTGGGCCTTTATGGGTTTTATTTTAGTAGTTGTTAATTAAGGAACTGTATCATGTCTCTTAATGAATTATACGGGCCTTGATGGATCATCTTATTAAGTCACCATTAGTGTTATTAGTCTTAATAAGTCATAAAAGGTCTTTGTTGAGTTATAATGGTTCTTAATAAGCTTTAGTGGCTCTTAATAGGCTATAGTGGGTCTCAGTGATGCTTAATAAACTTGATTTGGACTTGATGGCATTAACGACTCTTAGTGAACTCTAATAGGTCTTTATGGGCTTAAGTGACACTTAATGAAACGTATTGAGTCTTCATGGGTTTACGAGTGACTCTTGGTAAAAATGTATTAAGCTTTGATGGGTTACAACAACTATTAAAGAATTATAATTGGCCTTGATGGTTGGGTGAAAACCCAATTTCAAATATTGGACATTCATGGGTTTTAGTGGTTCTTAATGAACTTGATTGGGCCTTGATGGACTTTAGCGACTCTTGATACACTCTAACGGTCCTGATGGGTCGTATCTTACTATGTGACTGTAAATGATGTATTAGGCCTTCACGGGTCAAGATTCATAAATCATAACACCAACGTTTGACGGTAAATGAACTATATTGGACATTGATCAACTTCGATGGGTCTAATGAACTGTATGGACCTACTTGGCTTCGATCGGCTAATAGTAATATGTATTGAGCCTCAATTAGTTGTCGTGTGAGGTAACAAACTGTACGACGATAATCTTATGGGAACCATAAAATTGTTAAACTTGCGAAAACTAAAAAAATACATGTGCGTCTTTTAACATATGTTTGTGTTTAAGTCGTGAAAAAAAAAATTCTAAGATATTTAAAAATATATATAAAATATTTCTTTAATTTTTGAATTTAAAAAAAAATTAAAAAATCCGTCGGTAATCCGCCGTTACCGACGGATTATTTATTATTTATTTTTTTAATAAACTCATCCGTCGGTAAGTCGTCGCTAATTACCGACGGATTATTTATTATTTGTTTTTTTAATTAACTCATCCATCTGTATTACCGACAAATTATCGACGGATTATTTATTATTTTTTTATTATTTTTTTAATTAACTAATCCGTCGGTAAGCCGTCGCGGATTACCGACGGATTTTCGACGGATTATTTATAATTTTTTTGTTTTTTTAATTAACTAATCCGTCGGTAAGCCGTCGCTAATTACTGACAGATTATTTATTATTTATTTTTCATTTTTTTTAATTAACTAATCTGTCGGTAAGCCGTCGCTAATTACCGACGGATTATTTATTATTTATTTTTTGTTTTTTTAATTAACTAATCCGTCGGTAAGCCGTCGCTAATTACCGACAGATTACCGACGGATTATTTATTTTTTATTATTTATTTTTTTAATTAACTAATCCGTTGGTAATCTGTCGGTAATTAGCGACGGATTACCGACGGATTACCAACGGATTAGTTATTTATTTATTTTTTAAAATAAAGTCCGTCGGTGATCCGTCGGAAATCCGTCGCTAATTACCGACGGCTGGTATCCGTCGGTAATTTTCGTCGGAAATTTGAGTTTTTCTAGTAGTGTTAATGTGTTAGGCTTTGTGGTGTTACTCATGGGAGTAGACACTAAGGTAAATAGTCTCTTGAGGTGAAACTTGATAGGGTGATATGGGTCTCCCCCGTTGATTCCAAATAATTGATTAATGTGGTTAATAAATGACATTAATTGTTATTCGTTGGTATATATTGTTTATTCAAGCTCATTAGGCTTTTTTGACCTAACAGTTGTTTAGTGTCGACATGTATATCAGGTTCTAGCGGTGCGGTCGCTAAGAAGAGTTAGTCGGTCTTTAGACGTGAGCTTGGGAAGACACTTTTTGGGACGCCATTTTTGAAGGATATTGTTTTGGATTGTAGATAACACCGTTTTTGTAATCTTATTTCTTGACAAGAATTAGATTATTAGATTGTTAATTTTATCGTTGAATTATAAACTTGTAATTAAACAAGCGTGTATTATATCCCCTTTTTAGGAAGGCTCGTGTTTTGACATATATATATATATATAGAGAGAGAGAGAGAGAGAGATAGAGGAAGGTTCAAACGAGGAGCGTACCTATTTACGAGAAACGCGAGGAGCGCCTTCCATGTACTGGATCACATGTGATCCACTACTCCCCAAAAAATCGGGTAGCGGGCGACCTGGTTCGCGAGTCGCGTGGAAGTCGCGTGGAAGTCGCCCGGATCACATGTGATTTTAGGCGTGAATCAAATGTGATCCACTACATGGGCGGAAGCCCCCCGATCAGGTGTGAATCACATGTGATTCAGTACATGGGCGGTGCTCCTCGCGTTTTCTTAAATTGTTACGCTCCTCGTTTGAACCCTTCTCTCTCTCTATATATATAGGGTCCCCTTCTTTTGTTAACCAGTGCATATATGCACATCAGGCAATTGTAATATGTGCATATATGCAATGCCCCGATGTGCATATATGCAATACATGAAAAAGTTAACAAAAGAAGGAGACCCTATATATATATATACCACGTTTCCGTTTTATGAAAAAATTTGTTCTCCCAATTTTTGGGGTGTTACAAAGGGGGTTGAGTTTAGAGATGTTACTCAAAAGGATAGGCACTAAGAACCATTATGTTTGAGGTGCTACTCCAAGTGTGTGAGCCTTGAGGTGTCATTGAAAAGAATAGACACTAAAGTCAACCTACTCTTAAGGTAAAACTTGGTTATAGGTCGTTGGAATTTGTGCATATTGTCCTCGAGGTGTCATGCGAGAACAGTGGATTGGAGGCATACTTTTGTGTTTCCGTCACTCTCAATGGATACAGGTCTTCCTCGTTTTCTCCAAAGGGATCGAACTATTGGACTTATGAACAGATCCATGAGCTTACTTATGTTTATGAATTGATATTATCTTGTATATTTTGCATCTTATGATATGTTCAAGCTCACTAGGCCTTTTGGCCTAACCCTTGTTTCTTGTCGCCATGTATCTCAGGTTCTAGTGGCGGAGTCACTTGGGAAGTTTGATTGTCGTCATTAGATATCATATACTAGGAAGCATTTTGGGAAGCCTTATGTTGATTTCATCTTTTGACACTTTATATAACAAGCTACTGTAATCTAGTTCTATTGAGGATTTTATTAGGAAGTTGCTATCTCAAACCATTTAATTACACATGTACTTAACTAGCGTATTTCCCCTTTCAGGCAAAACTCATATCTTGATATTTTATTACCAGTTTTCTTTGTTTTTGTTTGTTAATCGACATCCCAGTTTTTGGGCTGTCTTATGACACGATAGCAAGTAGCTTGAAAGGTAAAAAGAAGGTTTAGGAACATCCCAAAAGCGACTTTATTTATCTTTCAAGTATTTAAGGTTATTTGATTCGACATATTTGTAAGGGTATTGAACCAAAGTTCAAACTTCCGTTGTTAAGTATTTTAATTTAAGTTATGATGATTTTTTCTTTAATAATGTTATGTTTGCTAGCGGGCACAACCTCTTAACATGAGGTGTGGCAATCATTATCATTTGGGCTATCAAAAGATGTCCATTTTTCCTCTGTTTTCTGCTTCGGTCGATATATTGTTTCATGTCACATTTTTCAACAAAAAACTTATACTATTTTCATATATAAATAATCTCAGTGTTCCAAATTCGATAAATATCAACGAACTAACAAAGCAAAGAGCAACTTAAGAACAGTTTCCCTATACTTAAGACGAGTTTTAGGCTATCAACTAGAAGAATTGAAGTTGTACATACTTTAATATTGGACTATTTTGACTCTACGTTGGTAGGAGTAGTCGTTTTCTTCTCCTTCTCAGTCGCTTCATCCATCATATGCTCCAATTTTGCTTCCATTTCATCCATCTGCAAAATTAGATGACACCAAATATTTAATTAATTACTAAAGAGCCTTTGGTCTAATAGTCTCAGTAATCTTGTTGCTATTTAGAGATTAAAGGTTTCAAACTCACTACAAATAAGTTAGTATATAATGTATGTGAGTTTTGTTTACGTATATTAGTTAATATATATTTCAAAAATTAATAGTTTTTATTTAATAGCTACATAATAATAGTTTAATAGTTAGTTATTTATGTATTTCACATACTAAACTTATTGTTTGATGTATTTTAGTTAATACAATTTTCTGTGTTAATATAATAAAAGAGCATTTTGATTGATGGGATTGGCTATTTTTATGTAGAAAAAAATATGCGTAAATTTTGACTATTTTAAGAAGAGTCTTTGAAAATTGGCTATAAATGAATATGGTTCTTGGAATTGACTATTTTAATCAATTCCCTCATTTTAATTTGTAGACGGATAAAGTAGGTGACAACTTTTCTGTTTTTATTTTTTTAATTTGTAGCATGTTTTGTTTTTTAAAGATGTATGTAACATGTTTCAAAAGTTTAAAATTTTATTTTACATGTTTTAAAATATTCAAGAACTTATTTATTCCAAAAATGTCCAAAAACCTTAACATTCCAAACGCTGATTAGGTTTTTGTTAGAATTTTCCCATATTTGTAATTAATTTTTTTTTAAAGTTATATATAACTTACAACTCTGTTTTCCATGCACCAAACGAGATCTACTACTCAACTATTTAATACACACTACACTAGTCCACTTGCTCTGTCTTTTCGCAATATTTAAAACTTTCCGTCTCAGGTACAATATTAGTCCCTGTGGTTTACACATTGGTCAGAACTTGCTCTGTCTTTTCGCAATACTTTGTTAGTCAAAACTCCGTTACTTGAAGGGCATTTTCGTTGTTCTCACATTCTCAATTCATTGAGGAACGTTGTTCATACTACTTTTTAAACCACATGGACCAAGATTGTAGTTTACTCATTTATATTATATATATATATAGGGTAAAGATCAAGAGAGAACGTTGAAAAATAAAAGAACCGGGGAACCATGAAAAAACGGATGAAAAAATATATCAAAATGGATGTCAAATTAAAGATAATAAAATGATCAATTTTTTAGTGTAATTTGTTTGGCTCCAATCTTTTTATAATTCACCGATTTTCGATTTAAAAAGATAGGGGGTGATTTATTTATTTTTTTCTAAAATATTGATATATATTCGTACAAAATTGAAAAATATAAACTTTGATATATTTTTTATTTTCTAATTCTTTTTGTTAAAGTTAAACTTTTAATGTAATAAGATTTATCTTAAAAAATGTTAAACCAACCAATCATTCCATTTATTAAATGAGTTTAATAAGAAAAGTAACGAGATTGCAATTTGAGTTCACAATGTGATCCAGATTGGTTTGGATTGTAATAATAATATGAGTTTTTATTTCTTTTTATTTACTTGTTTTGTCTTTTAGTATATTGAGATTGGATTAGATTGCTAATAAAGGTAGTCTTATTGAAGGGACATGTTTTAATAGAGTTACTGAATAAAAAGGACTTTCAAGTATGAATGATAATTATAGTCGATGAAGTCTAGAAATCATTTTCATAGATGGTTGCATACCCTAGGGATCAAAATTGTAGTTTACTCTTTATAAAAAAATGTAGTTATGAAAGGGGTTAGTAATTATAGTGTTATTTTTATAAATTTGTGTGTAGGTCCACTACAACATATTGCTTTATTTAAATTCCACAATAGAGTATTTAATGTAACTTTAACTTTATTCATCTAAAATCATTACACTCAAATCATTAACAGTAAATTTTCAGAACGAAATTAGATGACTTAAGGGTTGTTTGGTAGTTGCTGAATGATTTGATGTAGAATGATTATCAAGCGTTTGTATGATATATTTTAGAATGAAATATGTTAGAGTAAGTTGTGAGAACGAAATTAGATGGCTCAAAGGCTGTTTGGCAGTTACTGAGTGGTTTAATGCAGAATGATTAAGTGATCAGAATTATCAAGAGACTTTATATGATATATTGCAGAATGAAATATGGTTGTTTGGTAACTGTTCTGAATGAACAACCTGAATGACAACAAATTACCATATTAACCATATGTATGATTTAGTTCTGAATGAAATATAGTTGTTTGGTAAATATATGGATAAAACATCTTATTTTCTTATGTTTTTGAGTAAATTACTGTTTTGGTCCCTGTGGTTTGTCAAAAAATACGGAATTGGTCCCTAAACTTCATTTATTACTGTTTTGGTCCCTGTGGTATGCACTTTGTTACGAATTTGGTCCCTCGAGTTTACAGCCGTCTCTTTTCTCCATTATCATTAAGGGCATTTCTGTCTTTTTCAATTTCTTTTTATTATTTTATTTTTTCTTATTTTTAATGACCAATTAGAAAATGACACGTGTCAAATTATTTTAAAAAAATCTTTTTTACTTTTCTTTCTTCTCCTTCTTTCTCTCTTCTCTTTCATTCTCTGAAACCATACATATATATATATATACAAACATATACATGATATATATATACACACCACCACCACCACCATCACCACCACCACCATCAACCCATATTATTTCTCTCTTGATGAACAGTAATTCACTATTCATCCCGAAAATTTTCAGAATTTTGGATTCGATTTCTGGATTGTGTTTGATGTTTTGATGGAATTTAATCATACATATCACTTTGTTTGGTGTTTCTGAACATACAACAAATTTCAGGATCGATTTTCATCAAGTATTAAGGGATTTTAATTTTCTGAAAATTTCACAGTGGGTGTTCTTCGTGATGGTGAAGATGATGAAAATAGATTTCGGTGTTCGAGTGTGGTTTGGTTGCATTTAATCATACCAAAGTGTTTCTCCATTGATTCTGAGTGTGTTACAACTGTTTGTTCGAAATTTGAGCAACAATTTCATGATTTCAATTTCTGAAAAATTTCACAGAATGTACATCGAAGTGGGTCTTGAAGATGAAATGTGATTTTGATGATATGTTGAATGTTAGTCGAATCTAATCGTACCAAATCATTTCTCCATTGATTTCTAATAGATTGCAAGTTTTTATTTCGAGTTTTGAGCAAGAAATCAACGAGTTTGAACGAGTTCGCCGGACTTTCGCCGGATTCTAGAAAATCCGCCGGAAACTTCATAGTTGTTTCCAAGAGAGAAAAGTCGCCGAAAACTTCGTGGTGGTGGTGGTGGTGATGGGTTGATGATGGTGGTGGTGGTGGCGGTGGTGATGGGTTGATGATGGTGGTGGTGGTGTTTGGTTGATGGTGGTGGTTGTGGTGGTGGTGGTGGTGGTGTGTATATATATATCCTGTATATGTTTATATATATATATATATATGTATTTCAGATAGAAGAAAGAGAAGAGAGAAAGAAGGAGAAGAAAGAAAAAATAAAGTAATAAAAAGACAGGGACCAAATCCGTAATTTATATAAAAAGACAGAAATGCCCTCGAGCTTAACGGAGGAAATAGACGTCCGTCAGCTCGAGGGACCAATTCCGTAAAATTCTGCATACCACAGGGACCAAAACTGTAATAAATAAAGTTTAGGGACCAATTCCGTATTTTTTGACAAACCACAGGGACCAAAACAGTAATTTACTCTATGTTTTATTTAGGTTGGTCCTATTAACTTAAAAGTCAAGATAAAGACTAACTTCTTTCTAACAACTAACTGTAACGAACTTCGACACACATGTCTTGATCCTATAAACGTAAGTCATTATATACTACTTTATTAGACAATCCAAAGACGATTGAGTGTCATAAAATTAAAGACCAATTTTATTGTAATGTCGGCTTGGATGCACCTCGATTAATCTTATGGGACCCCCTGAAGTTAATAGTTGGAAAATTGTTCAGTGGCATTAAGAAAACTCAAACTATCAACCAATGCGTGAAAAACCAATGCCTAACCAGTCGAGCTACCCTATAAATTAGATCACTATGTTGTCGTCTTTGGTAATTATAACTTACTAATTTTTTACTATAAGATTTGGATGAAAGTTACCTTATCGACCATATCGGAAACCAGTTTAGCATCTTTACCAACGGTATCAGCCATCTTTTCGACTTTTTCCAAAGTTGTTCTAAATTGGCTACCTTCTGGGAGATCATCTGCGATATCTCCAACAAAATCTTCCACTTTCTCCGCCATCTCTTCCACACGATCCGCCACATTATCCACCGCCTCCTCTACCTTATCGAGTTCCGCTGCCCATTCGATAATAGATCCTTAGCAGACTATTAAAATATTCCATTTGTTTTTCTAATAAAAATTATATTTTTTTTTAATAATATGATTTGAATATTAATCAAGATTAAAATATGATGGTAATAATTACTGAGAGGAAGAATAACGGAAAATACCTTTAAATTTTGAAAAAGGACCCCATTTATTTGTGAAAAATGGAACGATAACTGCCAATAGAACTCCTGGAAGCCATGCTGGCCTGCACAAATACAGAAATTTGTTTAAATATAAAAGTATGAATAGAATGAATGTAACTCAACTATTAAAAAATTCAAACTAGTTTCATAACTTATGTGTTAGTTGATAAATAAATTATTTTTGACAAATTAGCTGTAAACATGTCAAAGGAACAAAAAACGACGTTTTTATAATAATATAATATGTTAATTAATACAAACGATATACTAAACAAAAATTAAATAATACAATATGACAATTAAAAGAATTTTAAATTGACTACTATATATCTATATTATATTACAAACCATCTGGTTCAAATTCTTAAAAACAACTTTTTAATTTACTTAATTTTTATCTTTATAAGTAATTGATACATGAGTACAACTCTTTAAAGCTACATATTTGAATTCATAACTAACCGGTAAACATAATCAAATACAAGATAATATCTCATTTTAATTAAATACAAAGTTGCATATTTGAATTCATAACTAATCGGTAAACTAACCGCCCTGTTACCCGTTAAAGCGGGGAATCCCCGCCCCGTTAGGGTCACCGGTAAAATTTCTATCTCTGCTCCTACTTTCTCTATTTTAAAGAAAGTTTTGAAGAAGTTGGAGAAAAAGAATGCCAAAAATCTCAGTTTCTCGATTTTAGAAAAATTACTAGAAATGCTCTTTAACAAACAGAAACTGAAATAAAAATGAAATAAGAGCATCCACATTGCATAACCCGTTCAATGACTTTTTGCTTTTGCTACATCAGATTTCCACTAACTTTTTTAACAAAAACCTATCCTTAAAAACTTTCACCAATGCAAAAACCTTTTCATCAATTTTATTATAATTTATTATAATGTATCCTCATCTATTTATAATGTTTTATAAAATCCCTTATTTAATTTTTCATTTTAAAGTCCATGTCATATCATCCAAAAATAAAAATTACTTAACTTATAAAAAAATGAATTCGTTAAAAAAATTAAAGGCGATAAATATATTCTATGATTTTTATATTTTTTAGGTATTCGATATTAGTGTCATTTTGATCGTTTTGACAAAAGATTTTTAATAATGTATTTTGTTATAAAATATATTTGGTTTAATTATAAATATTACTTCTATTAATAAATTAGATTAATTAATAAATATTAAAAAAAGTTTAAATTGAAAATATGATTGTATGAAAGGGTTAATGTGAAAATTTATATGAAAATGTAGAGTTGGATGGGGATGAAATGAAAAGTTGTTTGGAAAAAGTCTTTCATACAAAAGGTTAGTGATTTAAAAGTTTTTTATCAAAAAACTTTTTACTCCAAGTCTCCAATGCCAAAAAAGATTTTTAATGGCTTTTTGTAATAGTAAAAAGTCATTAAAGACTTTGCATTGGAGATGCTCTAACTACTTTAGACCATCCATACACCTGCAAGACCATTCTTATTTCTAAAGTGTCACATTAGCTTTGCAATAACATCTTCTACACATATGCAAGACCAAACTCCTTTCTAAACTAACAAAATATAATATAAATAAGGGAAATTAATTAAAATACCCCAAGTTTGACCAAGTGTTACCAAAATACCACAAATCTCTCCCACTTTGCAAAAATACCCCTTTTTCCGCGATGGGAGCCCGCGATCGCGGGCCAGGGACCATTTCTGACACTTTTTAAACTTGCAGGGACCATTTTTGAAAAATGGAATCCCGCGATGGGATTGTTTTTGTGACTTTTCAATTGCAAGGGACCATTTTTGAAAAATTCCAGGGACCATTTTTTAAAATTTGACCCGCGTAGACACTGTTCACCCCCGCGTAGTCCACTGTAGCACCCGTGTTCTTCCAATTTTATGAATTTGATTTGGAATGTTACACTTTCAACCCCTATACTTATTTACTAAATTTACTTTATACCTTTTACTTTCATTATTTTAATTATACATTTAACACATATAATCGTTTATTAACTAAAATACGTTAAAAAAAATACGTTTTAATTTTAACAAATTACACCATTATAATCGTCTCTTCGATACGTTCGAAATGAGCCCAATCTTGAATTTTTTTGGATTTATATATTTTAATATACTTGTCAAAACCCCATTTCACGATATCTATAAACACATTCAAATAATAATAATTTAAAACGATTTAATGAATTAGTTAATATATGATTATTATGTTAATGCGATAGGAGTGTAAAACAAAATTGAAAAAAAATAAGAGATGTACCATAAATTAAATAATTAACTATAAGGGTATGAATTTTAAGTATAAAAAATATTTTTTTATGTAGTGTATAACTGTATATGATATATATTAAAATATATAAATCCAAAAAAATTCAAGATTGAGCTCATTTCGAACGTATCGAAGAGACGATTATAATGATGTAATTTGTTAAAATTAAAACGTATTTTTTTAACGTATTTTAGTTAATAAACGATTATATGTGTTAAATATAAAATTAAAATAATGAAAGTAAAAGGTATAAAGTAAATTTAGTAAATAAGTATAGGGGTTGAAAGTGTAACATTCTAAATAAATTAATCAAATTGGAAGAACGCGGGTGCTACAGTGGACTACGCGGGGTGAACAGTGTCTACGCGGGTCAAATTTTCAAAAATGGTCCCTGAAATTTTTCAAAAATGGTCCTTTGCAATTGAAAAGTCACAAAAACAATCCCATCGCGGGATGAGCCCGCGTATTAATGCTCTTAGATTCATTTTTCTATGGAGAATCTAAAAAAACACAAAAATTAATCTTGAAATCTCTATTTAATTAATAAAAACAAATATTTGTAAGTAAACGCACCAATTTTCAGGCAGATGAATTCCAAAAGGTAGGAGATCTGCTGCAACTTGATCGGCACTGTAGACTACAAACTCCCTGTTATTAATAAAATCAACATCAGTAACAATAATCAATTATTAATACCTTTAATCCTGTTTTTAATAAATAAATTCAAGATCTTCACTTACATCTTTGATCTGTTGCTATGCTGAGATGTCCGGTCACCGGAGCAGAGATATCTCCGGTTAGCTGGTGAAAAACACCCACCTGCCACCGTGGATTTTGGTAGTGCCAACCGAGTAGTGGTGGTTGCGACGGTGGCGGTGGTGGAGGAGGAGAGGGGATCAAATCTTTGACATGAAAGCTTATGAAAGCTAGTAAAACCATAAGTCACAAAAGATATTGCTGCCATTAATTAAAACCACAGAAAGCTTCAAAAAATAACGAATCTGTATAAATAAGATTTCAAGAGATGAAGATGAGAAATAGTAAATTTAAATGAAGATCGGAAAGTAGGTAGGAAGATGATGGTGGAGACGTGGAGTCAATGGTTTTATATTCTGAATAATATATACATATATATATATATATATATATCGTTTTTCAAACCATCTAATTTTAATAAATTATACAAACCATTAGACCATCCACAACAGCAATCTGAAGCAATCAGATTGTATATAAGACAAAAACATTTTAAAAAAAATAAATAAAAAAGAAAACAATCACTACAATCTGAAGCAATCTCATCGCCCAGCGAACCAAGGTCGACACATTTATTTTTTTTTAAATTGACACATGTCAATTTCTTATTGGTTGGTTTTAGATTTTTAGGATAAAACTTATCTAATTAAAAATCAGACTTTTACAAATAAATTAAAAAATAAAAAATATACCAAAATTCATGGTTTTCAATTCCCTACAAATAGAGACCAATCTTGGCACACAGTATGAAAACTCTGATTTTTTCAATTCCCTACAAATAGAGACCAAAATTCATGGTTTTCAATTCTCAACATCCTGATAGCTCTCAGTATCAACCAAACACACAGTATGAAAACTCTGATTTTTTCATGTATAATAATCAAATTTCTATCCCTGAAAATACCCAAACCCCACAAAAGAATTCAAAAGCCGCTAAATGGGAAACCAAAGAAGATATGGTGTTAATGTCGGGAAGGTTCTACGTTAGTGAAGAAGCTACTCGAGGAAAAAACCAGAAGAAACAAACATTTTGGTCACGGGTGAAAGAATACTATGACAAAACTCGTGCTGAAAATCCAGAAGGACTAGGCATCAGGAACGAAAATCAAATGAAAAGTCGTTATAAAAAATAAAATATATATTTTTTGTAAAATAATATTGTAGATTAGATTGGATTGTAGGGGATTGTGGTTGGAATATGAAAATTTTGAGATTGGATTGGAGTTGAATATTATGTAAGTGGATGAGAGAGAAAGTAATATTTTAATTGAGATTGGATTGGTTGAGATTGTGGTTGTGAATAGTCTTATATTAGGTAATAAGATAGATATTTATGCACAATCATCATTGATTCGTTAATTATGATATATATATATATATATATAGGGGTGGGTTCAAATGAAAACTCAAATTCAATTGTAAACGTGAGGACAAACCACAACCGTTGATTAATAATCTGGTGAAGAGATCAATGGCAAAAAAACACGGTGGCAATTTTGTAAATAAGTTGAAAACTCTGTCCATGACTTAGTGAATATTTAGCTCGCAGTGGTAAAATTGGAAAGATTAGAATCAGCGCCTATTTTTGTTGAATTTTTATTTTCTTTTTTAATTTAAATCTTTTTACCCCCTTAAATTTTGAAATAAATTATCTCAAAAATTACTAACATTTTAATCAAACAAATTACATCAAAAAAACGAGAATTTCGTGCTCTTCGATATGACATCCATCATGATATAGTTTTTTTTTTCGATTTTACCGTTTTTTACGTGAAATCGTGTATATGTGTTATATTCAGTCTGAATATAACACATATTCAGACTGAATATAACACATATTCAGTCTGAATATAACACATATTCAGTCTGAATATAACACATATTCAGACTGAATATAACACATATTCAGTCTGAATATAACACATATTCATCACTCACGTCTTCTTTTGTTCACATCTATTGTTGCATTCTTTCACATTGCATATACATGCCACACATGCATACTAAGGCCATTCTCCCTTAACCATCTGTGGTGTTCATCGAATATTGTTGCTGTTATTATCCATCTTTGGTTTTCTTGGTGACATACATATCAATACATCGCATGAATTTTTTTGATTTGGTTATTGTTCAACTACCGCTAGCCTCATATTTTTCAGCTACATCTCGGTTTGAAGAACTTGATCATCACGTGATATCATATACCACATATTAGGTTTTACCACACAATTATTGGTCGTGTTTATCGCATGGTTTTATGTGTTATATTCAGTCTGAATATGTGTTATATTCAGTCTGAATATGTGTTATATTCAGACTGAATATGTGTTATATTCAGTCTGAATATGTGTTATATTCAGACTGAATAATTCCATATATTCAGATTGAATATAACACATATACACGATTTCACGTAAAAAACGGTTAAATCGAAAAAAAACTATATCATGATGGATGTCATATCGAAGAGCACGAAATTCTCGTTTTTTTGATGTAGTTTGTTTGATTAAAATGTTAGTAATTTTTGAGATAATTTATTTTAAAATTTAAGGGGGTAAAAGTTTTTTAATTAAAAAAGAAAATAAAAATTCAAGGCGCTGATTCTAATTTGACGAAAATACCCCTAAACCTGAATTTTAGGAATGGCTTAAATATGGCTGCGATCAATGGACGAGATTTGTCCTCATGTTTACAATTGAATTTGAGTTTTCATTTGAACTTTCCTCTATATATATATATATATATATATAGGGGTGGTATCGGGTATAAACCAAATAGATTGTACAAACTGTACAAACTCATCTGCACCAATCACGTAACTTCTTTTTTTATATCCATAAGGGTATTTTAGGGCTTTTAGCATATTTTTTCATCTCCACCAATCACGTAACTTCTTTTTTTATATCCATAACTTCCTTTTTTATATCCATAAGGGTATTTTAGGACTCCATCGGAAAATATAGATTCATTATATCCATAAGGGTATTTTAAGGCTCCACCGGAAACTATAGATTCATGAAACCAAATTATATATTCATGAAACCAAATTATATATTCATAAAGCCAAAATATAGATTCATGAAGCCAAATTATCAGATTATCAGATTCATGAAGCTAGATTGAGTTTGTAGGGGTTTGTACAATCCATTTGGTTTGTATTTGATACCTAGCCTATATATATATATAGAAAATGGTAACCACAATGGTCAAATCTTTCAAATATTTTATCTATTTGCCACATCATATTTGATCAACAAAAACTCATCTTCAAATAGTTACTCCAATGGTGAAGTCTTTCAAAAGCTTTTTATACATTTTTATTAATTTTAAATATATATATATACATAAATTATCCTCATCTATTTGAAATGTTTTATAAAACTCCTTCTATCATTTGTCGTTATTTTAAGCACAAATACGTTTTTTTAAAACAAATATTATACAACAATAACACAAAATTTAATAAAAAATATTACAAAACGATATTGAAAAACTGAAACTAAACCTAAATTCCATATTTCTTCTTAATTTCCTCAGTCAACATTTGTTGATACATTAGTTGTTCGTTTCCTTGCGTATTTTCCTTGGGTGTCATCTTCCAATTCATCGATGATGAATGCACTTGTTGTTCAATGATCTCATCAGAATCAAACATGTTTGAAAGTAAAAATATGAGATTTAAAAAATAGGATGTGAGAGTGAGATGATGATATAAGAATATATCTATGAATGTGTATATAAATAGGGAGAATGAGAGGGTGAAAGATGACACTTCTCAAATATAAAAACAAAAGTTACTAAAAATAATATATAGTTTTTTTATAAATATAAACTATATATACTTAAAACTATGATTTCTAAAAACAGAAGTATTTAATTTTTATGTTTTTTAATATTCGATAGGGAAGTTAATTATTTTACCCAAGTTCAAAATTGAGTTACAAGTATACCCCGTCTCTCTCCAACTTTACCAAAATACCCAAAAATCCAGTGAAACACCTCTCGATCGCGGACTTAGGGGAAAAAAATCCATTTTAACCCTGGAGTCCTCGATCGCGGACTCAAGTTGTGGATCCAGATTAACAATCAAATCACAATGAATCAACACAAATCAGTATAATGTCATAAATCTCACTTGTAATTGATGAACAGAAAACTTAGCAATGTAGCCGTACAAAGGAAAAAGCTATCAAACTAGTTAATTGATCATTAACCCTAATCTAGGAATTAAGCAAAGTATTTATACCCTAGATAGGATATTTACAAGAATTGTCAATATTGGTCCCTATACTTCTATTCCACTAACATGAAACCTAACAATCTCCCCCTTGGAATTGAAGTTTGATCTCACGCCAGGTCGGGACATATCGCTTTCGAATAGCGAATAATATCTCGAAGTGCCGAATGGATTTCCTGAACTTTAGCCGTTCTTCGATTGCTCTGAGAAGCTCTTCAGCAAGATACTTTCTGACGTTGGCGAAGATCTCTGACGACGTTTTCTCTTCTCCTATGATCTTCTTCAGCACGTTCTGTATGTTCATCAAAGTTCCCTCACTGAACTTGTGCAAGTCGCTGTTTCTCATGTACCTTTTCTCCCCTTTGTCATTCAGATACACAATCCCTGTTTCTGGTTTGGAAAGAATAATATGTACCTGTACGTCTTCGGGAAGATTCAGATTGGGCTTCAGAATGTTGATCTTCTTCTGATTGCTTTCAAAACCCAACTGGAAGTCGTTGATGTAGGCGAGGGTGATAGTGCACATCATAAATCTCTTTATCGTCTCGAGAGCTTTGGTGTACGGTAACGGTCGGATGGTGCGGGTCTTCAACTCTTTCAGTAGAACCGGAAAGTCGTTCAGATTTAGATGTCTGAAGTCGGATTCCGAGAATACCCATTCTTTTTCGTCATCCCTTTTAACTGTGAAAACCGGGAACCATACGCTTAGAACTTTATCAGACACGATCTCCACAATCTCTGTAATTCTGTGTCGCATTCGGACTTGGTGGACCATTCTGCTTCTCTTCATTATTTCCAAATATTGTGCGCGAACTGATCTTTCAAAAATGAGACCCCATGGCACATGACCGGGTCAAGTGGCCTGATCTAGTGGGCAAAAATCTTCTTCTGTGATTCCTCCAGATATGGAACCAAGATCCAGACTCTTTCCCAACGAGCTGGTTGAGCAAGTTGAGGTGGAGCAGTTTCCGGGTCTGGAGTTGGAAGCTCGAAAGTACCTGCAGTATCGGGTACATCATGCTGAGAAATCGATACCTGTTCACTCGGTAGGAGGAACTGGTCGTAGTCGTCGACATTCATGAACTCGTCTTCATCAGAAAAGTTCCATAAAGCATCTGTCTCTGATTGAATGGCTAGCACGGCTTTCTCTCTTCATTCTCTTTCTTGTTCCGGATCGCCAGCAGAGTCCTCATCGATCAGTTCCAAGACTAGCCTTTCCGGAACCATCAGCAATAAGATTTCTTCCGATTGACCCTCGGGCTTTTCAACCATTGGGTCTGCTGACTCTGGCACTGTTTCTCTGACCGGTGTTGATAGCTCCATATCCTGAACCATTTCTGAGTCTTCAGGCTGTTGTTGTGGTTCAGGTTCGGCTGGAGTGACGGTTGAAGGTTCTGTCGTTGAAGTTTACAACTCGGTCAGTCTAAGTCGTTTCTCCCCCTCATGCTGGTCAGGATCCTCCTGATCATCATGTTGTCGTTTGGATCCCTGTGCCTGACCCTTACATGTGTCTTCTAAGTTGGCAACCCTCTCGGATAGAGTCTCGAGGGTTTTCTTGACGTCGGTTAAGGCCGATGTAAGTGTATCAAGCTTGGAGTTGAGTTGGGCTTGTGGATCAGTCGGAGTGACTGGGGGTGGAGGTTGGGTTTGTGAGCGTAGAATACTCACTAGGTCGGCTTCAGACGATGCTTCAGTGTTGGATTGGGACAGTAGCTTGTCGAGGAGTGCGACTTTGAGCGCCTCAATGCTCATATTCTGGAGGTTCGGGGTTGGCGGAGGCATTCTGATCTGTGGTTGCGTAGGGGGAACTTCTGTAGCCACTGCCTTTCTCGATACTGCCCTTCTGATAAAGGCCATCTCATCTGAAAGATTCTTCAATATCTTCGTTTGGACATCCTTTAAGGCGTAGTCCATAGTTTCCATGGAGACGGACTATGGAGTACTAACTCCTGGAGCACTTAGCCTCCCAGTTGTAGTAACTGTGGTGGATTACACCGTAGTACCGCCTGTGCTCACGGTTGGCTTAATGATTGTCGTGGCAGGTCTTCCGCCCTGTCCTTGCAAGCTACCAAAAGGTAGACTTACTCTGGGCGTTCCAGTCGAGGCACGAAGACTCTCGACGTTAGCAGTAAATACGACCGGTGTCCTAGCCAAAGGAATGAATTCAACAAATGGATCTAGACTCGTATGTGCACCGAAAGAAGTCGAGAACCGGGGCTGGTGTTCTCTTATTTCAACACCGGAACTCTCCAAGTGAGAGACCGGTGACACTTGTGCTGAATCCCCGTGCGAAATTGAAACAGTTTCCTTTTGAGAGGAAACTGAGTGGCTAGGTGGGGTGTGCAATTGCGTCGCTAGGCCCACGACGTCTTCTTCAATACCCTGTCGCAACGGATGCGACGGGGTAGCAGATGTGGCTGCCTGGCTTGGTGGAGGCTGGTTGGGAGCAACCTGGGAAGATTTCCCCATCACTCTTTCACTCTCGTTCTTTTTCTTACTCCTTCTTTCACGTACATGCTCACCTTCTATTTCTTTTTCAACTAAAACACCGGACTCTCCTTGTCTCTCCAGTTATGGCTTCGGTTTGGGGTGTGTCATCATCGTCGTTGTCGTTCGACTCGGTGGATTCATCTTCAGAGCCGGATTCCCAAGACCCGGACTCAGACCCGGACGCCGAACCTGATTCAAAACCAGATTCGGAACCCGACTCTGAGCCGAAGCCTGACTCGGAGCTGGAAGAGGAGGCTGCCTCTTCCTCGGCTTGTACTCGGGTTACGCCTTCCACTTCCATGTCGTGCAATGCTGGATCGTCGTCCCTAGGTGGTGTCGGTGCACGTGGTGAAGTGGGTGGGTGTCTTGACGAGCTAGCATCATGGGTTGACCTACCGGCACTGTCCACGCCTGTTCCCCTCACAATATTTTCTCTCGTCACGCCCTGTCCAGGAGCCCCTGCTCGCCAAACCCTTCCGCCTCTCGTTCGTGGACCCTCACGTCTCTCGGGTCGTGCTCCTTGGGGAGGTCCTGCCGGATCTGGCTGGACCATCGGAGCGACTAGGTTGTTCTCACGCCTATAAGCTATCACACAAAGTGTCGAATGGTCAGCGATAGCTAGCAAGTCACTTGGTATTACCATGGGGACTAGATCTGGAATAACTTGCTTGTTCTGGATCCTAGTCATGCAAGTCGAAAAGAGTACCTTATGATCGGTGCGGCGAGGAATCGTTAGGTCTGTCGCCAAGAAGTGAGCGACGATCAGCTGTAGAAAGCGCGGGAACGACAGGAACGTGAGGCGTTTGCTTCCTTGTTTCTTTTGAACCTTCTCGATCAGCTCAGTCCATAGAATTGACGCGTAGTCGACATGTCGGCTGTATATGACGCCATGGAATAGTGTGAGTAGGTTGACAGTTGTCTGATCTATTCCCTTGTTGATTGATGATAAACAACTGTTCAATATTGTGAACAAGGTGTACCATACTGGTTGTAGATGTATCCTTGATAAGTGCGAGGGCTGGCCGAGTGCGGCATCATATCCGAGGGCGCGCAGATCCCGACAGAGAACTGCATCAGAGACCTGAGCGTTGTAGGTAACACGTTCTGGTATGACTGTTGCTTCCGCCAGATCAAGGATCTGACGGAAGATATCGCGAGTGATGAGCACCTGGGAGTCGCCAATACGACCTTGAAGGATAAACTGTTGGCCCCGTGCGACGGGTGTGAGTGAGCGCCACAGTTGGTGCATATATACGGCTGGAATTGGAGCGGTGGCCGTCAAAGCTCGATTGAGCGTGTGCCGCTTCAGAATCTCCACGATGACTGGACATTGGTATATCAGATTTGACGTGTCCAAGTGGAAGTTGTTGGCAACAATTGGTAGGTTCGGACCATCGGAAAGGATTGGGGCATCGCCTTGAGGTGGATTTGGTTGTGCCATGATGTACCTGGTAAAGGCCAATAGAGTGTTGAGTGTGCATGGCATGAGTAAGTCAAAAGCGTGTCACGGGGCTCGTATTCTCGGATTTGGAATACCGAGAGGCGGTGACGGTCTGAAACAAGTCACTACCCGGGTCGCGAGGTACCCGTAGTGAGTGTCCACCCTTACTTGGAACTCAGAGTACCAAACATCAAATACATGCATTGAAACAGTACCCCCGGAGTTAGGGATGGTAACGGGGCGGGTTTGGGGCGGGTATCCCCTCACCCGGCCCCGACCCCGTTTTCGGCCTCCTACACCCGTCCCCAGCCCCGGTCCCCGGCGGGTACGGGGATTAGCTAAACCCAGTCGAAACCCGGTCAAAAACCTAGTTAAAGAACAATTTTACTTAAAAAACAATTTTCCTTAAAAAAACCATTAGCACACTTGCAGTAACTACACATCTGGTGAGACATGTTGGTGAAGAAAGAAACCAAAAGTAAAAAGCATTAGCACACTAGCAGTAAAAAGTAAAAACCATTCGTCTAGCACTCATACTCATATTTGGTCAATAATTAATTTAGTATTATTTTTAATATATATATATATATATAATATTTTTTAATTAATATATAAAACTGGGTACCGGTCGGGTCGGGGAGTAGTTCACCCGCCCCCGGCTGGAGCAAACCGGGTTTACTCGGCCCCGGTCCACGGCACCGCAAAACCGGGTATTACCCGGCCCCGACCGGGTCGGGTGGACCGAGTTCCCCGCCGGGTCGGGTCAAATCACCATCCCTACCCGGAGTGGAGATTATCCGGACCCGGAATAGAGTCCGGAGCCCAAAAAGGATCCAGAACCGGAAAGAATCCAGAACCCAATAGGGACCGGATCCGGAACTAAGCATACCAGAACTGATCATAGTTCGGAACTGAGCACAAACCGGATCCCCATTCCGGAACCGGATGAGATCTGGAACCGGATTATTCCGGGACTTAGTATAGGGGACTTTCGGAGTCAAACATCGGGACCCATTCCAGATCATGTCATAATCCGGAACTAATATACCGGAACCTAAAGGATCCGAAACTCATACCGGAACTAACCTATTCCGGAACCATTCCGGAACTGATGAACACCGGAACCCTATCGGGATACAAATCGACTTAACAGACACAAAATTAAACAATCACAAATCGTGATTTAGTACGTTTGTGCTCGCAATCGATTATAGAGTTTAAGTATGAAGTAAAGACAAGCACAAATCGCGATTTGATCCATTGAGTTCGCGAGCCGAAGGGTTTTAACCCTAGTCGACGCTGATGGAATCAAATGTGAGTAAAATCGATCGATTTGTGGATCATCCATGGTCGATTTCAAGTAGCAAACATCAAATCGATAAAGGTTAGAAACATACCTGGACTTGGGATGAAGATCTGAGACCGGATGATGCAAAAACACAAGTACCAGAGGAAATGAGAAGAAGTTGGGTCTGAGAGAGTTTGGGCGCGAAGTTTTTGAAATAGTGAGGATTCTAAGTGAAAAGCCGGTATTTATACCGGTCGATACCGGAAGTGAATCCGGTACCGGGTGCCTTAACTCTCCCGGTTCCAACTTTGTGCTAACTTTTGGCAATTGGCAAAAATTACCCCTGAAGTTTGAAAAACTTTTAAAATTTACCCTGAGTTTAAAGTTTTCACTTTCAGCCCCTCAGGTTTAAAAAATTCACTTCTCCCCCTCAACTTTTCCAAAAGACAATTCTCCTCCTTGAGTTTTCAAAATAACAACTCTCCCCCTAGACTTTTCAAAAATACATCTCTCACTTGACTTTTCAAAATGGACACTTCTCCCCCTCAATATCTCAAAAAGTGCAACTCTCCCAACAAAGAACATAAGACTTACCCTCGGGACTTGGCTTTCAAGGTAAAACCTTGCAGAACATACGGTTAGTAGCACGTGAAATAGATGAAAACGAAAACACAGAACAAGACGAATAGAATTAAAGAATCAAGCAGAAAGGCAGAAAAACGAAAGAAACCCTAAAACAGAAATATAGAGTACATGTCACCGAAGTTCTTGAAGCACCTAAACCACGCTGCGAGACAAGTGTAACTGATTAAGGTACAATTATCCCGTAGCGTAGGAAAGGTGTGACAAGTACAGTTGTGACTCAAACTTTTAGATTGGGCATACCCAACTTGGACACGAGTTCATTGAACCGTTTTTCATCCAAAGCCTTGGTAAACAGGTCTGCTAGTTGATTTTCTGTATTTACGAACTAGAGTTCCACCGTACCTCGTTCTACATGGTCTTTAATGAAATGGTAGTGCACGTCATTATGATTTGTCTTCGTATGCTGTACCGGATTGCTCGTGATTGCGATTGCACTCTTGGAGTCGCAATAGATCGGGATGTTCGAGTAGTTTTATCTGTAGTCCTTCAGTTGCGTCCGCATCCAGATCACCTGAGAACAGCAACTAGTCGCGGCCACGTACTCCGCTTTCCGTCAAGATCGGCGTGTAACTTCGTACCCGGTGACATAGAAGTTTTCATGGGGGTACACTGTTCCATCTTGAATTTCCGAAGAATATTCGCGATGTACTTAGATTGATTGATGAATATCCCGGTCGACAGTTGTTTAACTTGAAGACTGAGAAATAAATTCATCTGACCCATCATACTCATTTTAAAATGGGCTTTCATGAGGACTGAAAATTTGTAACAGTATTGTGGGTTCATAGAGCCGAAAACAATGTCATCGACATAGACTTGAATTAAAATTATATCCTCACCTTCCCTTTTGATGAAAAGGGTTGTGTCGATCTTACCTTTCGAGAAGCCGGAATTGGTTAGAAAAGTTGATAATTCATCATACCAGGCTCTCGGGGCTTGCTTGAGTCCATACAGTGCTCGAGTTTGTTGACGCGATACACATGATTGGGGTGATCTTGACTGACGAAACCTTCCGGTTGGGAGACGTAGACTTCCTCTTTAAGTTTTCCGTTGAGAAACGCCGTCTTTACGTCCATTTGAAAGACGGTGAAGTTTTTGTGAGCGGCGTACGTGAGGAACATCTGAATAGCTTCGATTCGGGCGACTGGTGCGAACGTCTCTTCGTAGTCAATCCCCTCTTGTTGTCGATACCCTTTCGCCACTAAGCGAGCCTTGTTCCTTACAACGATCCCGTTCTCGTCCTTCTTATTCTTGAAGATCCATTTTGTTCCTATAATGGTCTTGTTCTTCGGGCGAGGGACCAGGCGTTATACTTTCAGACTTTCAAATTCGTTCAACTCCTCTTGCATGGCCATTACCCAGTCTGGGTCATGTAAGGCGTCTTTAACCGTCGCTGGTTCAACGTTGCTGAGGAAAATGGAGAAGTGGCACTCATTTACCGTAGCCGCCCGATTTTGATTGTTGCTCAGAAGTGCAGGGGCGGCTTCGTCATCGGTTTTCATCCTGGCTCTAGTTTTGAACAGGAGCAGACGGATCTCCAATGATTTGCTCAGGTGGGTGCGCTCAGGTCCACTTCCGCGTGTGAGGTAGCGGGTCCGTGAGAGGTTTAGAATTGTCAGCATCGATGTAGGAGCCTAAGGGTAGGTTCTGAACTGCTTCTAGGGATGGAACCGGATGTAATCGGTCGGTGGCCGCAGGCTGGGAAACAACAGCGGTTGACGAAGATTCGCAGTTGCGTCAGTACTATTGCTTGTTCCGGGGGAAGACGAAGTGGGTTTGTAGGTCTCCAGATTCAAGTTGTATCACGTTAACGACACAAAACAGATAGCGGAAGCATACTATAAAGCCATTAAATGTGAGTGATTGTGTAGACGATAATGTAACAGTGAGAGTATCAAATAATGAACAGTAAATGATAACAAGATCAAGTAAATAAGTTGCTCGTATATTGATATTTGAATAACACCAAGAACACGTTCAAGTGTGTGTGTTCTGAAATCTCTCAGGAAACAAATCGTACAGTGGTAGTGGAATAGAATGTTGCAGTGTGTGCTCTCACAAATGTGGAAAACAATTCTTCCAAAAGCTTACAATTGTACGTTCCACTACCCTTCTATTTATAGCCTGATAAAGTGAAATGCAGTGTACTATCTAACCCTGGATGACACGTGGAAAGTGTGTCTCCGTCTTTTTAGGGCTGACATGGAAAAGTACAGACACGTGTCTGACACTTAGAGATTTCTACGAGACTTAAGCTTTACAGAGGTCTTCATTCACCAGAGCTCTTACGCTAGAGCTCTGATGGTCTTCTGGTGTGAACAGTTCTTCTGGTGGAACATAAGAAGTCTTCTGCCAGAGCTCTGTCGAGCTCTGATGATCTTCTGGTGGATTTTCTTCTAAGTCTTCTGCCGGATCTCTGGTGGTCTTCTGACTTGTAATATTTTCAATACTTTTACATCTTGTATACTTGGGGCTAACAATCTCCCCCTAAGTATTGAAAATACAATTTATGCTAATTACAAAGATGTAAACAAAAGACAAAGAGATGAAGATCATCCTCTGTGAAACTTGATACTTTTCTTTTAAGATGGTTACAATACAATGCAAAAGAAATAGTATACTAAGTATAGTAATTTCCTCTTAGAATTCTGTCGAAGGCAATTTTTCTTTCTTCTACCTTCAGAATTCTGTTGATCCCAAATGAGGAGTTGATAGCTTTGTTCAGATGTGACTTCTTTTCAATGAACCTTCGTCTATCGTCTTTCAGTCTGTTCGCTCTGATGGGATTAAAGTAAGGGTTGATGGGTATGGCATTTATAGGGATTATATCTCTTTCGGCGTAGAGGTATGCGAACACTTATTTCAGTGCAGGGTTCTCTGAGTGTCGGGGTGCAGATTATGGGTTTTGCTCTGGTTGGTTTTGGGTTGGGTTCTGATCATCATGAGTTTCAGCCATAAGGATGTCAACTAGGTTTTCAGGCTCATGCTCTTGTGCAGTTTGGGTTTGGGCTAGAGTTTGGTTTTGGGGTTGGTTTTGGTTTATTTGTTCATCAGCAGAGATTGGTTCTGTTCTCTCTGGTTCAGTCCTTGGAGATTGGGGAGGAGTGTCAAGGATAATGATCTCTGGTGGTTGAGATGTCAAAGCTTCTGGTACTCTGACAGTTCTGTCTTTGAACATGTAGTCGAACTCTACCATCATCATCTCTGTTGGAGCTTCCTCTGTCTCCTTCTCCCCTTGTGTTTCTTTTTCTTTCTCTGCCTCTGCCTCTGTCTCTTTCTCTGTCTCTCCCTTTTGTTGCTCCGAGGACTCTCCTTCTGGTTTCTTTGAAGACTCTGGGGCATCTTTCTGGTTGTCATCATTGTCATCATGATCATTTGCTTCGTCAGAGAGTCGCGTAACGATAGGAGAGTCCGGGGCAACAAACTTACCCTTTTTCCTTGAAGGTTCTCCCTCTGGCGTTTCTTCTGCAAGCCTTTTTCTGGAACCAGTTTGGACAATAGCATCTGTGAAGGTATCAACAACTTTCTTCATAGCATCTTCCACCTCTGTTGCAGCAGTTCTGATCTCATCAACTTGACTCTCAAAGTTGAATTTGTGAGAGTCAAGAGATGTCTGGACATGTTTCTCTGTTGCTTGGGCTTTCATGACGAATTTGGAAGATATGGTCATCATTTTGCTCAAGACAGATTTTGCTGAACCCAGTCATCTACAGTCTGTCGATAGGCTGGTTGTTGGGAAATGGTACAGGTGCCTCTGGTGCAGTGGCCTCTTTAATAGCCTTCTTGACAGAGGTATTGATTAACTCTGTCAAGGTTTTGACGTTGGAGTCTGATAGGATAATGGAAGGCATGGGCAGAGTTCTGTTCATTTCCGCGGTATGGTTTTCTGCCATGATTCTCTTCAGATCAGCGAGCTCTGTTGTCAACTTTGTTGTCTCCTCTGTTCTGACCCTTTCCCCATCAGCAAGTTTTTGGGAAGTCTCTGCGTATTTTCTGGTGATTTCCTGCAGCTCAGACTTTAGAGTAGCATTCTCCTGACGGATCGGCTCCTCTTTTGTTGCATTGATAAGTTTATACTCATTCAAGGAGTTGCTAATACTGTCACAGAAGCTTTTGAGCTCTGCTCTAGTGACAGTATCAGCGGGGGTAACCTTGGTTCCAACACATGGATCCAAGTCATCCTCGAGCTCAGAGGCGCCTCCATTAAGAGTTGTTTTTATGTTGGCTCTTGGAGGACTTCCACCCGATCCTTGATGTTCCTTTTCAGGGGATACATCTATGGGCGTTCTGATCTGAATTTCCTCTTCCAGCTCAGGTTCTGGAGAAGGAAATCTGATGTGTTGGGAGGACCTGGGATCAAGACAGGTATTCCCTTGTGATACTAGGTCATACCACTGCCCCTGAGTTAGGCAGAGCCTACGCAAGATACGAAAGATCTCAGGGCTAGTTTGTGTCAAATCTATGCAAGCCACAGAGGCTTCAGTGTGTGTAGGTGACCTATTAATATTCTGGGGCGATGGAACATCATTACCAAAAATGGATTCCCCGGTTTCGTGCATACCAGAGGCGTGAAAAGTTGCCTCTGGTGGTTCAAGATGGTTTGGGTTCGAGGTATGCACCCTTGTTTCAATATCCATTTGGTCTTGATCACCAAGGATAGGTTGTGTGGTAGCACTAGGAGTTGGGCTAGGGAAACACACATGTGTGTTCATTCGAACATCTTGTTCTATACTCACATTTCCCTCGACTCTTAGGGATTCAGAAGACTCAGATGTCTCTGCCAGAGGAGGATGAACTTTCTGCCACCTCCTCTGCAGTTTCCTCTACTTCCTCTTGGACAGCCTCCAAAGGGGATGTTCTGTCCACTACTTCCTCCTCCTGAACATTAGCAGAGGAAGATCCTACTTCGGGTACTCTTACCTCTGGTCTGACTACTTCTTCTTCTTCTCTTACAACACTCACAGACTCTAGTGAAGGCTCAGGACCTAAGTATGCTGGGGATCTCACCTCAGGTTCTTGAGGTAGAGCATCATGTCTATAGTTTTGTAGAGAAATGTGGGTTGGGTTTATCATAGATAGCATGGTTCGTGGTACCCTTCTAGTGTTAGGATACTCACCTGTGGTTGTTGGGCTGAATCTGGACATTACCCATCCAGGAGTTGGGTTTCCTTGTTGAACTAGATGTAGAGTTGGGAATGCTTCTCTAATCACCAAACTGATAAAGCGTGGATATCTGATGTGCTTCAGATTCCTGTGGACTCCTACAACTCATCCTTTTGCTATAGTCATCGTTTTGGTATTTACAGCAGTCAGAAGGCCTTTGTACAGGATGTTGGCATAATCGAAATGCCTGTGGAAGTACAAACCATACATGATTTGCAGAATTTCAGTACTGGCTTGGTCTTGACTTCCACTCTTACAGGGTAGGGTTCTGTTGAGTGTGGAGAACATGAAATTCCACACAGGGGGTAGATTTCCTCTTCTGAAATCGCCAATCTTATTTAGGGTGTTGTTGTAGCCTAAGAAACGAATAAAGTCAAGAAGAACAGGGATCTTTGGGGGGTTTTTCATATGCAGGAATCTCCAACTGTCTTGGAGTCTGCATTCTAAAGATTCTTCGAAGGGTTTTGTCGCGAATGCGAATCGTTCCAACTCCTCCTTGTCTTCCTGAATCTACATTCCCAATAATACCATTTCTCTCTGGAATGTGCTGACAAGTTGTCCACCATTGTTGGACATATAACTCTGGAAGATCATCGTCAAATCTTGTAAGGGCTTGGAAGATTTCAGAGTTCTTGAAGAACTCCACGAACACATGGTAAATGGGCATATAGTTGGCTGGGTTAGAGTCGAATCTGTAGTTGTTATCTACAAAGTTATAGGGTTGGATTACGATTTGATCTACAGGCCCTATTCGACTTGATTCTGCTGAGTGTGCTTGTTCTTCCATTGTTGCAGGTTTTAGGTTTTTGAAGAATTCAAAGGATGTTTGAACAAAAGGAGGGAAGGACTGAAGGTTTGAATATTCAGTAAGCGTAAGAAATGAAATGGGTCATGGGAATGGGTATTTATACTCGAAATATCTGGCTGGATAACCATCGTAGGTACTGTAGGTACTCGAGTGTCAGATAGTGGAACGACCTCTACAGTAGAACGTGGAAACAGCTAATGGTTGGTCTTTCAATCAGAGGATGCCACGTAGGATTTGGTTCTGACAAACTTTCGGCTATAGAACCATCACGGTTAGAGATGTGTGGGTGACCTGCGGTTGACACTTAGAAATAACCCGCACCTCTGATGACAGTACTTCTGATGACGTGGCAGAAAGCTGGCAGAGCTCTGGTGGAACTGAGCACAATTTTCCCTATGTTAAGTGACCTTTTTCATTATTTCAAGTAACCCAAAATGTTTCACCTTTACACTAAAATCATTTAAAAATCTTGAATCTGATGTGAGAATAGTCAAAAGAACGAAAGCAGAACTGTCTCAGAGATTTCACAGAGTTCTGGTGAATATCATTAGAGGCTCTGGTGAAATGTCAGAGTTCTGGTAAGTTCTTGACATTATCAAAAATGTTTTCATCAGAACAGGTTTTCTCTTCCTTAAAAAATTTTTCCTTTTTGTTCAACGAGCAAAGTCAATTAGATTTCAAATTGTTTTGACTTGCTCCCCCTTAAACCATGCTTATTCTCCTCTTAAGCTCCCCCTAAACTGGTGAGCTTAATTTGACAGATCTTTCTTTTCAGCTTTTCTCTTTTCTTGCAACTTTTTGAAGTAGAAATATTTACAAAGAGAAACAAAAATATATACAGATTTGAAATCCACAAAAGAAAAATATTGAAAAAGTATGCTGGCAGAGCTCTGTGATGAACATCAGAGGCTCTGGTAAAGTATCCTACCCAACTATTTGACAGAGCTTTGGGATGATCATTAGAGACTCTGTTGAGTTTTAAACAGAGTTAGGAGGACATGTTCAGCATACCCATCTTGCTGATTAAGAAGTTAAATCTCCTTTTATCAAGGGCTGTTGTAAACAAATCAGCAAGTTGGAAGTCGGTTGAAACAAAGTACATTTCAATCGCCCCTTTTTCAACATGATCCTTTATAAAATGGTACCTTATGTCGATATGTTTTGTCTTTGAGTGTTGGACTGGATTAGCTGTAATTGCTATTGCACTCTTGGAGTCACACAGAATTGGAACTTTGTTGTACTCCATGCCATAGTCCTTGAGCTGAGTTTTCATCTAGATCACTTGAGAACAACTAGTAGCAGCAACATATTTTGCTTCTACTGTAAAGGTTGATACGCAGTTCTGTTTCTTGGATGTCCAACTGACTAGTTTATCTCCAAGCAATTGACAACTACCAGAAGTACTCTTTCTGTCATTCCTGCATCCTCCATAATCTGAATCTGTGTATTCAATAAGCTCGAAACCAGAATTAAGAGGATACTAGAGACCCAAAAATTGAGTCCCTTTAAGATATTTAAAGATACGTTTGACAACAAACAAATGGGATTCTTTAGGATTTGCTTGAAATTTGGCACAAAGACAGGTTGCGAACATTATATCAGGTCTGCTCGCAGTTAAATACAGAAGTGACCCTATCATGCCTCTGTAGTTCTTGACATCCACAGATTGACCTTGTGGATCATGGTCAAGTTTAACTCTAGTGGCAATAGGAGTTTTCATATGATTTGAATTATTGAGCTTATACTTTTTCAAAATATCAGAGATGTATTTAGATTGACTTATAAAAGTGCCTCTGATAGATTGTTTAACTTGTAAACCAAGGAAGAAAGAAAGTTCTCCCATCATGCTCATTTTAAATTCACTTTTCATCAAATCCTCAAACCTGTCACAATATTCCTGCCTTGTAGACCCAAAGATAATGTCATCAACATATATCTATACCAGAAGAATGTCATTCTTATACCTCCTAATGAATAAGGTTGTATCGACAGTACCTTTCTCAAAATGGTTACTCAACAGAAAATTTGACAGAGTTTCATACCAGGCTCTGGAGCTTGCTTAAGGCCATACAGAGCTTTGTCTAGCTTGTATACGTGGTCTGGAAACTCTGAACTTTCAAAACCTGGTGGTTGCTCGACGTAGACTTCTTCTTGCAGTCTCCCATTCAGAAAGGCAGATTTCACATCCATTTGATAGACCTTGAAACCTTTATGGGTAACATAGGCTAAGAAGATTATGATAGCTTCTAGTCTAGCCACAGGTGAAAAGGTTTCATCGTAATCAATACCTTCTTCTTGGCAATATCCCTTAGCAACCAGCCGAGCTTTGTTTCTGATGATAATCTCATCTTCATCCTTTTTTTTCTGAACACCCACTTGGTTCCAATGGCAGCTTTGTTTTCAGGGAGTGGAACCAAGGACCAAACTTTATTTCTTTCAAACTCCAGAAGCTCCTCTTGCATGGCTTCAATCCAGTTTGGGTCTTCCAGGGATTCAGAAATCTTCTTCGGCTCAATCATACTTAGAAAATTAACAAAGAAAGCCTCATTGATTGTTGTTGATCTTGTCTTTACTCCATCTTCAGCAGCACCTATAATCTGATGATGAGGGTGATCCTTTGTCCATCTGGTCATTGGAGCATGGACAACAAGTAGAGTCTGTGCTTCTGATGGGAAAAGATGTATATCAGCATCAGAGCTCTGAGGATTGGCACCAGTGCTCTGTGGCACACTACTCTAGAGAGTGGCCTCATTGCTCTGTGATGTACCAACAGGGCTCTGAGAGGGTGAGCTTTCATACAGGGAACATCTTCCAATATGAGTCATAGGGGGTGATGATGGCTCTTGTTCAGGTTCTCTTTCATTTGATTGTAGTCCCTCATTTCTCCGAATTACACCTGTAGATAGAGAAGTAGATGCTGAAGAATTGGAGGGACCTGTAAGAGATGTACCTGTTAAGTTCTGTTCAGCAGAGTTCTAAGCCTGATTGCCTCTGGTGATGTTATCAGGGGAATCATCATCATCGAAGAAATCATTGAATATCAAGTTGATGTCTTCTTCCCTTGACTTTGAAGAACTAGGCTTCTCTTTTGTCTGTGTCCCCTCTGGTGATTTGCAATCAGAGGAACTTGATGTATTTTCATCAAAGGACATATTTATGCTTTCTTGAATGACTCTGGTTCTTGTATTGTAGACTCTGTAGGCTTTAGAGGTTAAGGAATAACCAATAAAGATTCCTTCGTCAGCCTTCTTGTCAAACTTACCCAGCTGATCTCTGTCATTCAAGATGTAGCATTTGCAGCCAAAAATATGAAAATATTTCACATTAGGCCTTGGTTGTTGATGAGTTCATAGGGAGTCTTCTTGAATCTTTTCACAATTACAGCTCTGTTCTGGGTAAAACAGACTGTTGAGACTGCCTCTGCCCATAAGTTGATTGGGAGAATAGAACCTGCCAACATAGTTCTGGCGGCTTCTACCAGAGTTCTGTTCTTTCTCTCCACAACACCATTCTGTTGGGGAGTTCTGGCAGCTGAGAAGTTCTGGCAGATTCCTTCCTCTGATAGGTAGGCATCAATTCTGGCATTCTTAAACTCTGTCCCATTATCACTTCTCAATTTTTGGACTTTCAGACCTAACAGAACCTGTATCCTTTTCAACAAACTTATCAGAATTTCTGGGACATCAGATTTTACTCTGATGAACTCAACCCAAGTATATCTAGAGAATTCATCTATTAGAACAAGAATATACTTTTTACCGGACATACTTTGCACAGAAATTGGACCACAAAGATCCACATGAAGCATATGCAAAGGTCTGGGGCAATTGTGATCACTCTTTGTTCTGTGTGAAGCTCTTTTCAGCTTACCCAACTCACAAACAGAACAAAGATGGTCTTTGTCAAATTTAAGTGAAGGCAGACCTTTCACTAGGTTAAGTTTCACGAGCTTGTCAAGATTTGAAAAATTCAAATGAGCAAATCTTTTATGCCAGAGCCAGGCATCTTCCTTTTTCAAAGAGACTAAACAGAGTTTTTCTATTATAGAGCTTTGATTTGGATTAAAATTCATTTTGTACATATTACCTTTTCTGTCGGCTCTTAAAAGCTCTTGACCAGACTCGGAAAGTAACAAAGAACAATATTTCTTCTCAAACCTGACATCGAATCCATGATCACATAGTTGACTTATGCTGAGAAGATTATGATTTAAACCTTCAACATAAGCAACCTTAGAAACTGAAACACCACCATTGTTCAAAACACCATAACCTCTAATTTGTCCCTGTCCATCGCCTCCAAAGGTTACTGCACTTCCCATTTTGTCTTTAAATGAAGTTAGCAGCTCCTTATTGCCTGGCATGTGCCTGGAACATCCTGAATCTAAATACCAGATCTGCACATGAGGCTTCTGCAAGACAAATTAGTTCTTTTTAGGTACCCATTTCATAATGGGTCCTTTCTGGTTAGGCTTAGGGGTGTTAGACTTACCTGATGGCTTTCCATTCTGTGATGGTGTGCCAGAGGATTTTCTCAGTGTATTCTGAGCAGTCTTAGGATTTTTCCTTTCAATTGACTGATTTAGAATACAGTGAGGACCATTCAGGTGATTCTGCAACTTTAACAGTAGTTGAATGCAATTGCAGTTGATAGAACATGAAGTTGATTGATGCATATTGTTGTTTCTTTTCAACATCTGTTGATTAAATGGCACTTGAGATTGAAAAACTTTAGGACCAGATGTCTTCACATACATTCTGTCTTGGTTTGGTTTCTTGGAATTAACATTGTTCCTTGGAACAAATTCTTTGGACCAAAAACTGTTTTCCTTTGATTTACTGCAGAGTTGGGAATAGGTTTGTCATTGACTATCCATTTGCCCTTTTGCTCTGGAGTAAATCTGATTGGTTTATAAGCAAAGGGAACTGAAGTATGGTTCACATTAATATTCTTTGCTTTCTCTCTTCTCTTATCTTCTATCTCATCAGAAGAAAGAATTATGATACCTTTGTTTTTGAAATCAGGAACTAGTATAAATCTGGATTGATTCTTAAAAAATGAGACAGTTTTCAAATCTCCAGACCCAACAAGTACCTTCTTGGGTTTGTGTAGAACATTTTCTTGAGCACAGAAAATCTGCTCATCCACCTCAGAATCAGAGTCACTGTCAGAGTCTAGAAAGTCTCTGGTGGCTCTGGTAGAGGTGTGAGACTCTTTGGGTAAATCAGAGATATTTGCTCTGGTGGACTTGAACTTTCTTAATCTTGGTTTTAAAGCATCAGATGCGGCATTTTCCTCAAGAACTCTTTTAATATCCTCTTCAAAAGATGTTCTTATTGATTCAGAGGTAGGGGGAAGACTGGGGCTTCAGGGTTGAGCTCACTCCGTGTTTTAACACCAGAGGACTCAGCCACAGAAGTAACAGACTTCTGGCCTTTAAAAGAGTTGAAGTGAAATATTTCTTTAGGATCCAGACTTTTGACAGAATCAGGGAATGTGATCTCAGCTTTTCCTTGATCAAGAATGAACTTTGCAGATGATTTTGTAACCTTTTCATGATCCAAGGAGTCATAGTTGACATTCCTGAAATTCAGCCTTCTGGTCTTTGAAACATCTGAGGTTTTAGCTCTTTTAAAAACTGTAGTACCAGAGTTCACATTTTCTTGGATTTTCCCAACACAGAAGGCAGAGGACATAGATGTCTTCTTCCTTCCAGTGTAGGGAGCAAGGTCACTGAAACCTAGACCTTGCGTATCCTTTTGAGAATTGATTTTGATATGCACTTCTTGTGCATCCTGGTACTTTTTGATCAAAATCTCATTTTTCTGTAAAGATTGGTGCAAAACCTCTCTTTCCCTTTGAAAATAGTCCTTTAGAGCAACAGAGTTAAGCCTTTCATATTCAAATTTCTTAACCTCTTCAGTCTTTTGCTTTAAAACTTCCTCAAATTCCTTACACTTTTCAGAAAACGAGTTTTCTTTCTGTTTTTGCAAAAATTCCAGCTCAGACTTTTCTTTGGCTATCTCTTCCTTCTCCTGTTCCAAGAGAGTTTTCTCTCTCTTGTAGAAGGTCAGATCCTTTTGAGCTTGCTTTCTTAACTCTTTTTCTTCTGAGAGCTTTTGTTTTAACAGTTGAAATTCCTCAGTGAGTAATGAAACATGCATCTCTAGTTCAGAGTCTGGTTTTGATTCAGAAGTAGAACATACCTTGACATTGGGTTTGGTGGTCTCCAGCGCTCTGTCGTTTGGCTCTGTTACAGAAAGAGCACATGCATTCTGAGACACATCTGCCTCTGTTGTTCTCTCTGGCATCTCTCCAGTCATCCAGTCAGCTACCACTTCCAAACTTCCATCATCTACAGTAACCCCGCAAAAATTGGCTTGCTCTGGTTCATTATCAGAGGACGAGTCAGAGATCCAATTTTCCATCTCAGCAACATAGCTTCTCCCTCTGTAATTGTACTTGTACTTGTTCTTGTAGTAGTCCTGGTCTTTTATCAGTCTACCCTTACAATTAGCAGAGAAATGGCCGGGTTTGCCACATCAAAAACATCGTCCATCATTCTGGTTGATAGGTTGGGCAGCATCAACTTGCTTCTGGGGGGCTGGAGGGTTGTACTTCTGTTGTGGTCTCTGCTATGGTGGAGCTCTGTTGTTGTTCTGATGGTGAGGTGCATCATAACCTCTCTTCTCGTCTTTCTCTTCTCTCTCATATCTTCCTCTCCGATCAAATACTTTGTTTCCAAATCTCCTGTTAAACTTTTGAGTTATTAGAGCAAGAGATTGAGCAAAAGCATTGATATCCGCATCATCATTTGATGAACCTTCCTCTGCATCACTTTCAGCAACCAAACTCTACTTACCCTTCTTTTTCACATCCTTCTCTCTCTTCTTCTCTTTGCTAGAGCTTTCTCTGTTGGACTTCCCTTCAGTGGGAGTTTTTGAGTCAGATATCAAAGCTATTGGACCTGCAACGGTGGATTTTCCTTTTTGTTTGACAACATCCTTCTCTTGTGCAGCAAGAGTGACATACACATCAGTAAGAGACCATGCATCCAAATCTTGGTTAGCTTGTAGAGACATTGATAGATTCAACCATTCATCATTTAAACTTTTCAAGAATAAGACATTATTATCCTCCTTCGACCTAACAACCCCACACTTCTTACATTTGTTTATTAAAACATTGAATCTGTTGTAGGTCTGTTGTAAGGTTTCCTCAGGAAGTGCTTTGAAATCATTGTATTCATTTATACATTGGGTCCTTCTGTTCTTTTGGGTTTTGATACCACCCTCAAGTTGAGCCGATCCCAGATTTCTTGCGCAGTAACACATGAATCTAGTTCTTGGAAAATATCGTTTGGAATGGCCATAATCAGAAGTCTAACTTCCTTGAGGTCACTTTCCATTTTCAGCTTTTCTTCCTCGGTAAACCCAGTGGTTTTAACCTCGAAATGAGCAGGAACCTCAGCAGTAGTTTCTGTTGCGGGTACATGAGGAACCAAAACCATAGGTTGGAATGGTCCATCAGTGACAGATCGCATTAAGTCTCTATCCATTCCATCAAAGAAGTTAACCATCCTAATCTTCCATTGAGGATATTCATCTCTCAGAAGAGTAGGAGGTTTGGTTAGAGAACCAGCTGTGTAGATAGCGTTAATGTTGTTATCATCCATCTTTTCAGAAAATAGAGTATGAGGATTTGAAAAGATTTGAAAGAGTTTTAAACTGAAAGAAGATGAACAATAACCAATGGAACAGTAACAAATGTAAAGAAGATATTAAGACTATCTTGAAAGCTTAAACATGTGTTAAATGAACTCTGAAAACTTGTTTTAAACTTTTGAACAAGAAAAACAGAGTATTCTATGAAGCTCTTGAAAATAGACACAATCAACAACAGTAAATCAACCTGGTTAGATTGGATCGTTTGATTTGAGCAAATCAATCCGCTCTGATACCAATTGTAGGTCTCCAGATTCAAGTTGTATCACATTAATAGGACAAAACAGATAGCGAAAGCATAATATAAAGCCATTAAATGTGAGTGATTGTGTAGACGATAATGTAACAGTGAAACTATCAAATAATGAACAGTAAATGATAACAAGATCAAGTAAATAAGCTACTCGTATATTGATATTTAAATAACACCAAGAACACGTTCAAGTGTGTGTATTCTGAAATCTGTCAGGAAACAAATCGTATAGTGGTAGTGGAATATAATGTTGCAGCATGTGCTCTCACAAATGTGGAAAACAATTCTTCCAAAATCTTACAATTGTGCGTTCCACTACCCTTCTATATATAGCCTGATAAAGTGAAAGACAGTGTACTATCTAACCCTGGGATGACACGTGGAAAGTGTGTCTCCGTCCTTTTAGGGATGAAGTGGAAAAGTACGGACACGTGTCTGACACTTAGAGATTTCTACGAGACTTAAGCTTCACAGAGGTCTTCATTCAGCAGAGCTCTTATGCCAGAGCTCTGATGGTCTTCTGGTGTGAACAGTTCTTCTGGTGGAATAGAAGAAGTCTTCTGCCAGAGCTCTGTCGAGCTCTGATGATCTTCTGGTGGATTTTCTTCTAAGTCTTTTGCCGGATCTCTGGTGGTCTTCTGACTTGTAATATTTTCAATACTTTTACATCTTGTATACTTGGGGCTAACAGGGTTGAACCACTAGGGATGGAGTTGCGGTCACCGTTGCAATACTTGATGATGGTGTCGCCTCTAACACGGGTGAAGAGGGCGAGTCCTCCGAAGATGTAGTGTTGGTGGTTGGTGGAGGACCGAAGATATGTGTCGACACCACTACAACTCCATCTGCATTCAAAGAAGCATCAGTAGATACAGGGGTAAGATAAAAATCATTATAGAAATTTTCAAACAGTAGATCTAACTCGGATGGACGTGATTTCGACGTATTAGACGACGAAGGATCTACTGTTGTGTGCTTGGGTTCCGATCTAGAGTGACCAGAAGCCAGCACTCCAGTAAGCACGGGTTCTGAACTGGTACGTTCAGAAGCCAAATCGACCAATTCGTCGAAGGTCACATTTATACTCTCAATGACACACTTAGTCCTCTTGTTATAGACTCGGTATGCTTTGGAAGAGGTTGAATATTCGATGAATATCCCTTCGTCCGCCTTCGGCTTGAGCTTGCCGAGATCATCCTTATCGTTCAGTACGAAGCACTTGCACCCGAACGCGTGAAAGTAGCTGATGTTGGGGGTGCGTTTGTTGATGAGCTTGTATGGCGTCTTGTTGAAGCGCTTATGGACGATGGACCTATTCTGAGTGTAGCACGCTGTTGTGATAGCTTTAGCCCATAAGAACATCGGAAAACCTTACTGAGTCAGCATGGTGCGAGCCTCTTCCACCAAAGTACGGTTGCGTCGTTCCACCACGCCGTTCTATTGAGGAGTCCTAGTTGCCGAGAAGTTGTGTAAAATTCCAGCTGATGTGAGAAAATCACTGATAATGCAGTTCTTAAACTTGGTTCCGTTATCCGTGCGAATAGAGATGACGGTCAGCTGCAAGTTGTTCTGAACTCCCTTCAGGTGGTTGACTATGACCCCAGGAGTCTCGTCCTTTGAGCGGAGGAACTTGACCCAGGTGTAGCTCAAGTACTCGTCCACCATCACCAGCACGCACTTCTTATGGCTTATGCTTTGGACGCGCATCGGGCCGCAGAGATCCATGTGGATCAGCTCTAGAGGTCTGGACATGCTAGGAACCGACTTCGGCTTGTGTGAAACCTTCTTCATCTTGCCCATCTCTCATGCGGAGCAGAGATGTTCTTTTGCAAACTTTAGTTCTGGCATACCCTTGACGAGTCCACCCAGCACCAGCTTGTTGATATTCTTGAAGTTCAAATGAGAGAGCACGTCGATGCCACAACCAGTTCTATTGAGTAGTGCCTTTTGAAAGAAGGTACACGGCTTTGTCGGTCTTCACAGCGGCAAGATTGATGGTATAGAGGTTCGTCCTTCGAGTACCGGCAAGAATCTCCGTTCCATCGTCGTCACGAATACTGTACCGCTTCGCCTTGAATCTGACTTCAAGATTCTTGTCGCATAACTGGCCGATGCTGAAGAGGTTGTGACCAAGGACTTCGACGTAGGACACATGCTTGATGGTGAGGTTGTCCTGAACGAGGTCGCCATAGCCCATGATCGGGGCCACGTTATCATTGCTAAATCTAACATCACCACAATACTTCTCCTTGAAGTTGGTGATTTTGAAATGGTCTCAGAAACGGTTTTAGAATTAGAACATTCACCTTTTTCAAAATTAACCGGTGTGGGCGTTTTTTTTAAAAATTGAGTGTGACTAGCAAGCTTTGGAGCAAAATCAATCTTAGAAAATTTGTCATCATGACAAGCAGAGGAATTCATAAACTCAGAAAACCTTCGTGCAGAATCAAGTGGGGTTTCACCATCGAAGTCGGATGAGGAGTTATCCGCAAAAGGGTTATAAAAAACCGGAAAAAGATTCTTTTGAACTGAATCGGGTTGAATCGCCTTACCTTTATCTTTAAAGCTCAAGTTCGAATCATTTGTGTCATCAGACAATCCTATAAAAGCTTTACACGAGGAATTATCCAAAAAGAAAGGGGATGAGTCAACCGAGATGGTGTCCGGAGTGACAGGCTTCATTGGAGTATCCACTGGATTTTCCTTAGCCATTCTCAGCGTTAAAGCTTCTGTCGCCAAAGCGGACAGTTGAGAAGTCAACTTAGCAATCTCGGTTCGATAACTCGCTCTTTCGGAATCGGATAATGACTCGGGTTTGTTATTTTTGAGCTTATCGATAATAGCTAAAAGTACAGTTTTTTCGGTTTCATAAATGACCTTATCCCTCGCAGTCGATTCTTCAAGTTTAAAAATGATGTTTTCCAAAATCCGAGGTGGAACATAACGTTTGAACTCTGATTTATCGTTAGAATCTACATCTGGTGTTGCCATAGCGGGAACCGGAGTTTCCACCGTTTTGGCAAGCGAACAAATGTCGAAGTAATCGTTGGAGAGATAAGGAGTTTTGCTTTTTAAATATGACGCATTTAGCATTTCATACACGAAAGGTATTTGTACATTTATGTTCTTCCTAGGCGGCTCAACTTCCGATTTTGTGTTATCTTCATAATTAGGATTACCAGTTTTAGGTTTAGCCTCTATTTTTGGTAGAGGAATACCTGTTTTTCGTTTAAAACCCTCTTTCTCCTCATCTTCTAGAGATGGCTTAGTCCACTTGATCTTGTACTCAGGATATTTCTTATCTAGGCCCATGAAATTGAATTCATAAAGAGTAGGAACCTTAGACAAGATTTTCTTTAGGTAACACGGATTATCATATCCGAGTCCCCATTGTGAGTTGTAATATTTGGATTCCTTTGGTTTGTTCAAGTGGTTGGTTTGTTCAGATTGACCAAGTTTATAAAGTTTGGATTCAAGATCCTTAAGCTTAGTGGTCAACAACTCATTTTCTTTTTGAACTTTCTCTTGGATTACAATGCTCTTAGAATACTCCTCCTGAGACTTTTCTAACTTTTGTGTATATTCAGATATTTGAGTCTCGAGGATTTCAGCTCTTTTTGAAATGGCCGAGCACTCAGTTTGATAGTTTTCTATCACACATTTGTCCTCAGCCTTTTCAATAGCTAGCTTTCCTATGGTGTCGTATTTAGTCTTAGCATCGGCTTCTAGCTTAGATATTTGGGCGTCTTTGGGTTTAACCTTAAGTTTGAAGGTATCTAAGGTACGCACCATAACTTGCATCTGATTAATTAAGTCAGCATTAGAGGACATGTGAGCTTCCTCATCGTTGTCTTCTTCATCAGTCAGTTGGAGCCAATGATCACCTTCCACCAGCAATGCTTTACCCGCTTCTTTCTGCCTTGATAGAAGCATCTTGTTCTTGTAGTACTCAGCATTGCGTACTACAGGTTTTCGGCAGTCTTTGGTGAAGTGGCCGCGCCTTCCGCAGTTGTAGCAGTTCACTGGTTCATCATCAGCTCGATCGTCAGAATTTCCTTTCAGATCGCTTTCCTTCATCGTTCTTCTTTCTTCCTTCATTAGACTTGTGCTTTCCTTCGTACTTATCTCGGTAGTCCCGACGCTTTGTATTGGTGGAGTATCGCTGGTTGTTGTTGGTTGGCTTCTTGAAGAACTTCTTCCTAGAGTACTCCAGGGACAACAAGGCAACGACCTTCTTTATATTATCAAGTTCTGGATCTGAATCACTTTCAGGTTCTTCATCTTCACGTTCAGATTCACTTTGCACTTCCTCTATATACGAACTGTGTTGTGCTTGCTTGTCTTTCTTGTGAGACATGAGGGCAAGAGGATCTTCTTTCGTCTTTTCACTAGACTTATGATCTCCCATCAGCTCACGAACATCATCTTCGTCTTGGAGCAACATCTCATACAGCTCATGCAGCGGAACACTTTCTAAAGATCGGTTGTGACGAACGTGGAGGACAAATCCCTTCCATTTAGGTTGAAGGTTGTTGAGGAACTTTATGTTGCACTCGAGGTTCGTCTTGAAGATGCTGTTCTTATGCAGGTCATTGAGGAGTGTGCAGAAACGCTCGTAGGTTTCAGTGAGTGATTCCCCTCGTTTGGCTTTAAAGGCTTCATAGCGGGTGAGGCAGTTGGTTATCTTCAGTTGATTACCCTCTCGACTGCCTTGCATGATCTTCGCGAGTTGGTCCCACATCCCTTTAGTTGTGCCCTTGTAACTGTCAATGCTGCAGTAGATATTGTTGAGAAGACTGTATACTAGATAAGTCTTTGCCAGCTTATCTCCACCGACTTTCCTATTTTCGTCAACCGACAGCTTGTCGTATGGCTTGGGCACCTTATGTGCTGGAGGCCCGCCTTCTTGTGCTGGAACGTCCATCAAGGGTGGAATAGTCGGACCGTCCTTCAGCGATCGGAGAATCTCTTCATATAACGGCTTGGTCTCGATGAAGCACATAAATCGATCCTTCCAGACATTATACTCCCTACGGTATAGGATTGGAGGTTTGAGTTCCGAGCCGATAGCTAATGCGTCTTGAGCATTCATTGTGAGCACTTGTGTGTGATCGTAAGACGAGTAGGATGATTCAAAGGTAAAGGAGTGATCTAACGCACAAACTAACGCAAATTCCTAAGAGAGTGGTAACCTAACGCCATTCCTATAAAGGATCAGGAAAAAACAGAAAGGAACACTGGAAAAATAGAACCAAACAGAAACTGAAAGAAAATTAAGTGTGCAGAGGGAATATCCGGAATGAGTGGATCTGGAGTGCAAGATCCGGAATAGATGATCCGGAGTGCAAGTTCTAGAATTATGGGATCTGGTATGTGAGTTCCGGAACCAGAATTTGTGATCCGAAATGTAAGAGATCCGGAATCAATATCGGAACTTAAAACAAATAGGACCGGATCCGGATTGAGTACCAGATTTGGTGAACAGGGACCGAAATTTGTGATCCGGTACTATGTGGGAACCGGAATTTGTGATCCAGTATTACGTGGGAACCGGAATCGGGGTTAAGAGTCCGAGACCAAGTTTAGATCTGGAATCTATAAGATCCGGAATTCAACCAGTACCGGAACTCAAGAAAGAGTCCCGTATTCAAACATTGGAACACGAAAACTTACCTGGAAATCGAATCTGCACCTCTTTTGACTTGGAAATTTTCTGCAATTACTTTAGAACCAAAACAAACAAGTAGGGAAAGCAAAAACAACTGACCAAATCGATTAATCAAGCACTTTTGAAACAAAAATTGAGTTTTTGTCAAGAACATAGAGTATAAAACCCAGAAACCAAAAATCTCAAAATTGAAGATTTAATGCTTAATCAAAACAACTCAGAACTTGATATGACTCTAGAAACACACCAAAGATGATTTCTTAAGCCTCAATTTCAAGTTTTTCCACTTAAATCAAAGCAAAGAAAAATATTTTTCAATGTAACAGTCGACTAAACCTTTTGAATGACCAGAATAAGAATTTTACCTTTGAATCAATCGTCTTTCTGCTCTGATACCAATTGTGGATCCCAGATTAACAATCAAATCACAATGAATCAACACAAATCAGTATAATGTCATAAATCTCACTTGTAATTAATGAACAGAAAGCTTAGAAATGTAGCCGTACAAAGGAAAAAGCTATCAAATTAGTTAATTGATTATTAACCCTAATCTAGGAATTAAGCAAAGTATTTATACCCTAGATAGGATATTTACAAGAATTGTCAATATTGGTCCCTATACTTCTATTCCACTAACATGAGACCTAACACAAGTCCTCGATCGCGGACTTAAGGAAAAAAACACCCCAAGTTCATTTTCATTTTCACGGACCAAAGTTGTAAACTTGACATTTTTCAGGGTACTTCGCGGACTCCGCGGACAAACATCGCGGACTCCGGGGGGTAAAAATGAAATTCTTTTTGTTGAGTCCGCGATCGAGGGACGTTTTACGGAATTTTTTGTGTATTTTGGTTAAATTGGAGAGAGATGTGGTATATCTGTAAGTCAATTATGAACTTGGGGTAAAATAATTAATTTCCCTACTCGATATTGGTGTCATTTTGATCGTATTTACGAAAGCGTTCCAATAATGTATTTTGTTAAAAATAATAATAATTTTATTTTATATATTTAATAAATGAATCATTATTGATTGAAAGTGGAAAATTAAAAATATAAACACATGATAGTTGAAGGATAAAATATGTAAACATTTGTTAAATCTTCAAACACTTGACATCCACCAAGCTTTTGGATGTCAAGTCATTTTTCAAATTTTTACTCTGATGGTTAATTTTGGTATCAAGTCATTGCAAAGTTTTTCTTCAGGCTATCTATTTGACCATTGGAGATGCTCTAAGGTTCATTCATTATGATCATGACTTTAGACTATAAAAAAATCAGATATTTATTAGACTACATGAATGGCTAAGATTGGTTTGCATAGTTTGTTAGAATTGGATGCTTGTAAATGAAACATCCCATATATATATATATAGGGGGGCCATTCAAGGAAGAACTAATTAGTTTGTGGTAACTGTAAGAACTAGTTTGAGCCACATATTAAACTATAAATTAGGAAACTATTAATTTTGGTAATTTTGTTTGAAATTTAAATAAAAGGGCATTTTAGGTATTTTTAAAATCTCCTCTCTCCTCTCTCCTCTCTCCATATCGATTATGATAATGATATCACAAGAACAAATGTGATATCACTGTGATACCCCCAGTGTGATACCCAGAATACATACAACAAGAACAAATGTGATATCACTGTGATACCCCCAGTAAACATACAAGAACAAATGTGATATCACTGCGATACCCAATATGATACCCACTGTGATACCTTTAATAAAATAACAAAAATAATGAAAAAACGTAATGTGATGCACTAAATAAAAAAACACTACATGATACTTTGTGATACAATTTGTAAATCAACAAAAATACAATGTAATACCAAATGTGATACCCCATTTTTTTGGACATTCCGGCAAAAGTTTTCCAGAAATCGGCGAACGTGGCAGATTCCGGCAGGTTGCGATTTTCCGGCGAAAACCCTTTCAACACACGAAACTTATTGATTTCTGAATGAAATTCAAAACTGAAAGATGCTGGTTGATCGAAATTCCAAGACGAATCTATCTGAAAGAACTAAACACATCAAATCTCAAACAAAATTGAGATCAATCATCATCATCGAGAACTCATTCGAAGAACACTATAGAATCCCAGATTTCATAACCTTTTGTTTTGTGAATGTTTTTCGAACGTAAAGCTTGTATTCTGTTCGAAATCATTAAACAAATCTTTCTTGTTACTCCGTTCGATGGTTGAAGATTGGGTGGTTACCGGATGGAGACTGGGTGCGGATGGAGACGGCTTTCAACGTAGATCGGGGAGAAGATGGAGAAACGAGAGGAGAGGCGGAGATGGAGGGCGCCGGCGACCGGCGGTAGTTGGAGGTTACTGATGGCGGCGGTTCGCCGGCGACAGATGGTGGCTGGTGGAGGGGGCGGCTGCCGACTGCCGGCTGGGGGTGGAGGAGAACCCTAAATCGCAAAAAGAGAGCTGGGAAGGGAAATGAATATATGGAAGTGGTGCTGGAACTAAAATAGGGTTTTAATTATGAGTCTCAAAAAATATATATTACCAATTTACCCTTTCTTTTATTTTAGTAAATATCATTAATTATTTAAAATGAGTGGTTAATATTGGTTCTTACAGTTACCACAAACTAAATAGTTCTTATTTGATTAAGCCCCTATATATCTATACTACATATATAAGCATATACACCTAATGTCTTAAAGACAAATTTTAAAGCACAATGTACAACAATTTAATGCATAGAATTCAAAAAACTCTTAATTACAACCTATTATGCATGATATACAAGCTGAAAACCTTTTGATTTACACTGTCCATTACCTCAGCCATGCTTTCTGACCTCCCCATACCTAGAGTACGCTGCAGCCATACTCCTTCCTGAAATCACTTCCTTCTAGAACAAAACGTGAAACCATACTCCCCATACCTAGAGTACGTCCCAGCTATTTCTCCAAGACTTCACGTTCGAAGTTACTTTCATCCTAAAATCGAATTGGCGCTCTCCATCCGCTTCTCCAATCTCCATCGCTTCCTGTTTAATTTAGGTATGTTCTTATCAATCTTCCCCTAATTTCCTCTTATTTATTGATAGATCTTGATTTGAAACCCTAGAAAAAGCAAACGATGGAACCAACATTTTGTTTTATTTTCTGGTTTTATTTTCTTATACATTGTTGGGTTATTTATAGGATTGTTGAAGAACAAAAGATTGTGAAGAAGTTCTTGAATTCTTTCAACCCTCAGAGTGATACAACCCACCATTGTGAAATGTGAGTTTAGTCTGTGAGGTGTGTCTTGAATCACGTTCTGTATGTGATTTCTGATTTCCGATTTTGATGTAGGTTTTATACTTTATTGCAACCCCATCTACTCAGATATCACATTCAGGGAATAGAATCACATTTTGTATCTGATTTCTTTTGGGTAATCCTCTACTTTTAAATCAATTTTCTCTATTAGCTTACTTGTGATTTTGTGTTTTCCGTTGCATATTTCTTTTGTGTAGTCGCCCCTGATCTTTTGATTTCATAGGTTGTCAAAACCTTAGAGATATCCATTTCCATTTCACAGGTCTTCATATTTAATTTCGAGGTATGCTCTTCAAGACCCTTCAAGTTTTAAGGGTTCCAACTCGATCAAAGACCGGTGCTGCAGCCATGGCTATATTTTGAAAATATTTTATGAACTAGGTTTCAAAATATGGTTGATAATCTCTCCACAACTTCTTCAAACCCCTAGAGATTTATCAGAGGTATGCTATTACTTTTAATGTGGAGTTATATTTCGATTTTGATTAGATTTTTATTTTAATCATGAGGTGTTTCTTCATTGATTTCAGATTTTGAGTTCGATCTTGTGTTTCCAATCTGCTTTGTTTGAGTGGTCCAAAGTGGTGACTGTATATCTCCAATGTAGACTCCCATTCAACCAAGTAAGCAAATAAACTTATTCTTTGATGTAAACAACAACAGCAGGTGGTGGTTCTAATGGTGGTTTATTTACTCAGACATTAATTGTATAATGAACTTTTAAATATGATGATGTTGGTTATGTTTATTACTTCGAGTTTGGTTTCTGTCCTAAAAGGATATGAAACTGTTGTTGCAATGACTTGCCATAATGAGTTTGTATATGGTACTGGATCATACCATGATTCGGTTGTCCTAGGGTTTAGTAAGTCCATAAGTACATCACTTAAAAGTCAAGTATCTAGGTGGAACTGGTCTCCTGGGTTTACTTGGGAATTTTTCCCACAATCCTTATCATTGTTGTGGTTTAGTTTCTTTTAAGCAACTTTCGATCCAAAACATCAGTTGCTAATATTAGAGAAGAGATAAGAAGATCTACTGCTTAGGATCTTGGTTCATGGACCTGTAAGTTATCTAGATTAATTCGAAGAAAGGACTGCCCTACATGAAAACAATAGTTTAATATCGACATATTAATTCGAAGAAAGGACTGCCCTAAACCCCATATCGACACGGTCTGATCCTGTTAAGTAAGGGGCCAAGGACCGTTTACCCAATACTTATCCGGTAAGCTCTTACGGGTAATAGTCAACACTTTCACTTAAATTATTGGGTAATGATAAGAGTCATCTGTTGGCTATCGTGGAATTTTTGGCTTGATAGATTGGATCAGATGGTTGTTTCTTGACTTTTTGTGCCCGTAAATATGAATCTGCATCTGCCCTCCACCTAAATGATGCATTGGCTCTGCATTGTATTACTTATGCATTGTTTTCTTATTTGCAAGTTTGCTGATTGTTTCACTGTGAATCTGCAGATTCCACTTTTATACCTTAAATTAAGTGTTTATATATATATTCATGTCATGCTCATTTTTTCTCTCTGAATTTTTAGAATTTCTTTGCAATGGGATGGGCTCTTTCTTCGGTTTTCTGTGTGAGAGATGATCATCGCCATCAGATTAATCTCATTTCTCAACTGTTCACTGCAAGGTTAGATCTTGAAATTAAGGTGTTAAATAAGAATATCAACCAAATGTTATTGTCTTTGAGTTTTGGTTTTTTTGTAATGAGATTCTAATTCATTAAATGGCAAGAGCTTTTTAGAAACACATCTTCTTTAAGCTCAATAGGTAATCATAGTCCTTACCTTTCATAATAATATGCTATTTCCTACCGATCTTACCTCTTCTTAATACACGGACATTTAAAATCATAATATATATGCACACACACACATACAGTTAAAACACACCTTGCATGGTTTTCAAGCCATGAGTCTCTGGACCAACAAGTTGGAATTGAGATGGTGCGACAGGTTCTATCGCCAAAAATAACCTCAAAGAGTACCAATTTTTGTGTAGTCTAAATTCTAAAAGATACCACAATCCGAAAGAAAGTAGAAATGATTCGATACTAGCAGAACGAAGACTTGATCAGAGTTCAGACTTTCAGTAAGGATTAAGTAAAAAACTCGCCGCAGTCTTCGACGACCAATATCAGAGGTTAGTAACCACTGATTTATACAGAAATTGTAGAAACCCCATCATAATTAGAGGAATTCAAGTGAAGCGATTGAGCAAAAATTGAGAAAAAAGGGTGATGAGAGCCATGAACTAATGGAAACTAAAAGCATGGGGAAAGGGGAGCTGTCAACTCGTGTCTGTATTTGCTTCCTGCAAATTTATCTTTTTCAACATAATAAATTAGTTGATCACATGTTTTGCCTTATGACTGTGTGGGTTATAATTATGTTATTTCATTTTCCTTTTCATGTGCCTTGTAGTATAGCATTTGTTCTGCTTTATGATTCTTATCATTTCTAAACAATTGTTGCAGGTATTGACTTCATTGGGAATGTATTATGTTTAATCGCAGAAGGATTATAGTGTTGGGGCTTGGTCTGTGGATCCTTGATGCAAACAACATCATTAAGTTAAGCACGTTATATGGATCATGTGATATGTCTAGATATACAGTAGCACTACTTGCTAATATTAAGATAAAGACTTGACTAGCTGAGTGCATCTATCTAACATTGTTAGGGACCGTTTACTAAACGCTTACCCGGTGAGTGCTTACCGGGTCACTTTAGCTTATCGAATAAACATGGGTATTTCTATTGGAGTTGGGCATTATTCCTTGCAGATAGAGGCTTTGTAGGTCGCTATTTATTTCTTCTAAAAGTGTTTTATATATGTTGGAGATATGCTATTACTTTTGTAACAGAACATGAGCAGGTGGAACTTTTTGAAGGTTATTTTGCAAGTAAAATGATATTGTGGCTTGCAAGATCTATTTGACTTCTAATGGGGAAGTATTTCCGAGGGATAGATTGGTAAACAAATGTAGACATTTGAATTTGCATACTACTAAGTCATAAAAAGTAAAGTGTTTTTCTTCAATTTTCTTTAATTTTTATTCTCGACTCCGTATGTAATAGTGTAATATTTGCATAAACTTGTCTATTTCAGAATGCATCTTAGGAATCTATTTGGTTTTTTAAAAATATAGTAAACTCTTCAATATCCCGTGGAACATCCGCATAAATTTGAGAAATTTTGCATATCTCCTCAAAAGGAGTTCTTTTCTATGGTCCTCTTGCTTTTGTCCCTTCTAATGTTCAATAAATATACATTTTCTCTATAAAAAGCGTTTTAGTGAAGAATTACATCAAAATTTACCTTTTCCAGTCGCCCGAGCCCACAAGGAACCCACCCCTATTTTTAGAGCGAACTCGGCGATTGAAGCTATGGGAGGGATTCAAGTTTGTTTCCAAGATACAAACTTGAACTTGAGCATTTGAGCAAAGTTGACACTCCCCTTTGTGAACTAAGCTACACGCTAAGGGCTTTTTATTGTCCAATCAAAATTACTTTCACACCTTACTCACCCGGTGCATTGCATGGGTTCACTGCTAGTATATATATATATATGACGATAATCAAATGAGAACCTAAAATAGGTTGAGAACCGTGAAAACTACTCTAAGCCGTTAATTGATTTTAATCTATGGACATTATTATAGGCAAAAATAGGTTGAGAACCGTGAGAACCTATGAATGAATTTTTATGTTTTTAAAACCGGAGGATCAAAACCAAATGACGGCTTACTATATATTTTTATGTTCCTACGGTTCTCAACCTATTTTTGGTTCTCAGATGATTTAACCCCTATATATATATATATATCACTACAAACAAATGACTTTTACCCACAAATTTTACCCAGGGAAATTTCCGTCGGTGATTACCTAGGGATCACCCAGAAAATATCAATGGTTCGGTACAATCCGATATTTTTCGAGAAAATACCCATGGATCACCAGAGAATCCCTGGGTAATCCGTCACTAATATGCATTACCCACCAAAAATGTACCCACCAACTTTTGTGAAGGTTTTGTGACGTGTTGATCCCATTTTTTAGCAACAATAGAAGAAATATAAAGTCCATATTTAAATATAGAGATAAGATATACATGAAGAACAATCATAAAGAAACTTATCTCATATTCATTGATGATTAAATATGGAGAGGAGAAATGTTGAAGAACACCACACTTAACATGAAACGACTCTCATAAGAAACTAGTCTATGTGTGTTTTTGTGTGCTTTCCATATTTCTCACTTCTTAAAAAGACATATGGACACCTCTTATATAGGGCCATATTTACATTAGATATTTAAAATATCTAAAATCTAGACAAAAATATCTAAGAAAATATCTATTACAAAATATCTAAAACATTAAAATATCTTTATAAAACATTCATTTAATTAGGAGCTAATTAAAGCTAACAATCTCCCCCTAATGTTTTATAAAGAAAGCATCATTTTATAGTCTCCCCTTTGCTTTCTTTAGAACCTTTGATGTTCCGTTCTTCAAGTCTTCAAAGCATCATGTGCTCCCCCTCAAATGTAGGCTCATCCACCGAGCTTTAAACGTGAATAACAGAGGATGGAGTGACATTTAAAATGTGACAAATGTAGCTTGACACCATGAAGAACCGTTGAGAGAACACCGTTCTTGAAAGCGGAAAGAGCATGAGTGAAATGCGATGCTTTCGGTGCAGCAAGAGTCCATTGACTTTGACACAGATTCTGACCATTAAGCACACTGATTCAGACCAAAGTCAAAACATGAAAAAGTTTCACCCGTGTCTTAGGAATTCAACGCAACTAGATTCATGCGAATCGGAGCACCGAGTAGGAAGTTGACAGCACTTTTCAGCAACAGCTGATAGCTTTCAATGGCTGACCTTCAGCGATGGCTTACTTCAGCGACAGCTGACCTTCAGCGATGGCTGATCTCAGCGATGGCCTTCAGCGACAGCTCAGCGATGGTTCAGCGATGGCTTTTTTTTTCAGCGATGGTTTTCAGCTCTCAGCTCCAGCTTTCAGCGACAACACTTAGGTTTCAGCCTTCAGCTTTCAGCGACAGCTTTTTTCAGCTTTCAGCGAAGGCTTTCTTCAGCTTTCAGCGACAGCTATCATCTTTCAGCGACAGCTATCATCTTTCAGCGATGGCTTTCTTCAGCTTTCAGCGACAGCCATCAGCTCTCAGCTTTCCATCAGCACACTGTTGTCTACTTCAACGATGCATATGACCCTTATAAATTTTGAATCTCTGAATTCTCAAAACACGAGATCTGTTCATCTGTGTCTTAGGAATCCAGGGCTTTTTGAATCGCATCAATCGGTGTTTTTATGAGTGAGATATGATCAGTTTAATACAGCAAGCGCAAATCTGTCATTAAATCTGATTTGATGTAAAAGATAAGACGATCTTCATATAATTTTTAAAACCGTGAGTGCAAATAATTCGATATCTAATTGATCAAGTCAGAAAACTAATTAGAAGAACTTAAAGTTTTTAAAAAAATGTTTCAGATCAGACTTTGAACATGTAACAAAACATCAAATCTTTCTCAAACAACTTTCTCATGACCCAAATGATTTTGTTATCCATATATAAATGTTTATGAGCAGCGGAAGACAAACAAAATCTTGATCAAAGATAGTCCAATCTTGAAAATAAAGGTCAGATCAAACAAAGATCAACAACCTTACTACCAAGATGCAAAAAGAATTGCTATGGACTTAAGCACACACAAGGATGAGATCAAAGATCAACCATCTACTTAGTGCTTATCAAATAAAACCAATGAATGAGAAAGAATCAAAACACACACATGAAGTATCTCAGAAACTAAACCATCTAAAACTTCCATTGTTGCATAGATGATCGATTTTGAAGAAAGGTTTCTTCAATCGGCTCTGATACCAATTGTTGATCCCATTTTTTTAGCAACAATAGAAGAAATATAAAGTCCATATTTAAATATAGAGATAAGATATACATGAAGAACAATCATAAAGAAACTTATCTTATATTCATTGATGATTAAATATGGAGAGGAGAAATGTTGAAGAACACCACACTTAACATGAAACGACTCTCATAAGAAACTAGTCTATGTGTGTTTTTGTGTGTTTTCCATATTTCTCACTTCTTAAAAAGACATATGGACACCTCTTATATAGGGCCATATTTACATTAGATATTTAAAATATCTAAAATCTAGACAAAAATATCTAAGAAAATATCTATTACAAAATATCTAAAACATTAAAATATCTTTATAAAACATTCATTTAATTAGGAGCTAATTAAAGCTAACAATTAATTGTTGGTTCCCAGATACACTTAATCAAGATTAACAGTCTATTAGTTGAGTTTAGAGTTTGATGCGGAAGCGTATTAAACTAACAGATATGTTTGATAGATATTAGAACGCACACATATAAAGAAAACAGTAAAGAATAAAAAGGATTTCTTGAACAGTTACTGTTATTCAATATATAATAACAACACGAAGAACAGATTAAGAACTGTTGGTGTGTGTGAGAATATAACACTCAGATATTTGACAATAAAGCTTGAGAGTATTAGTGATTCCTTGTGTATTCGTCCTTAGGAAGATCTCAACATGAGACTTCCTTTTATACTACTCTTAGAAGACTATGAAGTAGGTCACTGTTCCTTTTACGGCATGAATAGTGAACTGGATGGTGTGAGCAGTTGTTTGAGCCATGCGCATTTAATGGAGCAGATGTACTATTGGTAAATGCATTAAATGGCGCAGACGTCTATTTTGTACCATGCCCTATTGAGTCCACTCAGAGCTTGACACGTGTTTTGACAGTACTTTTCCATGCAAGTTGATGAACAGGTCTTGGAACAGTAGCAAGATATTATAAATCTTCAAGTCTCAGTGAGGACCACAGAGGCTCTGTAATGAGTTACAGAGGTTCTGCGGTCTGGTCCTCTGTGGAGCAGTCTTCGCCGGATTCCGAGTCTTTGGTCTTCTTTGTGCGTATGACAGAGCTTCTGTAGGAAGCCTCTGCTGCTTCTGTAGCTTCTTGACCTTGATTTCTCGGTAATGTCGGCAGAGCCTCTGTAAGAGGCTTTCTTCACTTAGCCTATTTTTCACTACTTCTAAATACTTCTATGATTAGGAAGATTGAAGCTAACAATCTCCCCCTAAGTAGTGAAAAATAAAAAATTTGAACTTGAGTTAAGTTTGGCTAAGTTAGATAAGACAGAGGTTAAACAATACCTCGAAATTTCTTTCATTTAGAAATATGCCAGAGGCATTTTACATTTGAGTACAATGAAAGATAAACTTTAACTTTGTTTGCAGAGATTGGAGGTCTGAGAATCAGATTTTGGCATCTTTGAAATCGTTGTAGCTTCTGTTGTCTCTGCCGACTTTTCTGGTCTCTTTGTAGAATCTGATGCAGAGTTCTCTTAGGCGGATTGTTGAGTCTATTTCTCTGATGAAAGTATCTGCATCATCTCTATCCATTTTCTCTGTACCTCTGTATTTTACAAGGCTTGCTCTGAATTTGCTCAGAGTACTGGTTGCGTACTTCTGACAATCCATGAGTACAAAAAGTTTAATCTGGTGTTGTGGGTTTTGAAATACTAACCCAAATCTTGGTTCTCTGATGATTGAGTTGGGCACAGCGTCTGGTGGGCAGCGATCTTCTGGTGGTCGTAGATCTAGATGTTTGAGACCAAGATCCTTTCCCAGCTGAAAATCTATCATGCTGTATAGCAGAAGCTTTTCCCTCATCGCTTTTCTCAACACTTGATAGGCTCTGGTATTAGGCTCTGTGTTGTAGTTATCTTTTGTCCATTGCAGAAGGTTAGGTAGATCGTAAGGATTGATGTTTCTTAAGTCAGCATCAGCGAAGGTAGATTCTGAATTGTTCTCTCTTCTGACTTTGTAAAGATTGTACCTGACCCTTGGATAGGTTCTTGTGAAGGAGAATCTGCAGAAGATCATCTTTTTGATTTTGTGAATTGAGAAGACATCTGCTTTGGTTCTTGGCTTTGTTCTTGTGAAGATGTTCTCAAATTCTTCTCTGATCCTTGGATCTGTCACATGATCTACTGGATGATTTGTCTGATAGGATTGTTTGTAGAGGTATTTGTATACCACTTCTTCCATCTCTTCATGTGTTGGACCAGGTCGTGGAATTTGTCTTCTGAGACTCTCCATCTGTTGAACAGCTTCTGCAGCTCTACCAGTTAGAGGAATTTCTGACAGAGGCTTCAATCCATGTGCCCAGTCAACTTCTTCGGGTTTTGGGGTTTGAAAGGCGTCAAACGCACTCTTCATTAGTTTTTCTGTTGGCTTTGGCAATGTTTTCTTCTTCTTTGGCTCTTCTGTCAGTATCCCTTTGCCCTTATCTTTTGCTATTGTCGTGGCAGAACCTGTTGCTTCTGTGGGTTTTGAGGTTGGCACTTCTGTTGGTTTGATGGAGGTTGCCTCTGTGGATTTTGACGATTGTGATTTAGAGGACTTTTGTGGTGATGGTTCTGTTGGCTTGACTTGCTCTGTAACCTCTGTTGGAGGTTGTTTGATGACTTCTTCTGCGAGCTCAGTTTCTGTTGATGAAGTATTGACATTGAATCTTCTTGCCATTCTGAAAGCTAAAGTGAACCTGTGCCTTTCTTCTTCTCTCTGTACCATTCGATCACTCATTGTTTTGTGCATTCTTTTCAGAACATCAGAAGCAGAGGTCGTTGCTCTTTTTGGTTTGGTGGCAATCGACTTTCTTCTGGGTATGGTTTGGGGTGTTTCCACAGAGGTGGGTGTTTTCTCTGTGGTTTGTTCATCTGTTTCTTCCAAAATGATTACCTCAGGGGCGGTTGTTGCCTCTGTGGCTTGTTGTTCTGCTTTTGGAGTTTTGGTTTCGTCAGGAGATGATTCCACAGAGATGGGTGTTGTCTCTGTGGTCTTTTGGGTTTGTTGGGTTTCTTCTGGAGGGGCTTGGTTGATTGGTTCTGCTGCGATTGGTGGACTTGTAAGTCCTCTGCTTGCAGCTTTCTCTGTAGTTTTCTCCCCCTCAGGATGATCTGATGGACCAGGATGGTCATCATCATCAGAGTCATCCTGACCCTTGTCTGATGTACCCTCTGCTCTGCAGGAAGCATCGGGTTTCTTTGGCATTGTGGCTCCTGCAGCGATCAGTTTCACGCAGACATCATCACAGAGGCCAAGAAGAGTTGCTAGTTCTGCCTCTGTTTTGAATCTCATCCTTCCTACACTTTCTCTGAAATCTTTGACGAAGTTAGCATTGGCAGTGGTGAAGGAAAGGATGACTTCTGTCACTTGATTAATCACGTTCTGCCCAAGCTCTGTCAGCTGTGCCCTTGTCATGTAGTCTTTGGGTTGCATCAGCATGGTATTTCGCATGGCTTCTTCTTGAACTTTTTGTAGGGCCTTCTGTAGATCTGCAGGAGTGATGCCCGTTGACACTGAAGTCTGTTTGTTCAATTTATCAAGGAACTTGTTGATGGAGTTCTCAATCGAAGAAGTAGTTGTTGCGGCAGAAGTGGTGGATGCGGTAGCAGCAGACTTCATCTGTGAGATGGCAGTTTTCACCTCTGTGGACAGGTTGTCCATTTTGGTGTTCAGGTTTAGCAGTGCCAGTGATGTTGTCTCTGCAAAAGATTTGAAAGAGCTTTGCAACTCTTTCAAGGTTTGGTTCACAGAGGTCTCAAGGGTTTGGAACTCATCCCTTGTAACTTGTGTTCCGGTGGTAACCTCTGGAGGAACATATTCGTCCCCAGAGTGAATCCCTGTTCCTGGGATACCTTCTTTCATTCCTGTTTGTACGTTGAGAATGGAAGGATTTCCTTCTGATCCTTGAGAAGAAACATGAGTTTCAATCCCTACAGAAGTTCTGAGAAGAACATTGTCCAAATCCACTCCAGAGGTGGGTATTGGAATATCCTTCTGTTGACTAGGAGACTTGTCTAGAGTCTCTTTGTCTTTGTGCTCTCTACTTCTATCTGAAAGAAGTGTGGGTTTTAATAAGTGCGTGGCAGAGGAAACAAATTCCTCTGTTGGGCGTTCTTCTGTGATCTGGGGAAATTGATCACGAACTATAGGTGAGTCTCTTTGAGGAGACTCCCTAGGAATGGTTTCCCCGGTTTTTGTGGGCACAAAGGTTGAAAGAATAACCTCTGGCTGGATGGTTTGGGTGAGGTTCGAGCTGTGCTGCTCTTTTTCAATGACACCTTCTGCAGCTAGACCTGCGGTGTCAGAAATGTGGGTTGCACTGGGAGTCGGTTTTGGTTGTGTGCCTCTATTTATCCAGGCATCTTTTCTTGCTTCTTCCTCTGTTAAGCATTCAAGCACTACTTCATTTTCTATCATATCATCCTCTATAACTATCCTATGGCTTGGTGCTTCTTCCCTAAGTTCTGTGGAAGTTCCTTGTTCTGGTCGTAAGAAGTCATACATTTGATGAGATCCAAATAATCTCATGACATGTGGATGATAAAGACCCTTACGTATCCAGACAGCTTCTTCTTCATCTGAATCTGTCTCTGAGATCTCTATTTCTGTCTCCGATGTTGCTAATCCCTCTTTTTATACAACTTCGGCCCCTTTTTCTCTCTCTTCTTCCATCATGTTCTCAGAAGCCTCTGTAATTTCACCTCTGTTCCATTCAGCTTCAGTTTGTTCTATTTCTTCTGAAGCTGGGTTTGGACTTCTTTTGTGGACATCCAATCCTTGAATGAAAGGGTTTTGTAAAATAACAGGGGTTTCGGCTGGTTGATTTCTGGGTGTTGTGTCATCTTCTTGCAGATGTGTGTCAATGCCAGAAATGAAGAAATCTTGTTCTTCTGGAGAGTGGTGGTCGAGAGGTTGTGCCGTCCACCCTGCTGTATTTAGGGTGTTGGCAATTTCAGGGTTCTGTAAGAAGTCGTTCAGGTCTCCTTGGTGAGCAAATCTATCTGGAGATTGATAGGGTGATTGATACCTTTCTGTAGCCATTTCTTCTTCTGCAACTTCTTCTTCAGCAGTTTCCTCTTCTGCAATGGTTACCAACTTTGCAAGTGATTTACCATGCCTCTTTTTGGTTTTCCTCCTCTTAGGATTTGGTGCCCCTTCTTCTGTTGATTTTGATCTTTTCTTCATCATTTTTGGGGAGGGAGGAGCAGAGGAGCCAATTTCTGTGGCATGAGGAGGTGAGGGTTGATCTTCTGCAGCGCTTGTTGAGGTGCCTTCTGCAGTTTTCCTCTTCTTAGCTTTTGGAGTAGATGCAGAGGTTCTTGATGAAGACTTCTTTCCCATTAGTTCTGCACGTTTGGCTATAAAGCTGAGTTGAATAGCCATGTGCTTTGCTAACTTCTGATCCTTTTCTTCTTGAGTGGAAAGAGGTTTTGCTATCATTGTTCCTAGGGGGACACCTAAACGCGGGGGTGTCATAGGACTCGGTTTAGGAGTTCTATGATCGCGTATATACTCTTTCTTAAGGGATTTATTAGATGCGTATTGCAGAAGCTTCTTTGACAGAGGTCTGCAGTGTGAGTAGCCATCAGCATGATCAGTGGGGGTATTCTTGTTCATCGGGAACTGTTTGGGAGTTGGCCCTTCCATTGGCCAATTTTGGATTAGCAGCAGAGGTTCGAACAGTACTCCTAATATTCTTTGGAATTGCAGAGGTGGTAGAAAGTTGGGATCGTTCTCTTTGACCCTTTTCGAGTTGTTCTTTCTGTCGATGGTGTTTATGATCTCTTGCATCATTATGGTCGCATAATCTAGTGGAAGATCATAGTAAACCCCATACATGATGCTCAAGATTTGATGTGAGCTCTGGTCAATACTGCCTATCTTTCCTGTCAGGCATCTGTTAAGAATAGAGAACAAAGTGTTCCACAGAGGTGGTAATCGGCCTCTGCGGAAGTCATTTCTCTTCCGTAGTTGGGTGTTGTACCCAAGCATTTCCACGAATCGACAGAGCTCTTCGTCTGTTGGTTGCTCTGCATAACTCTTCAATCCCAGAAGACCCCTTGTTGGTAGGTTGAATTCAAGTGAGAACATTGTTCTGTTGAACTTGATTTCAAGATGCTCAGATTTATCAGGTCTTGAAATGTACCCTTTGATAAGAGAATCGTCTTTATCAAATCGGCAGCTTTGCCAAAATTGGTTCAAATAACGGACTGGAATTTTGTTCGGGGTTCTTGATAGTAGAGGGAAGAGAACATGATTCTCCATGATGTTCAGAAGTATGGCTTGGGCTTCGCCGAAAGTAGTGGGTGAGGGGACCAAATAGCAGTTGTTGGATTTGATAGGAAGAATGGCTTCGAAATGATCCTTTGCTATAAAGTTTTGCAAGTGTGTCGTCGGAGCAAAGTCTGCTGAGTCCCCGGAATCTTGTTGTTCAATATTTCTTGCAAGGATGGGGTTTTCAGAATGTTCTGAATGTGCAGGGGAGTGTTCCGGTGAGTTCGCCGGAGAGAGTTCAGAGGATGTAGCTCGAGAAGATGAAGCCATTTGATTTTAAGAATAAGATTTTTGCAAGCTTTTTGCAGGGTTTCGCCAGAGAAGAAGATGAGAGTTTGTAAAATGTTTTATGAGAGGGTAAGCTTTGTTTTTATAGGATGGTAAAACGGTAGAATTCGAAAGAGTAAAATATATGGCAATGGATTAAAGTTTGGAATCCGCACTCGAGTTTGAGCGGCGGGTTCAACTTTCCAAATAAAAACGTTCCATGTACGCCCAATGAAAATGGGACACGTAGGCCTTGTCAGAATATGACAAGACGTCGTGCGCGGCCCATTAATGCTAGGCGCGTGAGGTTGATTTTAGCCATATGAGTTTCACTCGCAGTAAAAGTAACCGTTATTACTACAGAGATGCCCAAGTAATCATATTGACAGAGCTTCTGTAGTTTACAGAGGCTCTGTGATCTTGAAAATCTTTGATGTTTAACCCTTTTTCATATAACTCATTGTTATCATGACTTCTGTGGGGTTCTTCTTTAACCAAAACATTTGTAAAGGCATTGGAGAGGATAAAATCGGATTTTTGTGAAGAAATTTGCTTCGCAGAGATTTTGTGGCTCTGTTGGAACTTGCAGAAGTTCTGTGAGGGCCAGCAGAAGCTCTATGAGAGAAAAAATCTCATAACAAAAATTTTATTAATATTTTTGATCATCCAATTTTTGATTTGGTTTAAGAGATGTTTTTCGGACATATTTGAAAGTTTGTGTCCGAGAAAACTGTTAAAAAAAACGGTTTGTTCGAGAAGGTCATGGTCTGCGTTTTCGGTTTCCGAGATAACATTCCAAAAGATCGACAGAGGGTTAATTTGTGATCACATAGCATATTTCTTGCAGAACCTCTGTTGAGCTCAGCAGAAGCTCTATGACCTTAAATTTCTCCTAATTCGAATTTTGTGAAACTTTTTGAGCTTTTGATTTTTGAAATGTTATTCACAGTATATTTAGGACATATTTGACAATTCTTGTCCTAGAAAATTGTTTTCCAAAAACCTTTTGTGCGAGAGACATACCTTTTGGTTCTTCTTTTCTCGGCAGTGATATCTGACTTCTGTCGATATGGAGTCATCGACATTTTTCTTTGGCTTTCCCTTGAAAGTTTTATCTCTTTAGATCATTTCAGGGTTCCCTTCTGCTCCCCCTTGATCTAATCACCTCTGTAGATCAAGTAATTTCCTTTTGCTCCCCCTTGACCTATGCTTGGATCAAAGAATGATAAGTTTTGCATAGAACATAGGTCATGTTTTTCAGAGGTTCTGTAGGGGTCGTCAGAGGTTCTGAGTTGACTTACAGAAGCTCTGTGATTTTAAGAACTATAAGGTTTTAAGAATTTACATACAGAAGTAGAATCAATCAAAGCAATAAATTAAGCAATGCATTTACTTATTATTTACAGAAGATAAAGCTATACTTACAGAGGATTTTCACACCAAGTTAATCATTCCTAACTTACCCACCAAGAAGTTGAATCTTTTCTCGTCTAATGCTTTGGTGAATAAGTCAGCGAGTTGATATTCTGTGGGCACGAAATGCATTTCGATTGTACCGTATTCAACATGATGTTTCAAGAAATGATACCTTATATCGATATGCTTGGTTTTTGAGTGTTTCACAGGGTTGGCAGAGATAGCAATAGCACTTTTGGAATCACAGAAGATGGGTATTTTGAACAGAATGTGGCCGTAGTCTTTTAGCTGAGTCTTCATCCATAGAACCTGAGAACAACAACTAGCGGCAGCAACGTATTCAGCTTCTGCAGTGGATGTGGAGACACAATTCTGCTTCTTGGAGGTCCAACTGACTAGTTTACCACCTAGGAATTGACAACTCCCAGAGGTAGTCTTTCTGTCGAGCATGCATCCTCCATAGTCTGAATCTATATAAGCTTTAAGACTAAAACCAGAGTTCTGTGGATACCAGAGACCAAGATTATTGGTCCCCTTCAGGTATCTAAAGATTCTTTTTACAGCAACATAATGTGATTTCTTTGGATTAGCTTGATAACGTGCACAAAGACATGTGGCATGCATAATGTCAGGTCTGCTTGCTGTTAAGTATAACAGAGATCCAATCATGCCTCTGTAGAGAGTACATTCTACAGAAATACCATTTGGATCTAAGAATAACTTATTTCCAGTGGCCATTGGAGTCTTCATTGCAGAGGTATCAGAGAGATTATATTTTAAAAGTATGTCAGAGACATATTTGGCTTGATTTATAAAAATTCCCTCTGAAGATTGTTTGACTTGAAGTCCGAGGAAGAATGTTAATTCTCCCATCATACTCATTTCAAACTCACTCTGCATGAGTTTTTCAAAAATTTTGCACTCTTCTGAATTTGTAGACCCAAAAATTATGTCATCTACGTATATTTGTACAAGCATTGTCTCACTATTTTTGCGTTTATAGAATAAGGTAGTATCTGTTGTACCTCTGTTGTAGCCATTGACTAGAAGGAAGGTAGAAAGTCGTTCGTACCATGCTCTTGGAGCCTGTTTCAGTCCGTATAGAGCCTTTTCAAGGTAGTATACACGCCTTGGAAACTTTGAGCTTTCAAAACCTGGTGGCTGATTTACGTAAACCTCTTCTTGGATTTCACCGTTTAGAAAAGCTGATTTTACGTCCATCTGATAGACTTTAAAACTTCTGTGGGCTGCGAAGGCTAAGAATATTCTTATTGCTTCGAGACGTGCGACAGGGGCAAAAGTCTCATCGTAGTCTATGCCTTCTTCTTGTCTATATCCTTTTGCTACTAATCTTGCTTTGTTTCTGACGACCACTCCATCTTCATCCTTCTTGTTTCTGTAGACCCATTTAGTCCCAATGGCCTGTTTCCCTCTTGGCAGAGGTACTAAAGTCCATACTCTGTTACGCTCAAATTGCAGAAGTTCTTCTTGCATGGCGTCTACCCAGTTTGGGTCATCTAGGGCTTCAGAAATCTTCTTTGGTTCTATAACACTAATAAAATTTGTAAAGAAACAAAAATTAGCAGTGGCAGACCTTGTTTTTACTGAGTCAGAAGGTTCTCCAATTATTTGGCTTGGAGGATGGCTTTTTGTCCACTGAGTTGTGCGTGGAAGATGATCATCAATGTCATCAAAACTTTCTTCAGAGGCTTCTTGTGTTTCTTCTTGTGCAGCCTCTGATGTTCTTCGTGCCTTGGTAGTTGATTCTACCGTTTGTGGAATGATTGGTACGAGTGGTGGTGGAGTTTGTTCCTCTGAAGATGTATAGTCTTGGTCCTCGATCTCCTCTGTAATTGGTTCTTCTGTGGTTTGTGCAGCTTCTGTGGTCGTTTTTCTTGATGTTTCATCTTCTGCACTTTCTTCTGCTTCGGCAATTGCATCTGTAGTATTTATAGAAGAGGATGAAGCATTATTTGGACCAATTAGAGTCATACCTGTAGGATTTTGTCCGACAGAGGATGGTTCTTCAGAAACTCTGATGGTTCCGACAGAAGGATCAATGTCATTGTGGAACATCTCCAAAAATAGAAGATTCAAATCTTCTTTTGTTCTTGAGATGTCAGAGAATTTCCCTTTAATTCCGAGTTCTGAACTTATTTGCTCAGAAGTCATTTGGAATGAATCATCAAAAGAAACATTGATGCTTTCTACAATCTTGTGAGACTTTGTAAGGAATGTTCTGTAGGCTTTGGAAGTGGCAGAGTATCCAATGAATTTGCCTTCATCTGCTTTCACATCAAACTTTCCTCTTGAATCTCTGTCGTTTAAGACGAAGCATTTGCATCCGAATACATGGAAAAATTTGATGTTTGGCCGCCGTTTGTTAAGCAATTCGTAAGGCGTCTTGAGGTGTCTTTTCACAATGGTTGATCGATTTTGAGTATAACACGCAGTAGAAACTGCTTCTGCCCAAAAGTTCATTGATAATCCGCATGCTGACATCATAGTTCTTGCGGCTTCCACAAGTGTTCGATTCTTTCTTTCGAAAACACCGTTCTGTTGTGGAGTGCGAGCTGCAGAGAAGTTCTGTGAAATTCCTTCTGTTGAAAGATAAGTTTCAATGACACAGTTTTTGAATTCTGTGCCGTTGTCACTTCTTAACTTCTGTATTTTGCAGTCATAAAGAACTTGGATTCTTTTCATTTGATTTATCAATATAATTGGAACATCTGATTTCTTTCTGATAAATTCAACCCATGTGAAACGTGAATACTCATCAACTAAGACAAGTATATATTTCTTGCCACCTAGGCTCTGTATTGCAATGGGACCGCAGAGGTTGACATGAAGCATGTACAGAGGCCTGGTGCAAGACACATCTGTTTTGCCTTTGTGGGAAGCTCTTTTGAGTTTTCCCATCTCACAGGCAGAACATAAATGATCCTTATTGAATTTAACATTTGGCAAACCTTTAACTAGATCAAGTTTGACCAGTTTTTCCAATGTGTGAAAATTCAAGTGACAGAACCTGTTGTGCCATAACCAGGCTTCTTCACTTTTGCAGGCAACAAGGCAAACTTTGTCCTTGTTCTTTGAGTTGAAGTTCATTAGATATAGATCACCTATTCTTTCAGCTCGCAGAAGTTCCATACTTGTTTCTTCACTTTGTAGAGAGCAGAAAGTTATTTTGAACAACACATTGAATCCTGTATCACAAAGTTGACTTACACTGAGTAGGTTGTGCTTAAGGCCATCCACATATGCAACTTTGTATACAGAAACGTCTTCTTTCCTTATGACTCCATAGCCTTTTATGTGTCCTTTCTTGTTGTCTCCAAAAGTCACAGATCCACCATCTTGTGTTTCTTTGTACGTGGATAGTGCACTTCTGTCACCAGTCATGTGCCTTGAGCATCCGGAGTCTAGATACCAGATTGGCACATACTTCTTCTGCAGGACAATCACAGAGATTTAGGTACCCATATCCATATGGGTCCAATATTGTTAGAGTTTTTCAAGTTTGCCTTGGCATTCTTGAAATACATTTTGTTTTCTGCAGAAGAGTCAGATTGTTTCTTTGTGGGATTTGACTTTTGAATTGTCGTAGAGAGTAAACAGACTTGACTTGAAAAATGATTATTAAGTTTAGACATAAGATCAAAGCAATGACAGTATTGAATATGAGATGTAATTTGCTTGAACTTTTCATTGAACTTTTTAAACTCAGCCACAGAGGCATTACATTCTTTCTTTACATTAGATTTCCTATTACTAGAAGATCTATGAATACTCGAATGTTGTTTGAAAAAGCTCTGTTTAGGACCTGCCTTCTGTGGGTTGCTTCTGTGGTGAACTTCTTTCATCACTGTCACAGAAGAAAAAGATTTATTAACCTTGGGTTTTGAAAATCTAGAACTTATAGGATCAATAGAGGTCTTTTGTAACATTTTAAGCTCAGCATAGGTTTTGATATGTAGATTCAAATTTAGAAAATCTTGGCAGATTGGAATCTCTGTGAGTTTCTCTTTTGGAGAAATAGTTCTGTGAGGAACTTCAGAGGAGAATTTGACATCCTCTGTTTCACAGTGAATTATCCCTGATTTGAAATCAGTCTCTGAGTCGTCAGAGGATGAATCGTCCTCGTATACAGAGGTTGAGTCAATTCTTTCAATAGAGGCTGGATTTTCTGAGCATGTATCGTACGAGCTTTCTTCCTCTGTAGAATAGTTTTCATAGATTGCAGAGGTTTCTAATAAGATTTCTTCAGTGAGAGTTTTATCTATAGAAGATGTACATAATTTTTCTAAAACGCTTGATTTCCATATTTCCAAAATTTCTTTTTCAATTAAATTTTTAAAGTTTTCTTCTGAAAAAATGGGTTTAAACTCAGGAGCTTCTGCTGATAACTTCTTTTCAATGTTTATCAAACAGACAAAAGCAACCTGTGTTTGGGTCTCTGGTTTACCAAACTTGAAGATACCAATCTGATCTTGTGTTTTCAAATATTTCTTTGGTTTGATACCTCTATTGACAGAGGTTGAAGATGATGAGTCTGTGTTTTCAAACCACACGTTAATCATCTTCTTATGTTTCTTCAAGTAAGGATCCACAGAGATTTTTGCCCGTTTGCTTACAGAGATTAGATTTGGAAAATCTGGTTTGTTTGTTTTTCCAATCACAAATAACGAGGACAGAGGTTTGTTTCTTTTGCCTTCAACACCTAGGGTGATATCATCATACCCTATACCTCGTCTCCCTATTTGTGAGTTTATTTTTTCATAAACTTTCTGTGCATCTTTATAGTTTTTAAGCAAAACTTCTCTCCTGAGTAAATCTTGCCATAATACCTCTCTTTCTCTTTGAAAGTATTCTTTAAGAGCTCTTATGTCAGTAGTTTCGCTCCTTGAAACTGAAAGTTCTTTTGTTTTATCTTTTAAAGTATTGGTTAATTCAGAAATTTGTTTTTTTAAAGGATCTAGAGTTTTGATCCATTTCTTTTCTATTCTCTCTTTTTCCTCAAAAATCTTTGCTTTTTCTTGAGTGAGAAGCCGTACTTCTCTCTCATTGAAAGTGAGTCTTTTCTGAATACTTTGATTTATCTCTTTCAGTTCAATTAATTCAATGTTAATTCTAAGTGTATTATCATCTACAGAGGTAATACAAGAGTTGGAATTTGAAGTAGATACCTCAGAGTCAGTGGAGGAGTCGACTTCTGCCATGCCACAGAAGAGGGCATTGGCGGTATGTTCATCGTCAGAAGTAGAGTCTGACTGGAAGTCTTCTGTGTTCTCCTCAGAATGTCCTTTTGCCATTAAGGATTTTTGAGCATAATATTCGGCTTTCTTTTTGTAGAAAGCAGAGTCCCTCTGTGGGCGATTTGATCTGCTTCTGCATTCATTCGCAAAATGGCCTGGTTTTCCGCAGTTAAAACACCCTTGAGGAGTGTTTCCTGTTCGATCATTGGACTTCTGTAGGTCTCCGCCTTTCTCTGATCTACATTCATTTGCATAGTGACCAGGTTTGCCGCACTTGTAGCATTCTTGCTGCGTGTGGCTTACCGAGTCATCTGACCTCTGTCGGTCATTCCCTCTGTAATTTCTATCGCTTGACCTCTGTCGGCCACTTGATTCTTCTCCTCTTCTGTCATCTCTTCTGTTGTCTCTTCTGTCATCCTGGTTGTCTCTATCATATCTTTCATTTCCGGAACCTCTTCTGTTTCCTCTGAACTCTTTTGTCAATAGAGCTAAAGATTTAGCTAGTGACGCAAGAGTTATTTCCTTTTCTGCTTGCTCTTCTTCTTCACTGTCAATTATCACCATCTTCTTCTTCTCCTCTGTGGCTTTATCATTTCTTGGTCTCTGTGCATCCTCTTTAGTTTTACTAACCAATGCATATGGTGCAATGGTTAGTGTTTTAGCCTGTGCTATCTGAGGTTCTTGTGCGGCTAATGTTCCGTAAAGATCAGAGAGAGTCCAGGTGTCTAGATCCTGATTTGTCTGTAGGGACATAGACAGCTGGAGCCATTCTTCATTTAGACTTTTTAAAAACATGACATTGTTTTCTTCAGAAGTTCTGTCAATGCCTGATTTTCTGCACTTGTTGATTAGAGAGTTGAATCTGTCGTATGTTGTTTGCAGAGATTCAGTTGCAGAGGCTCTGAATGCATGATATTCATTGATGTACTGTGCTCTTCGGTTTTTTTGTGTTTTAGCACCTCCTTCCAACTGTCTTTCCAGTTCTTTCCACAGATCATGCGCTGTTTCACATGAATCCAAGGATTGAAAGAGTTCGTTGGGTATTGCCATAATTAATGTCCTCTTGGTTTTCTGAGCAACTTCATCTTCTGCTTTATCTTCGGTTGACCACTCCCCTTTTGGCTTTGGTTTTTGATGTTCGGGGATTTCGGCAGATTCAGCAGTAGCAGGTACACGAGGTACTACTGTCATGGGAATAGGAGGAGGATTGTACAGATATTGTACTTGATTTCTTTCAGTGCCCTCGAAAAAATGGACCATTCTTATTTTCCACTGAGGATACTCATCTCGAAGGAGAGTAGGAGGTTTAGTGAGAGAACCAGTAGTAAAGAAATTATTTGTATTTGTCATTTTTGAAGTTTTTAGAAAGAAAGTATGACTAAAGAGTTTACTTCGATGAACTTGAAGATTTTCTGGGTTTAAGCAGTTTCCAGACAATTTTAAATCTCAATAATATCTATCACGAATCTTGATAAGTGGATCACTTGATATTGAAAATCAAGGAAGGCTCTGATACCAATTGTTGGTTCCCAGATACACTTAATCAAGATTAACAGTCTATTAGTTGAGTTTAGAGTTTGATGCGGAAGCGTATTAAACTAACAAATACGTTTGATAGATATTAGAACGCACACATATAAAGAAAACAGTAAAGAATAAAAAGGATTTCTTGAACAGTTACTGTTATTCAATATATAATAACAACACGAAGAACAGATTAAGAACTGTTGGTGTGTGTGAGAATATAACACTCAGATATTTGACAATAAAGCTTGAGAGTATTAGTGATTCCTTGTGTATTCGTCCTTAGGAAGATCTCAACATGAGACTTCCTTTTATACTACTCTTAGAAGACTATGAAGTAGGTCACTGTTCCTTTTACGGCATGAATAGTGAACTGGATGGTGTGAGCAGTTGTTTGAGCCATGCGCATTTAATGGAGCAGATGTACTATTGGTAAATGCATTAAATGGCGCAGACGTCTATTTTGTACCATGCCCTATTGAGTCCACTCAGAGCTTGACACGTGTTTTGACAGTACTTTTCCATGCAAGTTGATGAACAGGTCTTGGAACAGTAGCAAGATATTATAAATCTTCAAGTCTCAGTGAGGACCACAGAGGCTCTGTAATGAGTTACAGAGGTTCTGCGGTCTGGTCCTCTGTGGAGCAGTCTTCGCCGGATTCCGAGTCTTTGGTCTTCTTTGTGCGTATGACAGAGCTTCTGTAGGAAGCCTCTGCTGCTTCTGTAGCTTCTTGACCTTGATTTCTCGGTAATGTCGGCAGAGCCTCTGTAAGAGGCTTTCTTCACTTAGCCTATTTTTCACTACTTCTAAATACTTCTATGATTAGGAAGATTGAAGCTAACATGACGAATCACCCTTTAGCGACAAATTTTTCAGGGAAAAGTTCGTAGGTAAAAGTCTTTCATTTAGTAGCGTATATATATATATAGTGGCGTAATAATTTGTAAACCATCCTTATCGTGTAAACCGTCGATTTCATAGGTTTTCTTAATAAAATTATTTCATGAAATTATTTATTTTGATGAAATTGTTTCATATCATTCATTTCTTGATGAAATCCACGGTTTACACGATAAGGATGGTTTACAAAATAGTGGGCCTCTCTCTATATATATACACCATGTGAGAAGTGTCATTTTTGGTGAGAAGTGTGAAAAGTACTTTTAAATCGTTGATCACTTTTAATCAAATACCCTCCCATTAATTGCGGCTTAAAGAGGAATTGATCTGGTGCATCTCGGTGCATCTCATCCTAATGTTCGTCCCTTTATCATCCAACCGTTGATAACCACTTCTCACGTTTCTCACCAAATTTGGCACTTCTCACCGGAACCCAACCCTAAATATCCATATATATTGCCATATAGGGGTGGTTTATTGCCACACAGTAAAATGTTACAACCCCATGCAACCCTCATCTAAAACATTCATTTGGCTCATTCCTTATGTAGACACTGGATTGATTACTATATTTTATCAACGATTAATAATTTCATGCAATAATCTTACCTCCAATGCATAGTATTTCATTAAATGTCATGGAATGCATACTGTTTCATGAAAGTACCATCTTAATCCGATTACATTGCATGAACCGTTATGTGCATCGACGTATTTTGTAGAAATTCGATAAATTCGACGAAATCAAGCAAATTCATTTAGAGAATCAATGAGAATCCAAATGAAATGGACGGTTTAGATGAAGGTTGCACGAGTTGTAACCTTTAGTGGGTTGCAAAATAACCATGACATATATAGGGGTTAAATCAAGCGAGAACCACAAAAAGGTTGAGAACCATAAGAACCAATCTCAACCATAATCAAGATTAATCAATGGTGAGAGTAAGAGGTAACATTTTGCATACATGGTGTCATTTACATACAAACATAACTCTTAGGGGTTGTTTGGCAGTTGTTGCGGAATGATTTGGTGCAGAATGACTAAGTGGTCAGAATGATTAAGATGCTCCTATGATATAGTGCAAAATGAAATATGGTTGTTTGGTAATTGTTCATAATGATATTAGGGCGCTGATGGTTAAAAGAGGCCTAAGATACAAAATCATTCAGAGGGTTTTAAAACCATTAAGAGGCATTTTTTTTGCCAAACAGGATTCACCTCTTAGTGATTCACATGTTGTCTCTTAATGGAACTATTAAGAGGTAAACAAACAACCCCTTAGGCTATGTTTGGCAAACTAGTTGATAAGCTGATGGCTTATAAACTAGCTAGTAGCCGATAGCTAATAAACTAATTGATGAAGAAGTCACGTTTGACAAAAAAAACTAGTTTATAAGCATGTAAAATGTACCAAAAATGGCATGTTGAAAAAATTATCAATTACATTATTTAACAATATAATTAAAATAAATTTATAGTAATATAATAAGTTAATTAATACAACTAAGGTAGTAAAGAAAATTAAATAATATTATATTTTAATTAAAAAAAATTAAAATTTATTATTATATATACTATAAATTTGAATTTGTTAACACAAATTTTAGAAAAAATATATATTAACTTGTGATGTTAAAGAAGCGTTACATATAATATGAAAAAAATATTTAAATTATAATTAAAAAGATAATAGTAATTGATAATTAAAATATATCGATTAATATTAAAAATATAAAAATAATTAAAAATAGTTAAAAATTAATATCAATGTATAACTAAAATTTAATTTAATTTTTTTAGTTAATATTAATTAATAAGACCATCTCAAACCCATCACTAAAAACACAAAAAAAAAGTGTTTTCATCTTCAACTCAACATTAAAACACAAAAAATTATGGAGGTTAATAAAAGTAACCCTCTATATTTTGAAGGCCAATAAAGTAAGCTTTTATAATTACATATCAATATTTTATTCAACTTTTATAATTATATATATAAATTAATAATAATATTTTATATTAACTTTATAATTTAGTTGTTATTATTATAATATTAAATATGTTTTTAGTGTTTCATTTTTTAATGTAGAGTTGGAGTTCAATTTTTCTTAGTGATTAAATGACTCATCATTTTTAGTGTTATTTTTTTAGTTGTTGGGTTGGAGATGTCCTAAGAAAAATAACTTTAATTGTTATGCACCTCATAATATTATTTTTAAATTTATCAAATAATAATCTAAATAATTACTAATTTATACTAAGTATATAAGGAATTTTTTATTCATAAAAACGGAACTTTTAAAATAGGATAAGTTATATTTGTCAAATTTAGCCTTAATAAAAAGTAAGATTATTAAATTCAAATATCTTTGCCAAATTAATATTGGGATTTATAGAAAACCAATTCTTGTTGAAATCTGTACGTAAAGAAAATTTAATTTGTTTGAAAATGCTTTTGATATTGAGGAATTTTGTTAATATACTTGGTCAAATTCTTTGAATATTTTGAAAAATTATAAATACGTCACACTCAATGATCTGTGTCCCACCATCCAGATTTTTTGTAAAACATCACATGGTTGAAATCATTAAAGTGTTATCCCGGTTGATAGCAATGCGTTCAAAGAAAATCATATTCATAATATCATCAATATTAACGAATGGATTACATTTACGGACACATGCAAATCGAAACAAATAAGTTCTTGGAGCAAATTATCTTGGGCCCTTGTGGTTTACTATTTTAACGTTTTCAATTTATGAAATGAAATTACTACAGAAAAGGGCATCATGAAAAGCAAACCACATAACGACTAAGTTAATGCAGAAAAGTAAAGAAAAAGTTATATTTTACACTTGTTGATGCAAAAAATCTCGAAAACAGGGAAAAGTGCGGGTCAGGTCAATTCACCTATCCATTAGTTATTCGCAAAAAGTGGCGTCGTCATCATGTAGAATAATACATTGATGAAATTACAGTTTTGCAAAGGAAGAAAAGAAGGATATATGAGTAAGTCCTGATTGTTATGTTTCTAATCGTGGAGCTCTTTTTCTAATCGTGGAGCTCTTTTTTATAGTCAGGTGGGCATCTCTCACTTGTGGTCATTTATCACCTTGGATCTCAAGGATGTGGCATAATCCCAAGAATTTGGGATGACAAATAAAGGTCAACTTAATCCTGTATTATTCGTTCTAACTAAATATGCTTCTTTGGGTTAAGCCTTATTGAGCCTAACTTGGTCGTTAGTCGTCACCATTACACGACGCCACTTTGGCCTGAATATCTTGCCTCAACTAATTGCCCCTAAGTGTAATAACCAGGTATTTTATCTAATTTAAATTTGGAATTTTATAAGTTCTTATTTTAGTATTTTATGGAGTTAAGAAGTTAAGGGGTAAGTTAAATTTATAAATAGAAGTTTAGGGGTGTGTCTTGCCATTTGAATGAAGTCTAGGGTTTGTTTAGTCTTTGTAACTACACCTCATCACCACCACCGTCCCACTTCTAGAATAGAGGGAGGAGGTGTCCTCCTAATACACTACTTGGATATACTTTGACCATTTGTACTTGGTGTGTGTGTTTCGTAAAGAAGAAAAGAGAGAGAGAGCCGTAGAAAAGGGGAAGAAGGAAGAAAGAATTCAAGAGGTTACTGCAGTGAATTAAGGACTAAACTGAAGCAATCCAGGTAACAAATCCATCCTTGGGTATGTTTTAAACTATTAAAAGTGTTCTTGAAGGTTGTTAGTTAAGTTTTAAGTGGGTCTTGGTATTTTTGGAAGGATATGATAGTTTTGGGATGGGAATAATGTTCTAATGGTAGTCTTGAACATATCTGCAATTTATCAGTAACATGCATAGTATAAAACTGCAAAAATCTGGGTTTTAGGATGAACAGTGGATTGAGGCATTCATCAAAGTCGCAATAGACGACTGCGACATTCAACGAAGTCGCAATAGTTGGTTGCGACTTGGTTTTGAAGTCGCAATGGTCGTTTGCGACTTGGCTTGGAATCGCAGTAGTTGATTGCGATTTGGGTTTGGAATCGCAGTAGTTGATTGCGATTTGGGCTTGGAATCGCAGTAGTTGATTGCGACTTAGGATTGAAGTCGCAATAGTGGGTTGCGATTTCAAGGTGAAATCGCAATAGTTGGTTGCGACTTAGTACTGTTCATTGCGATTTTAATTTATTTTTGAGGGGTTGCGACTTGAGTTGAGGATTTCGTAAGTTTAGTTTTAAAAGAGATATTTGGTATTTTGTGTGATTTCAGATTCTGTGAAGGGTGGTCATACGTGATTTATCTTGGAAAAGCTTTTGTGATAAACATACCAGGTGAGTTTTACTTTAAAAAATATTTTCTGGAATGCTTTATGTGAATAACGAAAGTATGATAAAGTGTATGAATATGTCATACGTGGGTGATTGTAATATATTGAGATATTATAATTACATGAGTATTATATGAAAATATAATACGTGGCCGGGCTTTGGACCGGTGTGATAAATTGGCTCGCAACCAATTGATATTGGCCATTGGTGGAGGGATAAGGTGGAATGAGACAGGTATGATACATAAATGTTAGCTGGTATTAACTTACGTGTAATGTATGTGTATTTATATAAAGAGTGTTTTATATAAATGAATTTTTAATGAATTACAAATGTCAGGGATTTACTCACTAGACCCTTAGGTCTAACCCTCATTTTCTGTTTCAAAAATTTTGTATTCCAGGTGGTGGCTCCAGTAAGAACAAGTAGATTGAGTACTTGTTGGCTAGCTTTTGAGAAGATAATCATCATGTTATTATGGATGCTTTTGTACTTATAATTTTATTGTTATTGCTATGTAACTTAAAGTGGATCAAGTTTGTACTGAATTTTTATATTAGTCAGACTTTGGGGACCGAATGTGAACTATGAAGTAAATTGTTGTAAAGCTTTTATGGATTATATGTTATATGTATATTTTGTAATCGGGTTGTTACAGATGGTATCAGAGCCCTAGTTTAAGGGATTTAGGTATTAGTATCTGTACCTAGACTTAAATTGCATGTGAAGTAGGATGTCCCTATTATTTTAGAACCTGGGGATGCTAAGTATAAAAGGTAGAAGGAACATCATGTAAGGTAATTTCAAATTACACCAGGCCAGTGTAATTACGATCTTACAGGTACATGTTTGAACTGGAATACCTTGTTATATGGGGTACGTGCTTATGTGTATATTAACTTTGTTTGAATCTACAGAATGGCAAGTGACACTAGACAAAGGAATCAAAGAGGAGGAAGGAATTCGAGTGGAGAGAATCCACCAATAGGAATAGGGGGAAGAGGAGGAGATCGTGGTAGAGGCAGAATCGGAAGGGGAACTGGGGGCCGAACTGGAGGTAGAACACAACAGCATGGTACAGAGTTTGTTACACGGGATGACTTGACTGTGGAAATGGGGAGATTACAGGATAGCATACAAGCTATGTTCGAACATAATCGTCATAATGAAACTGAAAGACCAAGTCCGGAACACGAAGTTGAAATACCACTTACCTCCACGGTCTTACCGATGATGAAAAGGTGTGACTACAAAATGTTTCTTAGTTGCAAGCCCCCTACATATTCAGGAGATCGGGATCCGGTAAAAGCTATGAGATGGCTGAAAGAAATCGAGGCTATTTTCAAAACGTGTAAATGTGTTGAAGAAGATAAAGTACTTTATGGAGCTGCGATGCTGAAAGGTGATGCTTTGTATTGGTGGGAGGCTCATATAGAATCGAGAGGAGCGGATATATATACTAATTTTTCATGGGAGGAATTCGTGTTAGCTTTCACAACACACTTCTGTCCACAAGCTGCTGTCAGACAATTGGAAGAAGAAATTATGAATCTACAGCAAGGGAATTTGTCAGTCAGAGATTATACTGCTCGATTTTTAGAAAAATCTCGTTTTGCAGGATATTATGTTGCTACAGAAAAGATGAAAATGGAGAGATTTATCTATGGGTTGAATTCAGAAGTTCGAAGACTAGTGACTGCAACAAGGCCAGATACGTTTACAGCTGCAGTGAATGCTGCAGAAAATGTCGAACGAGACAATAAAAGGGATGTCGGTGATAAGAGCTTGGGGAAAAGGAAATGGGAAGGACCACCACAGGATCCAAAGAAGTCTAGATTCCCGAGGTTTGATAACCGTCCGTCGTTCCGACCAGCGGAAAGACCATGTCTGAGATGTAATCGCTACCATCAGGGAAATTGTCAAGTGGAATCTCGGGTATGTTTCAAGTGTGGGAAAACCGGTCATGTTGTTAAAGATTGTCGATCAACGCTGTTTTGCTTTTTGTGTAATTCTCCGGATCACCTCCAATCTGATTGTCCGCGAGGTAGAATACAACAAGGGGGTACATCGGGGAAACCAGCCATTACTAGACCAGTAGTCCCAAGAATAGAACCGCCAAAAACGAGGGGCCGTACATTCCAAATGACAGTTAAAGAGGCGGAGGAAACTCCAGATGTGGTCACAGGTACATTTTTCATAAACTCCACGCGTGCTAAGGTGTTATTTGATTCTGGTGCAAACCGATCTTTTGTGTCTCCCTCTTTTGCTGCTCACATGCATTTAGAGCCTAAAATGTTAAAACATGCTTTACTAGTAGACACGGCAAATGATAACCAAGTGGCGGTTAAAGAAGTTTTTGATCATTGCATGATAAATATAGAAGGATGTGGAGTACCGATACAACTATTTCCAATATCTTTGATTGAATTTGATGTGGTAGTAGGAATGGATTGGTTAGCCGAGAACCATGCTAACATAGTTTGTGATAAGAAAATAATCAATGTCGTTTTACCTGATAAGAGATCAGTAGTGATTTATGGAGATCGTAAGAATCATCAGTCCAGTCTTATATCGATGGTAAAAGCCCGTAAATGTGTCAATAAGAGTTGCTCTAGTTATCTAGCTTATGTGATAGATAGTAGGCCTGAAAAGATTAAGCTGGAAGATATTTCTATTGTTAGTGAATATCCAGAAGTTTTTCCTGAGGACTTGAATAGTCTTCCTCCTGTTAGGCAAGTAGAATATGGTATAGACCTGGTACCTGGAGCCACTCCAATTGCTCGTGCGCCGTACAGACTAGCACCTCCAGAAATGAAAGAAATGTTGGCACAGCTTCAAGATTTATCTGATAAGGGCTTCATCAGACCCAGCTCTTCGCCGTGGGGTGCACCAGTTTTATTTGTGAAGAAGAAAGACGGCTCGATGAGAATGTGTATCGATTACCGGGAGCTGAACAAGCGTACGATCAAGAACAAGTATCCACTTCCAAGAATTGATGATCTTTTCGATCAATTAGTTGGAGCTTGTTACTTCTCCAAGATTGATCTCAGATCTAGCTACCATCAGTTGATGGTTAAGGAAGAGGATGTTTTAAAGACTGCTTTTCGCACAAGATACGGCCACTACGAATTTTTGGTAATGCCTTTCGGATTGACGAACGCTCCAGCCGCTTTTATGGATCTAATGAATCGGGTATGTAAGCCTTATCTCGATAAATTTGTCATAGTATTTATCGATGATATACTTATTTATTCCCGATCCAAAGAGGATCATGCGCAACATCTTCGTTTGATTTTGGAGTTATTGAAGAAAGAAAAGTTGTACGCTAAGTTCTCTAAATGTGAAGTCTGGTTGCGGGAAGTTCAGTTTTTGGGTCATATAGTTTCAGAGAAGGGTATACAAGTTGATCCAGCGAAAGTGGAAGCAATTGAAAGATGGGAACCGCCGAAAACGACAACCGAAGTACGTAGCTTTCTGGGTCTAGCTGGATACTATCGGAAGTTTATAAAAGATTTTTCTCGAATTGCAACGCCATTGACTAAGCTGACTCGGAAGAATCTGAAGTTTGAATGGAAAGCAGAACAGAATGAGGCATTCAGAATATTGAAGGAGAAACTTTGCAGCGCACCGATATTAGCATTGCCAGAAGGTTCCGGTGATTTTGTGGTCTACAGTGATGCTTCTAAATTGGGATTGGGATGCGTACTTATGCAACGTGGAAAGGTGATTGCATATGCTTCCCGTCAACTGAAGGATCATGAAAGACAATATCCTACTCATGATATGGAGCTTGCAGCAGTGGTCTTTGCATTGAAGATTTGGAGACATTATCTTTATGGTTCCAAATGTCAAATCTTCACTGACCATAAGAGTCTCCAACATCTTTTTGATCAGAAGGAACTAAATATGAGGCAAAGAAGGTGGTTAGAGTTAGTAAATGATTATGATTGTGAAATCCTTTATCACCCAGGGAAAGCGAACGTGGTGGCAGATGCGCTAAGTCGTCAAGAAAGAAGTGGAATGATAAAAGTGATATCGCTACGAGCTGAACTCCTTCCTAATATCTTTGACGAATTACTGAAGTGCCAAATAGATGCTTATCAGGAAGAAAGTTTGAAGTCTGAACGGTTAGTGGGAATATCAGCATTGCTTGGGAAGGACGACCGTGGGTTACTGTGTATGGGAAACAGAATTTGGGTACCTCGTTTGGGTAGATTACGTGATCGTGTACTACAAGAAGCTCATCAATCTCGATTTTCTATTCATCCAGGTACAAATAAAATGTATAGAGATTTGAAACAATTCTATTGGTGGCCGGGAATGAAGAGAAGTGTTGCTAAGTATGTAGAAGATTGTACTACTTGCAAGAAAGTAAAGATTGAGCATCAGAAGCCGTTTGGTCAGTTACAACGACTGGATATACCAATGTGGAAATGGGATCAGATCACTACTAATTTTATTACCAAGTTACCTAGAACTTCAAAGGGATTCAATTCTATTTGGGTGATTGTGGATAGGTTGACGAAGTCTGCTCATTTCTTGCCGATAAAAGAAACTGATTCCTTGGAACGTTTGGCCAAATTGTACATTAATGAAATAGTAACTCGACATGGAATTCCAATCTCGATTATCTCTGATCGAGATAGTCGTTTTACTTCTAGGTTCTGGAGAAGCTTTCAAAAAGAGATGGGGACACAGATAAAGTTGAGTACAGCATATCATCCTCAGACTGATGGACAGAGTGAAAGAACAATCTAGACTTTAGAAGATATGCTTCGGGCTTGTATAGTTGATTTTGGGGGATCATGGGATAAACATATGCCTTTGATAGAATTCGCCTACAACAACAGTTATCATTCTAGCATTCAGGCGGCACCGTTTGAAGTATTGTATGGTAGAAAATGCCGAACGCCTTTGTGTTGGAATGAAGTAGGGGAGAAACAATTAGCGGGGCCATAAATAGTACAGTTAACAGCGGATAAGATTACTCAGATTCGGGATAGATTGAAAACAGCTCAAGACCGACAGAAAAGCTATGTTGATCGACGTCGGAAACCGTTGGAGTTTCAGGTTGGGGATTTTGTAATGTTGAAAGTATCGCCCTGGAAAGGAGTCATACGTTTTGGGAAGCAAGGTAAACTCAGTCCGCGGTATATTGGAGTTTCAGGTTGGGGATAGATTGAAAACAGCTCAAGACAGACAGAAAAGCTATATTGGGTTGCGATTTCAAGGTGAAATCGCAATAGTTGGTTGCGACTTAGTACTGTTCATTGCGATTTTAATTTATTTTTGAGGGGTTGCGACTTGAGTTGAGGATTTCGTAAGTTTAGTTTCAAAAGAGATATTTGGTATTTTGTGTGATTTCAGATTCTGTGAAGGGTGGTCATACATGATTTATCTTGGAAAAGCTTTTGTGATAAACATACCAGGTGAGTTTTACTTTAAAAAGTATTTTCTGGAATGCTTTATGTGAATAACGAAAGTATGATAAAGTGTATGAATATGTCATACGTGGGTGATTGTAATATATTGAGATATTATAATTACGTGAGTATTATATGAAAATATAATACGTGGCCGGGCTTTGGACCGGTGTGATAAATTGGCTCGCAACCAATTGATATTGGCCATTGGTGGAGGGATAAGGTGGAATGAGACAGGTATGATACATAAATGTTAGCTGGTATTAACTTACGTGTAATGTATGCGTATTTATATAAAGAGTGTTTTATATAAATGAATTTTTAATGAATTACAAATGTCAGGGATTTACTCACTAGACCCTTAGGTCTAACCCTCATTTTCTGTTTCAAAAATTTTGTATTCTAGGTGGTGGCTCCAGTAAGAACAAGTAGATTGAGTACTTGTTGGCTAGCTTTTGAGAAGATAATCATCATGTTATTATGGATGCTTTTGTACTTATAATTTTATTGTTATTGCTATGTAACTTAAAGTGGATCAAGTTTGTACTGAATTTTTATATTAGTCAGACTTTGGGGACCGAATGTGAACTATGAAGTAAATTGTTGTAAAGCTTTTATGGATTATATGTTATATGTATATTTTGTTATCGGGTTGTTACACTAAGTAGCCATGTGGGTACGTGTTGCCACATGGCTAATATATGACACTTTAAGTAGTCATAAAATGTTTTTATCTAATATTACATTAACAAACAAAATGTCGGCGTTCCTAAAAATTGTTTATAAGAGGAAATTTAATGTCATTAAGTAACACTAAAGGCGTCCTAAAAGATTCAGTTTTATGTTATAAAACTGAACACCCGTAATTTATGGGTAAGTACAATTTCAAGTTAGTGTAGAAATCGACCTTTTAAGAGAAATAGAAGGAATATAGTTTTGGGATGATATCCTAGATTTTATAGTCTTATTGGATGAAAAAAATAAAATACGAGTCCGACGGTTCTTTTCAGAGCAAAATCGGAGCTAAAAAGAAAAAGTTATAGCCAAAACAGTGTTCGGTACCTTCTGGGCGAAAGTGCCATGTGAAAGTGACACTGGCACTTTAACATGCCACTTTCGCAAACCCATGGTACATTTTAGGCGAAAGTGACATGCTAAACTGACATGTCACTTTTGCATGTCACTCTCGTGAGCGGAGTGCAGTGCATAAAATCCGATTTTGAGCCTCATTCTTCATTTGGTCATAACTTTCTCATCTCAACTATGATTTTGGTGATTCTTGTTTCTATGGTTTTGTTTTAGAGAGCTCTTCAAGGATAGTTTATGAGTGTTGAAGTTTATTGGAAGATTGATGAGTGTTTGTGGTGGTAAGCTTCCCATCTCTCTCAATTTAAGTTAGGGTTTGATGTGTTCTTTATTTTCTCTTCTTTCTCTTCCATTTTGTCTTAGATTTTTGATACTTGGAGGTGAATGAAACACTTTGCAAGTGTTGGATCTAAAAATTAGGAGGTGTTGCTTGTGGATTAAAGTTTTCACCAAGAAAACTCAAAGTTTGAGGGTAAACCTAGATTTAGACTAAATCTAGCAAGGTGAATTCAAAGATGATTTGTGAAAACTTTGTACATGCCAAAAATGTCCATTTTAAAGTGTTTATGTATTTTACATGAAATTATCAAATGTTGGGTTATTTGATGGGTTTTGATTATTTGAAATGTTTGACTTTATAAACCTTGTAAAACACCCATAATTGGGATTTTTTGGGAATTTTGATAAATATATATTAAGAGTGTGCATTTTAATGATTTATTCTAAGAATGGATAACTTTTGGTAACAATACACTTATGGTGTGCGTGGTTTGGAGAAATGCATATTCTTGAGTGTGGAACGTTTTGAAATGATAAACTGTGTGGTTTCATTGGAAAATGATTTGTCCCAATCTAAAGACGTGTTTTCGAGTTAAACATGTCTTGGAGTACGTGTTTGCATAAACGTGGGTTATTTACGTTATATTGCATTTTTTCGATGTTTGATAATGGTCAACTGATTTGTCGAGCTTATGGCTTGGTTTCGACTCTGTTGGGTCTTGAGGACATTTGTCCGATTTTAATATCTTTAGGAGTGTAATTAATGCGAGTCGAGCTCATGTATCATTATACTCGACTCGAACTCGAAAGCCAATACTTGAGCTCAAACTCGACTCGAAAACTCACGAGTAGTAAAAATCCAAACTCGAACTCAACTCGAAAGCCAATTCCCAAGCTCGAACTCGAACTTGTTTTAAGCTCGAACTCGAACTTGTTTCAAGCTCGAACTCGTTTCAAGCTCGAATCAAACTCGAACTCGAACTCGAACTTGAATCAAACTCGAAGTCGTTTAATGCATAAAAGAACTCAATGTGAACCCACTTTCATGGGGGAACTCCTATTAAAATAATTATATAGGCTCAAACCACTGTGCTCAAGCCTTTAAGCTCAAGCCATTGAGCAAAGACAAATGATTTAAAAACAAGGGAGGTAAAGGGTCTATATATAGTGGAGTTCAAAGCATTGGGTTCTATATCCCACTAACGTGGGATGGACTAGACACACACCCTCAAGAGTTCACCTATGTCTTTTACATGATTAGTTTCCGAATTTTTTTCCCAAAAACTTGAGTTTATTATCATTATTTATTTTATTGTCAATTCAATTAATACAATATTACTAATTATTATTATTGTGATGTTTATTCCTTATATTAGTAAACACACTTAAACGTACACAAACATTTACGTACACTATTTTGCTTTAATTTCTCTGGTTATTATTATATGCACACTAACATTTACGAACGTAAACGAACATAATTAAACGAACATAAATGAACGAACAACCGTTCACGAACATAAATGAATGAACGAGACCCTTGTTCATGTTTGTTCGATTAACTAACGAACAAAAAAACTTGTTCATGCATTAGATTATTATATTATTAATGTATTATATTAAAATAATAATTATTAATTTTTTTACATTACATTCTATAACTTATAATATAAAATTAATTTTATAAAATATATATTTGAGTATCTCACGAGCTTATCGAGTCGAGTATCAGTTCACTCGACTCGACTCGTTAGCATGTCGAGTCGAGCTCGAGTTCGAATCTAGCCTATTTGAGTCGAGTGTTGACCGAGTCGATCTCGAGTAGCTCACGAGTTTTCTCGTCTCATTTACACCCCTAAATAGCTTAATGTGGAGCTTTGGATATGAGTTGCATTTATCACATTTCATTTGGGAATACATGTTTTGAGTGCGTGTGGCATTCAAATGGAGTCACTGTAATGCATTGGATCCATATATATAAGAGTCAGTTTGAGCGGGATGAACATCCCCTTCTTGTAATGTGGAATAGGCATGAGGGCTTAATGGATAATAAGATGTGGGCTCTTTGAGTCGGTCATCAGCCAATAACCAATAATTGTAATTCCTGTAACGTACCAAGAAATAGGCATGGGGTCAAGATGGGTAATAGTTGTGGACTTTAAAGTCGGGCAACGAACAATAACCATTAATTGAATTTCTTGTGAATGAGTGAAATCTAGAATCAATGGAAAAGAATATTTATTCGTAGTGGGGCTCTTGAAACATGTGTACGTGACTTACTTTTGTGTTTCATCGCATTCAATGGAATCGGGTCTCCCCCGTCACTGAATGGTGTGTTTTGGATATGTTATTTCCGATAGTGTAATATCCATGTTTTCAATGTTATTTGGATTGGGTAAGTAACTACGGTTTGTGACTTTGATATTGGATCCCCTCCATATGTATCAAGGTTTTAATGGAGTAGATATTTCAATGTTTTGGTGTTTGGATTTTATCCTATTTATGCTTCACTTGAGTTATTGGGTTTAGTTCCATGTTTTCGGAGTGTTTCTATTTAAGCATTTTATCACGAGAAATGGGATTATTAGAAATGACATCACTATCTATTCTAAATATTTTGCATAGTGGAAAATGTGATTTAAATAATATTCTTTCCATTTTAAATGATTATATAGAGTGATGAAAAATCCTAAAGTCCCTAGGCGTTAGCCTAATCTTTTTATTTGTCGGCATGTGCATCAGGTTCCGGTTGGGAAAATGGTACTACTAACACCGTGAAGAGTGGAGTGTTAGTCAGATTCACGAGAAGAGAGTAGCTATTGGGTGAAGTCTTCTGCACTTTGAGATTAGCAACTCGTTTGGGTTTTAGTAACACCCAACCTTATATAGTCTTTGTATAAGACTTGGTTTATTATTTGTTGAGGTTAAATCTAGAATTCAGTTTGAGATATTTCGAGAATAGGTTTGTATAAAGGAATTTTATCCTTTATTTGTTGCATTATGGAATTTTTTTGATTAGTTGCTCTTTCCAAAATTTGAGGGTGTTACAAAAACCATTCTGTAATATTACTTTTAAAAACATATATGAAAGTTTTACAAATTGATTCGATAGAAAAAATCCAATGTTGTGCAAGTTTTACAAATTGATTCGATAGAAAAAATCCAAGCTATGTGCCTCACACCAAAGTTGTATTATGACAAAAGCAAGTACCAAACAAGAATTACCGAATACAAAAAATATTGTCCATACGAACGAGAGATACTAATACTATTACCCTACTACAAAAACAAATGTGCATACGATCGAAGAATAGATTCTAAGGCATAATAATATTACTTTTAGCTATATATGACACAATCTAAATACCAAACCAAAAAAACAACAACAACATGCGACCCATTAAAAATGGACATATTAGACCGGTTTGGTGTAGTTATTTCACATATTTCGCTTTTATGACTAAAATCCCTGTTTGTGATTAGTTTTGGTTGCCGAAATCTTAGCATGTTTCTCTCATGGGTTAAGATTAATATATAAATGAGTAATTGTTGCGGGTAAAGTAAGTGAAGACGAACAATCATACAAACTTAGAACACATATTCCAATAGAAGGAAAACTTGCATAATTAAACCAAAAGAAGATGGAGCATTTATATAGACAGATAATCCCAACAATAAATACTTCTTTTGCTTTGGTGGGAGCTTGGTGTTGGTAGAATATAACCCAAAAGACTATAGCAACAAGTAAATCATGCAGTTATACATGGCTTATAAGTATCGTCCAAAGCAAGTAATAATAGTAAGTAATACCAGATATCGTACCACAAAAATTTCAAAGCAATAAGAGTAGTCAAAGTCAACTTTAAAACAAGATTTCAAGAGTAAAATGAAAGAAATATCTTTTGAGAGTTGGTAACGAAATACTGAAATGTAACAATAAGTAAAAGATATGCAAGCTCAGGTTGGATTTCAGTTAATAATGTGCAATGAACATTACTACATCATCACAAGGGTGCTGCAACAATAGATCTTTACAATACTACTGGATTGAACGACCTTCCAAGGAAGTGCATATTAGACTTTATGTTGGGAGTACTCTTGGTGATGCTTCAAGAACCAACTAATACAGACCGTGCCTTTCTTTCCATATAGTTTCGCAACCCATAAGGTTGTTGCAACTCTCTATAACCTTTATAACACACTTAGCATAAATATTTCTGTTGTCTTAATTTTAAGTCCAACTCATCTAAAAAAATAACACTTCATAGGCACATTGGGAGCGGAGGTAATTGTAACCATATACATATAAAGTGACAACAATGGAATGCCAATCCCCGGGTTTTATTTGTAAAGTCTCTATTCCTTGGTAATCAAAACCCAAAGATCTATGAATTAGCCCATGCTTAACTAGCCAAGCAGACAAATGACCCTGCATCTTTTTTATCTCTCCGGTATTTTTTTTTGTATAAGTATTTCAGATTTACGATGAAATTTATGAAGATTGAGCCACGACTTTTTATTCTGTGCTAAGGATCCTGTCTAATTTACTAATTCGTGGGAATATACTGAACTTTTGTATTTGAAATATGTTTCAGGAGGAATCTCTGATGTAGATGGCGGTTGATAAAAGGTTTGAATGGCAAAATTGCAAATTTTGAAGCCACACTTGAGAAGGAGAGCTCAAATCTTCAGGATCAAATGAAGAAGATTCAAGAGAAACCAACATCTGTGGAAACTAAAAATGATGAACTGAAAAAAAGATTTGTTTGGGAAGAAAATTTTTGAGAGATGAAAAGATTCGTTTAGAGAAATTTTTTTAGTCTTTGTGAGTCCATGATCTTCACCAATTCAAGAAATATGTAACAAGATTAGGTAGAAGAGGACTAATTATTTATTAGAAAAGGAAATCTAATCTAGAGAGAACAATATGAGATTAGAGAGCTACATTTTGTATTATGAACTTAATGAATACAAAATTACATGACAAATCCTATTTATAGTCCCTTTCCCTTGTTACAACACTTAAGCCTAAGCCCGTTTAGATATCCAAGCCCATTAGGCCCAAAGCCTTTGCTTTACAAAACTTTCTAATATTTAGGACAACTTTAGTGTCATAACATTCTCCCCCTAAAGTTTTGGAAAGCAAAATCATCTTGAAGTCTTTAACTCCTCTCCCCCTTGATTTTCTTGAAAAACTTTAGCGGTGCATTCTTCAAATGTAGGCTCGGCTCCCCCTTAAAAGTTGCTCTTATTCATCATATTTTCAACCTTGAAAAATCAGATTCAATGTACTCCATAACCCCGACTAAGTTCACGAAAGACATCTCTAAAATGTAGAAACTCGAGCTCGTTCCGATAAGCCCACAAGAATGATAACGAGTGAGTTTTTGTAACGTCCCAAAAATTACAAGGAATTTAAAATTTTTAAATATGACATTTCATTAATTAAACTCGTTAAATAACCCAAACTGTTTCGTTTGCAACCCAAGAATAACTATTCTCTAAAAACAGTAAACAGCGGAATAAATAGTTTAAAAATGAAAATTATAAAACGATATAATGATCAGCTCTTCACGCGCGCCAGTGTGTACCCGTCACGCCTTGGAGCTACTCGCACCTGAAACAATGATTTATTGGGAAAGGGTAAGCACGAAGCTTAGTGAATTCAACCACTATAGATAACACAGTTATTCCACATTACCCCTATAACAGATAGATACACATAAACAAGCATACCAGTCTACGAACAAATCATAAACATGCATATCCACACACACCCACCTAAGAGGCACAAGTCGGTCCCACCGACCACATGATAACATCTCCGGCCCCGCTGTAAGTCCCATAAGTGAAGCAACAATCAAGAATACTCCATAGAAAGTAGAATAGAGATAGACATGAAGAACAATTTATTGAATGATCTCTATTCATATGCTTTGAATATAATGGAGGGAGAAATTGATATACGACTCTCTCAAATCTCACTGTGTATTCTCTCAAATGTCTCAAAGTCTCAAATGACAATGTAAGCCCAAGACACCTATTTATAGTGTCTAATTACATGACATGGGCCCAAGCCCATTTAACTCCCTTTAAACTCCCAAAGCCCAAAATACTAATAAAGCTAATAACAACATATTTGACTTTCATTGACTTTACATGGTCTTTATAAAACTTTCTATATAATTGGGGATTTCTAGACCCAACACCCGCCGAATCCCCGGTCCCACCGAGTCTCTACGCCACCCGCGTATAAAATCTTCGGCCCCGCCGGATCCTCGGTCCCACCGAGTTAACATGACAACATAGTATCAACTAGACACCCCACTATCTAGTTCCACAACACAATCACATAAAGCTACCACACACGTACTACAGCAATGATAACACAACCGTTATTAGATATAGTGAGAGAACTCACCTCGTAAGCGCGCCTAGCTCACAATTAATAATTCAAGCTCCACAATCCAAGATCACTTCCCGACACCTTGCGACGATGCCACTCGACAGCACCTGCTCCTTTCTCTCTCGAACTCCCCGGCGGACGATGGTGGTGGCGGCTTCCGATGACAGCAGCAGCGGCGACGGGGTTGAGGGTTTCGGCCGTGAGTTTTTGAGGGAAAAAAAAATAGGGTTTTGGTGATGTTCTCTTTTTTTTTTCACGCCACAAACACCCACCACTAAACATATGGATTTCCGGTTTTAAGAAATGCATGGGCCAAAGGCCAAATCTTTTGGCCATTTAACACCTTTAGTCCCTCAACTACCCTCCTTCTTGCAAACTAACCAAAATTCCGACACTTAACGATTTGACCCAACTCGACTAACCCCGCTTACGGAAACCACAATACTCGAACTTAAAAGAAAATAAATAAGACTAATAAATTACATACCGGGATACGGGCTTTACAACTCTCCCCCACTTGGATTAGACTTCGTCCTCGAAGTCTCTGCCTACGAATAGCTCCGGATAGTTCTCCCTCCTCTCAACCTCAGGTTCCTAAGTCCACTTGAAATCCCTTCTAAAACTTCTCAAACACTTTTCTAGCTAACGTACTCCTTCTAGGACCCTGGGATTATGATCGGCAGAACACCCCAACAATTGGAATCAATCCTAGCCAAGCGACTTCGGTTGTCCCCCAACCTTAGATATTCCATACATCCCGAGTCACATCTCAATCTCTAACCACTCTAAAGTTGCCCACCAGTTTACCCAATTGGATACTCGGATCCGATCATTCCGACCATTAACCATCGATTATCTCCTACGAGTTCTAATAGACTCCCAAAACTTACCTTACACGCATCATCAAACCAGTAAATTTATAATCTCCCACGAGGGTCATTCCACCACAACTATTCATCACAAGCAGGCATCTCAGGGTTACTACTACCATTACCCGCCCTAGGAAACCTAGTTACACCGTAACAAGATACACCTTAACGCCTACCTCCCAGGTACGTCTCAAGTCACCGACCGTTACCAACGTCTGACTAATCCTGACCAAGGATTTAATGAAAACAGTCTACCAACAACATCACACTTAAAAGCGCTTTTCCCAAATGGATTACAAATCATTTACAAAATATTTTCAATGTCAAGATTTTTCACTTCAAAAAGACCGTATGCAATAGACTACTATTACCAGGTCGGTGATTACGCAAAAATGAACACGTTCGTCTCACGTAGTAAAAATCATGTTGAAAATCATTCCATTGTCGTTCAGTTTACTTACAAAGTTCAAAATGATATGGAACGAAGCCTTGCCAACCAAAATTTTTGCGCGCATCAGTTATTTATACAAAACAAGGAAACGGTTTGTTGACAATAAAATATTTAGCTGACTAGAAAGCGCACCAAACAACTTATGGTAAAATGCTACCAAAAATATTCTCTCAAAATTCTACAACACAACCCATAAGGATAGGAAACGCGAGAGTTAGTTAAAGAAAATTTTATTTTCAAAATCAAACTTTGTGCATGACTTAGTCGGCATTCTACGCCTCGACTCCTACTCCTCCAAATCTATCCGATCCACTAACGTCATCCGGACATTTAAACCTCTTAGGCAAGTTGGGAAATTACGTCAAATAATCCCTACGATTTTTCCTCAATCAAAGTCGGCTGTATAAGCCTATGATTCTAGCACAATCATCCATCTTGGCCCGAAACAAACATCATCCTCACCGTCACTCCAAGTGACTAATACTAGAATCGTCCTTTTATTCCAACGACTACTAATTTATAACCTTCGACACTACCCCAACGATCATCCCATCAAAGCAAATCAAGTACACACCTATACTAGTAGGTTTACTATAGTCGTTCCTCCTTGTGATGGCTACTCTGGGTAGATATTACAACGGGTTATTAGCACATAATAATTCACACTAACAACGCTCACGCTCAACTCCTTGGATTCCTCGAGACTGTTCCCGACTCGAGCATTGATCCTGTGTTTCCGGTAGTAGGAGCTCTACTACTACCTTCCACACCTATCATCACTCGTTCCGAGTTCCATCCGATGGGTCCAAGTAGTTTCTCGCCGATAAGTACACACATATGCCCGCACCGGCATATGTACACACTCTTCCTAGCTCCCTAGGAATTCCACCCAACTCCACTACCCTTGCTATGACGAAATCCCCACTAGTCATGACGGGTCGTCTCGCGAATGCACAGTCGCACACAGTGTAAAACCAGATAGACATTCGAATATAAGATTCTATCCTACAACGGTTGGACTCAAACAAGAGCTGCGCAATAGAACTAAATCTAACATTCTAAGGCTATTCGGTTCCTACCGCATACAACCTATAGTGCATTCACTTAACAACTTATCAGGGCTAGCATGAACTCCTATTAGCAAACAACAAACATGCAGTACAGTGTAATAAGCACCAAACAATCCAGCACACATACTCCTATGTTCTAGAAAGCAATCTAGCATACATACCCATATGTAAACACTCTTCCCAGCTCACTAGGAATTTCATCTCATCCCACTACCCTTGCTACTACGGAATCCCTACTAGCCATAACGAGTTGCCTCGCGAATACCCAATCGCATGCAACGCGAAACAAATAGACATTCAAATACGAGATTCTATCCTAGAACGGTTGGACTCAAACAAGAGCTGCACAAAAGAACTAAATCGAATATTCTAAGGCTATAAATTTCTTACTGCATACAACCTAGAGGGCATTCACTTAGTAACCGATTATAACTAGTATAAATCCCTAATAGCAAGCAGTACAAACTACAGCATAGTATTAACAACAGGCAATCTAGCATGCATACCCTATGATCTAGAAAGCAACTTTGCTTACGTACTCATAAGTGAACGCTATTCCCAGCTCACTAGAAATTTCATCTCATTCCACTACCCTTGCTACAACGGAATCCCTGTTAGCCATAACGAGTTGCCTCGCGAATACCCAGTCGCATGCAGCGTGAATGAAATAGACATTCGAATACAAGATTCTATCCTAGAACGGTTGGACTCAAACAAGAGCTGCGCAATAGAACTAAATCAAATATTCTAAGGCTATATGATTCTTACTGCATACAACCTATAGGGCCTTCACTTAACAACCTACTATAACTAGAATTGATTCCTACTAGCAAGCAATCATCATACAGTACAGTGTCAACAACAGGTAATCTAGCATGCATACCCTGTGATCTAGAAAGCGATAAATACACTAAGTACCGTACCTTTCCCCTTTGGCTCCGGCTGACTGTACACAATGCGCCCTCGATCACCGTTTCTCCAACGGGGTTTTCCCTTCTTTTTATTTCCCAAAAACTTTAAAGAAAATCATATAGCCGCAAACTTGAGATCAAACACACCGAAATACGTTTGATTCACTCAAGCTGTGCTCTGATACCAAGTTGTAACGTCCCAAAAATTACAAGGAATTTAAAATTTTTAAATATGACATTTCATTAATTAAACTCGTTAAATAACCCAAACCGTTTCGTTTGCAACCCAAGAATAACTATTCTCTAAAAACAGTAAACAGCGGAATAAATAGTTTAAAAATGAAAATTATAAAACGATACAATGATCAGCTCTTCACGCGCGCCAGTGTGTACCCGTCACGCCTTGGAGCTACTTGCACCTGAAACAATGATTTATTGGGAAAGGGTAAGCACGAAGCTTAGTGAATTCAACCACTATAGATAACACAGTTATTCCACATTACCCCTATAACAGATAGATACACATAAACAAGCATACCAGTCTACGAACAAATCATAAACATGCATATCCACACACACCCACCTAAGAGGCACAAGTCGGTCCCACCGACCACATGATAACATCTCCGGCCCCGCCGAATCCCCGGTCCCACCGAGTCTCTACGCCACCCGCGTATAAAATCTCTGGCCCCGCCGGATCCTCGGTCCCACCGAGTTAACATGACAACATAGTATCAACTAGACACCCCACTATCTAGTTCCACAACACAATCACATAAAGCTACCACACACGTACTACAGCAATGATAACACAACCGTTATTAGATATAGTGAGAGAACTCACCTCGTAAGCGCGCCTAGCTCACAGTTAATAATTCAAGCTCCACAATCCAAGATCACTTCCCGACACCTTGCGACGATGCCACTCGACAGCACCTGCTCCTTTCTCTCTCGAACGCCCCGGCGGACGATGGTGGTGGCGGCTTCCGATGACAGCATCAGCGGCGACGGGGTTGAGGGTTTCGGCCGTGAGTTTTTGAGGGAGAAAAAAATAGGGTTTTGGTGATGTTCTTTTTTTTTTTTCATGCCACAAACACCCACAACTAAACATATGGATTTCCGGTTTTAAGAAATGCATGGGCCAAAGGCCAAATCTTTTGGCCATTTAACACCTTTAGTCCCTCAACTACCCTCCTTCTTGCAAACTAACCAAAATTCCGACACTTAACGATTTGACCCAACTCGACTAACCCCGCTTACGGAAACCACAATACTCGAACTTAAAAGAAAATAAATAAGACTAATAAATTACATACCGGGATACGGGCTTTACAGTTTTGAGTGATAAGCCAAATGCATTCTTAGTTTAAAACAAAGAATCCGTCGTTGGACCACGAGGTGAGTAGGAATTCGGCTTAAGAGTTTGGTCCGAATTTGCTCGAAGGAGGAACGGTAAAAAGCACGCGCTACTCGGTAGAGGTTTCGAGGAATCGAACACAAATCGATGTCGTGGAGATGAATGTGTGACAAAATAAATGTAGGAGTGATGCCACACAGATTCCGTTAGCAAAAATCTCGAAGTTTAACCACACTAACGGAAATTGGACCAAAAATGTTAGAAAAACTAACTGATCACTAATTGGTCCAGTTAGTACTATTCATTTTCTTTCAACAAAACCACGTTTCATGTTCTGTTGGATTTCAATTTATCATAACTTCCATTTCTTGCTTTCAAAACAACTCCACTTTGTTTCTTTAATGCATAATTACCATCAAGCAAGGATTTTCAATAGGTGCTATGGCCATGCAGCGTGAATAATTCATCATCATCACCATTCCATGGTTCACGCATTTCATTCCATTTTTCTTAAAAATCATCCTCCAAATTCTTTCAATTTTCCACGTGCAAAGTAGCTTTGAATCACCTTCTTAGCCTTCATTGATCATTAAACAAGAATTTTCATGAAAAACACGTGATCATGCAGCAAGAAAAACATGTCGCCGTCGAATAACCAACTTTCCGATAACCTAACCAACTTTTCCGGTGAGATCTATAATTTTCCGACGAAATCTTCTTCCAACAACCCAAAAGTTAAGAATTCTTGCTAGAATTTCGCGAAAAGTAATTGCAAACTGATAGAAATAACAAAACGAGCAGATCTGAAGAGTTTAATCAACCAATCGTTTTTTCGGCGAAGTTTTCCGACGAGGTGAAGCTGTCGATGTTGTGTAGAACTCACAAAACACTGAAACTTTGCCTTTTTTCACATCTAATCGTTGCTTTAGGTTCTAAATTCACAGTCAAATCGATCTGTGAAAACCATCAACTTCATAAGGATACTCCGACGAACCTCCGTCCAATACTGTTTTTTCGATGAAAAAACTTGCTATTGACATTTCAGCAATCAAAATACTCTGAATTCTTGACCAAAATTATATCTGAGAATAGCTAGCTGATCAAAATCAATATATAGATTGTATTGTGGAAGAATAATCGATCAAACCTCCAAGAATTGAAGATCAATCGATAAACACCGAAAAACTCCATACCGAATAGAAAAATCGAATTCAATGATTTATTGATGAAATCCAGATCTGAAACCTGTTTCTCACTTCAAAATCATATACAAACAGATCTGTGAAGCTCAAACCAAATCATGCACGAAAAAACTTCCGGATCTTAAGAATTCTCGCAAAGAACACCGAAAAACTCTCGAAAATTTCAAAAATCATCAAAACTTGTCAGAATTCGATTCTAAAAATTGGAGATGATCTGGAATCGAATAACGAGCAAATCTTCAAGAGCATAAGAGATTTGAACACACTTACATGTAGACCGGGCAAATTTACTTGAAATGTCGAGATCCGATGATCGTATCGAGAAAAATTCATCGATTTGGCTCTGATACCAATTGTGAGTCCACGATCTTCAACAATTCAAGAAATATGTAACAAGATTAGGTAGAAGAGGACTAATTATTTATTAGAAAAGGAAATCTAATCTAGAGAGAACAATATGAGATTAGAGAGCTACATTTTGTATTATGAACTTAATGAATACAAAATTACATGACAAATCCTATTTATAGTCCCCTTCCTTTGTTACAACACTTAAGCCCAAGCCCGTTTAGATATCCAAGCCCATTAGGCCCAAAGCCTTTGCTTTACAAAACTTTCTAATATTTAGGACAACTTTAGTGTCCTAACAGTCTTAAATGAAGGATTTGGAAAGAAACATTTTCTCTTGTGAGACAATGAATATAAAACTTTCAAAACAAGTTTCAGATTTTGAGAAAGTTTTGATCATTGAAAGAGATAACTTTGAGAAAGAAAGAATGGCATTTGGAACTGAAGAAAATCCTTTGATACAAATATTGTTGAGTTTTCCATGCAAAGATCTGATTTTGAAAAATTGTTGGAAAAAGAAAGAAAAGATTTTGACAGTAAGAAAAATTCTCTTGAGAAAGAAAAGAATTTTTTTGAAAAGAAGAATGTTGAGATTTTTAATGAAGTATCTTTCAAAAGGAAGAGTTTGGAAAAAGACTTTGAAGAGGAAAGAAAGTTCTTTGAGGCTGAAATTTCTAAACTAACAAAGAAATTATTTGAGTTAGCTACTGAGGCTTTGAAGGAACAAAAGGTAAAATCTGATCTTCAAAAGAAATTTGACCAGATTTTTTAGGAAAGAAACATTTTGTCTACCAAAGTCAAAGAACCTGAAAACATAAACTTTAAAGTTGAGTTATCTGAACAAGCTAGCCCGGATACTATTGTTCAGTCTCCATATGAGGACTCAACTGAATGTGCTTTCGTTTAAAACTACTTCAAGTTCACTTAAAGAAAATGTTTCTGTCAAATCAAAAAGTTTTTCAACAGATCAGATTTATCCTTCAAATCTTTTCAATAGTCCTCCGTTTGATAATTCTGATAATAATCAAGTTTTCAGGAAAGTTAAGATGGTTTGGAGAGTAAAATGCTCAACTCCTGAGAAAGAAGTTCCAAAGTCATTTGTTCCCACTCCAAATGTCAAGAACATTGTGGTTCAAGGTAAGTCTTTTGTTAAACCTGATTTAGTTTATTCTGTAAATCATTTAATCAGGTTAGCACAAAAGAAAATTTGTTGTTCTTATTGTGGGACTAATGATTTTCTTCATAAGGATTATGTTCAATACTGGTACAGTACATATAGAGTTTCTTCAAATAAAACTGCATCTAACAAGCCAGGGCCCAAGTTCCATAAAATTAACTTAATCTTTTTGCAGGTTCATCATGTGTAGTGCTGAATGTTAGAAGTATAACAAACACATGACTCGAAACAGAAGATAAGTGTGCAGAATTTTGAAGAAGAGTACCTTTGCTTTTAAGGGGGAGTACAAGAGAATAGACTTCTGCACATAGCAGTTCAGAACTCGTACTTCAAAGAGATTTGGCTTCTGAATAAATTAGTTCAGAACCCGTACTTCAAAGAGATTTTGACTTCTAATCATATCTGTTGATCCAAACTCTCTCAGTGAGTTGATGACGACCCTTAGAATAACTTAGTGAAAATTGCAATTAGCATCTGTATGTATTTGTGTTTCGCCATCAGCGATAAGTTATGTCTTACTATCAGCGATAACCTGAGTCAGTTCAGTATTGCTGGTGATTTCAAATGTAACATTGTTAACTATACTTCCTGATGACAAGCCTCGTGACAGAGAGTTCATCGCTGACATCGAAGATGATGCAGAATGAACAAGTGACAAGTCTACTAATGATCTGATGCGGACATCAGTGAAACCAAGACAAGTCCACACACGCGATATATTAAGAAGAAGACTTTAGCGATAGCTGACTTACATCAGCTCTTCCCTGATGGAAGACCTACTCAGCGATCGCTGATCATGAAGCTTCTACTTCAAGATATGTTTGTCTTATCCCCTTGCACACATCGTACGATTTGTCAGAAGAGACACGCGCCAAGATCGTACAACCACTCTGCCACTACACTGTTCAACATTACGACCCAAAGCACGTTGCTAAAAGTCAGAAGCATGTGCCCAATTAGATGATGACACTTGTAAAGTCCTCCCGCCATGCATTAAATACAATGGGTATAAATAGGAGGAATACGCCTTCAGTTTGAAGGTGTCCTTCCTTAGTTGTTGTGATGCATAGACTATGATGAAACCTCCAACGCTGAAGCTGAGTATGTAGCCACTGGTAGTTGTTGTGCTCAGGTCTTATGGATGAGAAATCAACTCATAGACTATGACCTTCAGCTATAAAAATTCCTATCTATTGCGACAACATTAGTGCCATCGCTATAGCAAACAACCCAGTGTTACATTCAAAGACTAAACACATCGAAATCAGATATCATTTTATCAGAAATCATGTGATGAATGGAGACATGGAACTTCATTTAATTCCCACCGTCTATCAGTTAGCTGATCTTTTCACCGAACCTCTTGATGAGACAAGATTCAACTTTCTCATCAGTGAGCTTAGAATGCTAAACCTTGAAGAATAACTCTTCAGTGGTCAATGCATTATGTCAACAATGTGGTTCTATCTCTGATATTCATCTCCCAATCTCTGAGTAAATGTCCTCTGATTCTCAGGTATGTTCTCTGTTGGGTCACCAAAGATTTGAAATTGACTCACCGATGTTTTCCCCTAAAATCTTACTTAGAATATTTTATCATGGTTCTTTAAATAACTTGTACAAGATAGCAACTTTTCGGTGAAGTCGAAGATCAACCGAAACCAATCTTGAAGAGATTCTCTGTGCGGAATCAAGAAGACTCTTCTCAAGATATATACAAGTTATTGTCCATCGATCACACATCGGTGGACATCCTCTCCACCGATGGTGTACTCAACAAATCGGTGGACTTCATCTCACCGATGAGGATACTCAAATTGGTGGACTTCATTCCACCGATGTTGTCTTCAGGAATCGGTGGACCTCATCCCACCGATAAGGATACTCAAATCGGTGGACTTCATCTCACCGATAAGGATACTCAAATCGTTGGGATCTTTGTGTAAATGGACTTTCTTGCAGATAATTTCAAAGACCAATGTCTTTTATATCAGTGGAACATCATCGATAAAATTGTCTTGGAAAACACATCAAGAAGATCCTCCAGGTTTGGCAATAATCCAGTGGTTGGTAAAAGTGTCAACTTAGTACTCTCCACTTTTAGATAACGTCTAAATCAGCATGGGCATTCTTCCTGGTTCCAAGGAAAAAGGTGATTTGGAAACATCAACTTTTCAGAGTACTACACCTTCTATCCAATCTCCTTATGACAAGTGTCCTGAGCATTTAATGCACGGTACTTGTATCTTCACTATAAAAGGAAGTAGAAGGCTCCATGCAAATTACGCTTTCTGGAAATCTCCTAGTGCAAGAAATCTCCATATTGCTTGAAAACTTTATAGCTTTGTTCTAAGTGTTCTTAGTTGTTTTGTTAGTATACTTTGTATAAGATTGTTAGAATAGTTTATCTATACTTTTCCGCAACAGTCTTAAGTTTTCTATGTGTAATTCTTGTTGAAAGTTTTCAATAATAGAATTAAAATTGTGAAAATTTTGAGTATTGTATTCAACCCCCTTTCTACAATACTTGTTATAGCCATCTGGGACTAACAAGTGGTATTAGAGCAGAAAGTTTAACTCATAAACTTGATCTGCGATGGCTGCCTCTTCATCTTCAACTGTTGAAAATGCTTTTCAAAACAACTTTTCTTAAAATGGTTCCATTACCAAACCTCCTAAGATTAACCCTAACATCTTTTCTCTTTGGAGAAGCCGTATGATGCTATTCATGGAAGGAGTGGATACTAGATATCCAACCATTCTCAAAGAGGGACCCTTTATCCCTAGAGTCTGGGCTCGCTATGAAACGCAGAGGTCTGGTAAGGAAACCGCTGAAAAGGAAGTCTCTAGTGACTCCGATGATTCTGAGCCTTCCGACAAAGAGAAAGCTAAAGGTATTGGACGTTATATTCTAAAAAATCCAAAGAAATATACTGATGAAGAAAAATGTCTTGTTACTCTTGATTCAAAGCTTAGAGCAATCATTGCCCTCTCACTTCCTGATGAAGTCTATTATTCTCTAGTTAACTTTGAAACTGCTAAAGAGATGTGGACCACACTATGTGTTCTGTACGAAGGTACAGAGGAAGTGGAGAAATGCAAAAAGATTTCCCTCATAAGAAAGTATGAACTTTTCACTCATGAAAAAGGTGAATCTCTTCCTAGCTATTATAATCGTTTTAACTCTCTTTTGAATGATCTGAAGTTACTAGGCAGAGTCTATGATAATGAGGAAGTTTTAAACAAGTTCATGGATTGTCTTCCTGATTTTTGGGAAAACATGTGCACTTGTATCAAAACTTCCAAGGACCTTGAGTACATGCCTTTAACTGTTTTATATGGAACTCTCTTCAACTTTGAGCAAACCAAGTTACAAAGGAAATCTTTCATCAAAGAAATAAAGGGCACTTCTATTGCCCTTGTCAGTGAAAATTCCAAGAAATCTCAAAGTGTTCCACGTATCACCTATCCTTCATCAGATTATGACAATGAAACCCAAAGCAACTCTTCTCACCAATCGGAGGCATATCTAAGTGATGCCGATGATGAAGGTGAAGAAATCACGGTCATGTAGTTGTTTGATGAAATTGCCATGTTAGCTTGTTTCAAAAACAAATATCGTTTTTCGAACAAATCCAAATCTTTCAGAAAACCGTTCTCCTCTACAAAAGCTTCCTCAACTGATAAGACAAACGAGGAATGTTTTAACTGTGGAAAGAAAGGACACTTTGCAGCTGAGTGCAGAAGTAAGCGTGTGATGAACTCTAGAAATTCATCCTCTGACAAGTTTCCTCCAAGCATGAAAAATCCACAAATAACACTTTCAAATCAAACCTTGTCAAGAAAGAAACTCAATCCTCAACCAAAGATCATCAAGAAAGGGCTGAGAAGTACAAAGCCAAATACAAGAAAGAAAAGGAGAGAAATGAGGGTCTCCTAAGAAAAGGAAAGGGCCTCATGGCCGAAATTCATGATTGGGAAGAAGAGACCTCTGACAGTGACAACAACTCTCCCAACAAGTGCTTTATGGCCATGTCAGAAGATGTGGAAGATTCTGAAAAAGCTACCTCTCCAATGGCTTTGGTGTCAACTGGGTGCTCGACATCATACTCTCAGGTACATCCTTTGAATGATATGACTGATAGTGAAAAGATTGATGCCTATGAATCTTTAACCAAAGACTTTTATTCTGTTAAGGATGGTAAGAAAAGAAAATCTATTCAAGTTAAAGAACTCACATCTAAACTTGAAATTTGCATGTCTAAACTTGAAAAGTTCGAGGAAATCAAAGTTGAGCTTGAGGATCTAAAAATCATAAATCATGTGATCTCAAAAGAGAAAAACAAACTTTTTAAGGAATTAAAAAGAGAACAAGAGACTGTTAAGAAATGGACAAGTTCTTCAAAGAATCTTGAGCAAATCTTTAAAGATCAAATTTCTGTTAACAATAAATTTGGTTTAGGCTATGGAAAGACCATCTCTGACGTCTCTTCTCAAACTCTTGAGCCTACCTCTAGTGTATGGGATGATGCTTCAGACTCAAGTTCTTACGACTCTATTTCTTTAAACTCTTTAGATCGAGGTGAATTCCACCGAAGTGAATTCTCCTCCGATATGTAACTCTCCCACCGATTTTCTTCCCAGATCTGTGAGACTTACAAACTCAAAAGATAAATCGGTGGAGCTTGGGAAAAATCATTTCAAAAATTCTTCAAGAGATCTTTCCAAGTTTGCCTCCACCTCAAGTGATGGGACTTTAAGCTTTCCTTCTTACTCCTCATCCTTTGGTCCTAAAAACGTTCAAATTAATGTCATGAGAAAAGGAAAAGAAGAATTGCAAAAACCCAAAAAGAATTTTGTTTACAGAAAGTGTTATAACTGTGGTGACACTTTTCATCTTGCAAAGGATTGTCCAAAGGAAAGAATTGAAAGAATCAAACCTAAGGACTCTTCCTCTTCTAACCCAAAAGGACCCACCACCAAATGGGTACCTAAGAACTAATCTGTGTGTGCATGCAGGCTTTTGAGAACCATCAAATATGGTATCTGGATAGTGGGTGCTCACGCCACATGACGGGGAATAAATCTCTTCTCATTAACTATGTGTCTGGAAAAGGTCCATCTGTAACTTTTGGTGACAACTCTAAAGGTTACACCAAAGGATATGGAACTCTAACTAATGGATCTGTCACTTTCAACAAAGTGGCACTTGTTGAAGGTCTCATGCATAATCTTCTCAGCATTAGCCAACTGTGTGATCTTGGATATAAAGTTATCTTTGAACTTTGTATCTGTACTGTTGTGGACAAGAACTTCAATGTGGTGTTATCTGGAAAAAGGATGGAAAATGTCTATATCATTGATATGGGACTAAGTAACAATTCATCCAATGTCTGCTTTGTGTCAGATGACGCAACCAAAAGGAACTGGCTGTGGCATAAACGTCTATCTCATCTGAACTTCAAAACACTCCATAAAATCTCAAACAAAGAACTGGTGACTGGCATGCCAAAGTTGAACTTTGTCAAAGAAAAGCTTTGTGATGCATGTGAAAAAGGGAAGCTCACCAAAACATCCTTCAAGACCAAGCAATGCTCCTCCATCACTCTTCCTCTCCAGATGCTACACATGGATCTATGTGGACCACTCAGCACTTCTAGTCTTGGTGGCAAAAGGTACATTCTTGTTATTGTTGATGAATTTACTAGATATATTTGGGTATCTTTTCTCAGGTATAAAAGTGATGCAACTGAAGATATCATCAACTTTGTCAAGAAAAATGAAGTTCTAAATGGGCAGCTTGTAAGATCGGTGAGAAGTGAAAATGGTACTCAATTCAGAAACAGTGCTCTTGAAGACTTCTTTAATGAGAAATGAATTTCTCAAAATTTCTCTGCTGTCAGAACTCCTCAGCAAAATGGTGTGGGGGAAAGGAAAAACAGAAGTCTATGTGAGGCTGCTAGATCTATGCTAAGTGAATCAAATCTTCCCACCTATTTTTGGGCTGAAGTTGTTAATACTGCTTGCTTTACCCAAAATAGGTCTGTGATTTCCAAAAGACACGATAAGACCCCATATGAAGTTTTCCATGGCAGAAAACCAAATATTGGCTTTCTTCATATTTTTGGCTGTGTGTGCTTTATTCTAAATGATCGTGACAATCTTGGGAAGTTTGATCCCAAAGCTGATCAAGGTATTTTTGTTGGATACTCTTTATCCTCCAAAGCATATCGTGTGTACAATCTCTGGAGAAAATGCATTGATGAGTCTATCCATGTCAAATTTGATGACCTAAGATCATCATCTCTTTCAAATGATGATGATGAATTGCACAGGTGGATTTCCTCATGCATAGGTGATGCTCCCATAGTTAACTCCACCGAAGCATCTTTCATTCCTTTGAACCCATCATATAACCAAGTTGGGTCATCTTCCATAGTGCATCCTTCCACCGATATTCAGTCTCCCACCGACATAAATCCTACTTCCAATATGCACATGTCCACCGATCCCATACCCTCCACCGATCCTATGCCCTCCACCGATAATACTGCTTTCCACCAATCCTCTAATCTCACTCCACCGATCTCTTCCACACAAAATGTTCCACTACCTCTACCTCCTGCCACAAAATGGACCAAAGATCACCCTATAGATCAAATCATTGGTGATCAACAAGTAGGTGTCCAAACTCGTAGAGGAGTTGGAAATATTTATCTCTATGTGAACTTTCTCTCTCTTATTGAACCCAAGAAGATTGATGAAGCTCTTGCAGATCCTTGTTGGATCACTGCCATGCAAGAAGAGCTTTCTCAATTTGAGAGAAACAAAGTTTGGAGATTGGTTCCTAGACCCCGAAAGAAGACAATCATTGGAACCAAATGGATCTTCAGGAACAAGATGGATGAAGATGGTACAATCATCAGAAATAAGGCCAGATTGGTTGCTCAAGGATACCGACAGGAAGAAGGCATTGATTATGATGAAACTTTTGCCCCTGTTGCAAGACTTGAAGCCATAAGAATTTTCTTGGCTCATGCTGCCCACCGAAATTTTAGGGTCTTTCAGATGGATGTCAAAAGTGCTTTCCTCAATGGGGAACTTGCAGAGGAAGTCTATGTGAAACAGCCACCTGGCTTTGAAGACCCAGCTCATCCAGACTATGTGTACAGACCTGACAAAGCTCTATATGGGCTCAAGCAAGCTCCACGTGCTTGGTATGACACACTTGCTGTCTTTCTCTTGAAGAATGGATACTCTAGAGGTATAATTGACAACACTCTTTTTCTCAAGCACACCTCAGGTAATCTTATTCTTGTTCAAATCTATGTGGATGACATCATCTTTGTTGCCACTGATGAATCACTTTGTGACGAGTTTTCCTCTCTCATGAAAAGTGAATATGAGATGAGCATGATGGGTGAACTGACATTTTTCTTGGGTCTTCAGGTAAAACAAACTTCAGAAGGAATCTTCATAAATCAAAGTAAATATATAAAAGACCTTCTGAAGAAATTTGATTTTGAAAATTGCTCTCCCATGAAAACTCCAATGGCACCACCTTTGAAGATTCATGCTGATTTAAATGGTGTATCTGTGGATGTTACAAATTATATAGGGATGATTGGTTCTCTGCTGTATTTAACTGCTAGCAGACCGGATATTATGTTTGCTACTTGTCTTTGTGCCCGTTATCAGGCCAATCCAAAGAAATCTCATTTGGATGCTGTTAAACGGATTTTCAGGTATCTAAAAGGTACCATGCACCTGGGTCTTTGTTATCCCAAAGACTCAGGCTTTGAACTAATTGGGTATTCAGATTCAGATTATGCAGGTTCCAAGATTGATAGAAAGAGTACCACAGGTAGCTGCCAACTTCTTGGTGGTAAATTAGTAAGCTGGTCCAGCAAGAAACAAAACTCTGTGTCAACCTCTACTGCTGAGGCTGAATATGTAGCTGCTGGAAGTTGCTGTGCTCAGATCATGTGGATGAAAAATCAATTGAGGGACGACAACCAAGTCTATTCCGAAGTACCAATTCTGTGTGATAACTCTAGTGCAATTGCAATTGCAAATAATCCTGTATTACACTCAAGATCAAAGCACATAGACATCAGATATCATTTCATCAGGGATCACATTTCCAAAGGTGACATTGAGCTGCACTTCATTCATACAGATCTTCAGCTTGCAGACTTGTTCACCAAACCCTTGGATGAAGCCAGGTTCAATTTTCTGATAAGTGAACTTGGAATGTGCAACCTTAGTAGGTGAATCCACCACCCAAAAAAATGGGATTTGCCTTTTCAGTGGTAATGACCTTCGGTGTTAATTGCTTTCGGTGATCAAACTCTTCACCGACAACGACCTTCTAGGTCAATCCTCATCGGTGGCCTTGCTCTTCACCGAAATTCACCTGAATCTTTTCCACCGATGTCACCGATCTCCGTTGCAATTCTCTCACATCGGTGAGGTTTGTACCACCAACACCTCTTGGATTTTCCCATCGGTGGCTATGTGTTACACCGATTCTCGAGATCACACCAACGCACAAAATCAATTCGGTGGTAACACTTTCGGTGGTCTTTGTATCTCCACAATGGAAGTTACCGTTCGGTGGTGATTGGTTTCGGTGATCTTTCTCTACACCGAAATACTTCTTCACTGAACTCACTGAAGTCATTAAGCACCGCAAGAAGTGTTACATTGCCTACCCGCGCTTCATCTCCATGATTATTCAGCACAAGCTTGGAAAGGCTTTGGAGGTTGATCGAAAATCTCCTTCTCCCCGATTTACCTATGATTGGACTTCTCCAATAGTCGGCGTCAAAACTCTCAATGTTGGACCTCTCGCCACTGATCGCCCTTTGAGACGAGGTATGATGACTTTTGCTCTCTCTCCCTATCTACATTGGGGTGATGCGGAAATCCCTGGATTTCAACACCCGAAAATTCCCGAAATCACTCCAACTGTAGTGGTCCCTTCTCCCCATTCCTGAGTTAAGTCGGGTGGCACTCAAAAGAAAGAACGAAAGGCCACCGACACCTCCGCATCCGCTTCTAGGACCACGCCACCGAGAGATCCCTCGGAGGCTTCCCCGGTTCAAATCCCTTGTCATAAGTGGAGGCACTCTTCATCCCCTCCGAGGTCTCTTTTAAAGAGGTCTCGGAAACCATCGGCCCAACCACAGTTGTTGAACTTCAACCCTCCGGGCCAAGGGAATCCGCTATCAACCCCACCGACTCCTCCGTTGTCTCTCTACAAACCTCAGTTGTACATTTGGAGGAACCAAATTTTACCTCCCCATGCACTTCTTTGGGTGGAGGAGATGACTTCGGGGTCTCTCCCCTCGAAGGCTCTGATTTTTCACTGCACAGCCATTCACCCGATCAGTTTATGATCGATGACATCTCACAACCCGATCAGGGTTCCCCCCACCGAATCCCCCCCACATGACTTCTTTGATTTTCTTTTGGGTGACACTCGTTCTCCCCGAACCTTCCCGTCCACCGAAGAAAACCCCACCGAGTCTCCAAAGCAACTTACACCCCGACAATCTCCATCTCCACCGAAACAACCTTCACCTCGAAGGTCTCCCTCCCCACAAAAGCAACTTACACCCCGACGATCACCTTCACCTCGAAGATTCCCCACACGGATACAGGACGATTCCCCTCCCCGATATCCTCCTCTACCGAGAGCACTTTATCCCGATGTCATGTCCCAGTATCTTCCGAATCATGCTCCCGAAGAAGATCGACTACGACTATCATTCCGTCTCCCGGAATTCGGTGGTGTTACCTCTTCAAGTACTAGGTTACGCTCTGCATTCCATGCTGATATTCAAGAGTGTGCTCGCCAGTGTCGGCTACTCAACACTCAATTTGAAGGCTTCAAACAATCTACTCTTTCCATGCTAGCCCAGGACAACTCCAGAATCTCGGTGCTCGAATCTCAGTTGTCGCAGATCTTGACCGATGCTATTGCCAACACCCTTCGGCCGGTCTCTTCTACGATTGGTTCCTTATCTAACAAGGAGTACTCTTTGATCTCGTCTCATGGGGATCTTGCTTTATCTTTCGGTGCTTTCATTTGTAACACCCCGCTTACCACGACACAATATTGTCCGCTTTGCCCCACTGGCTCACGGCTTTGTTCTTGGCGACCTGGCAAGGACTTCGCAAGGACTTCCCAGGAGGTCACCCATCCTGGTACTACTCCCACCCAAGCACGCTTAACCACAGAGTTCCCAAGGAACCCGTATGCTTGTGGCCCCAAAACGCGTTGTGTCTGGTAAGGCCAAGGTTTACTAATATACCCAGCATCTCTCCTGTCCACGGCCGATGTGGGATATGCCTAAGGTGTTACACACACCCCCCTTAGGGACTCATCGTCCTCAATGAGGTTTGCTCCACCATCCCGAACGGCACAGGAGTGGCTCTGATACCATTTATGAAACCAATTTCTATTAGGTAATCATCAAATCATCCATTGATCTTGAACATAATAGAGATTTACATAGGAATTATGCACTTTCTCTCTCTAGAATATTACAATTAAGATCACTAATGAATTGCTTTCTTTTGACTTGCTTAACATCTAAGCTAACTAATCCTATTTATACCTAGGATTATAAAGCATTAAATCTAATCTACTTTGACTTTTCATGACTTTGACTTTTACATTTGACTTTACAAGCTTTGACTAATTACAAGACTTTACAATAAATCTTGAATACAATAATGCTCTAACAAAGCTTCATCTCTAGTCAAGGATACTGAACTCCAGAAACTCATTCAAGAAGCCAAGTCTCATCAAGATCTTAAACAGACAATAGTCGATTCTCTCAACACTCTTCACACCAAAACTGACAACATGCAGGAGAAAGCCCAATGGGAAATGGACTTGGGTGATTTTACACTGGTCTCCGATGACACCACTCAGAGTATGGCTCATCTTCACTCCATGTTTGACAGTGTGTTCACTCAGTTGGGTTTTAAGATTCCGGCTGCTGCTGAGGGGGAGAAATCTGCAGGTCAACCAAAATTGCCCTCTATTAAAAGAACTATCAGCAACATGCCTCCACCTTCCACCGAAAAATCATCACAAGCCACCGAAGCTTCAGAAATGCCTTCACCGAAAACCTCTCCTCCGAAACATACAGGTACCACCGACTTCATCTCCACACCACCGAAAACACCATCGGTGGAAATAGTACATGCAACAGTTGAGGGGGAGAGAATCCAAGCATCTTCTGAGGGGGAGCAAAAATCCAAAACTCCCAAAGACAAAGGTAAGAAAACTCTCACGGCTGAACAGTAGGCCGAAGAGGAAAAGAAAAGCAAAGAGTTGGCAAAATATGGGGCTCGACCTACCGATGCTCAATCGTTGAAAATAAAGCCTCCTTCTCAGCAATCTCAAGAATCCAATCTCGGTCTAACTCCTCAGGAGATCGAGGAAGCTAGATTAGCTCAAAAAGCCTTAGATGATTCCAAGGCTCTCTCTTTGGAAGTTGCAAAAGAAGAGGCCCTCAAACTCAAGTCTGCCGATGCACTTTCCACCCAAAAATCGGTGCTGAGTGAAATTGAAAAAGAAAGGAATGAAGAGATCAGTTGGTACAAAAATACCATGCACCACCGAATCAACAGCTCCCCGGTCTCAAACGTCAAAATTGCTACCTCCAGAACCAACCTAAAGGATATCAGGCTGATCATCGATAGAGAAGATGGCTCAATGAAAAGTGTGAGAGATGTTCATCTCAAACATTACGGTATGAGATCTCTCGACACTTGGTCAGAAGTGCAAACCCAAAGAAAGACATCTTTGTCAAATACATTGATGGATTGATGGAAAAGATGAAAGAGATTAAAAGAAAACACAACATCACTCTTTTCACCGATGAAAGGGAAAAACTTCAATCGATGAAAGAAGAAATCATTCTTCCCAAAGGCAAGAATCCTACCGACAAGGTGTTCAAGGAAATGGCAACTGAAGGGAAAATTCCAAACATAAGCAACCTGAATTTGTCCATCCCTACATCTGTGTCTTATCCCACTACGACTTTGAGCCTCTCACCGATTCCAGGGTTATTCTTCAATGATGGTTTTAGTCATCGGGCCTTTTTCAGATTTGCACAAATCCCCATCGCCGATACTTTGTTCCTTGAAGGTATCTCCAATCTATTTCCCTACATCCCCGAAGCTCAACCATTCTACTGAAATGTGTTAGATGAGATCAAGCGCCGACAAACTTCCAAGAAATAGATCTTCATCTTTCTATGTGGTACTTGTAAAAGTTTGTTTCTCCTTTTGTCAAATGTACGAGAAAAACTTATCCAAATACAAGTACTTGTCTATTTGAATTTTCTTTCTGCACATAACTTCACTTTACTTTTACTTGTAATTACTGTAAATAGCATACATACTCTTACAAAAGAAAATTAGATCAAAAAGAACAAAAATAATGGTCTATGTGAAAAGAACCCAAAAAGAGTAAAAAGGGTCAAATTGCATTTTACTTTTTATTACTCTTAAATATTCAAAGGAAGGAGCTCAAATTCAAATAGGGGGAGATTGTTGGGTCACCAAAGATTTGAATTTGACTCACCGATTTTCCCCCTAAAATCTTACTTAGAATATTTTAGCATGGTTATTTAAATAACTTGTACAAGATAGCAAATGTTCGGTGAAGTCGAAGATCAACCGAAACCAAGCTTGAAGAGATTCTCTGTGCGGAATCAAGAAGACTCTTCTCAAGATATATACAAGTTATTGTCCATCGATCACACATCGGTGGACATCCTCTCCACCGATGGTGTACTCAACAAATCGGTGGACTTCATCTCACCGATGAGGATACTCAAATTGGTGGACTTCATTCCACCGATGTTGTCTACAGGAATCGGTGGATATCATCCCACCGATAAGGATACTCAAATAGGTGGACTTCATCTCACCGATAAGGATACTCAAATCGGTGGGATCTTTGTGTAAATGGACTTTCTTGCAGATAATTTCAAAGACCAATGTCTTTTATATCAGTGGAACATCATCGATAAAATTGTCTTGGAAAACACATCAAGAAGATCCTCCGGGTTTGGCAATAATCCAGTGGTTGGTAAAAGACTCAACTTAGTACTCTCCACTTTTAGATAACGTCTAAATCAGCATGGGCATTCTTCCTGGTTCCAAGGAAAAAGGTGATTTGGAAACATCAACTTTTTAGAGTACTACACCTTCTATCCAATCTCCTTATGACAAGTGTCCTGAGCATTTAATGAACAGTACTTGTATCTTCACTATAAAAGGAAGTAGAAGGCTCCATGCAAATTACGCTTTCTGGAATTCTCTCAGTGCAAGAAATCTCCATATTGCTTGAAAACTTTATAGCTTTGTTCTAAGTGTTCTTAGTTGTTTTGTTAGTATACTTTGTGTAAGATTGTTAGAATAGTTTATCTGTCTTTTCCGCAATAGTCTTAAGTTTTCTATGTGTAATTCTTGTTGAAAGTTTTCAATAATAGAATTAAAATTGTGAAAATTTTGAGTATTGTATTCAACCCCCCTTCTACAATACTTGTTATAGCCATCTGGGACTAACATTCTCTCTCCTAACTCACTGAAGTCTTCTTCAGCGAGATGTTTTTTCAAAATTAAAATCTACCATTTATCAGTGATCCTTTTGATAAAAAAAAAGTCATCACTGATATTTCCCATCAGTGATTCTTCGTAAAACAAAATCCAGTCCTGATAAATTTTCCTATCAGGGATACTTTTGAAAATGAAAAGACATTTTTTGGTGTGACGTCATTCTAGAGATAACCCATGGCACACCTTTTTGTCTGGCACGTTTGTCCGTTACACTTCTTGTCCAATCAACTTTGTGGGACGTATCCGTGTCATGATGGGGGTTTTCCGGCTCATCCATTTTCTCTCTTCTCTTTCCTTCCCATATAAACAACCCTTGTTTATATTTTTTCTCTTTACACGCACAAATTCTCTCTCTAAAGGCAAGAACTATTCAAGGCATTCAAACTTTTAAGAACTTTAGAACTCGATCCTCAAACTTCAAGACTACAGATTCTTATCTCTTAAATCTAATGCACATTATGGATAAAAACCTCCTTTTGATCTTAAATCTTTGCTAACAAAGATCAAACACAAGTTTTTCTTCTAAAAATCATTCTCCTTCATGATTTTTTTAAAAAACCCTACAAAGTTTTTCAAAAGTTTAAAACTGTTTTTATACCTTTTCTTTCATCTGAAATATGTTTTTCAGATTCTTTCCTTAAAAGGAAAACATAATTTTCAACCATTTTCAGTATTCTTCAAACTGGATTTTCTTTACAAGGTTCTTTCCTTAACAGGAAATTGGTAAAACCCTAATTTTTCTTATTTTGGAATTTCTTTCCATACTAAGAAACTTTCTTCTTTTGTTCTTCTAATACTCAGAAATGGCATCCCAAGCTTCAACATTCGTGAAATCAAAGAATGTGAAATTTGAGCTTTCCCAAATCCAGTTCGTGGGCAACAACCATCTGGCCATGCTTACATTCCCTAAGAAGAAACCCAACCTTCACCTAGTAGATGCTGTTAATCTGCTAAGGAACTCTCCACTTTTCTATGCCCTTACCGTATCACCTCCATCCCACAAACACCTGCTCTAGCAGTTCTGGTACACTGCAAAACGTGCTGAGGTCACCTTGAAATCCAAAAAGATTGTAACCATGATCTCGTTCCAAACTCAGCTTGGAGTTGGTAGCATCATTGCCAATGAAAGGAGCTCTGCCCGACCGAGGGTGATTATCATCTTCCAAAGTTCGGGGTCCGAATCCTCGATGTGGAGTGGGCTGATAATGAGCTAAGTCCTTTTGTTCTCAGACAACGACTCTCTTCTTCATCTACTTCTTCTTATTTGGCAACGATGCCCGCGGTTAATCCCTCCGTGGCTTCCCAAGCTGCCACAACCACCTCCTCAGCGAAGAGGAAATAATCTACTGCCCCTCTTGGTCAATCTAAAAAGACCAAGAGAGTTTCAAAGGAACAAGCTCCCCAACAACAACCGGTAACATCATCTTCAGGGATCGCCTTTTCACAGGCGACCCTAGACACTTTCATGGAACACTCCACCACACCTGCCACCTCGACTACCGCTTCAGCGATCTTCAACACCGTCGACTCTACATTGGCAACTACCCCACCGCTCTCAGTGCCTCTAAGCACTGAGGAGATCATTTTTGGCACCGCTAGTGCCACTCCGCCACGCTGCACGACCTTCTCTACCCACTTTGCTTCTCCCACCATCTCTTGCAGGGACTTATGCGCAACAACGTTATAGGACCTGATGGTCTCCCTCTCGGGGGCTCTCAGAGTATACCTGTGTCGATGAGTCCTCTCGATCACAACATGGAGTACTATGGGGGGAGTAGTCAGTTTGGCCTCTTCTCCGCACCATCAGGTATTCTACCTTCCCTACCCATCTATTCTCACCTATCTCACCATTTTGAGCTTTCCTTTGCTCAAAATTCTTTTTCTATTACATGTCCTAACTTGGGGACGATCAACAACTCTATCAAAGAGGTTAGTGATCGAGTGGATTATCTCTTCACCAACCTCTAACAATTCAACCGCCATGAATACTGCCGGCGAGAAACTGAAGGAGCTCTCCAGATCCCTCACCTCCAAGGCTGATAACTCTCTGGTTTCAGCACTCGTGGATGAGGTTTCAAAGCTGAAGATAGACGTGGCTAGCAACTCCCCCTTATTGCAGTCACTGACCAGCACAGTTAGCTCTCTCACCATTGTCGTTGGCTCGCAACACAACACTATCAATGACCTCAGCTTGAAGGTTATTAAAACCAACTCCCTTCTGGCTGACGTCCTCAGCAAACTAAGGGAACCAGTGGTTGCTCCCTCCCCATCGTTCACTGATGACAACCGCAACATGATGGGGATGGTGGCTGGTTTTGTAATTTCAGCCACTAAAGCGATCCCTGGCCTAGAAGCAAGGGTGGACAAACTAGAGGCTGCCTATGCTCCACCTCAGCTCTCCCTGGCCAAGAAGCCAGGGTGACCGCTGATGCTGATCTTGTCTCTATATTATCAATCACTGGCCTAGAAGGCAGGGCGATCGCTGATGCTGATAATGCTACTGCTGCGGATGCTGTTGGACTAAACTCTACCCCACATGTTGATGATGACAAAGAGGGGGAGAATGAAAAAGAAAACGAAGAAAACCTCCCTCTAGCTGAGGGGGACGAAAACCAAACTCAAACTCCTCCTTCTTCCAACACTGAAACTATAACTGTCATTATTCCCTCTGATAAGGAAAAGAAAGAAGAAGAGGAGGAGGAAGATGAAGATTTGGAGATCGATGATGACTCCAAGAAGGACGAGGACGCTGATGATGATGATGAATCAGCTCTTTGGTTCAAACCAGCTACCATCAGCATTCCTCCCCTTAAAGGGATCTCCTTTAAAGAAGCAGGGGAAAGGACTGAGAAGACCCCCACGAAGAAATCTTCGCATGGCAAGCAAAAGGGGATTGCTGTCAAAGGCAACTTGAAGATATGCTTCACATCTGAGGGGAGCAACCTTCTCAGGTACGCCTCTCCATAATCCCATTCTCTGCTTCTATTCACTCTCACCTAAAACCCCTCCTATACATTTAACCTCTTTTTCTATCTTTTCATCACACAAACCTAACTCTTTTATTTGTATCCAGCTAGTTCTTTCCACTACTTAAAGGACAATATGACGTATAACAAAAAATATTCCCAGCAACAATGCTAGAGACTGATGAACAAGATGAGGAAGAAGAAACATTGCGGAGTCACCCACACAGACCCTCACGGCGAATTTCAAGCTCTGAGGATGAAAAACAAAAAAGAAGATCAACAATGATTCAACAGCTAGAGAGCCAGCGCCTCAAAGTCCCTTCTCAACCAGGCCTTGAATTCCTGACTCCGGAAGAACGTGAAGAGTCAATCAGAGCTGAGGAATTACTCGTTGCATGCCAAAAGGACGTCCAACTTTCCCTTAAGGTAGCGCAGGACTCAGTCTTTGATAAGAAGCTGAAAAGACATCCGGTCAAGGTTCAACAACAATTGCTGAAGGATGTTAAGAAGGAAGCCTGCAAAGAAAGAGCCGTCAGTGATTCCCAGATGGAATGGTGCAGAGAAAAGATCGACAACAGATTCCATCCAAGCAGGATAATTGCTGTGAACCTAAAGGGAAAGAGTGCGAAGAAGTCACTATTGGTGGAAATCACTATCTTCATGTCTAAGTTGGAGCTCTTTGGCTTTGATGAATGGCTAGAGGTCAGGAGTGCTATCCAAAAGTCCAAGTCCAAGTTCAAATTCCACGTGGAGAAGTTCTTGAACTTGCATATCAACAAAATCACATCAAGAATGGATCTAGCTCCTCTTCCATCTCTTCTTCAAAATCAAAGACCAACACCAGCGAAGAGAAAAGAGGAATGAGCATCAACCTCTGGTGAGCCTGCCATTCGAAATGAAACATGTATTGAGTCCTCTAGAGAGGCAGTGCTCGGACCAGCACCTGACTTATCAGCACTGGACTTATCACTGCCACCAAGGGACCCTTCAAACCTGGCCATGTGATAAGTGACCCTTATGGAATCATCTTACCTGACTCGTATTGAATAATACGCTTTCAACATTTCTCAGAGATCCCTATCTGTCCAGTCGAACAACTTAGAGATCTACTCCACTGGTGTAATCAATCAAGACCAGGCCTCTTCCTTAAAACCCTCGTTCTCAATGAAGCGAAGCTCAGAAGGCAACAAGGAGAGAAGGTACCAGACTGGATGATCCATGAAACCGATTCATTTGCCTAAATGCTCTTCAAGGACGAACCTCTATAGCTGATAGATTCCTCACTTGTAATCTTTTGTTATTTATCAGTAATACTTTTAGTACTTGTCATATTTTTTTCACCTGTACTTGTAACTTTCAATTTCCCTTGTAATCTTTTTACGAAATTAACAGAAGTTTCAGTAAAAGTACTTTACTCCATTAGTACTAGAAAAGATCCCTAAATACAGTAAAAGGGACACTCATTTATGAGTTCTTTTTATCCTTATGTTTTTATACTTAGCAATTTTCTTATGTTTCTTTGTCATCATCAAATAGGGGGAGATTGTTGATCCAAACTCTCTCAGTGATTTGATGATGACCCTTAGAATAACTTAGTGAAAATGGCAATTTGCATCTGTATGTATTAGTGTTTCACCATCAGCGATAAGTTATGTCTTACTATCAGCGATAACCTGAGTCTGTTCAGTATCACTGATGATTTCAAATGTAACAGTGTTAATTGTAATCCCTGATGAAAAGCCTTGCGACAGAGAGTTCATCGCTGACACCGAAGATGATGCTGAATGAACAAGTGACAAGTCTACTAATGATTTGATGCGGACATCAGTAAAACCAAGACAAGTCCACACACGCGATACATTAAGAAGAAGACTTCAGCGATTGCTGACTTACATCAGCTCTTCCCTGATGGAAGACCTACTCAGCGATCACTGATCATGAAGCTTCTACTTGAAGATATGTTTGTCTTATACCCTTGCACACATCGCACGATTTTTCAGAAGAGACATGCTTTTGTCCAAGATCGTACAACCACTCTACCACTACACTTTTCAACACTACGGCGCAAAACACGTTGCTAAAAGTCAGAAGCATGCGACCAATCATATGATGACACGTGTAAAGTCCTCCTGCCATGCATTAAATACAATGGGTATAAATAGGAGGAATACCCCTTCAGTTTGAAGGTGGTCTTCCTAAAACTACTTAGTGCTTAGAAAAACTCTCTGATTTTTCTATCTTTCTTTCTCTCTATATTCTTGTGCAAGAACACTTAGTGATTCTCTAGTTTGTTTAGATTAGGTTCTAATTAATCTTATTCCACAACAAACTATAACTTGTATTTTGATTTATGAATAAACAATTGAAAACCAAAATCTATGTTTGTATTCAACCCCCTTCTACAAACCTTTGTACTTGTATAACCCCTTCAGGACCAACAATATCAGATCAGGACTCGGTCTTCAATGACTATGATATCTGAATTTACTTCAATCCTAGTAATTTAGAACCCATTTTAGTGATTAAGGATACTTTGATCCAAGACTTGTTATTTGGGCAAATTTTGTTCAACATAAAGATCTTTTGCACATGTTAAGGGGTAGCTTATTTGTTTCTTTTAAAATCTTTGTATCATGATATGACCGATGATGAAAGAGGCATGCTTGAGGGAGAAAAGCATGCTAAGAGGTACCTTGTTCAAGCTCTCCCCAACACGATATATACTGCCATCGACAGTTACAAAGATACAGCTAAGGGCATGTCTGATCAGGTGGAAAAGATGATGCGTGGGAGCGAAGTCGGGAATCAGCTGAAGATTAATAGCTCAATAACCAAGATTGATAGCTTTAAACAGCATACCGGTGAATCCCTTACCCAAATGTATGAACGGTTCTGTCTTCTTCTCAACGAGCTCCATAATAACAAGATTACTCGTTCCAACACTGAGAATGCACTAAAGTTCCTCAACAACCTTCTGCCTGAGTGGAAAGTGTTTGCATCACATGTCAAGCATAACCACTTAATGGAGAAAGTCGACATCCATGAGCTCTATGAGACGCTTCTTCAAGATGAAGATGAGGTGATGGAAATTATGAATCAGAAGAAGAATGCATCCAAGCCAGCTGCTGATCCTCTAGCACTCATGTTCTCCAAACAAGGGAAATCTTCTGGCCGTCACTCCAAACGTGCTCAAAGGCAAAGCTCATCTGAGTCAGAACCTGAAGAAAAGGAAGATAGTGAGTCTGATAATGAACTATCTGAATTCAAGAAAGCTATGTCCATGCTCTCTAAATATTTTCAACAACAGAAGTTCTACAAGAAGCCATCGTCCAATAATCAGCACTACTCCACCTCCTCCAACAAGCGCCATGATTATCAGGACAAGTATGAAGGAAAGAAGAAAGCTGATGAGCAAGATAAGCCTGAGAAGAAGGAGAAGACGGAGAAAGATGACAGTAAGAAGAAAGATGAACCCATGACCTGTTACAACTGCAGAAAGCTTGGTCACTTTGCAAATGATTTTCGGAAGCCAGTGGTAAAGAATGCTCACTACTGCAAGGCGAAGCTCGCATTGGCTGAGCAGAAGGAAGCTGGAGCAGCTCTATTTGTGGAAGACGACTACTGGTTGGGTCGTTCTGATGATGAAAGTGATTCTGATGGTGCTAATGCTTTCATGGGATATCACTCTCCAGCCGATGAAGAAAAGTCAAGTCAGGTATGTGAATCTAACCAACAAGATTTCTTGAATCAAATGCAATCACTTGCTGAACGGGCAGATTCTTTTAAGGCCACCTCTAACGAACCACTGCTTGAGATTTGATCACTCTCTAAAATGCTAGATGTTCAAAAGAGAATAACTGAGAAATATAAGTCTGAAAATGCTAAATTAAAAGACAAATGCAAAAATCTTTCAATAGCACCTAAGGACTTAAGGGCCAAATTATCTGAACTTCTGTCTCAGTTTGATCAGTATATGAATGAGAAAGCAGAAATTGTTTATCAATGTTCCGCTCTCCAAATTCAGCACAAGGAATTTGTCGCTAAAATTCTTGATCTTGAAACCAAACTCCATAAAAGAGGTCAAACTGATCAGACCATCCATATGAATAAACCTAAGGAGTTCACGTACTTTAACAAATAATGGGAAATTGGATACGATAACCCACATTATTTGAAAAAGGGTATATCCAAAAGACCCATATTGTATGATTTTGCTTGTTTTCGAATAGATAAAATATATCCGGAATATGCGATAAAATGGACTGGTCCTCTTGAACCTGAAAAGGAAGAGGACAATGAGGAATACAAGCGCGCACACACGTCTCACATGCAACTTCCTTTTTGTTATGAGCCTTTAAATTATTCCTATCAGAAAAATAAGAAGTACCTCTCGAATGATTACTTCGATTGCTATAATGTTGCAACGCCCAAGGATTCCTCCAAAAAGGATGAGGTCCAAGCAACCGAAACCAAGACTGAGACGGATGAGTTCAAACTCTATGTTACCCCTCTCATCTTGGAAGCAAAGATAGTCGAGTTGGAGGAGTCACTCGAGAAAGAAAGGTCGAATTTTCAGAAGGAAAAGCAAGCGCTAATCAAGGAACTTGAAAATTTAAAATCGGTCAAAACCGAAACTGTGACTGATGAAGGACAGGAAATCCTTCGGTGTAAAATCACTACGCTCACATCACAACTGGCTGCATTGGCAATAGATGCGATGCTGGAGTATACGAGAAATGGTCAGCTCCAAGAGCAGATTGACCAACTTGAATCTGAAAAGCAGATTTCACCCGATTCTTCCTCTAACTCATCGGACACGTCTTCGTGTAAAGCTTTCATAAGCAAAACCTCTTCAACACAAGACGATAAATATTCTCAAGACGAGAGTGTTTTAAGGAATTTGAACTCTGATTTTTTCTTAGCTTTCGCACCAAATTCCCCAAAGCACACAAGTACTAAGTGTTCCTCGCCTTCCTCGACCGATCCAAGTCCTGTAATTCCGGATGTCGATTTTTCTGAATATATGAACTCCGAAGGCAATTCTGAAGAAGAGTTTGAGTCGTTCCCCTTTGAAAAACCTCTTCCGAGTCATACTGATTTTCTGTCTCCAGTAGTCAATCGACCGCTCAAATTTCTAAAGGGTGGTTGTTCAAAAACAAAGGCCCCAGCTGTGATTAAGATTTCTAAATCTAAACCCGTTTCTCAAAAACAATCACAGCCAAGGCAAAAGACCGAGCAATTGCCTACCAAAAATACTGCTTCTTCAAAAGTCACTGACCATGCTGTCCATGTTGTTTCAGATAAAAATGGTCGCGCTAAACAAGAAAAACCAAAGTGGCTAGCTAAGGAACATGTCGAGGATGCAGCATCAAAGTCTTTCAATACTATTTTTTACCCTAGAATAAACCAAAACGATTGTGCTTGGAATCATAGGAATGATTTTGTTAAACGCGATGTTTCTTTTCCAATTAAACTTTATTCCATTCAACAATTGATTCAGTTATCGCGTGATTGTTTGTGTTGTTTTAGTTGTGGTTGGAATGACTTTGATGATATCAATAATAATGATTGGTTTGGGTCATATCATATATATAACCATACACCCAAAATAAACCCCATAAAAATTAAAAGAAACACCATACTCAACGGGGGTCCCAATCAGAGGTTAAACCACAGCAGGAGAGAAAATTCATTCCCAAATGAGTTTCTCCTACTGAGGTTAAACCGGCACCCAAGAGGCAACCTGCTACAAACCCAGTTCCTCCAAAAGGTGTAAAACCTACACCTAAGAGGCAACCTGTGCCAAAACCAGTTCCTTCAAACGGTGTAAAACCTACACCTAAGGGGAAATATGTGTCCAAGCAAGTTCCTCCGAGAGGTGTCAACTCTAACCCTCCAGGACCCATGTAAATATGGGTACCTAAAATCCGCTAAACTTGTTTTTGCAGCATGGTCATGTGTGGTACTTAGACTATGGATGCTCCAAGCACATGACCGGAAGGAGGGAGCTTCTCACGAACTACAAAGAAGAATATGGCGGAGACGTGAGATTTGGGAACGACCACAAGGCACCGATTATGGGCTACGGCGACATTGTTTAAGAAAAGATCATTATCAAGAAGGTATCACACGTCGCGGGATTGGGACACAATCTATTCAGCATCGGCCAATTCTGCGACAAAGATCCCGAGGTCCGGTTCAAAGCCAAAAGGTGTAGAATACTCAATGACGACGGAGTGGAGCTACTGGTTGGAAAGCGCAAGACCAACCTCTACACCATCGACCTCGCAGCCCTGAAGACCGATAACCCTGTCTTCCTCATGTCAAAGGCTAATTCCGAACAAGCTTGGATTTGGCATCGAAGACTTTCGCACCTTAATTTCAAAAGTATCAACAAACTGGTGCTGGGCGGATACGTGAAAGGCATGCCCGATCTTCAATTAGTGAAGGATCGACTATGCGGGGCATGTGAGATGGGAAAGATGAAGCAAGCGACGCATCAGCCGAAGGAAGTTCCGAGCACGTCCCGGTCCCTTGAACTTATCCATATGGATTTGTGTGGACCGATGCGTGTTTAAAGCATCAACAAGCGCAAATATGTCCTGGTGATGGTGGATGACTTCTCGCGCTACACGTGGGTCAAGTTCCTTCGCTCAAAAGACGAAACTCCGGAGCTGATCATCAACCATTTGAAGACCATCCAGCTGAATCTTCAAAGTGCTGTTCAGACTATCAGGACCGACAACGGGACGGAATTCAAGAATCAAACGGTGTGCGACTACTTGACTTCTGTCGGTATCTTGCAAACCTTCTCGGCGGCACGCACTCCTCAACAAAACGGAGTGGTGGAAAGACGCAACTGTACCCTGGTCGAAGTGGCTCGCACCATGCTTTCTCAGTCAAAACTGCCGCTATTTCTGTGGGCCGAAGCGGTGTCTACGGCTTGTTACACGCGAAACCGCTCCATCATCAACAAGCGGTTCAATAAGACGCCGTACGAGATCATCAATAAACGCATTCCGAACATCAAGTACTTCCATGCATTCGGATGCACGTGCTACGTCTTAAATGACAGGGACGATCTCAGCAAATTCAGCCCAAAGGCGGACGAAGGAGTTTTCATCGGATACTCCATGCAGGCTAAGGCATATCGCGTTTACAACAAACGGACTAAAACCGTTATTGAAAGTGTAAACGTGACATTCGACGAAGCCGCAGATTTGGCTTCTGAACACCTCAGTTCAGAACCCGGTTTAACTGGTGTGCTAGCTTCCGAACCTCCACGTTTGGGATCTGCACAAGCGACAGTAAATCCAAATCATGCATCTTCATCGAATGCTGATTTTTTAGATTTAGATTTATTGTTCAAGTATTTTTATGATGACATTTTTAATGCTTCTACCCCTAATGTCTCAGCACAACCACGACTTGAAGGTGCTCGCATCAAGAATTCGACGAATCTATCCGGTCCACCGCCTTCGACAAGCACCCCTTCCATCACTGTGGAGACATCTCAACCGTCATCATCAACCTCAACTGATACTACAGTCCCCTCGGAGGAACCAGTAACAAACCCGGAGATCGCTCCTAATGATTCGTCATCTGCAACAATCAACGATCAACTTCTGAATTCCTCGGAACCAGAAGTTGTTCAACCTGCGACGAATCCTCCCCCATCTCCTCCGAGAAACCAACCGGCTACACTTGAAGTGGTACAAGACCTACCATCCGGTAGCTATGTGGATCCGGACGCCTCCCATTCAACTCAACAGCCGCTTCCACACACCACCAAATGGACAAAAGCTCATCCCCCTACATCAAATCATCGGTGAACCCTCCACTCCTGTTCAAACATGAGGCGCATCAGCTAATTTCTGCCTCTTCTCCGGCTTCTTGAGCAAGATCGAGCTGACAAACGTACGCGAAGCGCTCGAAGATCCGGACTGGATCATAGCTATGCAAGGGAAGCTCAACCAATTCGAAGCTCTAAAGGTATGGCGACTGGTCCCACATCCAACCCACAAGACGGTGATCGAAATCAAGTGGATCTTCAAGAACAAGAAGGACGAGGACGACATCGTCGTACGCAACAAGGCGCGTCTCGTGGCCAAGGGGTACCTTCAACAAGAAGGGATCGACTATGATGAGACCTATGCTCCGGTGGTGTAATAACCAGGTACGTTATTGGTTTATTAATTTTTATTATTTTAGTTTAAGATAAGTTTGGGATTAGTTTTATGGAGTTATAAGTTAAGGGGTAAGTTTTAATTTTAATATAGAAGTTAGAGGGTATATTATGCTATTTATTGAGAGTTTAGGGGTTTGTTTGGTCAATTGGTGAAGCAATTCAGCTCCACCACCGCCTCTTGTGATTTAATTAGAGAAAAGAGATAGTTATATTCATTTTTGCACACTTTAGTGTGTGTGTGTGGGTTTTGTTCACGACAAGAGAGAGAGAGAGAGAGAGAGATAGAACCTTAAGAGGTTGAGAAGAATAAAGAAGAAGAAGAAGTAAATCATATTTTCAGCTGGAGATTTAGAATACAAACCTGTGGAACAAAGGTATGATTCTCACTTAAATTCTTCCCTTTTATGTTTATTAGTTTCCTAAAGGGTTTAGAAATGGGTTTTGATGAATTGTGGATGTTTTGGGAAATCTGTGTTTAGAATAGTGTTCTAAAAGTGGTCCTAAACATATCTGCAAAATTACAGAAACTTTCATGGTTTCAATCAATATCTGGGTAGAATTTTTGGTAAACAGATCGAGGTTTCCGGACAGAATTGAATGTGTCCGATAGTCCCTTGTTGATGGTGTCCGGTAGTCCCTTGTTGATGGTTTCCAGTAGTTGAAGTATCCGGTAAGTTCCTCTTATTGTAAGTTTCCGAACGAAATAGATACTGGATGGTGTCCGGATTGCATTGGTTTCCAGATGTCATCCGGATTGAATATGTCGTCCGGATTGTTGATGTTGTCCGGAAAGTTGTGCTGTCCGGATAGTTTATGTTGTCCGGTCACTTTTGAGTATCCGATAACTTTGTATTCTGTGGACTCGACTTAGGTTCGGGTGTGGGGGAAACATTTGAGGATAAGAGTTAGATAGAGTTATCTAAGAGTTCTTGGCCTACTAGTAAGTCATATGTGTTCGATTGGTAAGGAAGTAATTGTATTTAAATTATTTCAGATTCTGTGAATTCTGGGTGAAAGACTGAATCTGTTTGGGAAGGCTTGGAAGCGTGTTGAGAAGCAATCAGGTGAGTTTTTACTTTAAAATGTTTTCAAACTGGAATACATATATATATATATATATATATATATATATATTTATATATATATATAAGATGAATATGTGGTAGGAATGTGACGACGTGTTTATAAATAAAGTATGATATATTGAGATATATATTATATTTATTTATATGAGCATTACACTACACGAGAGCACGTTGGCCGGGCTTAGGACCGGCGGAGTTTTGGCTGTACGGAGGGACAACAGAGTTGGCTGTATGTAAGTGCAGTGAGTAAACTGATTAGTTGGCTCGCAACCAATTAATATGGCCATGGGAATGAGGAGATGTACACAGTGCACGAGTCTTGCTTGGTATTTAATTACTTGTTGTATATTTGTGTTTTACAAAAGGATTACTAAACTGACAGGGATTATCTCACTAAACCGTTTGGTCTAACCCTCATTTTGTTTTAAAAAATATGTATTCCAAGTAAAGGAAGGTATAAAGGCAAGGATAAAGTGTAGGATGCTTTTGGGATGAATGATGATGAATAGGAAGTTCTTATGTATCATTTTGTTTGAATAGTATTACGAAATGTATTGTAAGTTATTAACGGATAGTTGATACTCAAATATGTATTTTATAGTTTTGAGACTGAAGAGACCTTATGTGATCTTTGATGTATCTTTTGTTATGAATGTAACGATGTTATGCAATATATGTTATTTGTTGTATGTTTGGGAAACCGGGTCGTTACAGGTGGCAAGAATCGAAGCCATACGAATGTTCCTTGCATACGCCGCTCACAAAAACTTCACGGTCTTCCAAATGGATGTGAAGACCGCATTCCTCTACGGCGATATCAAGGACGAAGTATACGTGTCGCAACCGGAAGGATTCTTGGACAATTCGAAGCCTGATCATGTCTACGTACTAGACAAGGCGCTTTATGGACTCAAGCAAGCTCCAAGAGTCTGGTAAAACACTCTGTCCGAGTTCTTGTTAAAATCAGAATTCACGCGAGGTAAGATCGATTCCACTCTATTTATCAAGAACGAAAAGGGTCACATTGTCTTAGTACAAGTGTATGTCGATGACATAATTTTCGGTTCTACTAATCCTTAGTATGCAAAGAACTTTGCCAAACTTATGGGACAATTTTTTAAAATGAGTATGCTTTGTGAGATGAATTTCTTCCTTGGTCTTCAAGTTAAACAACTGTCGACCGGGATATTCATAAACCAGGCTAAGTACATCCAGGATATTCTTAGGAAATTCCAGATGGAACCGTCCTCACCAATGAAAACTCCCATGGTACCCGGTACAAAGCTTCACGCCGATCCTAACGGAATGGATGTGAACACTAAACTGTATCGGGGAATGATCGGTTCTTTGATGTATTTAACTGCGAGTAGGCCGGATATCATGTTTTCCACTTTTCTATGCGCCCGATTTCAATCAAAACCAAAAGAGTCTCATTTAATAGCCGTCAAACAAAATTTTCGTTATTTACGTGGTACTGCTGATCTTGGCTTGTGGTACCCGAAAGAGACAGGTTTTGAGCTATCCGCTTATTCTGATGCGGACCACGCGGGCAGCATGATGGACCGGAAGAGCACATCGGGGCATGTGCAGTTCTTGGGAGATAGCTTGGTGAGTTGGGCATCCAAGAAGCAGCAGTGCGTCTCTACATCGACTGCCGAGGTGGAATACGTGGCCGCCACGAGCTGTTGTTCTCAAGTAATTTGGATGCGGACCCAACTCAAGGACTACGGATTTACTTACGTAAAGGTGCCCATTTACTGCGACTCGAAGAGCGCAATTGCCATATCTAGCAACCCGGTCCAACACACTAAGACCAAGCACATCGACGTTCGGTACCATTTCATTAAGGATCACGTTGAAAGAGGTCGAACTCTACTTTGTAAATACTGAGCATCAGTTAGCAGACCTATTTACAAAACCCTTGGACGAAAAACGTTTTAATACTCTTGTGTCCAATTTAGGTATGCTAAATCTGAAGACTTGATCTGATTGTGTGCCCGATATAAGTTACATACATCTACGAGTCACTGTCTACTCATCATCCCGTGTTTACACTCTTGATACTTGAGCATACACTTTCTCGCACTTGTATTCTACTTGTCTCAGTTACACAGTTAGGTCGAGTCTCTGTATTTATTAGGTATATTTCGTTTGTTTCCTTTCTTTCCACGTGTGTTTCTTTTATTTTATACCGTCGTCTAATTTATTTGCTTATATCTGTGCTTTCACGAGTGCTCATGTGTTCAGGGGGAGCACGTCCTGGTATCAGGTAAGATTACTCTACTGTTGAGGGGGAGCGTCACACACAATTTTTTTTAACTGATGAAAAGTTTTTTGTGTGTGTGGATTCTCCCGTGTCCATTTCACTCTACGCGCAAATTCTGAGGGGGAGCATATCATCTTATGTTCATCATTTGAGGGGGAGCGACACAACGTTTTTTCTTTCAATGTACAAAAGTTTTTTTTTGTTTCGGACTCTACATTGCACAATTTTGCACTATCCGAGGGGGAGCAAGTTTTTCCCCATTCTCAGTTTGAGGGGGAGCGAGAGAAAGTTCCGTCACAATACTAAGGGCACCATTTTGTTTGAAAATTGAGAGGAATTTTTTTTAAAAATCATAAGTGTCCGGATAGGTTCCGGATACTCATCTGTCCGGACAGTCCACTTTCCAGACCGGATGGGTATCTGGGTAGACCCACCCGGATTGTTGGGTTATTATAAAAGGCTTCCGGATTCCTCTTATTTCATTATCCGGATTCTACTCGAAACCTCAAAAACCCTTTGTCTAAACCCTCTCGAGTTCTCTCCTTCGGACACCTTCACGTATTTCGCATACACGTCTCATTCGTCTTCCAATCCACGGTATGTGTTTCTTAACCTCTATCGATTGTTATTGTGAATGTTACATCGAGTTTCCACCGTACGATGCTTAAATATGGAGACCCTCAGGGTTTGCAAACACCGTTGATACAGTCGTATACCACTAGGGCTCGATCATCTCTCCTGAGCCCGAATTTGTCCTTAGTATTGCTCACTACACATCTTAGCTTCGTCATAAATGCTTAGATTCGTGATTTGCTTACGATTTGGGTGTAATTTTCGAATCTGTAGGTCGTCCGGATACTTTCAAAGTATCCGGACACATTCTTATTCATCCAGAAAGCTTCATAAGATAGATATTTTGTTCGGAAACCATCAACATCCGGAAAACCTAGTTGTCCGGAAACCTCAGGGTTTCCGGTAAGTTCAACTACCGGATAGTTGAGGTGTCCGGAACCCTTTATGTCCGGTAACCATTGTCATCCGGACACCCTTTTGTCCGGAATACTCTTTTTGTCCGGAAACTATATTCTCATCCGCAAACCTTAGACGTCCGAATACCTTTTTTCCGGACACCATGGTTTGTCCAGGAAGTCTTGTTTTCATTGTATTGTCCGGACACCCCTGTATTTTTCAGTCCAGTACCTGTTTTTCTCACTGCCTGTCCTCAATCTATATCAGATTGAGCCACTTACGACAAAGGTACGCGCTGACACTTGTTCATCCGTCTAGAATACTAAATTGGGTTATGTTTCAGATATTACATGGCGGATCAAGAACAACAACAAAATCCTGAAGAGCAAATTCCTCCTCAAGAGGAATTTTATTGATGAAGCAGCTGATAATGCTTTGGTCACCCCTGACCATGGTATTGAGATAGAGGCCAACAACCATCATTTGGACGCCGCTGAATTTCGACCACAAGCTCAACACCGTGTTATTGTTGACATATTACTTGGTCACCCTCTCCATGAGGCCCTCACTGCCACAGCCGACGTCCCAGTACTCTATGTGTATCAAGTGTGGCTCTCTGCCCAGGTCATTACGGCGGCCAACTCACATACCATCACATAGTGTATCGACAACCACCCCTTCATGCTCACACCTGAGTCCTTCCGGCGTCTACTGTTACTGCCCGAAGCCACCGCCGGCGGACATCGACGCTACGACCCCGCGGTCAACGACGCAACTCTCTGTGCCCAAGTACGTGCTCTCGGATACAACCACGCTCTTGATCGACCTTCAGCATTCACCCGCAAATATCTGGCGCCCATCTGGTACACCTTGTTCACCATACTGAACAGGCGTCTCTCATCCAGATGGAAGGGAATAGACCAGTGCACCGGCGACTTCCTTCGTCTATTCCATGCCGTGTGCTACAACAGACACGTCGACTTCGCGATGATTATCTTGAACGAAATGGTGCAATCTATTCGACAAATTGGTGGGTTTAAGCAAAAGAAGTTCCTACCCTATCCTCGCTTCCTATCATTGGCTGTGCGACAACACATGGACACGAACCCAGCAATACCGCGACGAAATAACTATCCGGTATGTCCTCCTTTCCACTTGCAATACATGGTGATTCGAAACCCGTCCAACGCCATATCCATGCTCTTACCTGAAGCCCTACTAGCACACGCGGACCCCACTGCGCCGAGTGTGATAGATTATAGGCGAGAGTTAGGGAATCCCATGGTCCAGCCAGAGCCGGAGGGACCTCCCCAGGGACATAGAACCAAGGGACGTCAGGGGCCTAGGACAAGAGGTGGAAGGGCCCGGGCAGCAGGGCCTCCCGGGCGGGGTGTGTTAAGAGTACGTGGGAGGGGAACCGGAGTGGGCGGTGCATTGGATACGCGTCCCAGTACTCCCCAAGCCGGAACAAGCCAACAACCCATTCCCATCACCCGAATGACACCCGAAGCTGGTACATCGTCTAGACCGATGCTTCACCATGACTCCGAGCCTTACTTATCTGATCTTGCTTCGCCTACCCGACATGTTGAAAACGTGGAATCCGACTCCACCGAATCCGATACGGATCGTACCATACGGGCAACACTTATCCCTACCCGTATCGGACCAAACCCAGACTATACAGAAGGCATCCCATCCGACTCACCGACACCACCTCTGATCCCTACTACCCAGCCTGATACGAGAGTTACAAGGAGACCTAAGGGAGAATTAGGTGATGAGTTAGAAAATGTGAGATGGAAGGAATTACGGTCGAAAGCGAACCAAGAAAGATTAAGCCGTAAAGATAAAGAGGTTTCTGAACGACCCCACACCAGTCTCGCCCGAGTAGCCACATCTGCTATCCCGTCTCATCCATTGGGATGGGGTATTGAAAAAGCCGCCGTGGACCCAGCGGCGCAATTGCACAACCTCCACAACCACTCATCCGTCTCTCAAAAGACGGGTGTTTCAACTTCTCACGGGGATAAAGCACAACTTCTACTGGTCTCTCAATCGTAGAGTACTGGTATTGAATCAAGAGACCAGCAGCCCCCGGTCTCGACTTCTTTCAGTGCACCATTGAGTCTAGAGCCACTTGATATATTACATTCTTCGGCTAGGATACAAGATGAGATCCCACAAATCGAGGCTCTTCGTGACCCGATCGGAACCTCCGTAGTGTCTCCGCATTTAAGCGGAACGCGAGGATCGGAGGGAAATCCTACCACGGCTACCCCTGTGCCAACAGTGAACGTAGGTGGCTCTGCCTCTAAGGTGGATGCTTCAATGGGTGATCTAAGTGACCCCGGAGTTACATTACCCAACTTAGTGTTAAAGGGATATTTGGACGGTGCCCTAAAGGCCGTCCACGAGGCCATTGAGCAGTGTTTCACCAATGAGCTCGACAAAATGAACACTCTGATCAAAGGAAAAGAGAAGATGGTCGAACCTAAAACTGCACCGACACCACCACCGGCTCCCGTTCAGCCAAATCTTTCGGTGGACACCCTGAAAACCATGCTTTTAGCTCAGCTGCTCCAGCAATCCGAAACCGACGCCTCTACCGAAGCATACCTGATCTCCGTTCTGAAATCACAGGTCAATGCTCCTTCATCATCCGTTACATCACGATTGGACCAGCTTGACACGACTCTTAAGGACGTTCAACAAGCGCTCAAAACGCTGTCCGACAGAGTCGCCTCACTCGAAGATACTTGCAAGAGTCAAGCTGGCGGACTCAAGAGAAGGCACGATGACCAGGATGATACTGATCACCGTGAGGGGGAGAACAAGAGACTACGTTTATCTGAGTCCGCCCCAATCATCCCTAAAACTACTGTGGTTCAACCAGAACCGTCAACTGCGGCAACTACAACTGAAGAACAACCCGAAGCCGAGTTGCCTTTAGTCCAGATGGTACAGGATATGGACATCTTCGATGACGAAGACCCGACGGTTGAAAAGCCTGAGGGAACAACACAGGAATTGGTCAACTTTGATACATCAGATGGATTTACACTCAATCTTATTGATCCAAACACACAGACCGACCCGGAGACCGAAAAAGCCGCCAGTGTCGTAAATCTCTAGGTAAATCTGGTCTTTCCTACTGATGAAGACGATAATGTTGACTACGACCAATTTCTGCTGCAAAATTTGTATGGTACTCCCGTTCACTCAGCTCAAGCCGCCGAAACTTCTCCAAGACCCGAATCTACAACTGCTGATATTCCGACATCTCCTCAACAACAACCGACAACTTCTGATCTTCATCCTCCCCAACAGCAACAGATCCGATGGGAGAAGATCACGATATTTATTCCTCACTTGGAGGAATCTCTGAAAAGGCCGTTCGTCCACAGGTTACGCCCTATCGAGCCTACTTTTTGCATTGGTATTTACAGTTCCAATCCTGAATACCAAAGCCAGTACATAAACACAATGAAGCGGTGTCTGCTAGTTAGCCAAGTCCGAACCAAGCATAAGATCACCGAAGTGCTGAATATCCAAACAGGCAGAATTCTGAAAGTTATGTTTCCCATCTTCACCGTCCGGCGAGAAGACGGAAATGAATGGCGATTCTCTGAAGCCGACTTCCAGCACTTTCAACCGTTCGACTTCTATGTTATACTGAAAGACCTACGTACCAGAACTATCCGACCGCTTCAAGTAACTAAAGCGCTCAAAGCTGTTCGTCGATTCCTAGTCCGTACCATCATGAGGTCGTATCTCACGGACTTCCAAATGGCAATCGAGAACAGAGCTAAGAAGGTAAACCTGTTAAAGCCGAATCTGAAAGCGCCCGAACCTGTTAAACCCGTTTCCATCCCTCATTATAAGTATTTGAGAACGGGTCGTTCCTCGGCCAGTTATTGCGGTTTTGAAGGAGTTGCACTTGCTCCGGCGGAGGAAACTCTTGAGGTGAACCAAATGACTCTTGACAACCCATATCCCCTTGGAGAGTTGGCTGAATTGTTGTACTTTTCAGCTGATTTGTGATAGCTGCCAATTGTGCCTTGATAACTTTCAGTTCATCACTTTCTTGCACACTTGCCACCTTCCTAGTGGCTGACCGAGGAGTGGCATAACTGTGTTCCGCAAGATTTTCATTCAACTCATATGCGTCTTCATATGACATATTCATTAGTGCACCACCACCAGCGGACGTGAGGTCATTCTTATGATGTGGATGCAATCCCTGATAGAACGTTTGGATGACCATCCATTCTTGCAGACCATGATGAGGGCACTTCTTTAGCATACCCTTGTACCGTTCCCAGGCCTCATAAAAGGACTCTTGATCCTATTGGCCAAAATGAGTGATATCTGACAGCAATTGGGCTGTTCGCCCCGTTGGAAAGAATTTGTTTAAGAAAGCCGTCACCATATCATTCCATGTACGAATCTGCCCGTTTGGTAGACTCTCTTCCCATTCAGCTGCTCGACCCCTCAATGAAAACGGAAAGAGTCGGAGTTTGATCGAACCTGGGTCAACCCCATTCACCTTAAAGGTGTTGCAAATCTTTTCAAATGTTCTCAAATGGCTGTGCGGGTCTTCAGATGCTGCTCCTCCAAACATATTTGCTTGCACCAATTGGATGGTGCCAGTCTTGATTTCAAAATTGTTTGCTGCAATTGGAGGAACATAAGGTCCTCTCTGGGCGGCCCCCATGTTCGGATTAGCAAAATTCCGCATAGGCACTCTCTGTCGTGGTGGTGGTGGACGATTCACATTGTTGTTAACACCATTGTTATTAACATTGTTGTTGTTAACGTTGTTGAGACCAGGATTAACATTATGGTTCTGGTTGTTGGGGTTGTTCGCATTCACGTTTGGAATTGGTTCCTCGTTACCCATGGTGAACCCTTCTCCCCAATCTTCCCCAACATTGATGTTGTCATTGTTGTTGTTAACGTTGTCTAGACCCTCCATTTCTTGCTGACTTCTAAGTCTGACTTGCCTCCTTAATCTCCTTGCAGTCCTTTCGATTTCAGGATCAAACGGTTCGAGTTCACCAGAGGAACTCCTTCTTAGCATAAACTAGAAGCAATCTGCAGAAGAAAGTAAGTCACCAATCAGAACTTGCAGCAATGAAGTAACAAGAAACTTGGGTCAAAATCTTGAATACGAAAAATGAAATAAAAATAAATTGCAAAAAATAAAAACAAAATGCTTAATGTAATAATCCCTACAGCTGGTAGTGATATCAACACAAAACAAGTTCCCCGGCAACGGCGCCAAAAACTTGATAGGCGGGTTTACACCCTCCTTAACTAGCCGCAAGTGTACGGTGTCGTCTCAAGTAATACGTACGTAAGTACGAGTATCGAATCCACAGGAACTTGGTGTTAAGTACCGCAATGACTGTAAAAACTATTAACTGAACGATTGGAAATTGAGGGATGGTTGGTTTTAACTAATTAATTGCAAGAAGACAAATAAAAAACAAGACAGTAAACAGCTTTGGAAACTTCCGATAGAGAAAACAGTTGAGGGTTGGAAATCCCTAGGTTTTCACATACGAATATCAGACATAAACGATTACCAGTTATTCCCCTAATGAATATCCAATCTTTAAAAGTCACCGTTGTTCTCTTTCGAGCAACAACGGGTTTTATTTTGAAAAGGACAAGTTTTATCTTTCGATCTCAACTTATGGATTCAAAAACACATTAAGCGCAAGATTTATTGTGATCATATAGATTTAATCTCTCGATCTCAACCTAAATGGTTCAATTAGGATTAAGGCGTATTCGGTATATCTCTATCACCAAATTCCCGCCTTAGACATGTAATTCCTAGTTCTAGTTAACAGTTAATTCTCTCGAACTCAACTGGAAACAACAAAACAATTGAAAGGTAGCTAAACTCTCAAAAGCATTAAAACCTAATTACACGCATTCATTAAATAGGAAAACTGATAAATGTTCAAGTCATCTGTTCATATGCTTACAAACTAAATTCATTCCAACCCCCAACATGAACAGGTTAGTTCATGTCGGTGGTAGATTCAAACACAAATGAAAAGAAGAGAATAATGGAAGAAAGCATGGCAAACGTGATCATGGTGAATGGAATGATGTACTCCCTTCTCTCGTGTTCGTAACTACTTCGCGTGATGAACGTGCTCCGATTGATCCTCTAACGTGGCTCCGAAAGGTGTAAAAAGTCTCCCAAAATCGCCCCCTAAACTGCTCTGGCCGTCGTGTGTGTGATCCCCTAAAACCTAGCTGCAGAAACTAGTTTTATAAAATTGGGCGTCGGGGCCAGCGCCGGCGCGGATGGGCTGGCGCCAGATTCTGTTTGGAATATTGGCGCGGATGGTGGCGCTAGTTGGCTGGCGCCAGCACTGGCGCCAGATTCTGTTTCGCGATTTCTCGATTTCTCTCGTTTTCAGCTCTGGAACTCAACTTTGCTGCTTTTTTGGACAAAAATGCTTGTACCTATACTTTCTCAACAAAAACCCATGAAATACTCGTATTTTACTTGAAGACATGCGTAGACCACCTAGTTTGAGATTCAAAATAATGTCGAAAATCGACATTATCACTACCTCAATATTCATACGCCAAAGAGTCTTTATGCTCAGCGTGTGAAAAAGGGAAGCAGACCAAAGCAAGCTTTAAATCTAAGCAAGTTTCCTCAGTGTCATCTCCTCTACAACTACTCCATATGGATTTGTTTGGCCCTGTTAACAAACAATCCATCGCTGGAAAGAAATATACGCTGGTCATAGTTGATGAATTCTCTCGCTTCACTTGGGTAATGTTTCTCCGTTCTAAGAGTGACACCCCTGAAGAACTCATCACCTTTGTTCGGAAGATGGAAACCCTGAACAATCTAACCGTTCGCTCAATAAGGAGTGATCATGGGACTGAATTCAAAAATAGTTCTCTTGATTCCTTCCTTGAGAGTAAGGGTATTTCTCACAACTTCTCTTCAGTGAGAACACCGCAACAAAATGGAGTCGCTGAAAGAAGAAATAGAACAATTATTGAAAAACAGTTCTCTTGATTCCTTCCTTGAGAGTAAGGGTATTTCTCACTTGCCTACTCAGTTTTGGGCAGAAGCTGTCAACACTGCTTGTTTTACGCAAAACAGGTCGCTGATAGTAAAAAGATTCAAAAAGACAACCTATGAACTCTTTCATGGGAGAAAGCCTTCAATCACCTTTCTTCACATCTTTGGATGTCAGTGTTTCATACTGAACAACAAAGATGCTCTTGGAAAGTTTGATCCCAAGGCTGATGATGGAATCTTTCTTGGATACTCCTCAGTTTCCAAAGCCTTCAGAGTCTTCAATCGTAGAAGACAAACTGTAGAAGAAACTATTCACGTCACATTTGACGAATCCCGTTCAGCGAACTCTAAACCGTCCGCTGATACTGAAGAACTGAATCAATGGATGTTTTCTCATCTTGGTGATTCAGAATATATTCCCACTCCTCATGCTCATCCAGTAGAAGATGATAGTCCTATCATTCCAAATATGCAGAATAGTGAAGCTGAAACATCATGGGTCTCAGCTGTTCCTATAAACACTATACCTACCGCTGAACCAAATGCCTCAGACATTCCATCTATCTTTCAGCAATCAGTAAATGAAATGACAAATGCAAGTATTCCTCTCTTAACTGAAACTCCAGAAGTAGTTGAAGCCTCATCTTCAGCTCCTCTAGTTCAAGATGAGTCAGCGACTTATGCTCCGGCTCAGCGATGGACCGTAAATCACCCATATGATCAAATTCTTGGTGATCCAAACGCTGGTGTTCAGACTCGACGAAGTGCAGGTAATATTTGTTTATTTGTTAACTTTATTTCTCTAACTGAACCAAAGAAAATAGATGATGCCCTCAAAGATCCAAACTGGGTCAGCGCAATGCAAGAAGAGCTGACTGAATTCGAAAGAAACAAAGTTTGGAAACTTGTTCGGAGACCAACTGATAAAACAGTAATATGCACTAAATGGGTCTATCGAAACAAGTTGGACGAACATGGTACTGTAACTCGCAACAAAGCTCGTCTTGTTGCTCAGGGATACAGACAAGAGGAAGGTATAGATTATGACGAAACATTTGCTCCAGTAGCAAGACTTGAATCTATTCGTCTATTTTTAGCATATGATGTACACAAAAATTTCAAAGTACATCAGATGGATGTTAAGTCAGCGTTTCTGAATGGAAAGCTGAATGAAGAAGTGTATGTGGAACAACCTCCAGGATTCTCAGATTCTAAGCGTCCAGGTTATGTTTATAAACTGGATAAGGCACTTTATGGCTTGAAGCAAGCTCCTCGTGCATGGTATGACACTCTTTTTACTTATCTCCATATTGAAAAATTTGAGCGAGGTAAGATTGACAAAACTCTATTTTTTAGAAAAGTGAAAGGTCATATCATTCTAATTCAAATATATGTTGATGACATTATATTTGGTTCTACTAACCTTGAGCTTTGTACTCGTTTCGCTGATAGAATGAAAGATGAGTATAAAATGAGCATGATGGGTGAACTAACATATTTCCTTGGTCTTCAGATTAAGCAAACTGAAAAAGGAACTTTTATCAATCAGGGAAAGTATGTTAAAGATATGCTGAAGAAATTTGATTTAACTCATAGTTCAGCTATGAAAACCCCTATGGCACCACCGCTGACACTTGACAAGGATTCAAAGGGAATACCTGTTAATGTCACGCTTTACCGTGGGATGATCGGCTTTCTCTTGTATCTTATAGCTAGCCGACCCGATATTATGTATGCAACATGTTTGTGTGCACGATATCAAGCTGAACCTATGCTATCTCATATGAAAGCTGTAAAGCGAATCTTTCGATACCTTAAGGGTACAGCGAACCTAGGTCTTTGGTATCCCAAAGATTCAGGATTCGATCTAACCGCCTATTCAGATAGTGATTTTGCAGGTTGCAAAATGAATAGGAAAAGCACCACAGGAGGATGTCAGCTCCTGGGTGGAAAGCTGGTAAGTTGGACTAGTAAAAAGCAAAATTCAGTGTCCACTTCCACAGTTGAAGCTGAATATGTAGCTGCTAGAAGCTGTTGTTCTCAAGTCTTGTGGATGAGAAATCAGCTACTAGACTATGATCTTCAGCTCTCCAAAATTCCAATCTATTGCGACAGCACAAGTGCCATCGCTATAGCAAATAATCCAGTACTACATTCAAAGACCAAACACATAGAAATCAGATATCATTTTATCAGAGATCATATGATGAATGGTGATATAGAACTTCATTTTATCCCAACTGATTATCAGTTAGCTGATTTATTTACCAAACCTCTTGGTGAGACAAGATTCAAATTTCTCATCAGCGAGCTTGGAATGCTGAACTTTGAAGGGTAAAATCCTCAACGGTTCACATTGATCAGCGATAGGATAAAATCAACTCGTATAACCTATTCAATCATCTTCTCTCTGAATAAAACTTGGTTAAAGCTGATATCAAGGTATGTTTTCTCTCTCTGACAATCGCATGAAAATGCAAGATTTCAAAACAAAATGCATCGCTGAATATCTCTTCCTTAACAACGATATTTTGAAAATTCTTAAAACCATCACTGATATTTTCATTCAGTGCTTCATGTTTATAAAAGAGTCCCTGAGTTTTTCAAAACCTCAGAGACATCCTAAAAGAATATGAAAGGACAGTTGTGACGTCATTGCAACGGATAAACCCCGACACGTTTTCTCTTTCTGACACACGTTTGCACGTCTCGTTCAAACTTCCAATCAAATGCAAACACGTGTCCGTGTCATGATGAAAATCTTTTCCCGCTCAAGATTTTCTCTCTCTAATCTCTCTATATAAACAAACTCGTGGTTTATATTTTTCTTTTACGCGATCAATCTTCCTCCGCAAGAAAGAATTCACTGTTGCATTTGTGCTTTCAAAAACTTCAAGAACTGTTCATCATCTTCTTCATCAAACATCAAGGTTAATATGTTCTTATTTATTACCAAATGCGTATAACTTGTTTCCGATCTTTTCCTTGTTTTAACAAGATCAAACAAAAGAACTTCTTAAAATGAAATCATTTTCTTTCATGGTTTTATGAACACAACCATTTCATGGTTGTTCTTCAAGTTTAAATGCAAAAATCTTAAACTTGTTCTTCATTCGTTTCCATAATCTATTTCTTCATAGAAAACTGGATAACAAGAATAAATGGGTTTTACATTTCGTTTCTTAAAATCAAGAAAAACCCTAATCTTCATTCAGACATTGGTGTCTGAATGAAATGGATAAAATTTGAACCATCTTAATGGAAAATCTTTCCACATTAACATAATTCTTATTTGTTAACATATTTGGTTAAACTGATAATACAGAGAAATGGCATCGTCTGACATTTCTGCTACCGCTGAGAACATCTCTGCTGATTCTGAGGAAGTGGACATCCTCAAGGCTCCTCAAGTCAAGTTTGCCCTTGACAAACTGGATTGGACTAAGGTGAACAACCTTTATGCGCTTCTCGAGTTTCCTCCTCGAAAGAAAGTCACACATCTAGATGATGCTGTGAAATTCCTAAAGAATTGCTGCATCTCCACAGCCCTGACCATAACACCTCTTGCACATCAGCTTTTGCTCTCACAATTCTTGTACTCAGCCAGACACTCTCAACTACCTTCAGCCAAAGACCCCTCCAAAACAATCGATTGCATCCTCTGCGATATCGAATATGGCACCATGAAGATCACCCCTGCCATTATTCGCAAAGCTCTCAGCCTTCCCATCTCTACCAAGGAAAAATCATTCGTTCCCCTCCCTGACCCCAAGAAAAACTCAGACAGGGAAGCCATCATTGCATTTTTCGATGCAATAGGCTATGTATGGGAAATCGGAAGAGACATGAAGGCCGAGAAGAAGCTGACGATTATCAAGAAATCGAAAATGCCCAACGAGATGAATTTCATCTTCGCTCATCTAATCAGCTGCATGACTGCAAAGAGCGGCTCCTCTGACCAAGCCGCTAAACCTCAGCAAGCAATGGGATATGCACTGCTGAAAGGTCTCAACATAGACTGGGCATCGATTATCTATGATGACCTAGTTCTAAGAGTGGACACCATCGCTGACAGACCTCCATGGGTTCCTTACCCAACTGAAAGTGACCTGAAACTCTCTCAGGTCGGCCCAAAGATACTCGACTTCAAACCAATGGTGAATGAGGTACGTCTTTCTACACTCTTGACTCTTCTCAACCCTTCTTCTTCTAATTCTGTGGCTCCTTCAGCGACAATACCCATCGCTGATACCCTGGCCACAAAATCCTCTCCTTCAAAGAAAAGGAAACATTCATCTACCCCACTTGGTTCTAAAAGGATCAAGAAAACAAAGGAGCAACCCCAGCAATTTCATGCTGAAGACTCCTCAGCTCTTTCTGCAGAGCTGAAGGAACGTTCAGTGGTACGCTCTGCCACACCTGAACAACCCATCCATTCCATCCCAACTTCAGCGTCTCTAAACGCTGAGGTTACTAACTTGGAACCTACCCAACCTCCTTCAGTCTCTCAAAAGACTGATGAAGTGATTGTCAGCGAATCCAACGCTGAACTGAGAACCCAACCTCCATTCTCATCCTTCGCCCCTCCCTCTACTCATTTGGTCTCTCCTCCAGATCTCGCTGGACCTGCCATCATTTCTACGGAACCTAAAGCTGATTCTCCAGGAATGATGAAGACAGGACCTGCAGGACAATCCATGGGCACTTTTGAAGATGACATGGAACACTTTTCAGGAACCTGTAATTTTGACGAGTTCATCAATCCTCCTGCAGGCACACACCAACCCATAAACACTGTCACTAAACCCCAAACTTCTGAGCTTTCCTATGTTCACAAGTTCTTATATGTTACAGGTCCAAATTTGGGAGACATCAACGCCTCTCTGAAAGTTGTGGAGACAACACTGACAGATCTCACCACTACTCTTTCTAATAACTCTACAGCTGTAACAAACGCTGGAGAGAATCTGAACAAGCTGACAACGGTGGTGGAGAATAAGGCTTCCACAGATGACTTGAAGCAAGTTGATAACACTCTCAGCGACTTCGCCAAGGTGCTCGCTGACATCTACACATACTACACCTCTCTCAAAAATTTAGTTTCATCCATGTCCAGCGAGGTCACAACGCTGAAGACATCGGTTGGACAACTAGAGGGAGATATGTCTACTGTAAAGACTAACTTAGGCTCTGTAAAGACCGATGTTAATTCGATGAAATCGATGATCGAGCAGCTCCTACACAAAGCGAATAGTCCTGCTCCTGCCCCTGTCCCTGCATCTGACAATTTCACAGCGGCGGATCGCACTGAGCTGGAAAAGATCAATCCTAATATCTCTGGCCTTCAAGACAGAATAGCAAAGATTGAAGATTTGATAGGTATCTCTGGCCAAGAAGACAGAGAACCTACCAACGCTGCTGAGTCTACCCATTCCTCCCCCACTCATCATGAGAAAGAGGGGGAGAAGAGCGCTGAAGATCTCTCCAAGAGCGCTGAAGACCTTTCCCATGATGAATCTATCAGGGGAGAGAAGGATGCTGAAGAAACCACCGCTGGACCTCAGGGAGATGAAAACCCTGAGGAAACCGAGAAGCTCGCCTCTATATCTGAGGGGGAGCAACTCGAAGAAGAAGCTGATAAAACCGAATCCGAAGCAGAAGATGATGAAGCCGTCGACATCCCTGATAATGAACCATCCTCTTCTCAAATGAATGATGAGGATGATGATGAAGATGACGATGACTTCTTTATCGTCAAACCTGCTCCGAAGATCAAAGTTCTTAAGGGAATCTCGATAAATGAACCTTCAGGGGAGCGGACAAAGACAAAGCCCTCAGCCTCTGGAGCTGAGAAAGGCAAAGGCAAAAGCGTCGCTGAAGATGACAATCTGACGATCTTGCTTGAAGAGCCGGTTTGTCAGGTACACTAAACATCTCTCACTCCATCCCTCCTCTATCATACACTATCAGTTCTACTACCCAAGCCTATACACTTGAACCAATTCTCTCTATCTGATTCTACCCAAGTTCTTACTCGTAAGATCGTTGTGTTTCAGCTAGTCCTCTCCCCTGTTTGAGGATATCGCTGAAGGCTCCACAACTGCGACTTCACCAATAATACCAGCTGCTGCTGAAGAAATAATCCTAGTCTTAGATTTAATCTCTGAGACTGATGAACCTAAAGAACAGTTACTCTCGCACAGACACAGACCTTCCTTAGCTCCTCAAAAGCTAAGTAAAGAGGATCAGAAAAGAAGAGAGGAGATAATAAAGCGATTCGAGGATCAGCGAATCATTTTGAGGCGTGATCAACTTCCTTCAGTTCCTCCAAAGTTCAGAATTTCCAAAAAGGAATACAAGGAATACAAGGAACACCTCAGAGTTGAACGCCTAATCGATGAAAGAAAGGAAGCTGAAGAAAAGGACAGAGAATACGCCATCCAGCTTTCTAAACGATCAATAAAAGACCCCAAGCTGAAAAGAGTTCCCATTGATGTTCAACGTCAGCTATGGGAAGATGCTCAAGAGATCGTTAGAGAAAAGACTAAGGTCTCTGATAGGACTTTGGAATGGGCTAAACAAATGCTGACCTATCGATCTAGACCATCCAAAATCATCAAGGCAAACATCAGAGGAAGACTGTACTCTGAAGTTCCTGTTGTTGAAGTGGATATCTACAGAGATGACAAAACCAAGCAAACCTTCTATGCTGCTACTTTAGAAAAGTTTGGTCTCTCTGAATGGTTAGAAACAAAATTAGCCATTCAGGGATCGCGCTCAAAGTTCAAAAGCCATGTCGAGAAGATCTTAAACAAACAGATCGACATGCTTTCATCTGCTGTGGATATTCCTCCTACTCTTCCTCAACCAAGAAAAGTCTCTGATAAGAAAAAGAAAGTCTCTGGTACAGGTCCTCCTATTCGAAATGAAACGGGCATTGGTTTCTCTCGCGCTGAAATTATTGGCCCTGATGCCGATCTCTCAATGCTTGACACCTCCCTACCACCTGAAGAAACATTCATTCCTGGCACAGTTGTAAGTGATCCCTATGGTATATTCTTTTTAGACTACTATGGAAATCATCACTTTCAACGTATCTCTGAGCTCCACATCGCTCCCATCGAATAACTCAGAGATCTCGTATACTGGTGTGAAGTCAGACGCGTCATCAAAGCTAGACACCTGAAGCCCTTGATTTTTGAAGCAGCTCTGATCAAAAGAAAACAAGTTGTAACCGTCCCTGACTGGATGATTCCCACATCAAAGACCCTTGATGAACTTCTCATCAAGGAAGAACCCTTTACAAGCTGATATGATCGCCCTTTTCTCTATTGTATCAGTTATTCTTTTGTACTTGTAATTTATTTCGCTTGTACTTGTAATCTTTCCATTTCTCTTTGTAACCTGATTCAAAGTTTTAAAGAAAGATTTCAGCGAATGTACTTTACTCCATCAGTACTGAAAAGATCCCAGAAAACAGTAAAAGGGACAAATATTTTATGAGTTCTTTTTATCCTTATGTTTTCATTAAATAGCAATTTTCTTTGTTGCTATGTCATAATCAAATAGGGGGAGATTGTTGATCCAAACCCTCAGTGATTTGATAATGACCCTCTCTTATATATTTAGTGAAAATTGTAAGTAAACAATATGTATCAGAGTTTCACTATCGCTGATAAGTACTAAGATCTTACAGTACCGCTGATAGGAACTCTCGCTCTTTAAATTAAACATTCAGCGAACACTGTTCACCATTAATGCTCTGAGTCTGTTCAGTCATTATGATGATCGCTGATAAGTTAGTTGTTTACTTATGATCCCTAAAGACAAGTTTCACGTCAACAAAGGTTCTACGCTGAAGTCGAAGATCAAGCTCAAGAATCAGCGACAAGTCTCCTAATGAACTGATGCGGATCAGCGAAGACTCAGATTTGTCCACTCAACGTGAAGTATCAAGTACAAGACTTCAGCTATCGCTGAACTTTATCATTCGCTGAATAGAAAATGATAATGCTCTGAATCAACGAAAGCTGATCATGAAGTCCTCCGTACAAAGTACTTTTGTCTTAACCCCCCTTGCACGACTCCGTACGAAATGTCAGAAAAGAACCTCCGACTGTCTGAAATCATACAACCACTCTGATACTACATTGTTCATCCATGCGGCTACTAAGGTTGTCAACCAAGGTTTGACAGTTGCTAAATGTATGTGGCAAGCTGAATATCTGAATGATGTCACACACGCGTTATGCTAAAATCCATGAACAATGTCCCCCTCCTGAGACTTAGCACGGGGGATTCTTATGGTATTGGATCCGAAACCATCAGAATTCGGATGTAGGCAGATTCGAAACCATGGATTCGGGTTAAGTAGGGTGCGAAATCAGCTCAATTCGGATCATGTTAGGTGCGAAATCAGGGAATTCGAATCATGTAGGGTGCGAAATCAATGAATTCGGATCGTGAAGGGTTCGAAATCATGACAATTCGGATCATGAAGGGTTCGAAATCACTCAATTCGAATCATGAAGGGTTCGAAATCAGGACAATTCGAATCATGAAGGGTCCGAAATCAATGAATCCGAATCATGTAGGGTTTGAAATCAAGCCATTTCATATCATGTTGGATGCGAAACCATGCCTATCTTGAATAAATGGAATTCGAAACCATTAGAATGAGGATTAGAAAGATGCGAAGCCATCCATACCTTTGAACCTTTAGTTGTAAGCACATTCCGAGAACCACTCAGAACTAAGATGACCAAGTTTAGAGATATTTTGAACTTCACAAGATTCGAAATCATCAACTCAGAATGATTCGAAACCATCTAAGTCATCCAAACAGTAGTAGCATCTGAAACCATGAACAGTAAAGCATGAAGGATTCGAAACCATCAATGAACAGTAAATGATGAAGGATCCGAATTCATCAATGAACAGTAAACGATGAAGGATCCGAATTCATAAAGAATAATCCGAATTCATCAAGAATAATCCGAATTCAAGTAACAGCATCCGAAAATCACTAAAATCATCATAACTTCTTCAATTCTTGACCAATTTCAGTGATTCTTTCGCAGACTTATTCGAAAAATGAAGATGAACATATTTCTAGTTGATCAAAACTTTTAATTTGATCGATTTGGCATACTTTTGATCCAAAAAGTGAGTTCGACTTTTTCTTGAACAAACACCATAAGAATCCGAAATCTAAGCCAAATAGGGCTAAAAACACTTGAATTGTGAAGATCCGATGATCGTTCACCACAACTTCTGATTTTTCTTCTGAGATTTAATCTTCTTTCCACAAAGTTCACACATTTTTTCTTTAGATTTTCTCTCTCAGTAGCAGCATTAACTTTCATTTCAATTAGTAACCAACTCAAAGTTGCATCACTATACTTCACCAATTCCTTCAGTTTGAATATTTCAAGTCTTCCTTGAACTGGATATGCAAACCCTTCAGTTTCCATTCCTTCATTTATAAACCCCTTCAAATATACACCAAACCCTGAAATGATTGCTGGACAACTCAAATTACATTTATCATACATGTACATATTTCTGACATAAATCCCCAGAATTCTTCTGCACTCAATCTCTATCAAGGTTTCTTCAGTACTAGCAAAGAACTTAACTAGAAAGATTTGATCATCAAGAGTTAATCTGTGAAAATCAAAACTGGACATTGAAACCTTTGTATTTCTTTCTTTCAGCACTTCCAATCTGACAAACATTAGACCATTGAATTCTTCTGGTTGAAACATTAATACTTTCTCAATTTTCTTCTGAATGTGTAATCTTGAATCAGGAATTCTGAATCTGTTTGAGACTTCTGCATAGATCATCTGAGATCTGTCATCCATGAAGCCATCAACATTGCTCTCCAAAAGTTCATAATCTCCTTATGTGTGATAAAGATTCTCATATGTTTCCTCAGGAAAATATCATCATGAAATTGTTTAGCCAGAGGTACATCACTCAACTCCAGGATAAAATCACATATAGGCTCCTCCAAAATTTGCAAGTTAATCTTGGGAATCTCAATTGGTTTTCTGAATATATACTCAGAAGGCATAAAGTAATCTTCCACTTTCTCATATTCTTCTTCTGTGTTCATTTCATCAACATAGTTATATCGAAACTCATGCTTAAACTTCTGAGAATAATCAACAGTTCTATCTTTTTCTCCCAACAGATCAATAGGCCTTATCAGTTTTACACCTTGTTGAATATTCTGAACATTAAGTGCTCTGACTACCTCACTATGCATCCTTCTGATCAATTCCTCATTCAACCTTCTTTCTTCTGATTCAGTACCCATTGCACTATCTCTGTCATAAAGAATAATATCTGTACACATGTTGACCACTGAACTTTCCACTGTTTCCTCTGACCTCAAAGTTTCCTCTGATCTCAACATTGGTTCCTCAATAGTTTAAGTTTCATCAGAAATAACTTCCATCTCTGTAGAAATAACTTCCATCTCTGTATCTAGATTCAATTCTTCTGTTTTATCTGAGTCACCACCATCTATGTTTCCCATTTCCATTTCCTCTGTATCTGAACTATCAATTTGAACTATCTTAGTAACCACTGTTTTTACAACTTCCTCTGTCTGAACTTCTGTATTCTTTGTACTGACTAAGTGCATATCTGCTATCTCAAAATCTTCTATGCCAATGTCATCATCAGAACTTAACCTCTGTCTTTTCTCCCCCTTTTGATGATCATGAGGGTCATTATCATCAAACTTTCTTTTCAAGTTCTGATTGGAAGTACCTTCAGGTTCAGCTTCTGCAACAGAAACAGGCTCAAGAGGCTTTGAAGTAGAAGCCATTGATACACTCAGTGCTTTCAGTATAGATTCCTGCATACCTTGCATTTGTTTTAACATATCTTTTTGAAAACCAGACATCATATCCTTGATCTCCTTTTTATGAGAATCCAAGGATTTCTTTACATCATCTACTTTGGTTTCAACAGAATTCAATTTTCTCTACAACATATCTTTCAAATATATCACCTCATCATTCAAATCCTCCACCTTCTTCTCCAAATTTTCTACTTTTTCCCCCATCTCCTTGTTTTGTTTCTGAATCTTTTCAAATTCAGAAGTTTCTAACAGTGAACCTGAACCAACAGATGGTCCAGTTTTCATGTGCCCAGAGGGCTCATGGCCTGTAGATAACACAAAGTCATCTTGTACAACAGATGCACGTTTGAATGAGGCTTTTGTAATGTTCACCTCACCAGGACTTCCATCCAATCCTCGACACCCAATATTAGGTTTGTCTATGAATGTTGTGTCAGGAATACGAAATTCCTGATTTGTGCCAGTGTTAGAAGAAATTTCAGGCTCAAATTGAATAGGACTGTGATATTCAGACTCAATGTGTTGAAAGATAGGTTGGGATTTATCACCTCCCTCCAAATGAGTTTGGGATGGTTCCCCTGAGTTATGTGAAACAGTAGCATGTTGAAATGCTTCTGAGTGGGTATGGATGGGTTGTTCAAGATCCACCACTGGGTCCATGGTGTTTGTTTCAATATTGGACACCAAGAGATGTGAACCAATAGCAGTTGTGGTTACCCGGTTAAGATTAGCTGGTTCAGAGGCATCTCTTTCTGTTTGAACCTCTGTTAGCAATCTCTCATCCTCACCACCCTCATTCTGTTTTTCCTCACCAATTCTAACCAAGCTCTCAGAATTTTCCCCCTCAATTCTCTCAGAATGTTCACCCATTTGAACATCCTCCCCCTCTCTAATTCGACTAGACCCCTCACCTCTCTTCTCAGATTGGTCCTCTTGGGTAGGGATTTGAGGTAATTCAATTCCCATAGAGGTGCAATAAGCTTTTAAAATCTCACTCTCCCTTGGTATATAATTCCTAAGTGATTTTGGCAACAGATTGTGATTTGGATAATTTTCAAGTCTAGGAACTGAGGTCATCTTACCCAAGTAGAAAGTAGGACCATGCTCTTCATTTGATCTTCTCGATATGGTTCTATTTTCTTGCATTGCATACCAGATTACAATTTGCCAATACCTTATGTAAGGTATGTATGTCAGAGGATTATCCTTTGTCTTCTTCTGAATTGCTTTCTGATTCTTCTCAAAAGTATTTTTCATGTCTTCCCACAGAATGGAAGTGTAGTCGTAATGCCTATTCTTCACTAAACCCTGAAAATTTTGAAGAATCTGTTTTGAACCTTGATCAGCAGAACTATTTTTCCCTGACAAACACTTATTTACCACATGAAAGAAACAAGCCCAAATAGGTGGCAATTTGTTCCTTCTGAACAAACTGAGAGTCCTCAATCCTTCATTGTATCCCAACTTCATAAACTCTGCTATTAATTCCTCTGTTAAGGGTGAGTCTTCAAAATCTGTTCTTCTTTGTACATCATCTTTTTCTAGTAGATTCAACATTTCTCTTAACGCAGAGATGGATAGGGCAAATGTCACCCCTCCAATTTCAGACACAAATTTATTATCTTCTAACCTAAGATGTTTCCACCATTGTTGAATGTACTGAACAGGAACATTTTTGCTTCTTGTAAACCATTTTCTGTAAGGATGATGTTTGAATAACTCCATGATAATTCTGTGTTCAGGCTTAAATCGACTTTCCTCAAATACTATAACACAATTATTTTCAGATAATTTCAACCACTCACTCTCAGGAACAACCCTTTCCACTGAAATAGGTCTATTCGACATAATATAACCTGCAGCACTCTGTTCATGTTCAACATTTATATTTACCTCATCTGCATTTCCTTCTGATTCAGCCATTTGTTCATCTTCTTCATTAAATTCATTATTTCTTATTGCCTCTTCCTCAACAGCTCTATTTTGTACTTCATCATTATCCGAATCAGATGAATCCATTATAGATTTAGTAGAATGTAGAGAAATTTGACCACTCCTTCGGAATCCAGACATGATTTAAAAAGAAAACAAACTCAAAGAACTCTGGATTGATTCGTATCTCACTTTTCGCTCTGGAATTTGAAAGAATTTGAAATAAGGATTTTAAGTCCTATTTAAAATCCGCGAAGTTGAAAGGTTTGACGGAAAAGTGAAATCAATGTTATAACGGAGTCAACACATTTGAAATGCCACAGAAGATTTAAATGAAATGCGTGGCATAATCAACCAAATATGAAGCTGACACGTGTTAGTGGATAGAATTTTGACTCAAGTCAAAGATCTGAATAACACGCTCAGTAGATTGACTTTCATTTATCAGAGATCTGATTGTTCTACTTAGAGTTCTGATTCCATGATTCAGAAGAATTTTGCCTTGTAACCAAAATTTATTTAAAATCAACTTCTGACAAATGTAAAACTTTTAGTTATTCAGAAGAGGTTTAAACAGATAGAAACACATTTTATCATCAAAATTATGTCCATGTAATGATGATTTTAAAAAAATCATTTACAATCTTATATCTGAATATGAAATTTTTTAATTCAGATATAGTTTGAACAAATAAAAAAAATTATCATTAAAAGCTTGTTCTTCTTTGAATGATCAGAGATAAGAAATGAAAACAAACCTTTTAAGCATCATGAAATAATTTTCAAAAAAAAAATTGATGCCCCCCTTGACTTTAGCATGTATATGACCATATATGATACATAAAGATGAAGTAAAAAGATAATAGAAAAGAAATAATCCAAAAAAAATTGAAGTATTTGTGTTTCTCAAAAATAAATTCTTGAAAGTTAAATTTCTGAAGTATTGACTCAGAAGTTCTGAAATCAAGACTCAGAAGTTCTGAAGTCAAGACTCAGAGGTTCTGAATACACTACTCAGAAAATTTTACTTAGAAAAATTTATCATTTTTAAGAAACAGAAATATTTTCAATTAGTTAGATTAAGCATTCCTATTTTACATATCAGAAAAGAGAACCTTTTGTGATCAAGAGGCTTTGTGAATAAGTCAGCCAATTGATACTTTGTATGCACAAAGTGCATTTCTATAGTTCCTTTTTCCACATAATCCTTTATAAAATGATACCTCACATCTATATGCTTAGTCTTTGAGTGTTGAACAGGATTCTGAGTAATGGCAATCGCACTTTCTGAGTCACAATAGATGGGAATTTTGTTGAGCTGATAGCCATAGTCCATAAATTGTGTTCTCATCCACAAAGTTTGAGAGCATGAAGCAGCAGCAGCAACATACTCTGCTTCAGCAGTTGAAGTGGACACACAATTCTGTTTCTTTGATGCCCAACTCACTATTTTATCTCCCAAAAAGTGGCAAGCACCAGATGTACTCTTTCTGTCCAACCTACTTCCTGCATGGTCAGCATCAGTGAAAGCAATCAATTTGAAATCAGTTTCTTTAGGATACCATAAACCTAGATCAGGTGAGCCTTTTAGATATCTTAATTTTTTTTTGACAGCCAACATATGAGATTGTTTGGATTGGATTGAAATCTAGCACAGAAACAAGTAGAGAACATAATATCAGGCCTACTTGCAGTCAGATAAAGTAATGATCCAATCATGCCTCTATAGAGTTTGTTGTCTACAGAAACTCCTTTGAGATCAGCATCTAACTTTATGTTTGTTACCATAGGAGTTCTCATAGAAGCACAATCAGACATTTTGAACCTTTTCAGAGTATCTCTGACATATTTTCCTTGATTTATAAAAATACCTTTTGGTAACTGTTTGACTTGAAGACCAAGGAAAAAGTTCAGTTCACCCATCATGCTCATTTCAAATTCAAATGACATGATTTTAGAGAAATTATCACATAATTCTTGACTGGTAGAACCAAATATTATGTCATCAACATAAATCTGAATAAGAATCAAATCCTCACCTTGTTTCTTTAAAAACAAAGTTGTGTCAATCTTACCTTTCTTGAACCCTGAAACTAATAAGTGTTGAGTAAGAGTGTCATACCAGGCTCTTGGTGCTTGTTTTAGACCATATAGTGCTTTATCTAAGATATAAACATGGTCAGGAAATTATGGATCAACAAAACCTTCAGGTTGATGAACATACACCTCTTCATTAAGTTTACCATTCAGAAAAGTTGATTTAACATCCATCTGATACACTTTGAAGTTCTTGTGTGCAGCATAGGCCAAAAATATTCTGATTGCCTCTATTCTTGCCACTGGTGCAAATGTCTCATCATAATCAATTCCCTCTTGTTGACAGTATCCCTTAGCAACCAATCTTGCCTTGTTTCTGATAACAACACCTGACGCATCCTTTTTGTTTCTGAACACCCATTTAGTTCCAATGATAGATTTACCTTTAGGCTTTGGAATTAGTCTCCAAACTTTGTTTCTTTCAAATTGAAGTAATTCCTCTTGCATTGCTGAAATCCAATCTGGATCCTCTAGGGCTTCATTAGCTTTCTTTGGTTCAATCACACTTAAGAAACCAGCAAACATTGCTTCATTTGCTGTAGCTGATCTGGTCTTTACTCCTGCTGATGGATCACCTATTACTTGATAAATAGGATGATTTTTAGTCCACTTGTTTGCACTGGGAAGCACATCAATCTCTGAAAAGTTGTTGTTTGTATCATTCTCATCAATGATTGCATGTAATTCTGAACTGTCCCCTCGTTCTGATATACGTGTAGGAGTTCCATGTGTGTTTGTATTCTGAGTAATGAAGTCAGACTTCTGAGTAACTTGACCAGAGTTCTGACTATAAGGTTCAGAATTCTGATTACGAGGTTCAGAATTCTGAATACACGGTTCAGAATTTTCACTACTTGTATTTATCAGATTTGGACATTCCTCAGATGGACCTTTATCAGAAATTACAGTTGATTGAACTATTTCTGGAGTCTTATTTTTCATCTCTTTGACCATCTTTGGGTTTTCATATTCTGCATAAGAATCAGAAATTAGTTCAATGAAAGCATCCTTAAACAGTAAATTGAGTTCTGAACAAATAGGATTAGAATTTGTATCAGAAGTCATTTTTGTCTTGTTCTGCGTGAGTTCTGAACTGTCTTGTTCAGAAGTCTATTGAAAGTCCCACAATTAGCAACAATCAAGAAACTCCATAACAATTGAGTAGAAGTAGGCATGAAGATTATTTTATTGAATGATTTCTATTCATAAGCTTTGAATACAATGGATGGAGAATTTCTCTAATACAAACGTCTCTCACAACTCACTGTGAAGTGTGTGTGATCACAAAAATATCTCTTTTTTGTTGTTTCTGTACAAATCATTTTCTATTTTCTTCTCCCCCTAAAAATAACATTTCTCTCTTTTCTAGCTCTTGTCTTTCTATATCTAATTCTTCTTGAAGTTCAGATATTTTCTTCGACATTTTCACATTCTTAGCTTCAAATTCAACCCTTTCCTTCTCCAATTTTTCTTTTTCAAGAAATAATACTTTTTCAAAATCAGATATCTGTTTCAAGAGTTGACAATTTTTCATTTCACATGATTTGATTCTATTTTCAAAATCTGTCAACATCTTTCTTTCAAAATTGATTTTCTCTTTCAAATCAACATTCTCTTTTTCTAACAACTTTATGTTTTCTTGAACCTTTTCAAAATCCTTTAGAAGATCGGATTTATCTTTTTGCAAATTTACAACAACTTTTGCACTTTCATCAAATTTGGCTTCAAGATTAGCAATCTTGCTTTCAAAATGAACAATCTCAGTTTTTGGAGTGAAGAAAATTGTTTCCTTTGCTTTTACAGGACTTGATTTTTGTAAATTGTCTGAACTTGTTATAGAACTTGCAGGTCTCACAAAAACTTCAACAATCTCAGGCATGATGAAATGACAAATTCAAATATCAACTATGAATTATGATCAAAAATGAGAATCAACACAGATCTAGAACATTCAAGAATTAATCAAATCTGTCACATACATTTCATCAAACAGTTAGAGTACATGAATTAATGAAATTCTTCTTTTCAACAAACAATTTGAATACTAATCAACATGCAGCAGATAGAATCACTTTGATCAAGAAACCAATCAAGAATTTCGAAAACATACCTGTGATCTCTGTTTAATTTCGAGAATTAATCAGCATAGAGAGAAAATCTTTGGATGACTTGATTGTAAGATATCGATTCAACAAAAAGACAAATTCAAATTTCTTGAATCAAAACAGAATGAATTCAAGAATTACGAGTATCAGCGGAATCAATTAACGAATTGATTAAGAAATCTTCAAGAATGCGATCAAGAAACCCTCAAGAACACGATCTTGAACAGAATTTGTTTGTTGATTAGCTCTGATACCAATTGTTAGGTCCATGATCTTCATACAATCCATCCAAGTATTGTGTAACAAGATGATGAAGAACATTATTGAAAAGGAAATCTAACCTAGAGAGAACACAAAGTGATTAGAGATCTACATCTTGTATTAATGAATTCACTACTTACAAACTACAAGTAAAGACCTATTTATAGTCTTCATCACTTGCTACAACAATTAAGCATAAACCCTTTAACACAACTATTGTTTAACAAAACTTTCTATTATAAAGGACAACTTCAGTGTCCTAGCATCATTTGTGTTTTTCGATGATTAAATGGAAGCCCTGGAGGAGTGAACATCAAAATGCTCCTTTTCAAAGTACATCCATTGTACTAAGTGGCTATGTGCTACTTACATACATTTTAACTGTTTCATTTGTTGATTCAGGCTTACAACTTTCATTCTATCATAATTTGAAAAGATTCGGATACATATCTTTAGGAATTGAAGGCTATATCACATCGAAAGGAGGAGAATGTTACTTGTGGTATTCAAAGACCGTGCTGAAATTGAAAAGAGTTTTGATGATCATGATGCTCACAATCATCAAAAGGGGGGAGAAATAGCATAAAGAAGAAAAGGGAGACAATTTGAATGATTTAATTTCAGGATAAAGATAAGATTTGTCAAAGTCACGAAGCTCAAGATTATAAGATAATGATGTTCCGAGATGATTCGAAAGTGATTAATGTTCAAAATTTGTTCATGGGGGAGACATAGTTCAAAGAGATGAAGATACAAAGTTCAAGAAATCGTTTAAAGAGTTTGAGTTCAAAGCATCATAGTTTTCAAAGATTCAAAGTTTTCAAAGATACAAAGTTCAAAGCTGCAAACATTTGAAATTCGTGTTCAAGACTTGATGACAATTTATTGAAGTTTATATTCATGGAGAATGACTTTACAAAGAGAAAGACAAAGACTTTTCAAGTTTAATCGAATATTCTTCATAGCTGATAGTTTGAAGATTGTCAAAGCATCAAAGTCCAAAGTGAGTTTTTGAAGATAAAGTTGTTTGAAGATTGTCGGAGCTTCAAAGTTTAAAGCATTCAGAGTTAAAGTTTTGAATATCAAGAGCTGAAGACTGTTGTCAATTTTTATTAAATCTTAAATCCAAAGGAGGAGAATGTTAGGGAATAAAATTGTATTCAAGATTTATTGTAAAGTCTTTGTAATTGTCAAAGTATTGTAAAAGTCAAAGATAGTCAAAGTCTTCTAAAGTCATGTAAAATCAATGTAATTAGAGTTTAATGTGTTGTAATTAGGAGGTATAAATAGTTTTCTTAGAGTTTAAGAATTAGGTGAGAGAGCTCATTTGCAATATTCAAGATTAGATCTAGAGAGAGAATTGAGAGCATTCTAGAGAGAGAAAGTATTCAATTCATATGTAAACTCTAGATTATTCAAGATCAATGAATAACATGATGATTACCTAATAGATCTGGTGTTAACAAAAGGAATCCTTGATCATAATTTCCATGTATGAATACTATGTCTAACCTGAAACTTGTGATTGGTAGTAAAACACCGATTCTCTCGCTGAGACATAATTCTATTTGGATAGATTTCTCGAGATATTTTCTTACGAAGTTTTGTTATTGCATCTATAATTGCTTCTGGTTTAGGTGGACAGCCCGGCAAATAGACATCCACAGGAATTAGCTTATCGACTCCACCAATTTGTCAAAGATTACCGGGTGAAATATGTACACCACTTGTGAATAGTGAAGTAAATTGCTATTAACAAATCAAATATCCACTAACACTTGGCTTAATCTCACAACTTTCACTTACACCCACACGGAGTTGTAAAGCCTAACTTGATTGAATGTAAGTTCTTAATTGTAAATGACACAATGTAAATGACTTAAAGTAAACTTTCAAGAAAAGTAAAGTGCTATGTTGTAAAGGTTGCTATAGCAACTGACAGAGAATAAAGACAATTTCCAAAAGATTGCAATGTATTAAAAACTACTAGAATGCAATACTTGTAAGAAGCTTTGCTTCAACTGAGGATGATCTATTACAACTAACATTACATCATATTTATAGTTAGACTAAGGACTAAAAGAAAATGCTTAAACAAGTACATAAACTATTGTCCGAAGGTTATTAACCAAGCATTAACATGTCTAATTAAAAAGATGCTTCAAATGATATGAGCAAGGCATCTTCAGGGTATCTTCCATCAACACACATCTGAAACTAGTACTTCAATATGGCTTCCTCCAAAAAGTCTTCAAAAATATATTCCATGGATTGAGCCAATGGATGCCAATAACAATGTTGTATTAACACCTGCTGCATCAACAGTCAGTTTAGCAATATTTTCACCAATTTCATAGAAGAGAACCATTTTTATATCCTATCTCCAATCAAACTAAAACCATAAAATAGGACTAAAAGACTCAATATACGATTGAAAAAGATGTAAAATGAACTAAAAGTCTTAAGTGGGTGCTAAAGTGTATACTTCCACACACTTATCACACCCACACTTAAACTGTTGTTTGTCCCCAAGCAATTTAAATGACAACTAAAAATTAACTCAATCCGTAAACTAAAAATAATTTTTATGGGTAAAATGAAAATTTTACACTAATGAGATTGAAGACCAAAATAGACCATAACATAGCATAATTCTGTGTTCATTCCTTTATTTAACTTAAGTCCATAGACCAAATACACACTTACTTTTTGATAGACATTTTGTGGATCCCAGATTAGTGCATACAATAAGAAATCAACAGAAATATTCAACAATCAACATGATTTCCATTCGTCATCCATATAACTTTAATAAACCTTTTCAGAGCGTTTACAAAGTATTTTGGAATTTGATAATGGCGATTAAGACGATTATGATCTCTAACCTAAACAAGGTTTAAAGCGAACTATATATACCAAGGGCTTAAGCTTAAGCCCATGGCCCATTAAGCCTAATCTAAGCCCATTTACCATTAAAGGCTATTACAATTAAATTCTTTTCCTATATAATTCTTTATATAATTTTCTAATGTGTAGGACATTTATGTTCATAACAATCTCCCCCTAAAGTTATATAAAGAAAAAATGGTCTTGAAATCTTCAGATATTGATCTTCTCTTCCTCTTGAATCTTTGAAACACTTTGGTGTTGTTTGTCTTCATGACTTTGCAGGCCCCCCCTTGAATAAAGCTGTTATCTTCATATCTTCAACTTTATAACAAGATTCAACGAATCTATCTTTGAACTGCAAGTTGAATTTGATTTCAGCTTTAGCTTTAAGAACTTGTAGAACCAATATGCTCGAAGGAGGAAATAATGATTTACAGCGAACACCACTTGATAAGGAATGAGAAGAATCACTCAAATACTTCAATATGTGAATCCCATGGCTTTTCAACCTTGGATTTAATCAAATAATCTTTGCAGTTTTTCACATTCAATCAAAAGCACAGTTACTCCCCCTCAACTTGATAATCTGTGTCTCTTTGAATTTGTATCATTACTCCCCCTCATGATGAGTAGGAGCATCCGTAGCATCATATACTTTCAAATACTAAATAGATGAGTATTTTGACTCTTGGATTACTATCATTCAAAACAAAGTTTGAATCGAAACTAATTTAGGGGTCGTTTACCAAACTCTTATGGGGTAAGATTTTTGTCTACCAAAATGACAGCAAAATACCAGATAAAACATTTTAGTAACCAATATGGGGTAAATATCTAACACATAAACTCTATAGTAACTATTACCACAACAATTAAAATAGTTGTGTGGCCTATGTTCAGAGTTGGCATCGGGGTATATCTGATAGGACTTCCAGTTATCACAGAAGCAAATTTTTAAAAATTACTTCTCAAACTGTTCTGGCAATATCACAAAGATATGCAAATGGAATCACAAAGACTCGTGCTTGTGTGAAAGAAATAAATAGTATCTGTTTGGCTCAAAATATTGATTTAACCTGGGACGCAAGTTAAAAATCAATAGACACAGTGATTAGAATTTGAAGTTCGGAGACCAGAGCTGATGTCCTCCTTTTTCAATATCTAAGTCCACCGAGTGAGGAATAGATAGATTATGTGCTAAATTTTTGTGAATATATGAAACAAGCATCTTTTGTGAGATACTTAAGTGGCTAGGTGGGGTGACACGAGTTATTGACATTGGGTCCATGTCTGTTTCAATATTCATCTCCAAAGAATGATAATGAATAAATTGTGTGGTTACCCAGATAACTGACTCGGTTTGGTAAGGACCAATAAATATTTTAAGTCCTAACACATCCTCACCATTTATCTTTTCACTCCGAACTCATCTATCAATCTAGATCCCTCACTGTTGTCTATAAGGGATGTGTTTCTTGGGTAGGTCCTTCCGGTTCTGGATAGACCATAGAAACGATATAAGCCCTAACACTCCTTTCATGCATCGAGTAGAACAGTTTAGTAAACAGTGAAGTACGAGTTCTAAGCTGAAATGTTTAGAAGTCAAAGCATTTAAGAACGAGTCCTGGTCTGAGATGATCAGAAGTCATAAAAATTGTTTGAAATATAGAGTTTCAAGAAACAAGATCAAGCGCTAAACAGAATGACTCAGTAAGCACATCATGTTCAAAAATGAAACAATGATTTGAAAGTTTAATTGTGAAGAATAAGTCACAATTAATGTGTCAGATAAGAATTGAATCATTTACAAGAAATAGCGAACTTGGAAAACAACTAGGAATTCAAACGAGTGTATTTCCATCGAAAAATCAATGAATATGTGAGGCATGGAAATAACTAAGCCAAGGAAACATAACACGTGGCAATCATGGAAGTTAAAATTGGAGAATAACAAACACAAGTAAGTTATTCAGAATGAATTACCACGGTCTTTGAATTCAATTAAAGTTTACTTACCTTTCATATTGTAGTACTCCCCTTAAAATTGGCATAACCTTTGAATGTTCGTCATGTGATGTGAATAATGTGAATTAAAACGCACATGACATTCCTGCAAAATAGATTAGAAGGAGTTTGGTATCCATCCTTTGATGGATCCTTGATGGTTAGATGCCCTATTATAGTGAGGATCGGGGATACTATAAGTACCGTACCAATGAGATGTGTAACGACCCAGTTCCCCAAACATGCAACAAATAACATACATTGCATAACTTCATTACATTCATAATAAAAGATACATAATAAACCACAAACGGTCCCTTCGGTCTCGAAACTACAAAATACATTAAGCTTCCTAATCAATGTCCATCAAAAGCTTCCTACACGTTATCCTCTCCTTCGCCAATCCTCAACCTGGAAAACATATTTTTGAAAACAAAATGAGGGTTAGACCAAACGGGTCTAGTGAGTTAATCCCGGTCCTTTCCAAAATCGTTATAAAACCTTTCGCCCATACACACATATACCTTTTGTATATAAATACCACATATACCACACACATATAAATACCAAACAAGACTCGTGCATCGTGCTCCACTCATCCTCATCCTCGTTCCCATGGCCATATTAGTTGGTAGCAAGCCAACTAATAAATCAACGCCGTACAACAACTACGACACACAACGCCGAACAACATCTACGACCAACAATGTCGTACAACAACTACGACACACACTTCAGCCGGCATAGTTCGGCGTGCTCTCGTGTAGTATAATACTTACATAAATATAACATCTCATTATATCTATACTACATATATAAGCATTTAAGCAAAATGTCTTAAAGACAAGTTTTTATGCAATGTGTACAACAAATTAAAGCACAAAATTTGAAAAACTCTTAATTGCAAACTATAAAGCACAACTTACAACTCTTTTTAAGCAAGGGTTTTAAACCATACCAACAAAAAATACGGTTCAGTCCCTTACCTTACTTCCTCACAGTACAGCCATACACTGCCATACCAACACTTTCACGCTTCACGTCTGGTTTAAGAAGTTTTCCCACGCCAAAAAAATGCTTTCTTCCCCACTTCAACCCCTCTTCACATCTGCCCCTCACTCTGTAGTCTGTACCGAGAGTACTTCACCATACCCTACCTCTACACGTCTGCCCCTCACCCCCATACCGAGAGTACTTCACGACACCATGCCTACAAAGCCATACCCACCATCCCTTCATTTTGTAAGAATTTCTTCCTGGATGCATATAAATCAAGAAATTAGGGTTCAGATTCATTTTCATCTCCATTCTCAAACACATCACGATATACAGCTCAACATCTCAGCATCTCAGCATCAGTTGATTTGGTTCACGATATACATCCCAACATCTCTGCATCAGTTGATTTGGATTCACGATTTGCAGCTCAACATCTCAACATCTTCACGATTTAGGTATGTTTAATTTCAAGCTTTCATTTGTTCAACTTTCATCTTGACTTCCTTCTATCTAAGAAATAGACAAAATTTTTCAAGGGTTTTAGTTATCTCAGGGGTTTTGATGTTATAATGATTGTGCTCTTTGATGATCTGGTGTCTCTTTGATTCAATCTTGCATGTGGGTATTGATTTGGGTATCTGATTCTCTTTTCGAATTGAAAAACATGTAGTTTAAAACTTTGCACTCAAAGTGTTTGATGTTTTGCTCGTATGAATCACCAATATAGAAATTTTGCACTCAAAGTGTTTAAAACTTTGCACTCAAACTTTGCACTCAAAGTGTTTAAAACAATATAGAGTTCCCAAGTTTGCCTCAGATCAAACTAAATTCAACTATATAAGCTTACTGAATCAAAGTGGATCTGTCTTTTCCTCAATAGATTCCTCCATGGTTTAGCTTCTCTCATAGACATATATTATTTCTATATGGTCTCATTCCAAACTGCAGCCAAAATTGAAGAAATATATCAAGAAGAAGATAACTAAGAAAAAAATTTGCAGCTTGTATGTATAGTTGAGTCAGCCACAACTTTGAATAAGAATCATCAGTGGCAGCCCCACAGAAGTTTACTGCATTAGAAAGCCTTAGAAGTCTACCACCCCATATTGCAAATTTAAACAGCAACTAAGGAACCATCAATGTCCACCTCCCCATACTAAACTTAAACAGCAACATACTAAACTTAAACAAACATACTAAACTTAAACAGCAACTAAGGAACCATCAATGTCCACCTCCCCATATTGCAAATTTAATACAAAAACTAAACGTACCTTACATTTTTCAGTGATCTGGAAATATTGGTGTTATGAAGATGATTTATGGTATGAATCAGTTTGATAGGTGTCATTAGACTTTTCTTTTAATTTATTAATTGATGGTTGTAAGAAACACCCCCTGTTTGTTTGGTGTTTGCTTATTTTTTTGACGTATTTTCTTATTGTTTTTTCTCACCGTAAATAAGCTATTTTTAGTGTTTGGATTGAAAAAATATTCACCTCTTAACGATTCAGAGGTAAACAAACAGCCCCTAAGTTCTAACAATTAAGAGGTAAACAAACAGACCCTAAGCTCTAACAATTAATCTAGATCGTAGCTTTTGCTTGTGGTTCGATAGGTTTTTGGTTGTATGCAGTGGTGATCGATCCAATCTGGGAGGATTTGTCTGTTTTATGTTTGTGTATTTTAAAATTTTGATCTGTTTTTTTTAGATCATAACATTGTTTAGCAGGTAAGCATCTCTTAGCCAGTAAGAGGTGGCCATCAATTAGTAAACACCCCTAAGTTCAGACCTACTCTTAAGTACCTTGTGGATGAAATCTTGAGTCATATGAGCATCTTTAGCAGCCCCACAGAAGTTTACTGCATTAGAAAGCCTTAGAAGTACTAATTGCTATATGTTGGTCTGATTCACACTATGAATAGCTCATTAGTTTTGGTGCATGTCCAAGAGGTTGCATAATTATTCAAGCATTTCCATGCTTAATGTTTTAATCTTGCGCTATAAAGTTGCAGATCATGGTTCAGAAAACTTGGCATGTGAATACTTTAAACAAGGTCAAGGGTCACATTTTGTGATGCCATGTACATTTGGAGCTTGTATTTCTTGCATTTCTTGCATATCCTTCTTTTGCAAACATATCAATTTGTGGCTGCACCAATTAATCTGTCTAGCAGTCCTATTTATTTAGCATATCTTTTGCATATGTACACAATAAATTACATTAAAGATGCAATTTTACAACAGAAGTGATAGGCTCTACCATAGTCTCCAAGTCTGTCAAGTCTTGCTTCAGATCACCAACCTGTCAGGAAAACACTCTGTTAGCAAATGGGATGGGAAAACACTCTGTTATAGAGTATTATGTCCCTTGATTAGCACTCTCATTAATTTATTTGATGGGAATTATTGTAACTAAAACCATCAAGATATAGGTATGAGGGTGCTGCTGTATTTTATGATTGATTACTTGGGATCACAGCATAGTCTGTTATGTGTAATGGGCTTCATTATGTTGCCCATAATTTGCAGCTGCATGCGCTGTTATTTTTATAAAATTGTTTTTTATATGATAAAGACAACTTTTAACCATGGTAATTATGTTTAACATCATGCTCCATTTTTTTAGGGAAACCACGCTTCAAGTGTTAAAACTTTTATCATCCACTTAAATATCCACAACATGTTGAAAGCTGAAGATCATGAAAATATATATTTTCAGTGTCAAATTTGATGAACAAAACAGCAAAAAAGAAGAAATATATCTCTATGTGAAGTTTAAACAAATAACAGACTATATATATAGAAGACATATATATATATATATATATATATACAGGCAACCTTGATCAACTCATAACCCTATATATTAGATATAAAACTTCAATCTTTTTAACCAGAAATCTTTTCATGAGAAGATATATATTATGTTTGATATTAATTGATATTTGATATATATATATGGATTGGTTAAGATAAAACTTTTATCATCCACTTAAATATCCACAACATGTTGAAAGCTGAAGATCATGAAAATATATTTTTCAGTGTCAAATTTGATGAACAAAACAGCAAAAAAGAAGAAATATATCTCTATGTGAAGTTTAAACAAATAACAGACTATATATATAGAAGACATATATATATATATATATATATATATATATATATATATATATATATATATATATATATATATATATATATATATATATATATATATATATATATATATATATATATAGGCAACCTTGATCAACTCATAACCCCATATATTAGATATAAAACTTCAATCTTTTTAACCAGAAATCTTTTCATGAGAAGATATATATTATGTTTGATATTAATTGATATTTGATATATATATGGATTGGTTAAGATAAAACTTTTATCATCCACTTAAATATCCACAACATGTTGGTAAGGCCTGGGGAGTTCATAGCGCTTGCCCGGGTTTGAGCCCCACCCACAGCACTTGTGGCCACTGGGATTTTCTCAGGGCTGCATTACTTCGCGGTCGTTTGTTTGCCAGGGATGTACTGGGCCGAAGGCCCAGGAACCCTTTCAAAAAAAAACATGTTGAGCATATTTCATTGTTGTCTATATTTTAGGGTTTGTTTGCTGTCAGAAAACTTTTACCTTTGCTCTGTTTTATGGGTTCAGCAGATTTCATTGTTGTCTATAACAAGCATACCAATATCCAAACCCATAAAACGTGGCTTCTTTCCTTCTTCTCTGTTTGGCCAAAGTTTTTGAAATATATGTATTTTATATAGGTAATCGTTTTCCAACTGAGTGAAACTAGACTAATATTGGTGCAAGTGAAACTAGACAGAACATCTTTTAATATATTTTTCTCACATCTGATACTGGTTTTGATTTTATTGTCACTTCTTTTGTGTAGTGGTGTCATTCATGTCTCTCACTTATATTTTAATTATTTAATATCAGTATAATTAAAGTAGTAAATTTTGTATACTTTTACAATCTTGTATCTATTTATCTACCGTTTTTTATGATATACTATATAAATAATAATACGTTATAATATACTTTAAGATAATTTTAAATAAATAATAGTTTCTAATTAGTGCAACAAAACTTGTAGAAAATGGACTCTCCATATAATATTGACGCGTTTTCATTGCTAAACGACGTTCATGCAACATGGAGCGTGACACGTGTTCGTGTGGAGGCCATTTGGGAAGATGTTAGGGAACAAAGACTGTTCATTTTTTTACATGACCAAACCGTAAGTTACAAATTTCGCATATTAAATTCACGGATTATTTTAAAAATCTATTTAACTGTATTTTATTGTATGTTAGAGAACACAAATGGTAGCAATTGTTCATCATATTTGGTTAATTCAAAGATACACACAAATGAACTTGGTGGGAGACGTTTTCCAAATGAATCGTTTCAGACTTGGATATAATCTCAATGATTGGAGGTATGAAGGTTATGGTTTCGCCTCTGGTGAATGGACAATCCTAATTGAACCATACACAACCTTCATACCATTGATGATGGATGTCGATTTTGCCTTTCCGTTCTATCCATTCGTACATTCTATAACAACACTGGTGGAAGATCGCAATAGGAAAAAATTCATGATCGGTACATTTAAGTTATTTGTTACATTTATCTTTCTAAAACAATAAAATCATATTTGATAAAATGATTCTAATTTTGAAAAAATGATAATTTTTGTTTTAGATGTTGTTGGAAAAATCATCTCGGGTCGACGAGTAAGATCTTTCCGATATCATGGCTTTTTGCGATTTGCATGCTTTGAAATATTTCTCCAAGATGAACCGTAAGTTTTTATATTATAAACCATTAACAAATTATCATAGTCACTAACATTTTATTACTCATAATAGGGGAAATATTATAAAGATGAGGTTGTATGATTCGACACCATATCGTTTTACGGAGATAGCTCGTGCAATCGTAAATAAATCTATAATATATGCATCCCGAGTAAAACTCATCCATTGTTACGCAAGTACGTAACAAGTTAATTTTATGATTTAATAAACTATTTTATTATTTACATATTCTATTTTATTTAAAATGTATATGCGATTATTTTCAGATAATGTTTTGAATTCTACGGAGTTAACTACAATCGTGGTAGAACCACATATGCCGGAAGCAGATGCCGTTAGAATTATGATGACATAAAATATTGGAGGGCCAAGTAGATTAGTATTATCATGTATTTTTGGTATATTGAAGTGATTTTGGGAACTTGTATGTATCTTTTATATGTATTATGATGGCGGTTTAAGTTAAATTGTTGTCTCTACGTTGTCTAATAATGATATATTTTCAATTGTTAATTAAACCGACTAAGAAAATTATTAGATATCCAAAAAATGAATCAGTGAAGTGGTTGGGGGGGGAAATTTTCTATTAAATCAACTTCTATCCAAGACAACACGGAAAATTAACAATTGAAAATATGATAAATGGATAAGATTTGTTACACTAACTTAGTTCATTCCAATTCCAACATTTACACATCATTTTATAGATAAAACCATATTATTCTATGACCATCATTTTACAGTGTCCAATGAGGATGAGTGATGACAAAATTGCAAATGGTGATGTAACGCAAGTTGATGGAGATATAGCAAAAGGTATATGGAATACTCGCTATAAATATCATTATATTTGGTATTAATTCGTGATATAGTCACTCATAATATAATATATTTATCTAAAATTAAGTCGTTGCAGAAAAAAGAAAGGAATACAACAGACGATATTATGAACAACAAAAGGAGAAGAAAAAATTGAGAAAAATAGCTAACAATGAAGGAAGTAGTCAATCTACGACACTTATGGAGACGTCGTACGTAAACGTCAATGAAACAACCCCTGTCAGTGCTGTGACGGCTGAAACAAGAAAAATTGTTAACAGAAATTATTATCATCGAAATAAAGAAAATAACATAGGCAGAGCAAGTGTTAACACACAAGGAACAAGTGTTACACGCAAAGAAGGAACGACTCCAATATGTTCGGAGTTAACACATGAAAACTTCAACGGTAAAACCGTGCATTTATTATTTTTTGTTTTTTTTACCATTTTTATTAATTAAAATCTCCTTCAAATTATGTTTTTATCTACATAGAAATTCGAAGTAGGCGTGGTATACTCCTACCTATTTTTGATGAAGTTACCAGTCATGTATTCAGAGGTTAGTTTTACTTCTTAATTTCACATCCTCTAGAGAAAAAATCATTAACTACTACTGTAAACATTTATGTGTATTATCATGTAGGAGGTTGTTCCGGGGATGTCAATACTTCGAACCAACATGACATCCTCCAGGGGGATCCGTACGATTTTGTTTATGATGGTATACCTAGAGAACATCGTGTCTTGAAGGAACAAAATCCATGTAAATTTTGTGGAGCAAAAAGGATAAAATTTGAATTCTCTTCCTTTTGTTGCATGAAAGGGAAGACAAAGTTGGCATACTCACCCATTCCGCAAGAATTATACAATCTTTTCTCATCAGAATCTCAATTAGGCAAAATGTTTAGGCACAACGTACGTGCATACAATACGAACTTTTCATTCACGTCAATGGGTGTAAACTTGGATACTTCAATGGCAAACATGATTGATGGAGTATATACATTTCGTGCGCATGGAGTTGTATATCACAGAATCGATCAGTTACTGCCGAGGGATGGACAACCTAGGTACTTACAGTTGTACTTTTATGATTCAGAATCAGAGTTATCACATAGACTCCAGTGGCCAAATCTTGATAGAAATGTTATTGAAATTTTGACTCGTGTCCTTTCTATCAACCCATACGTGAGAACATTTCGAAGCCTTGGTGAGGTCGGACCACTCGAGAACTATAGAGTCACTTTGAATACTTCGGTGGAACTAGACCAAAGGGTGTACAACCGACCGACCACATCAGAGGTTTGAATACAAGTATTTTGGTTTATGTTTTTTGAAATAAGATTAGATTATACACTAAATAAATTGAGTTCCAAAATTATGTCAATTATGCCAGGTTGCTGGTATTTGGTTTGAAGGAAATGACGACATAACGGCATATAAGAGAAGTATTGTGGTGTATGGGAGGTCTGACTATAGCAAAAATATTGAATATTACTTCAGTTGTTATGACCCGTTGTCCTATCCTTTGTTCTTTCCCAACGGTGAACCTGGATGGCATTCTAATATACCTAGACATGGAGTGTGCATGAATCAAAGCTTTAATGATGATGAAAACATGGAGGAAGATTTAGAAGGTATGAACCATGTTGCAATTTTTTACATTTTAATTAAGGTATAAAATATCATCTTTAACATATATGTCATCAGTTTATATTTATTTCATAACATTCACATTACACAGAGGTTGATGTGAGAAGCAACAAGAATACTGTAACGATGCGGGAATACTATTGTTATAAGTTCCAGATTCGTAAAAATGACAACGTAATTCTATTGGGGGGAAGGTTGTTACAACAGTTCGTGGTAGATATCTACATCAAGATTGAGACTTCACGTTTGGATTTTTGTCGTAAAAACCAAGCCAAAATAAGATCAGATTTATACCAAGGTGTTGTGGATTGCGTCAATGCTGGTGAAGTGATACCAAGTAGAATCGGACAACGGGTTGTGTTGCCTGCAACTTTTATCGGAGGCCCACGTGATATGCGACGACGATTTCTTGATGCCATGACTTTAGTGCAAGATGATGGGAAGCCCGATATATTCTTGACAATGACGTGCAATCCAAACTGGCCTGAAATCGTTAGAGAGTTGTTGTCTGGTCAGACCGCAACTGATCGGCCCGACCTTGTTGCCAGAGTTTTTCGTGCCAAACTAGAGGATATGAAACACCAACTCTTCAAGAAGCACATCCTCGGTAAAGTCGGGGCATATGTTTATGTCATCGAGTTTCAGAAGCGTGGTTTGCCGCATGCACATTTTCTTCTGATAATGACACCCGAACACAAAATGACCAATCCAGATCATTACGACAAGAGTGTGTGTGCTGAAATTCCAGACCCAACAAGGTATCCCCAAATGCACCAATTGGTCGTCCAACACATGATGCATGGTCCTTGTGGTCATTTAAAACCGGCCAATTCGTGTATGCAAGGTGAGCCGAAAAAATGTCGTTCCAGATATCCTAAACAGTTCAACGACAACACGGTGCAGGCCGATGACTCATATCCATTATAACGACGGAGAAATAATGGAATAAATGTGAATGTACGAGGCAGTGTCTTGGATAATAGATGGGTGGTCCCGTATAACCCAAAGCTGCTAATGATGTTCAATTGTCATATCAATGTTGAGGTTTGCTCGGGCATAACATCTGTGAAGTATATCTTCAAGTATGTTTACAAGGGTCACGACAAACAAGTTGTTCATATCGATTCAGAGGAAGAAAGGGTCGTTATTAACGAAATTAGAAGGTTCCAAGATGCACGTTATGTCTCCCCTCCCGAGGCGATATGGCGAATTTTTAGCTTCGCACTTTCTCAAATGCACCCTTACGTGATGGCATTGCAACTCCATCTCCCTAACAAACAGATGGTTAGGTTTAGAGATGATGATATAATGACAGATATTATTGACAGAGAGAGAGATAAGCGAACAATGTTGACTGCATTTTTTGATAGAAATAAAACTGACAGGGGTGCAAGGAAATATTTGTACAAAGATTTTCCAACACACTACACGTGGAATTGGAAGTTACGTCGATGGAATCCTCGACAACGAGGATCAATGAAAGGGCGTCTGGTTTCTACAAATCCAGCTGAAGGAGAGCGGTTCTACTTACGCCTACTTTTGTCTCATATTACAGGGCCTACTTGCTTTGAAGATCTATACACTGTCAATGGCTTATTGCACCCTACATTTCGTAAAGAATCTCTGGAGAGAGGGTTAATAGAGAACGATGATAACTTATCCCACTGTCTTGCAGAGGCCTCCTTATTTCAATTTCCCGCTGCTCTTCGGAGGTTATTTGCGACGATGTTGATTTTTTGTGAGCCAGGAGATGTTCGCAAGTTATGGGATGACCACTATGATTCGCTTTCTGAAGATTATACGCGACAATATGAAAGTGTTAACCGAGTCCGTAATAAGGTTCTAACTGATATCCTTGTTTTCTACAATCTATGGGTAAGAGTCTTGCTGATTTCGATCTTCCAATGATAGATGCAGATGCCAATTTTCAATCTGGAGAATTTCGTGAGGTACAAGAGGAATGCTCTATAGTTGTGGAAGACGAACACTTGTGTGCCCGAGACTCTCTCAATTCCGACCAAAAATACGCATATGAGGAGATCATGAGGCACGTAGACGATGATTGTCCAGGAGTGTTCTTTATAGATGGTCCGGGTGGAACCGTGAAAACATTTTTGTACAAAGCTTTGCTTGCCAACATCCGTACCCGTGGTCTTATTGCTCTTGCAACTGCTTCGTCGGGTGTTGCTGCCAATAATATGCCTGGAGGAAGAACAGCTCACTCTAGATTCAAGATTCCTCTCAACCTTGATAATAACTCAATGTGCAACATAAAAAAACAAAGTGGGGCTGCTCAATTGATTCGAGATGCAAAAATAATCATTTGGGACGAAGCGTCGATGGCAAAGAGGCAGGCGGTGGAGGCGCTCGATCGAACAATGCAAGACATCATAGGGGTGGCACTCCCATTTGGCGGAAAGATAATGGTTTTGGGGGGTGATTTTAGACAAGTATTACCGGTCGTGAGGCGTGGAACCCGAGCACACATTGTAGATTCTAGCCTACGGATGTCACCTCTTTGGTCAAGAATTAAAAAGATACGGTTAACGCTCAATATGAGAGCACGCACTGATCCGAGGTTTTCAGATTTTTTATTAAGAGTCGGTGATGGAGATGAAGAAGCGTTGGACCAAAGCTTTATTCGCATACCGGATGACATGACCGTTCCCTATACTGATAAAGTTAAATCAAAAGATGATTTGATTGACGCAATATTTCCATCTCTGCAAATCAATGGAGCTGATTCAGAATATATTATTTCGATGGCGATATTATCCACTAAAAATGAGAATGTCGATGAGATTAATGATCAGTTGATCGACAAGTTTTCTGGAGATGAAAAAATATACTACAGTTTCGATGAAGCGGAAGATGATAAGAATAATATCTATCCGATAGAGTTCTTAAACTCTCTAACTGTTAGTGGTTTGCCTCCTCATTACCTTCGTCTCAAGATTGGATGCCCAATAATATTGTTGCGGAATATCGATCCCTCGAATGGATTATGTAATGGCAGTAGATTGATATGCAGAGGCTTTCAACAAAACGTCATTGATGCAGAAATAGCTGTTGGTCAGCATGCTGGCAAGAGAGTATTTATACCTAGAATTCCCTTATGTCCTTCTGAAGATAACATGTTCCCATTTAAGCTAAAGAGAAAACAATTTCCAATTCGGTTGAGCTTTTCTATGACACTCAATAAAGCTCAAGGCCAGACAATTCCTAATGTAGGTGTTTATCTACCAGAATCAGTATTCTCACATGGGAAACTATACGTGGCGTTGTCCAGAGGGATTTCACGGGGCAATACGAAGGTGTTAGTGAAGCCTGTGAAAAAATTCAATCGTGTCGGAGTCTACACCTCAAACGTCGTTTATCAAGAAGTTTTACATGATGAATAAGGTATAATCAACAATTATATTATTACACATTTGGTACCATATATTTATACTAAAATCATTGCACGTTTTTTGCAGAAAATATTTACGGATGAATGCATCATGAAAACTAAACAACATTCTGGATATATGGATGACCATTATTTACAGATGATTGTATTTCTTTGTTCAGTCAAGAATTTCAAGTTTTGTAATGAATTCTGAGTATATGGGTTTAGAAGCCCCATTAGGTGTGCAATGAATATTCCATTCGATCTTGTTAATACACCGTATTAACCTTCAGCTTCATATATTAGAGGACTTTCAAATTAACCACACAAGCTCATGAAATAAAATTGAAAGTGATAAAGAAACATGATTCAGGCTAAACTAATGTTTCGGAATTGTGATTTACCCGCGCTGCATCGCGCGGGTACACCACTAGTTATATTTAAAAGCATATACTCAATCGTATCTCAATATACGATATACCACACCATCACACATATCCTTTTCATATATATATATATAAACACACACACATATATATATATATATATATATATATATATATATATATATATATATATATATATATATATATATTCCACACATTCTCAATCCACACATACTCATATGTATATAAACACCTGTATATATATATATTCTCTAGTTGAAAAACGTTTAAAGTAAAACTCACCTTGATGATAGTTTGAAGCCACACACGCGCAAACGATACAATTGAGCAAAACCGGCAAATAATGCCACAACCGAACACCACCCAAGCCACACTAACGAGGGGCAACCGAGCCTGTAATATATACAGATTAATGAAATCCATATACTTATATGTATACAAGACTCACTATGACAATTGACAACCTTAACAACTCACCGGACACTCCCGAAACACAACCGAGCTAGAAACGGACAACCGACATCAATCAAAAGACTTTGGGTTTGTAATTGGCACTTACTAATATGTTCAATGTGCTCAAATGCTATCTTACACTCAAAACGAGTACCCATACCCCTATATTGCGCCTTAAAACGACTCCGGTACGCGAGAAACAAAATCGAAAAAATGCTGAAACAGTGTTTGGCGCCGATTGTGGCGCCAACCCATAGGCGCCGAGATCGGCGCGGACCTCTGTTTGACAGCAAACAGCCCCTTTTTCAGCTCTTAACACCCCAACTCGAACCCTAAACAATTCCAAGTCGTTTTGGCTCATTTCTATGGATTTTTAGCATCATAAATTGAGGTTTTAACATCAAATAACATGGAGAAATCCATGTAACAACTCTAAACCCATATGCACTCAACCCAATTTTAAACCCAAAAACTCTATCCATGGAAAAATTGAGATTTATCAAGAATTCAAGATGAAGCATCTTACTGATTGATCAAAACTCATATGGAATCAATCCCAACATTATTTGCAATCTACCTCATGGATTAAAACTCAAGTAACATATGATTAACCAATCCACACCATATGCTAATCTAACCAAAAATGGAGAAAAAGTAAAGAAGAATAAGGATGAGAGACTATACCTTGAAGATGATAACTTAAATCATTAGTTGAAACTCTCTCTTCTTCTTCCTCTCTTCTTCTTTCTCCTATCTCTCTCTGACGTCTCTCGCTCTCTCTTTCTCTTTTTAATTCCCACACAAACAAACACACACATAATATACATATATCTATAATATCTAGATATTATAGATATTTACCAAACGAACCCCAAACTTCTCTTAATTGGCACAATCTACCCTCCAACTTCCAATAAAAATTACAGGATACTCCTTTAACTTATAACTCCATAATACTAATCCTAAATTTACCTTAAAACCAAAATTATAAAAATTAATTAAATCGATAAAATACCCGGTTATTACAACATCTCCCCCTTAAAAGAATTCCGTCCCGGAATTCGGTTAGGCAATAAACGAGGTTAATCAATTACCATAAATCGCTTCTAAACTCATACAACACATTATTCTCAATATTACCAAAACATCAAGAATTTTAATTCCACACAAAAAAATTCTACCCCTTTAAAACAACGATAACCACCAACTTATTAATACTAACCACTTTATTTGAACTTTACACACATCTTCCGCAATTTACTCAATTAATCCATCCCACAAAGTCGATCCAAATCTCAACATAATCATAATCGAAATCCTCTGCCGAATCACCCAATAATCAAATCCCACGAAGGTTCAAAATAACTCGCTAGTTCACTTATATCACAAAAAGAAATAACTTATACTCATATGAAACTAATCCAAATAACACAACATTAAATGCTTACTCGAAACATTTACTACACTAATACTACTTTTAACTCCATCGGCATTTCACGACAAACGTCTTGTTCTATACTTTTCAAAACTAACTTGACAACATAATTATACTCTTTCCAGATAAAAACCGGCGTAGCAATTACAACCTATTTCTTATACTCTTCCAAATAGAACTCATATTAAAACATAGTTTCCAATAACAATACAATGTCTTAACATAATTGCAAAACTCGATGAGAAGTCAAAGACTTACACATCTACCTTAACTTACAATGCCAACTTCTCAATTGTACAAATACTACACCAAAGATCATACCCAGGTAATAATACCATAAAATCCTTATGACAACTTTTAGCCGCAATCAACAAATTACGTCTTCATTTCATCAATCAATATATCAACAATTATGATAAAGTCTAAAACCACTCTTTAACTTAAACAACTCCATAAAGAAAGTTTATCAACATTGCCCTTACTTTATTTAACCGTAACAATCGCCAACTAATCATATAATAAATCTACTACCAATTATACCACAAAGTTCATCAGACGATCATCAAAATAATTAAACATCGCTTTCTTCCCGCTAATCATAACACTAATAATATAAATATTCCCTCTTAGCTTAAGTCTAGGTTATCAGCAACCTAGTTTTCTCACCTTGCGACCTACCATCGCTAATACTTCCTCCACATTATTCCACTTTTAATCCCTTCCGGTGTTTTCTAACGAAAAAGGTCGAATGAACTCCCACTATGCGTAACCCTTCGTTACTAAGGAGTATACAACAATTTAGTATCTTCCCAACTACAACAACTCTTACTTCTAGAAGAAAACCTGCGTACTATGAACAAGGTATAATCATCTCAAATCAATCATACCAATATCAGTCACACATCTAGACTCCAAATTTTAAATTATGCCCCAAACTAATGGTTTCGTACAGAATTTTACCATTCTTAAAAGAACACATTTCATCACCGTTCATGTCTCAACAATCTAACACCCCAGAAGTAACGACACTCTACTCTCCAACAGATCGCATAATTAACTTGGAGTATCACCTTAACCCGTAGTTAAACTTTTCTCCATAGACTATACACAACTCTATCGTCACTTCTCTAATCCAACATACATCTAAGACAGACAACACTTTCTTGCATTAATTACACCGACCACGAACCTTAGATTACAATTGATTTCCACACTTGCCACAACATCACTCTCGTACTACTACCACGTCCTATCCAATGGTCTTTCACCCCGATCATTACATTCTACTATTTTCTTCCACTCTCTTCTCAACATAAAACACGTTTCCCCAAGGATAGCTCACTAGGAGGTGCTTACTCTAGACCAATCCTATGAGCTAGCTTTCTTTCACCTCCAAACCAATCGCACACACCCAATTCCAACAATTACTATCCTTAACCAATAATTTCACCACACCTCATATCAGGAACTTAACCGAGTTAATCCGAAATTACACTCATTGCTCGAAACAACCACACACTTTTTCATTTTTCAAATATCGATAACATATTCTTTCTAAACAATAATAAACAAATTGGATCCACACTATACACCCATCCCCAAAAATATAACAACCATAAAAATATCTTATTAACAAAATCAGTACATCTTTATTTAACCTCGTGTCTCGATTAGCACACAATATATCATCGTGCCTCTTTCAACATACAATATTTCACCGTGCCTCTTTCAGCACAAAAGTATATATATATATATTACAAATCATCTAACACATTTGAAATTTTATTCATAACATAAACTTTAACATTTGGAGGCATAACCTAGCGTCTGAAATACTGAATTATACACAACGCCACATTCTACACTTTCGCAATATCTTTTCCAAAATTCTAACATGCACCTTCAATTTGAAAATTGCTAACAATTGCAAGTGTTAGATCATTCATTCCAAATTAAACTACCAACCACTTTCGTTCTCATACAATCAATTTTATTACCTCCTTGATAAATCTTTCAAATCCAAACACATATGATAACGGGTTATCACCTTTGATTACTAATAGCTTTTCCTTACTAATCATTCCCAATAACACTCTTCCCTTTCTAGTTTCGATTATCCTTGATTTCTCACTTAAATTTATCCGAAGTAATATCATAATGAATAAACATACTAATTTCAATATCATCCAAAATAATTGTTACACTATTGCTAAATTAGAACCAACCTCTTTTCACACCAAATGCTTCCAAACCTACACTCTTACTAAGACTTTCTCAAAAATAAATCATATACTCCCAATATAAAATTTTCTAACAAACGGAACCTTTAATTCAATCACCCTTCTAGATAGCGTCAATAATTACACTAAGTATAATCTACACAATACACTAAATCGTCGCCTTCATGACAAGGTCAAGACTACACACACTACCATTACTCTCCACCCATATTCATCAAGTTCCACACACAACTATTATTCTTTACACTCAAGCCCTCACACCCCACACATTAGCAAAATCGGAACAACAGTAATTAAGCACACCCCTCTTTATCTCTAACATATTTATCAAATTACAGATAAGCAACAAAAGAATGGAGACACAAATGATCGATTTGCACCGAAGTCATACAGCACTTTAGCACGTGTTGAGTTTATAGAAATATACCTGTCTTTGTCTTCATCCATACGTCAAGTCCGATTTGCCACTCTGTTGATTCAAACAATGGTTAATATACACATAAGCACATACCCCATATAACAAGGTATTCTGGTTCAAACATGTACTTGTAAGTTCACAATTACACTGGCCAAATGTAATTTGAAATTACCTTACATGATGTTCCTTCTTCCTTTTTATACTTAACATCCCAAGGTTCTAAAATAATGGGGACATCCTACTTCACATGCAGTTTAAGTCTAGGTATAAATCCAAATACCTAAATCCCTTAAACTAGGGCTCTGATACCATCAGTAACGACCCGGTTCCCCAAACATGCAACAAATAACATACATTGCATAACTTCATTACATTCATAATAAAAGATACATAATAAACCACAAACGGTCCCTTCGGTCTCGAAACTACAAAATACATTAAGCTTCCTAATCAATGTCCATCAAAAGCTTCCTACACGTTATCCTCTCCTTCGCCAATCCTCAACCTGGAAAACATATTTTTGAAAACAAAATTAGGGTTAGACCAAACGGGTCTAGTGAGTTAATCCCGGTCCTTTCCAAAATCGTTATAAAACCTTTCGCCCATACACACATATACCTTTTGTATATAAATACCACATATACCACACACATATAAATACCAAACAAGACTCGTGCATCGTGCTCCACTCATCCTCATCCTCGTTCCCATGGCCATATTAGTTGGTAGCAAGCCAACTAATAAATCAACGTCGTACAACAACTACGACACACAACGCCGTACAACATCTACGACCAACAACGCCGTACAACAACTACGACACACACTTCAGCCGGCATAGTTCGGCGTGCTCTCGTGTAGTATAATACTTACATAAATATAACATCTCATTATATTATATTTAAAAGCATATACTCAATCGTATCTCAATATACGATATACCACACCATCACACATATCCTTTTCATATATATATATATATATATATATATAGACATATATATATATATATATATATATATATATATATATATATATATATATATATATATATATATATATATATATATATATATATATATATATATATATATATTCCACACATTCTCAATCCACAGAAACTCATATGTATATAAACACCTGTATATATAAATTCTCTAGTTGAAAACGTTTAAAGTAAAACTCACCTTGATGATAGTTTGAAGCCACACACGCGCAAACGATACAATTGAGCAAAACCGGCAAATAATGCCACAACCGAACACCACCCAAGCCACACTAACGAGGGGCAACCGAGCCTGTAATGTATACACATTAATGAAATCCATATACTTATATGTATACAAGACTCACTATGACAATTGACAACCTTAACAACTCACCGGACACTCCCGAAACACAACCGAGCTAGAAACGGACAACCGACATCAATCAAAAGACTTTGGGTTTGTAATTGGCACTTACAAATATGTTCAATGTGCTCAAATGCTATCTTACACTCAAAACGAGTACCCATACCCCTATATTACGATTTAAAACGACTCCGGTACGCGAGAAACAAAATCGGAAAAATTCTGAAACAGTGTTTGGCGCCGATTGTGGCGCCAACCCATAGGCGCCGAGATCGGCGCGGACCTCTGTTTGACAGCAAACAGCCCCTTTTTCAGCTCTTAACACCCCAACTCGAACCCTAAACAATTCCAAGTCGTTTTGGCTCATTTCTATGGATTTTTAGCATCATAAATTGAGGTTTTAACATCAAATAACATGGAGAAATCCATGTAACAACTCTAAACCCATATGCACTCAACCCAATTTTAAACCCAAAAACTCTATCCATGGAAAAATTGAGATTTATCAAGAATTCAAGATGAAGCATCTTACTGATTGATCAAAACTCATATGGAATCAATCCCAACATTATTTGCAATCTACCTCATGGATTAAAACTCAAGTAACATATGATTAATCAATCCACACCATATGCTAATCTAACCAAAAATGGAGAAAAAGTAAAGAAGAATAAGGATGAGAGACTATACCTTGAAGATGATAACTTAAATCATTAGTTGAAACTCTCTCTTCTTCCTCTCTTCTTCTTTCTCCTATCTCTCTCTGACGTCTCTCGTTCTCTCTTTCTCTTTTTAATTCCCACACAAACAAACACACACATAATATACATATATCTATAATATCTAGATATTATAGATATTTACCAAACGAACCCCAAACTTCTCTTAATTGGCACAATCTACCCTCCAACTTCCAATAAAAATTGCAGGATACTCCTTTAACTTATAACTCCATAATACTAATAATAAATTTACCTTAAAACCAAAATTATAAAAATTAATTAAATCGATAAAATACCCGGTTATTACAAGATGCATAATTTCGATCAACAAAATCATTCATACCACATGCAGAACAACAAATACAATCATGAGAAAGTTGAAGCAACTGTTGAATTGAAAAGTCTTAAAAGCATCATGATTATGATTGTATGGCCTAACATGCGGGACTGAATTGAAAGATTTTGTATTCTCTTTGCTTTCATTAGACTTCTTCACCACCCAAACTTGTTTAAACCTTTTTCTTCGACCATTATTATATGAAATATCTTTAAAGTTATGATCAGTAGAGCTTGAGTAGGAAGGATTTCTATCATTTGGTCGACTGGTCTGTTGCCGCGTCTGTGAATGTTTTTGAGAATTAGAATTGGTTTTGGATAATCGTTCACAGACCGGTTTTTGATTCTTGTAGAACATTCGCCTTTTTAAAATTAAACGGTCGGTTTACTTCTTTTGAAAGAAAGTCGGTGTGATTTGGAAAAGGTTTGTCGAATTCAAACTTTTGAAACTCATCATCTGAACAACTTTCGGAATTCATATATGTTGAAAAATCAATATCAGGGATGGATGGACCATGATTGGTTGAGGGAGGTGAGGAACACTTTGTGGCTGTGTTTTTGGAAAAATCTGGTATTGAAGCTTTTTGAAATTCATAGTTAAGATCCTTTTGAACATAGTCTACTTGAGACTCTTTTCCTTTTCGTGAAGAGGTTTTTCCAATAAACGCTTTGCACGAAGATGTATCGGACGAGTCCGAGGAAGGTTCGGGTGAAATCATCTTTTCGTTTTGGAGTTGGTCAAGTTTCTCTTGAAGTTGAAACTTGCTCACTTGCTCTTGCATCACTCCTGTTGCCAAAGAAGACAGTTTTGATGTGAGCTGATCGATTTCATTCCGAAGGATTTCCCGTCCCTCACTCAACATAAATTCGGTTTTAGAGGATTTGAGTTTCTCAAATTCGTTTAGTAGCGCTTGTTTTTCCTTCTGAAAATCAGTCATTTCCTTTTCGAGTGTCTCCTCTAACTCGACTATTTTTGATTCCAAAATGAGAGGAGGAACATAGAGTTTGAACTCGTCCGTCTCAGTTCTGGGGTCAGGTGCTAGGGCCTCATCCTTTTTGGAGGAATCCTTGGGCTCAATAACCTTATAGCCGTTAAAGTAGTCATTTGAAAGATACCTAGGCTTATTTTTCTTGTAGGAGTAGTTAAAAGGCTCATATGCAAAAGGTAACTGCATTTTAGTGGTGTGTGCGCATTTGTATTCCTCGGTGTCCTCTTCCTTTTCTTTTTCGAGATGACCAGTCCAATCAATTTTGTATTGGGGGTACTGTTTGTCGAGACTATGAAAACTAAAGTGGTAAAGAGCACGTCTCATTGTCAAAATCTTTTTTAAATAACGAGGGTTATCGTACCCAATTCCCCATTCCTTGTTAAAATACGTGAATTCCTTTGGTTTGTTCATGTGAATTGTTTGATCAGTTTGACCTCTTTTGTGAAGTTTAGTTTCAAGATTAGTTATTTTCGCAACAAACTCTTTGTGTTGGATTTAAAGAGAAGAGCATTGATAGATAATCTCTGCTTTCTCATCCTCACACTGATCAAGCTTAGCATTTAACTCAGATATTTTGGCTCGAAGATCTTTTGGTGCTATCGAAAGATTTGCACACTTTTCCTTTAAGTAGGTGTTGTCAGACTTAAGCTTTTCTGTGATCTTTGTTTGAACCTCTAACTTTTTTTAGCGAATTAATTTCAAGTAGTTGTTCATTAGAGGTAAACATATAGGACTCTACCTTTTGACCAAGCAGTTGAATCTTATCAACTAAAGCATTATGAGTTGGTAAACATACCTGACAAGATTCTCTAATCGATGGAGGACTGCTGTGTTTGCCCATTGCGAGAGCATCTCGAGACATCTTGAATTACACTTAGATGATCGTCAGACAATAAGGTTCGATTCAAAAATCAGACAGTATCAAGGATACTTAAATGTCCCCCTTCGGCGACTTAGCACGGGGGTCCCGCTACCCGGTTAGCGGGTAGGGTCAAGGGGCAACGCCCTTACGGGGTCTGGGGGCAGCGCCCCTAGAAAAAAATTAGAAACTGAGAGTTTCAGAGAGCTCCCAGATGTGTAATCCGGGTGGTTTCAGGAGAGGGAATTCGGGAAAATAAGTGTCTGAATAATTGAGTAACCGGGTAAACAAGGTTACCGGGTAAAACAAGGTTACCGGGTAAACCAAAGTTACTGGGTAAAACAAGGTTACCGAAAAAAATTAAGTGACCGAATAAAAAAAACTTACCGGATGAATGATGTGTCCGGATAGATGAGCAATCCGAATAGATGATCCGGGAAGGTGTACTTACCGGATGAGTATGCAGTCCGGATAGAATAGACTTACCTAGGAAGTTTAGCTAACCGGATAAATTCGTCCGGAAACTTGGAACAATCCGGATGTATACGTCCGGAAAGTAGCGTGAAATAGGAAACTTACCCAGAAACGAAGAGAATGTCCGGTAACTGCGGCTGAGGCTAGAATTTAGATCAATATGCGAACTAGTGTTGCTAAAATCGTTCTTGCAAGGTTAGGAAACAACCAAAAACTAAATCTAACAACACCCTAAATGATTTCTAAGCCAAACAACATGATTTTGATGAAACAATTCTTGCTTTTGATAAGAGCAGAGGCAAGAACTTGGAGACTTGATTTTGCCAGAACTCACTTCAAACGATCGAATTGGGTTATGAAAACTTGTAGAAACGCTTATAATAACAATACCAATCAAATGGAATACACGGAATCAAGCAATTTATCAGAAATCAAAATATGATGTTATAAACCTCAAGAACACAGTCGACAAAAGTAACAAGAAACCTTACCGGAAACCTTTTGAATACCTTGAATCGAATCGTCCGTATGCTCTGTTACCAATTGTGGATCCCAGATTAGTACAAAGTAGATGAAATCAATAGAAATAAACAATAATCAGTATGATTTCAACTTGTCATCCATGTAACATTCATAGACCTTTCAGAGAGTTTACAATGTGCTTTCAATAATAATTATGACGATTTCTGTGCTAACCTAATTTCTAAGGCTTAGCAATATATTAATACAAGGCTTAAAGTTTCAAGCCCATGGCCCTTTAAGCTACGCTAATCCCAAATAACAATATAAAGGCTTTTACAAGTAATAATCTTTTCTAACCTATTCTTTATATCACTTTCTATATTATAGGACATTTATGGTCCTAACACATTTACCACATATGGAAAATTAGAATCATTAGGGATTTTGGGCGATTTTGTTCTTCTAGGAACATGGTATTCATTCTTCCATCTTACAAGTGTTTTTTTTGTAATGTAAGGGCGGTATGTATGTTATGCACACCTTATCTTCTATTCTTTGACTTGATTTCTTTTGAATCATCTTTATTGTTAATTTTTTGGAGCATTTTTCTTCTGCCATTTGGGCCTTGCATATGAGTCTACACGATCTCCCCCCTCCCACACTTTGAAGTGTTCAAAGTCCTCACTAAAAATGCAATGTTTAAGGCTCAAAGGGTGCAAAATTCATGTATATGAAAGAATGTCCTAAATCATGTTCTAAAATGCCAAGGTATGATGTTTGATTGTTTCCCAGGTTGGTGCACATGGTTCTAGCCTTTAGGATTGACAAGAGTTTAGTAACAACAAAATTACTTGGGATGTGGACTGTAAAGGTGTTATCTCATTGAATATTGAAAAATATCAAAGTTTTCTAGAATCAGTGTATAAAAATTACAAATAAAGAACTAAAAATCTATGGAGCTAAGGTATAACAAATGGACCCGCCCTACTCATTGGGAGTAGGTGGTACTGCAACATTGGGTAGGAGCTCCTCTGCTTCAATTATCAGCTCACCTGGATAGGGTCCAATGCTAGTATACATCAGGATGCTCCATTAACCAATTGAATTCCATCACCCCTTCTCTCTTCATCCTATAGTCCCTGTGTAGAGCAGTGAGTCTTCTCATGTTTAGCATAGCCTTATTGTTCGTCCCGAAGGGTTATACAAGTTTGTAGAAGGGGGGGGGGGTTTGAATACAAACACAAATATTTATCTTTCTAAATTGTTTATTGATATATATCAAACAATTTACAGTTTGTTGCAGAATAAGATCAAGTTAAAAACCTAATCTAAACAAACTATGAGAACATACAGATTTCTTGCACTATAAATATAGAGAGAAAGAAATAAGAAAACTAAGGAGAGTTTTCCTAACACTAAGTAGTTCAACGAGGAAGAAAAGCCGAGCACTTCAAATATGAAGTAGGGTTTCCTTTATACACTACATGCATTTAATGTAAGGCAGTATACCTTTACACGTGGTAGCCTCTGGTTGGTTGCATGATTTGACTTTAGCAAACATCCTAGTGGCCGCATGATGAATAGTGTAGGGGCAGAGTTGGTTGTACGATCCTGGACAAAAGGGATGTCCGTTCTGACAAAATCGTACGGGGGCCTGCAAGGAGATAAGACAAAAGTTGCTTGTAGAACAGGCTTCATGATCAGCGCTCGCTGAATGAATCTTCATCAGTGAATGATAAATTTCAGCATTCGCTGAAGTCTTCTACTTGAAACTTCACACAGAATGATAAGTCTTGTCTTCGCTGATGTCCGCATCAGGTCACTAGTAGACTTAGTGACTTGTTATTCAACTTAGTCTTCGATTTCAGCTTCGAACTTGGTTGACGCGAATCTTGTCTTCAGGGATCATAAGCAAACAATTACATGATAAAAATTCAGCGACCATCAGTGAGACTGAACAGGCTCAGGGCTCACTGATGTACAGTGTTCGCTGAAGTATAAATTTAAAGCTTGTTTTCCATCAGCGATACTAAACAGACCTAGTATATTTTCTTTGGTGGCAAAACATTATATATTATTTACTTACAATTTTCACTAAGTGTTTCTCATGGTCATTATCAAATCACTGAGGGTTTGGATCAACAATCTCCCCCTATTTGATGATGACATAGCAATAAAAGAAAAATTCTAAGTTAAAAACATAAGGATAAAAAGGACTCATAGAATACTTGTCCCATTTACTGTTTTTCAGGGATATTTTTTTAGTACGGATGGAGTAAAGTACTTTCATTGAAATTTTTCAATAACTTCGTAAAAGATTACAAGGGAAGTGGAAAAATTACAAGTACAATGAAAAATAATTACAAGTACAAAAAAATACAAGCTGATAAGATATAAGAATACAGTAAGGTGATCCTATCAGATAATCAGGTTCTTTCTTGATGAGAAGTTCATCAAGAGTATCAGTCTTTAGGATCATCCAATCAGGGACTATTACTCCCTGATCCCGTCTAACTTTTGCTTCGGGATAGATGAGGGGCTTTAGGAATGATCCAAGGAGGTCACCAATGTGGTCACACCAATAGAGTAGATCTTTGAGTTTTTCGATGGGAGTTTTGTATAACTCAGAGATACGTTGAAAGCATTTGCGACCGGTGAAATCATAGAAAAAGATGCCGAAGGGATCACTGAGAAAGTTACCAGGGATGAAGTCTTCAGCTGGAGGTAAGGAGATGTCGAGACCAGAGAGATCAGGATTGGGACCAAGAACTGCTTCAGAGAGAGAATTCAATCCCTGTCTCATTTCTTATTGTCGAACTTGAAGATGACGAAGTCTTCTTCTTTGAAGCGGTTCTTTTCGGCTAAATTGGTGGAGGAGGTGGAATGTCAACCGCTGAGGTTACCATGTCGATCAGCTTGATTATGGCTTGTTGAACATAGGGCTTGAAGGACGAGCGGGATCGCTAAATTGCGATTCTCATTTCCAACCCTTCAGGGAAACTGAGTTTATCTAGGGCTGACATGTAGCAGGTTCTTCTGTCACCATTTTCTCCTATTATCTGAATATCGACAATTGATACCTTCTTGACTACTTTCCCTCTTATATTCACAGAGCTTATTCTTGATGGATGGGTTATGAAATGGCACTTTTACTTACACCAGGCCAATGTGGAGTCACTGACCTTAGTCTTTTCTTTTTTCTTTTTCTGTGCCTCCTTTATCAGCTTTTGTTGGACTGCCTCAGGGAATTTCTTCAGTTGAGGATCCTTTACCGAACCTTGGGCTAGTTCAAGAGCATAGTTTTTGTCACTAAGCTCAGCTTTCTGTTTTTCAGCGAGGATTTCTTCAGCTTTCAAGGCTTCAGCAATTTCCCTTGAGGTCAAGCAGCGTAGATGAGGAGGAACCAGATGCTGATTGTCGAGTTTTAGGATCATCGCTGCTCTCTTTCGTTGTTCATCTTCACTTGGCATTTGAGGAGGCAAGGAAGGTCTTCTTGGATGTGAGAGCAGTTGTTCTTCTTCAGCTTGAGCTTCAGTATCTTCCAGAGTAGAGACCGGGATTATTGGTTCTTCAGCGTTGAGCGCTGGGATTGTTTGTTGTTGTAGAGGAGCTTTAGAAGTAGCCTCAAGCAGGGGATAGGACAAGCTGAAAGAAAATGATCAATGTAGTTAGATCATTTGAGGAAAAAAGATAGAGAAAAAAAGAGCTAAGTGTTTAGAGGTTTAAGAAGGAGAAGGGTTGAGATTGAGAAGGGGTAGAGGAGGGATGCAGTATATGGAAAAATGATGGAGTGTACCTGACAAGTTGGCTTTTTAAGAAGTATAGTCAAGTTGTCTTCAACAAGGCCTTTGTTTTTGCCTTGCCGCGTCTTCTTTGAAGGAAGCTTAGCCTTAGTCCCCTCCCCTAGTTCGTTTATAGAAACCATTTAAGAGCAAGGACTCGGATTGTTGCAGACTGAAAGAAGAACCCGTTGTCGTCATCATCGTCATCATTATCATCTTTTAGAGATGATGATGGTTCATCGTCGTTCAGCTCGACGTCTTCTTCTTCTTCTTCCTCTTCCTCCTCCTCATCCTCTGAAGGAATTATAACAACATCGTTCAGGGGAGAATGAGGAGTCACATCACCTTGCTCCCCCTCTAGATGGAGAGGGACTTCCAGTGGTTCCCTCAGGATGATCAGATTCCTGAGGGTCTTCATTCTTTGCCTCCCCGTCAACATTCTGGGGAAGGCCTTTGCTTTTCTTCTCCCCCTTTTCCTTTGAATGGGTGGGGGAGGCAATGAGAGTAGCGGCAGCATCAGTTTCAGTGACCCTATCTTCTTGGCCAGGGTTCCCTACATGTTGTTCCACCACTGCCAGTCTGTCTTTAATGCCAGAAATAGCAGGTGTACTTTCGAGAATGAATTCCACTGCCATCTCCATCTTCTCCCGGTCATCCTGAGAAGAGTGAAATAGAGGGATAATGGGGGCAACCAACCTTTGGAGGATCTTGGTGAGCAGGTCATTATTGTCAGCGACCTTTTTGGAAAGGCTGCTCACCTCACCTTGTAGACCTGAGTAGTTGGTCTTCAGAGAACTCACCTCACTACTAAGGCCTGAGAAACCGTTGGAGAGATCAGTGATGGCGTTGTTAAGTTTGGAGATGGTGGATGTGTTGCTGATGATGTCGGTTTTGACAGTGTTCAATCCCCCATCGAGTTTGGAGACATCAATGTTGGAAGCCTTGTCAACGACAGCAGAGGAGATGTTCTTCAATGTTTCTCCAACATCTGTAACCGCTGAAGTATTGTTAGAGAGAGTAGTGGTAGGGTTGTCCACTTTTGTAGGTATATCCGTAAGGGACGAGCTGATGGTGCCCAAATTTGGACCTGTAAAAGTTAATAACTTGTGAGCTAAGGAAAGCTCAGAAGTTAGAGGTGTAGAAATAGAAGTGGATGGTGTTTGGATACCTGTAGGAGGGTTGGAGAAGGTGTTGAAGTCTCGGATCCCTGAAAAGTGTTCCATGTCATCTTCAAGAGATATTACAGGAATATACGTACCTACAGGTCCAATTGCGTTCAGCGGAATCAGGTTCTGTAGGGCGGCAACGCTTGTGTCCATCAAAGGGAATGATGGCATAGTCGGGGCGTAGTATAGATGAAAGGAGTATAAGAAGCGATAGTTTGAGAAAGGTGGGGTGGTAGCAGCTTCAGCGTTGGATCCACTGGAAATTACCTCCGCAGTGTTTAGAGGAACTGAGGGCATGGGGTTCTCATCCATGAATGTTTCAAAGAACTAAGTCTCTGAAACGGTTATTGAAGGGGTGGCTTCAGCGGATGTGGTGGAGTGAACCACATAATCTTTCATTGCTTCATGTAAAGAGGCCAACGTGGAGTCTTCAGCCTATGAAGTCTTGGGTTGCTCCGTTGAGGGCTTCTTGGTCTTACGGCTGCCAAGTTGGGATGAAGAGTGTTTCCTCCTTTTAAGAGAGGAGGTGGTTGTGGCCTGGGCATCAGCGGTGGGTGTTGCCGCTGTAGAGGTAGCCACAAAAGTAGAAGAAGCAGAGGTTCGAAGAAGAGATTGTCGGGTAGAGAGACTTACCTCGTTTTTCACCGGTTTGAAGCCGAGGACTTTTGGATCGACTTGGGAGAGCTTCAGGTCTCCTTTTATAGGGTAGAGGTCCTTGAGGCCATACTGGAGGATATCGCTGATAAACCGCGGGTAGGGAACAATGTTGGGGCGGTCAGGCGTCTCAACTCTGTCCATCATGTCTTAAAAAATGACCTTGGCATAGTCGACATGCAGGCCTTTGAGAAGAGCATAGGCCATGTGTAGGTTCCCAGATTCACGTCGTATCACGATAATGGTAGTTAAATAGACAGCGGAAGCATTTAAATATAAAGCCATTAAAGTGAGTGATTGTATGAGACGATATGTAAACTGTGATATCAAATATAGAACAGGAATATGATAACAAGATCAAATAAGAAACGATGCTCGTATATTGATAAAGATAACACCAAGAACAAGATCAATGGTGTATCAAGAAATCACAGAGACAATATCGTACGGGATAGTGCTATGAGGATATGACAGTGTGCTTTTACAATTGTGAAAAACTATTCTTCCAAAAGGTTACAATTGTTTGTTCCACTACCTCGCTATATATAGCCTCATAAAGTGTAGACAGTGTACTATCGTACCCTGGAATGACACGTGGAAAGTGTGTCTCCAATCTTTAGGGCATACGTGGAAAGGTGTGGACACGTATCTGACACTTCGGATTTCTACGAGGCTTGGGCATAACAGAGGTCTTCACTTCAACAGAGCGTGTTATGACAGAACTCTGTTGGTCTTCGGGTATGAACAGTTCTTCTGTTGATCTTCTGCCAGAGCTCTGTTGAGCTCCGTTGGTTCCACCAGAACTCTGTTGAGTTCTGTTGGTCTTCTTTGTTGGTCTTCTAAGTCTTCTGCTTTATCTCTGTAGGTCTTCTAGCTTGGTTTTATTTTCAATACTTTCATTTTACAGATACTTGGAGCTAACAATCTCCCCCTAAGTATTGAAAATAAAAAATTGGAAATGACAAGAGATTGAAAACAAAAGAACAGAGAACTTTACCCTCTGTTACCCTGTGCACTATTCTTTTAAGATTTTACAATGGAAAGAACAAGTACAATCAAGCGTAATTATCTCCCCTAAGGATTCTGTCGAATCTTCTGATTAGCTCACGGAAGTCAAGCATCAGATTAATTATGTTGATGAAGGACCTTTGCTGTTCTTCCGGACACTTGTTCCTCGGGAGACTTCGAACTATGTTTTTGAGATATACTAGCGACTCACTTGTGTACTTATGAGCTTCAGCAGATCTAATGGCTTTCTTTGTCCCTTTCTGTCGGCAGATAAAGACTGGAGGATCTTCAACTATAGTTCCAGTCCTAAAATGTCGATAGCCCTCAAGATCTTCGTTTGGTGGTGCAATCGCCAGTTTCTCAATTTCAAACTCTATGCCTAGCTGAAAATCTGTCTGAGTTCTGAGATTGATGTGCTCTTGCATAGCTAGTTTGACTTCAGGTAAGGCTGTTCTTGCTGGAGTATATCTGTCAGAGAAGTTCAAGCAGTAGGCATGAAGCACAGTTAGATCGTACGGATTTAGAAGGACAAGATCGTTGTCGTTGAAGAATTCGTTCTTTCCTTCTGTTGATTCCACAGTGTACTCATGATAGGTCATTCTGTTGTGCTGGAACTTCTTATGCTTGATGTCTAGGATTCTCTTGATACTGAAGTGTGAGTTGATGTTTCTGTTCAGATTGGACTTGTTTCGGATGAACATCCGCCTTGCTTCAGTAATGGTGTTTATTCTGATTGGGTTAAGGTAAGGATTTATGGGTACGGCATTTGCAGGAATGATATCTCTGTCAGCATAAAGAAATGCAAATACCGTTTCCAAGGCAGGTTTATCGGTGTGTTGGGTGGATGATTCTGGGTTTTGTTCTGGTATCATTGGGTTTGGGTCTTCATGAGTTTTAGCCATAAGAGTATCGATATGAACATATTCTTGAGCAGCTTCTGTTTGGCTTTGTTCATCAGCAGAGATTGGGATTGATCTCTCTGGTTCAGTCCTTGGTGAAGTAGGAGGGGTATCCAGGCAGATAATCTCTGGTGGTTCCTGTGTTGACTCTTCTGTCGGCTTGATGACTCGATTTTTGAACATGTAGTCGAATTCCACCGTAGGTATATATTCTTCTGTTATCCCCATATCTTCTGTCCCGGCCTCTTCTGTTAATTTCTCTTTGCCTCTTTCAGCAGGCATTTCAGCCTCTCTCTCTTCTTCTTTCTCTGTCTCTGTTTCTTTCTCCTTTTCTTTCTCTCTCTCTTTCTCTTTCTCCTTCTCTTTCTCCTTCTCCTTCTCTTTCTCCTTCTCCTACTCTTTCTCTTTCTCCTTCTCTTTCTCCTTCTCCTTCTCCTTCTCCCCCTTTTGTTGACCCGAGGACTCACCCAAATTACTATCTGATGCAGCATCGTGAAAATCATCATCATCAGAGGAGTCTTCATCAGAGAGTCTGGAGACAATGGGTGAGAATTGGTCAACAAACTTACGTCTTTTGCCAAAAGGCTCTCCCTCTGGTGCTTTCTCAGCAGATCGTTTCTGTATGACAGATTGTAAGATTGCATCTGTGAAAGTAGGAACTGCTTTCTTCAAGGTGTCTTCCACTTCTGCTGCAGCACCTCTAATTTCCTCGACTTGGCTCACAAAGTTGAATTTGTGGGAGTCCAGTGATTCCTTCACAAGTGCTTTTGTTGCCTGGGCTTTCATGACAAATTTCGACGAGATTGTCATCATTTTCTTTACGACGTCCCTTCTGAAGTCGCCCATTTGACCGACTGTCATTGGCAAACTGTTTGGATTGGAGCTGGAGATGTTAAGAGGATCAGCATCTGACGTTGTGGCTTCTTTTATGGATTTCTTAACAGAGTTATCAATGAGCTCTGTCAAGGTTCTGATGTTGGATTCTGATAGGATAACTGTTGGGACTGGCAGAGTTCTGTTCATTTGAGCTGTATGGTTGTCGATCACAAGTCTTTTCAGGTCAGCTACTTCTGTCGATACCTTTTTGTTTTCTTCTGCTCTGACGGTTCTTAGATCTGCTATCTCTGTAGCCAGTCTGCCAATTTCCTCTCCTCTTGTCTGTTCAGCTTCTGTTCTGATCCTTTCAGTGTCAATGTATTTCTGATGAAGTTCGGCATATTTCTCTGATAGTTTCTGCAGTTCGTCTCTGAGAGAAATATTTTCCTTGAGGATCAGTTCCTCCTTTTGAGAATTGATAAGTTTATACTCATTCAGGGAGTTGTTGATACTATCACAGAAGCTTGTGAACTCTGTTTTTGTGACAGTGTCAACGGGGGTAACCCTGGTACCAACTAATGGATCCAATTCTGCCTCGAGTTCAGAGGCGCCTGCGTCAAGAGTTGTTTTGATGTTGGCTCTTGCAGGACTTCCACCCGATCCTTGATGTTCCTTTTGAGGGGAATCACCTACAGGTGTTCTGATCAGAAGTTCCTCCTCCAGCTCAGGTTCTGAGGAAGGAAATCTGATATGATGAGAAGCATTTGGATCAAGCAAATGTTTCCCTTGTTCAACTATGGTCTCATACTGTCCCTGAGTCGGACAGATGCTACGTGAGATTACAAAAATCTCGGGTCTATGTTGTGTTCCGACTACATGAGCCACAGAGGCGTCATTGTGTGTAGGTGACCTGTCGATGTTCTGGGGCGAATGAACATCACTAGCAAGACTAGCTTCCCCGGCTTCGTGCGTACCAGAGGCATGAAGAGTTGCCTCTGATGGTTCTGGCTGCTTAAGGTTCGAGGTGTGCACCTCTGTTTCAATAATCCCTTGGTCTTGATCACCAGGATTAGGTAATGTGGTTGCACTGGGAGTTTGGTTAGGATCTCGCACAGATGTGTCAACTTGGACATCTTGTTCTATACTCACATTTCCCTCGGTTTCTAGGGTTTGAGAATTCTCTGGTGAGCTCTCTACCTCATGAATCTCTACACTGCCAGAAGGGTGCGATCTCTCTGTCACCACTTCTGCAGTCTCTTCTGCTCCCTCTTGAACAGTCTCCCTAGGGGATGCTCTGTTCACTACTTCCTCCTCCATTACTCTAGAGGAAGACCCCACTTCGGGTACTCTGTCCTCTGGTCTAGTTTCTTCTTCTTCTATTTCCTCACTCGCACTCTCCACAGAAGGCTCAGAACCTAAATATGCTGGGGTTCTCACCTCAGGTTCTTGAGGTTGAGCAGCAGTTCTATAGTTTTGGATAGAGATGTGGGTTGGATTGATCAGAGCAAGCATTGTACCTGGAATTCTTCTGATGAAAGGGTAATCTCCTGAAGTTGTTGGTTGGAATCTTGCCATGGTCCAGACAGGAGTAGAACGACCCTGATGTGTCAGTTCCAGTCTGTCGAATGCCCTTCTGATCACCAAACTGATAAAGCGAGGAAACTTGATGGCTTTAAGGGATTTGTGTCTTCCAACTTCTCCACCTCTGGCTAGAGCAGTGGTTTTATTGTTGACAGCATCTAGAAGTGCATTGTAGAGGATCCCTGCATAGTTGAAGTTTCTGTTGAAGAACAGACCATACATGATTTCGAGGATTTCAGTGCTCGCTTGGTCTTGACTGCCGGATTTGCAGGTGAGGGTTCTGTTGAGGGTTGAGAACATGAAATTCCACATTTGTGGTAGATTTTGTCTTCTGAAGGCTCCTATTTTCTCTAACTCTTTGTTGTAACCCAAAAACTTCACGAAGTCGAGAAGAACAGCAACAGAAGGTGGTTTCTCATAGGCATCAATACCTAGCTGTCTTTTTGGTTTTCATCCCAAAAGTTATTCTGAGAGTTCTTTCACGAATCCTTATTGTTCCTGATCCTCCATTACCAGAGTTGACACTTCCGACTATTCCGCTTCTGACGCCGTCTTCAATGTATTGGCATGTGGTCCACCATTGTTGGACATATATTGCAGGAAGATGATCATCAAAGGCTGTAAGGGCTGTAAAAACTTCTGAGTTTCGGAAAAACTCAATATAGATGTGGTAAAGGGGTAAATAGAGTGCTGGATTGGGATCAAAACGGTAGTTGTTATCAGCCAACTCATATGGTAGAATAACAATGTTATCTACGGGTTCGTTGTTACTGGAATCATCAGAGTTCTGGGGTTGGTTTTGGGGTTCAGCCATTGTTGCAGGTTAGGGTTATTCTTGAGAACCACAAGGTATAGGTTTCTGAGAGGGAAAAGATGAAGGGGTTTGAAATGGTTGTTGAGCGTAAGAGTGAAATGGGTTGAAGTTGGGTGTTTATACGGGAAACATGTGGGTGGGAAAACAACGTAGGGACTGTAGGCACTTGAGTGTCAGAAAGTGGAACGGCCTGAACAGTGTATCGTGGGAACACCTAGTGGTTTGTCTTTCAATCAGAGGATGCCACGTAAGATTTTGTTCTTACAATCGTAGGACAAGTAAACCGTCACAGTTAGAGATATGCGGGTGACAAGTGGGTGATTTTCAAAGAATGACCCGCTTCTCTGCTGACGTGTTTCTGATGATGGGGCAGAGAAACTAACAGAGCTCTGGTGGAGCTTAGTTATTTTCTTTCTCTGTTGAAATGATCTTTTCAACTTTGCTCAGTGACCAATCATGTTTCACCTTTACCCAAAAACATTTTAAAATTCTGTATCTGATGTGAAGAATCAAAGAACAAGGACAGAATTGACCAACAATTTTCAACAGAGATCTGATGAGGAACAACAGAGGCTCTGGTGAGAATATCAGGGTTCTGTTAAGTTCGACTTTCTCAAAAGAATTTCATCAGTACAGGTTTTCCCTCTTTCAAAAAGATTTTTCTTTCAAGATCAAGAGAGCTAAGTCATATGAATTTGAAATCAGAATTAACTTGCTCCCCCTAAAACCATGCATATTTTATTTTATAAGCTCCCCCTAGAAATATGAGCTTAAAAAAACTTGCTAAAAGAAATATTTACAGAGATATATACAAACGAATTCACTGGAAGCTTGTTGAAAAAGTATGTTTTACAGAGCTCTGGTGAATGACAGAGTCTCTGTTGAACTATCCTACCCAACTATTTTGACAGATCTCTAGTAGTAACATCAGAGTTCTGTTGAGTGATAAATAGTGTTAGGACATGTTCAGCATACCCAATTTGCTGATTAAGAAGTTAAATCTCCTTTCATCAAGGGCTTTTGTAAAAAGATCAGCAAGTTGGAAGTCTGTTGAAACGAAATACATTTCAATAGTCCCTTTTTCAACATTATCTTTTATGAAGAGATACCTTATATCGATATGTTTGGTCTTTGAGTGTTGAACTGGATTAGCTGTGATTGCTATTGCGCTTTTGGAGTCACACAAAATTGGAATTCTGTCATACTCCAAGCCGTAATCCTTGAGTTGAGTTTTCATCCAGAGAACTTGAGAGCAACAACTAGCAGCAGCAACGTATTCTGCTTCTGCTGTAGAGGTGGACACGCAGTTCTGTTTCTTGGATGTCCAACTTACTAACTTCTCTCCAAGAAATTGACAGCTACCAGACGTACTCTTTCTGTCGTTCTTGCATCCTCCATAGTTTGAATCTGTATATGCTACAAGCTCGAAGCCAGAATTCAGAGGATACCAGAGACCCAAAAATTGAGTCCCTTTCAGATATTTAAATATGCGCTTGACGGCAGAGAAATGCGAAACTTTAGGATTAGCCTGAAATCTAGCACAGAGACACGTTGCAAACATTATATCAGGTCTACTGGCAGTTAAGTACAGAAGTGACCCTATCATACCTCTGTAGTTCTTGACATCTGTTGGTTCACCATTAAGGTCCGGGTCAAGCTTAACTCCAGTGGCAATAGGAGTTTTCATTGAATTTGAGTTGTTAATATTGTATTTTTTCAAAATGTCAGAGATATATTTGGACTGACTTATGAAAGTCCCTTTGTCGGTTTGTTTTACTTGTAAACCAAGGAAGAAAGAAAGTTCTCCCATCATGCTCATTTTGAATTCACTTTTCATCAAATCCTCAAACTTATCACAGTACTCTTGCCGTGTTGACCCAAAAATAATGTCATCAACATATATTTGTACCAGAAGTATATCATTCTTGTATCTCCTAAAGAATAGAGTTTTATCGACAGTACCTTTCTCGAAGTGATTAACCAACAGAAAATTGGACAGAGTTTCATACCAGGCTCTGGGAGCTTGCTTAAGCCCATACAGAGCTTTGTCTAGCTTGTAAACGTGGTCTGGAAACTCCGAATTTTCAAAACCAGGTGGTTGCTGGACATAGACTTCTTCTTGTAGTCTGCCATTTAGGAAGGCAGATTTGACGTCCATTTGGTAGACCTTGAAACCCTTGTGAGCAGCATAAGCTAAGAAGATTCTGATTGCTTCTAGCCTAGCCACAGGAGCAAAAGTCTCGTCATAGTCAATTCCTTCTTCTTGACAGTATCCTTTTGCAACCAGACGGGCTTTGTTTCTGATGATAATCCCATCTTCATCCTTCTTGTTTCTAAACACCCACTTGGTTCCAATGGCTGATTTGCCTTTTGGGAGTGGAACCAAGGACCAAACTTTATTTCTCTCGAATTCAAGAAGCTCTTCTTGCATAGCTTCGATCCAGTTTGGGTCTTCAAGTGCTTCAGAAATTCTTTTCGGCTCAATCATGCTCAAAAAGTTAACAAATAAAACTTCGTTGATTGTAGCCGATCTTGTCTTGACACCATCTTCAGCAGCACCAATTATAAGATGTTGGGGGTGATCCTTAGTCCATTTTGTCATGGGAGCATGGACAACAGGAGGGGTTTGTGCTTCAGATGAGAAAAGACGATCTTCAGCAACAGAGCTCTGAGGGTTGGTGCCAGGGTTCTGTGGCACACAACTCTGAAGAGTGGCCTCATTGCTCTGTGGATTGCCAACAGGGCTCTGCGACGGTGAACTTTCAAACAGGGAGTTTCTTCCGATATTTGTTAGCAGAGGTGATGATGGCTCTTGTGTAGGTTCTGGTTGTGGTTCCTCGTTTCTCTGAATTATACCTGTAGACAGAGAAGTAGATGGTGAAATATTGGAGGGACCAGTAAGAGTTGTACCTGTCAGATTTTGTTCTGTTGAACTTTGAGCTTGATCTCATCTGTTCATGTTGACAGAGGAATCATCATCATCATCGAAGAAATCGTCGAATAGGAGATTGATATCTTCTTCCCTTGATTTTGAAGAACTAGGCTTCTTCTGTTCTGTTGGTGTCCCCTCTGTTGATTTGCGATCAGAGGTACTTGATGTACTTTCATCAAAGGACACGTTCACGCTTTCTTGAATGACGCGAGTTCTGGTGTTGTAGACTCTGTAGGCTCTAGAGGTCAGGGAATAACCAATAAAGATTCCTTCGTCCGCTTTCTTGTCAAATTTACCCAGCTGTTCTCGGTCGTTCAAGACATAACATTTACACCCAAAAACATGAAAATATTTCACGTTTGGTCTTCTGTTATTGATGAGTTCATAAGGCGTCTTTTTAAATCTTTTCACTATTACAGCTCTGTTTTGAACAAAACAAGCTGTTGAGACTGCTTCTGCCCAGAAGTTGATGGGAAGGACAGAACCGGCCAACATGGTTCTGGCAGCCTCTACCAGAGTTCTGTTCTTTCTCTCCACTACTCCATTCTGTTGTGGAGTTCTGGTAGCTGAAAAGTTTTGGGAAATTCCTTCTTCTGATAGATAAGAATCTATTCGAGTATTTTTGAATTCTGTCCCGTTGTCACTTCTCAACTTTTGCACTTTTAGTCCTAACAGAACTTGTATCCTTCTCAATAAACTTATCAGAATTTCTGGGACATCAGATTTTGCTCTGATGAACTCAATCCAAGTATACCTAGAATATTCATCAATAAGCACAAGAATATACTTCTTGCCAGACAGACTTTGCACAGAGATTGGACCACAGAGATCCACATGAAGCATATGCAAAGGTCTTAAGCAATTGTGATCACTCTTGGTTCTGTGTGAGGATCTTTTCATTTTTCCAAACTCACAAGCAGAGCATAGATGGTCTTTGTCAAATTTCAGCGAAGGAAGACCTTTTACCAAGTTCAATTTCACGAGTTTGTCAAGATTTGAAAATTTTAAGTGAGCAAATCTTTTATGCCAGAGCCAGGCATCTTCTTTGTTCAAAGAGACTAAACAGAGTTTCTCTGTTGTAGTTCCCTGGTTTGGATTAAAATTCATTTTATAAAGATTGCCTTTTCTGTCGGCTCTTAAAAGTTCTTGACCAGACTCAGAAAGTAATAATGAACAAAACTTCTTCCTGAAATTGACATCGAACCCATGATCACAGAGTTGACTTATACTGAGAAGATTATGATTTAATCCTTCAACATAAGCAACTTCGGAAACTGAAACACCACCATTTACCAGAGTACCATAACCTCTAATTTGTCCTCCATTGTCTCCTCCAAAGGTGACTGCACTTCCTTTTTTGTTCTTGAATGAAGTCAGTAGCTCCTTATTGCCTGTCATGTGCCTGGAACATCCTGAATCTAGGTACCAGATTTGCACATGAGGCTTCTGCAAGACAGATTAGTTTCTTTTAGGTACCCATTGCATGATGGGTCCTTTCTTGTTAGGCTTTGATGGGTTAACAGACTTTCTTACAAGCTTTACATTCTTTGATGTTGTGCCAGAGGTTTTCTTCTGTGTGGTCTGATCAGTCTTGGGATTTATCATCTTTTGTGACTGATTCAGAACACAGTGAGGTCCACTCATATGATTTTGCAGTTTTCTTAACAGATGAACACAATTGCAATTGATGGAACATGAGGATTGATGCAAGCTGTTATTCAAGAATCGTTTATTAGATGGAGTTTGATTCTGAAAAGCTTTAGGACCATGCATTCTGTTTGAACTATTTTTTGAGACAGATTCTCTTTTCTCAAAATTGATATCTACCAGAATTGGAAGTATGTCTGTCATTTACTATCCATTTTCCCTTATGTTCTGGTTTAAACCTGATTGGTTTAAAAGTTGGAACAAAGGTGTTGTTAAGTAAAGTACTTGCCTTCACCTTACCTTTTACTTCTGTTGAGTTAGAAGTAAGAATTCTAAATTCTTTGTTATTAAACTCAGTTACCGGTATAAATCTTGATTGTTTCTTGAAAAATGATATGTCTTCTTTTAAATCAAAGGATCCAGCCGGTATCTGTTTAGGTTTGTGAAAAGCATTTGGTTGAGTACAGAAAATTTGCTCATCTACCTCAGGGTCAGAGTCACTGTCAGAGGCTAGAAAGTCTCTGGTGGCTCTGTTGGAGGTGTTACTCACCGAAACAGGCTTTGTAGAATCAGGTTTTGCAGTTTTAAACCTTCTCAACTTGGGTTTTAAAGCATCAGAAACAGCATTTTCTTTAAGAACTTTCATGAGATCTTCTTCAAAAGATGTTCTTATCGTTTCAGAAGTAGGAGAGAAGACTGGTGCTTCAGGGTTGAGCTTGCTCTGTGGTATTTCAACAGAGGATTCAGCCTCAGAAGTGACAGGCTTCTGTTCCTTGAAAGAATTAAAGTTGAAAATCTCTTTTGGATCCAGACTTTCGACAGAGTTAGGAATTAAGATTCTAGCTCTTCCTTGATCAAGAATAAACTTTGAAGATGGTTTAAGAACCTTGTCATGATCCAAGGAGTCATAGCTGACATTCCTAAAGTCAAGCCTTTTCGTCCTCTTGTAAACGTCCGAGGTTTTAATTCTTTTGAAAACAGCATTACCAGAGATAACATTCTCTTGGATTTTCCCAGCACAGAAAGTAGTCAACAGAGATGTTTTCTTCTTTCCGTTCCAGGGAGCAAGGTCTGAGAAACCAAGACCTTGCGTATCCATCTGAGAATTTATCTTAACATGCACATCCTGTGCATCCTGATACTTTTTGATTTGAAGTTCTTTTCTCTGTAGGGACTGATGTAAGATTTCCCTTTCTTTTTGAAAAAAGTCTTTTAAAGCGACAGAGTTAAGTCTTTCATTCTCAGATTTCTTCATTTCTTCGGTTTTCTGTTTTAACAGATTTTCGTACTCTTTAACCTTTTTAGAAAAAGTACTTTTCTCTTTCTGCTGTAAGATCTCTAGCTCAGATTTCTCCTTGAAGATATCTTCCTTTTCTTGTTCCAAGAGAGTTTTCTCTCTCTTGTAGAAGGACAGATCCTTCTGAGCTAGCTTTCTTAGCTCTTTTTCCTCAGAAAGCTTTTGTTTCAGTAATTGAAATTCCTCAGTTAATTGCAAAACATGCATTTCCAGTTCTGAGTCAGACTTGGATTCGGAGGAACATACCTTGGCACTGGGTTTAATGGTCTACAGCGCTCTGTCGTCTGGCTCTGTTACAGTAAGAGCGAATGCATGAGCTATATCTTCTTCTTCTGTTCTCTCTATTCGTTCTCCAGTCATCCACTCAATCTTTGTCATACTTTCATCATCTACAGCAACATTGGCTTGCTCTGGTTCATCATCAGAGGATGAGTCAGAGATCCAATTCTCCATCTCGACGACATAACTCCTTTCTCTGTAGTTGTACTTGTATTTGTTCTTGTAGTAGTCTTGATCTTTTACAAGTTTTCCTCTACAGTTAGCAGAGAAATGGCCAGGTTTGCCACATCTGAAACAACGACCATCGTTTTGGTTGATGGGTTGTGCAGCATCAGTCTTTTGTGGACCAGGAGCGTTGTACTTCTGTTGAGGTTGAGGTCTCTGTTCTGTCGGGTTTCTGTTCTGGTGATTCTGTTGAGGTGTAGTATAACTTATGTCACCTTTTTCTTCTCTTTCGTACCTTTTTCTTATGTCAAATGTCCTGTTGCCAAATCTCTGGGTAAATTGTTGAGTTATTAACGCAAGAGATTTAGCAAAGGCATTTATATCACTATCCTCATCTGATGAACTCCTTTCATCATCACTTTCTGCAACCAAGCTCTTCTTCCCTTTCTTTTTCTCTCTTTTCTTATCTCTGCTAGGGCCATCTCTGTTGAGTTTCTCTTCTGCTGAGTTCTTAGATTCTGAAATCAAAGCGATAGGACCTGCAATGGTGGATTTGCCTTTTTGCTTGACAACATCCTTCTCTTGTGCGGCCAGAGTGCCATACACATCAGTAAGAGACCATGCATCTAAGTCCTGATTAGCTTGTAAAGACATGGACAGATTCAACCATTCATCATTTAAACTTTTCAAAAACAGAACATTGTTATCTTCCTTCGACCTAACCACCCCACACTTTTTACATTTGTTGATCAGAATATTAAATCTGTTGTAGGTCTGTTGTAAGGTTTCCTCAGGAAGTGCCTTGAAATCATTGTATTCATTTATACACTGGGTCCTTCTGTTCTTTTGGGTTTTGATACCACCCTCAAGTTGATTTAGAAGTTGATCCCAGATTTCCTTGGCAGTGACACATGAGTCTAGTTCTTGAAATATATCGTTCGGAATGGCCATAATCAGAAGTCACACTGCTTTAAGGTCATTTTCCATTTTGCTCTTTTCTTCTTCGGTAATCCCAGTGGTTTTGGGTTCGAAGTGAGCAGGAATCTCATCAGTGGTTTCTGTTGCGGGTACACGTGGGACATAAACCATGGGTTGGAATGGTCCATTCGTGACAGATCGCATTAAGTCCTTATCCATTCCATCAAGGAAGTTGACCATCCTAATCTTCCATTGAGGGTATTCATCCCTCAGAAGAGTAGGAGGCTTGGTCAGAGAACCAGCAGTATAAATGGCGTTGATGTTTGCCATTCTTTGAAAAGAAAACAGAGTATGAGAGTTTCAAATGGTCTATAATGAGAATAAGCTAAAGTATGAGGAACAGTAACCAATGAAATAGTAGAACAGATGTTTTAATCTAGACTGGAAAGCTTAAATGAACTGAGAAGATGTAAAATACTTTAAGCAGTAAAACAGAGTATAATGAGGCTTTTAAACACGCACACAATCAACAACAGTGAATCAACCTTGGTAGATTGCATGCCTTGATTTGAGCAAATCAAGCAAGCTCTGATACCAATTGTAGGTTCCCAGATTCACGTCGTATCACGATAATGGTAGTTAAATAGACAGCGGAAGCATTTAAATATAAAGCCATTAAAGTGAGTGATTGTATGAGACGATATGTAAACTGTGATATCAAATATAGAACAGGAATATGATAACAAGATCAAATAAGAAACGCTGCTCGTATATTGATAAAGATAACACCAAGAACAAGATCAATGGTGTATCAAGAAATCACAGAGACAATATCGTACGGGATAGTGCTATGAGGATATGACAGTGTGCTTTTACAATTGTGGAAAACTATTCAAAAGCTTACAATTGTTTGTTCCACTACCTCGCTATATATAGCCTCATAAAGTGTAGACAGTGTACTATCGTACCCTGGAATGACACGTGGAAAGTGTGTCTCCAATCTTTAGGGCATACGTGGAAAGGTGTGGACACGTATCTGACACTTCGGATTTCTACGAGGCTTGGGCATAACAGAGGTCTTCACTTCAACAGAGCGTGTTATGACAGAACTCTGTTGGTCTTCGGGTATGAACAGTTCTTCTGTTGATCTTCTGCCAGAGCTCTGTTGAGCTCTGTTGGTTCCACCAGAACTCTGTTGAGTTCTGTTGGTCTTCTTTGTTGGTCTTCTAAGTCTTCTGCTTTATCTCTGTAGGTCTTCTGGCTTGGTTTTATTTTCAATACTTTCATTTTACAGATACTTGGAGCTAACACCATGGTACACTCAGTCTTTGAAATCTGGTCAGTGGAGCCAGTTTTCGCTGTCATGCAGCTGATAACATGAGCAAAAATAAAGTTAATCTCTGAAGGCATTTTATTATTCAGGACGGTGGTGATCTTCTTCTCAGGTTGACCGTCTCGGCCGGTGTTCCAGAGGTATTGCATCTTGTCAAGGAAGGAGATGATTTCATCCTTTCCCTCAGGGGAATTTGGATCAGGGAAGGAAACAAAAGGATTTTGTTTGTTGCCAGCTGGGAGGTTCAGGGTTGCGCGGATTGCAGCAGGTGAAATGAATCCGTGACCCAGATCGGTCTGAAAACCGATGATTGAGAATTCCTTTTTGGTTTTGGCAGATGTAGTAGTGGTACGGTGAGCAGTATTCCAGAACTGCTGGAGAAGTCGCTTGTGCGCTGGGGTTGTGATGGTCATCGCTGTGGCAAGAGGGCAAGTCTTGATGAAGTTGACAACTTCAGTTAGGTGGGGGAAGGTTTCTTCTTGGGGAATTTGAGAAGAGCGTAATGGTTGTTGCTGACAAACGTGATTTGATGAAGGTCATGCTTCATGTTTTCAGCCCTTGTCATGGTGGACGTAGCAGTGGTGTTGGTAACAGTAGCATCAGTGGTAGCAGTCATTTCTGTGAGAAGAAGAGTATAGAGAAAAAAGATGAAACAAATTCTTAGAATGGAAATGGGTTTCCAAAATAAGGGTTTTGAGGGTTTTTACAGTTTCCTTTTAGGGAATGAAAATGTAAAAAAAATAGGATATCTAGTTTTAAAATGAGTTCAAAACTAGTGAAATTCTTGTTTTCCAGATTCCTTGTAAAGAAAGGATTCTGGAAGAACGTATGAGGTTTAGTACAAACTTAAGAGAAAAACTTATTTTTAAGTTTTGTTTCTGTGATCATGAAGAAGATGATCATAGGTTTAAAAACATGTTTGATTGATCTTTTAAGAACACGAAGAAGATCAAAACAAGATATAAGAAGATGCTCGGGATGAAATATTAACCTGTTGTTGATTGTTGGAAGAATCAAATACAAAATTTCACACAATAATCCGAGAAAACAAGAATGCAAGGAGGTTCTTTCTGCGTTTAGGAGTTCGAGAGCGTAAAATGTAAAAATATAAACAAGGAGTGTTTATATAGTGATAGTAGAGAGAGAAATTGATGAGCGGGAAAAAGTTGCTCATCATGACACGGACACGTCCCACGAAGCGTATTGGTCAAAAATTCAAACAGACGAACGTGTCAGAGAAAAAGGCGTGCCATAGGTTATCCGTTTGTATGACGTCAAAATTTTCCTTTCACATTTCTAAGTTATCTTTGAAGGTTTTGAAAGTCTCAGGGATAATTTAAAAGAAATAACTGATGAGAAATATCAGTGAACATAGTTATTTAAAAAAGAATCACTGAAGGAAGAGATATTCAGCGATGCAAAATATTTTGAAATTATGCATGCTGAAGTTAACTTCAGCGTTTGGAAAGAGCGAATATACATTGTTATCAGCGAATCATTTTTGTTCAGAGATTAGATGAGGAATGAGTGAATAGAATTTTCCTTATCACTGATCCAATGCCTTACTGCTGAAGATTTAATCTTCAAGATTCAGCATTCCAAGCTCGCTAATGAGAAAGTTGAATCTTGTCTAATCAAGAGGTTTGGTAAAAAGATCAACTAACAGAAAGTCAGTTGGGATAAAGAAAAGTTCTATGTCACCAGTCATCACATGATCTCTGAAAAAGTGATACCTGATCTCTATGTGTTTGGTCTTTGAGTGTAGCACTGGATTGTTTGCTATACCGATGGCACTAGTGCTGTCGCAATATAATGGAATTTGGGAGAGCTGAAGATCATAGTCTAATAGTTGATTTCTCATCCACAAGACCTGAGCACCACAACTTCCAGTACCTACATACTCAGCTTCAGCTGTAGAGGTGGACACTGAACTTTGCTTCTTGCTTGTCCAACTCACCAACTTTCCACCCAGGAGCTGATAGCCTCTTGTGGTGCTTTTCTTATCCAGCTTGCAACCTGCAAAATCACTATCTGAATAGGCAGTTAGATCGAACCCTGGGTCTTTGGGATACCAAAGACCTAGGTTGGGAGTACCCTTCAAATATCTGAAAATTCGCTTTACAGCGATCAAATGAGATTTTTTGAGTTCAGATTGATATCGTGCACATAAACAAGTAGCATACATAATATCAGGACGACTAGTTGTAAGATAAAGAAGAGAGCCAATCATCCCACGGTACGTAGTGACATTAACAGTCTTCCCCGAAGGGTCTTTGTTAAGTGTCAGCGGCGGTGCGATAAGGGTTTTCATATCAGAGCTTTGAGTCAGATCAAACTTCTTCAACATATCTTTGACATACTTACCTTGGTGGATAAACGTACCCTGATCATTTTGCTTGATTTGGAGTCCAAGGAAGTAGTTCAGCTCACCCATCATACTCATTTTATATTCAGATTTCATTCTTTCAGCGAAACGAGTACATAGATATGGGTTAGTAGAACCAAGTATAATGTAATCAACATATATTTGAACAAGAATAATATGACCTTTTACTTCCTGAAAAATAGAGTGTTATCAATTTTGCCACGCTCAAATTTTTCGATGAGAAGAAAAGAGGATAGAGTGTCATACCATGCACGTGGAGCTTGTTTCAGTCAACAGATTGGCTTATCCATCTTATAGACATAACCTGGATGCTTAGGATCAGTGAATTCGGGAGGTTGTTCAACGTAGACTTCTTCATTCAGCCTTCCATTCAGGAATGCTGATTTCATGTCCATTTGATATACTTTGAAGTCTCTATGAACAACGTAAGCTAGAAATAGACGAATAGCTTCGAGTCTTGCCACTGGGGCAAAGCTTTCGTCATAATCTATATCTTCCTCTTGTTTGTATCCCTGAGAAACTAAGCGAGCTTTGTTGCGGGTTACAGTTCCATTTTCAACTATCTTATTTCGATAGACCCACTTAGTGCCTACCACTAATTTGTCAGATGGTCTTGGAATGAGATTCCAAACCTTGTTTCTTTCGAATTCAGTTAGCTCTTCTTGCATAGCGCTGACCAAGTTTGGATCTCTGAGGGCGTCATCATCTTTCTTTGGTTCAATTAGTGAAATAAAATTTACATAAAGACAAGTGTTACCTGCACTGCATCGAGTCTGAAACACCTGCGTTTGGATCACCAAGAATTTGATCTATGGGGTGATTTATGGTCCATCGCTGAGCAGGAGCATGAGCCGCTGACACCGAATGAAACTCTGGAATCACTGAAGAGGAAGCTTCAGCGACGTTAGGTAGTAGAGGTACGATTGGAAGAACAGATGAAATTTTATTTACTGACTGCTGAGAGGTTGATGGAATATCAGATGATGGTTCAGAAAAAGGCATAGTGTTGATTAGAACAGCTGAAACCCAAGATGATTCAACTTCACTTGTCTGCATGCTATGAATGATGGTAGGATCATCATCAGCGGTTGGTGTGTTGACCTGAGGGTCAGGGTTAGGAACAGTTTATGAATCTCCAAAATGAGAAAACATCCACTAATTGAGTTCTTCGTTATCAGCAGATAGTCTTGAGTTCGCTGAACGGGATTCATCGAAGGTGACATGAATAGTTTCTTCTACATTTTGTCTTCTCTTGTTGAAAACTCTGAAGGCTTTGGATATGGAAGAATATTCAAGAAATATTCCGTCGTCAGCTTTGGGATCGAATTTTCCAAGAGCATCTCTGTTGTTTAAGATAAAGCACTGACAACCAAAGATGTGAAGAAACTGATAGATGGTTTTCTTCCATGGAAAAGTTCATAGGCAGTCTTATTGAATCTTTTGACGATCAACGATCTATTCTGCGTAAAACATGCAATGTTGACAGCTTCTGCCCAGAACTGAGTAGGTAGATGAGAATCGCTGAGCATTGAACGAGCAGCTTCGATGATCGTACGATTTCTTCTTTCAGCGACTCCATTTTGTTGTGGTGTTCTCACTGAGCAAAAGTTGTGATAAAAACCCTTGCTTTCAAAGAAGCTATCAAGGGAACTGTTTTTGAATATGATCACTCCTGATTGAGCAAACAATAAGATTATTCAGGACTTCCATTTTCCTGACAAAGGACATCGGTTCTTCTTTGGTGTCGCGCTTAGCACGGAGAAACATTACCCAAGTGTAGCGAGAGAATTCGTCCACAATAACCAGCGTGGTTCTCTTTCCAGCGATGGATTGAACGTTGACAGGGCCAAATAGATCCGTGTGGAGAAGTTGAAGAGGAGATGACACTGAGGAAACTTGCTTTGACTTGAAGTTAACTTTAGATTGTTTTCCGTTTTCACACGCTGAACAAAGAGATTCCTTAGCGTATGAGTGTTGAGGAAGACCCGTGACTAGCTCTTTTAAAGAAAGAGTATTCAGTGTCTTGAAGTTGAGATGAGAGAGGCTTTTATGCCATAACCAGTTGACATCAGGAGAGGCTTTGGAGAAAAAACAAGCATTCTCAGTGGTTGTTGAGTCCATGTTTATTACATAAACATTTTCCAAACGATATCCAGTGAGAGCAACTTTCTCCTTCTTGTCAGTGACGAAACATGTTTCCTTAGTGAAGCAAACTTTAAAGTCCTTGTCACATAGCTGACTGATGCTAAAAAGATTGTGCTTCAGCGCTTCAACGTATTCAACTTTTCTGAAGGTTGTTGTACCATTAGAGAGTACACCAAACCCTCGAGTATAGCCTTTTCCATTTCCACCGAAGGTCACAAAGGGACCTTTCTCTTCCTTGTATCCAGTGAGCAGGTTTTTCTTTCCAGTCATATGTCGAGAGCATCCGCTAACAAGATATCAGATACCCTTCGAGACCTGCAAATAAAGGAAGATTAGTTTTGAATATGTACCCACTTAACTATGGGACCACATTTGTCAGTGGTGGTAGAGGAAGTGGAAGGTTCAGCAATCTTTGTAGCATTTGAAGATTCAGCTTCAGTGACATTCTTCACTTTGGTTAATTTCTTAACCTCAGTGGTGGTTTTCACCTTCACCTGATTTGCACTAGGATTGGTCTTCTTTGCCTTGGGGAATTGATCTTCACCTTAGCTAATTTCTCATCTTTGGTGGCTGTAGGGCATTTGCTAGCAATGTGATCGGTAAGTCCACAGTGATAACATTTCCTATAGCTAAAAGTAGCTTTAGGACCATTTGCATGCTTAGTAGATATTTTTAAATGAGTAAGACCATCACCAAGAATACCTTTGCTATTGGATATTGGAGGAACTATCAGTTCTTCGGATTTTTTATCATCTACATACACTCTTATTTTAGGAGTAGATTGCTGAATGAACTCAGGTATCTTGGTCCTAGAAGTATAGGGCTGATTCGCTGAAGGTTTTGGAACTTTCAGCTTAGGTACATAGGTACCCTTCTGAGGTTTTTGAACAACTTTTTCTTTACCTTTAGGAATCAAGGTAGGTTTGTCCTCAAGGATGGGAGTTTTAGAAGAAGAAGAGCACTGAGGTAATGAGGTGTCAGGGACAGAAGACACGAACATTCCAAACTTAAGCATGGAACGATCAGTGGTTGGTTCCTCGGCATCAACTTTGTAACCAAGACCACTTCTGTCTTTAGCAGGGATATGAGCACAAATTATTTCAGTGATATTTGTTGAGGACTTATACCATCCTTCAACAGCAGCCTTTTCAGTTTTTAGCTCAGCGATAGCTTTTTCTCGCTCGATACTGATGACTTGATTCACGTAGACCTGATCTTTCAAATTATTTTCAATGTTTGAAAGCTCCTGAATTTTTAGGTGACAATTTTTAAGTTGTCCAGTTAAATCCATATTCATTTGTTCAGCTTTGGTCTTGCCAATTATGGCATTGTATAAATCGACAGTCAGTATATCGATAGCTCGAAGTCTATCAGCTTCAGTGATAGCTGAAGTAGAAGTAGAAGAGATTGATATCTGAGAGGTAGAAGTAGAGGGAATTTCAACTTGTTCTTCCTCTTCTTTTATTTCGGCCATGTGGCAGAGATTAGCCTCATCTTCTTCATCTGTATCTGATTCTTCATCAGAGTCAGCCCAATCACGATCTTCAGCGATCAGACCTTTTCCTTTCTTTTTGTATGCTTCCAACTTAGGATACTTTTCTTTCAGCTTTTGGTATTTGTCATCTCTAGCCCTTGGGTTAGAGGATTTCTTGAAGGAAGAAGAAGATTTAAAAACTTTCTTTGACCTGCATTCACTTGCAAACTGTTCTACTTTTTCACAGTTAAAGCAGGTAGAAGTGGCCTTATCAACAGGAGTAGGTTTAGGCTTGTTAGTGATAGTGAGAGGTTTGTTTCTTTTGAAGTTGCTCTTTCTAGCAAACCTCCTAAAAGAATTTTTCAGGAGTGCCAGAGATTCATCAAATTATGAAGGATCAACGTCTGATGAATCATCAGAATTAGATTCCATTTCAGTGATCGTGACAGTTGATCCATGAGCCGGTACTGACTCTGAAAAGAGTAAAGCAACAGGTGTGCTTTTGGAATCTTTGACAAGATTCTTCTTAAGTTGACACGACTGCTCATGATTGAGCATAAGGCCAAATAAGGTAGAGAGGGTCATAAATTCATATCCTTAGATAGCTTAAGACACATGATATAATTGTCCCAACTTTCAGGAAGACATTCCAAGAATTTTGTCAGGATCTCGGAGTTAGAGTAGGTCTTACCAACAGTTTTTAAATCAATAATTAGACAGTTAAAACGTTGGTGAACTTCAGAAAGAGTTTCAGTCTTACCACAAATGAAACTTTCGTATTGCCTTACCAGGGTTATTCTTCTAGAGTCGTAGACTTCAGGAGTACCTTCATATTGAACACATATAGTGTCCCACATGGATTTTGAACTTTTAAAGTTCATGATGGAATGGTAGACTTCATCCGGAAGGGCCATAGAGATGATAGATCTGGCTTTAGTGTCGATGGCCACCTTCTTCTTGTTCTCATCAGTCCACTGAGAGACTTCTCTGGGGATTAGTCTTTCAGGAATGACAGGAGTATTTGCTGTGGCTGGGAATGAAGCCTGGATCATATGTGGAACATAGGGTCCATTTTCTATATAATAAGGTATAGTAGGATCTACACCTTCCAAAAAGAGTATCATTCGATTTTTCCAAAGATTGAAGTTGTCTTTGCTAAATCGAGGTGGTTTGGTACGAGAGCCATTATGTATGTAGTTTGTGTTTGTAGAATTTGCCATATTGAAGAAATAGCAAGGAAGAGAGTATAAGCAAGATCTTGTTTATACGATTAAACAATCTGCTCTGATACCACTTGATGGTCCCGAAGGGTTATACAAGTTTGTAGAAGGGGGGGGGGGTTGATTACAAACACACATTTTTATCTTTCTAAATTGTTTATTGATATATATCAAACAATTTACAGTTTGTTGCGGAATAAGATCAAGTTAAAAACCTAATCTAAACAAACTATGAGAACACACAGATTTCTTGCACTAGCAATATAGAGAGAAAGAAATAAGAAAACTAAGGAGAGTTTTCTTAACACTAAGTAGTTCAGTGAGGAAGAAAATCCGAGCACTTCAAATATGAAGTACAGTTTCCTTTATATACTGAATGCATTTAATGCAAGTTAGTATACCTTTACACGTGGCAGCCTCTGGTTGGTTGCATGATTTGACTTTAGCAAACATTCTAGTAGCTGCATGATGAACAGTGTAGTTGCAGAGTTGGTTGTACGATTCTGGACAAAAGGGATGTCCATTTTGAAAAAATCTTACGGGGGTGTACAAAGAGATAAGACAAAAGTTGCTTGTAGAACAAGCTTCATGCTCAGCGCTCGCTGAATGAGTATTTATCAGCGAATGATAAAATTCAGCGTTCGCTGATGTCTTGTACTTGAAACTTCACGTAGAATGGACAAGTCTTGTCTTCGCCGATGTCCGCATCAGGTCACTAGTAGAGTTAGTCACTTGTTCTTCAGCTTGGTCTTCGATTTCAGCTTCGAACTTGGTTGACGCGAATTTTGTCTTCAGGGATCATAAGCAAACAATTAAATGATAAAAATTCAGCGACCATTAGTGAGACTGAACAGGCTCAAGGCTCACTGATGTACAGTGTTCGCTGAAGTATAAATTTAAAGGTTGTTTTCCATCAGCGATACTAAACAGACTTTGTATATTTTCTTTGATGGCAAAACATTAATACATATTGTTTACTTATAATTTCCACTAAGTGTTTCTCAAGGTCATTATCAAATCACTGAGGGTTTGGATCAACACTTATCCTGTTCTTCCAAACATGCCACAACTTTTTCTCACTCTTCTCACTCTTCTCCTCCAAATATTTTGCTGCTTCTCCGTTCTTGCCATCCAAATCACATCTCTCTGTCTTCAAATCTCTTTATCAGAATCTTCTAGTTCCTTTCCGTCATCTTAGCCAGGTATATGAAGGAGCTGGTATAAAGTTTTGACTGTAGTGGTGGGATATATCCTACCTATGGGATTCTCATAGATTGAGAAGTGTCAGCAGTAGTTGTTGTAGCTGCCATCACATTTGCTGCAGCACTAGCAATTCCTTTCCTGGCCTTCTCTGCATTTTTCTTCACTCTCTTCACTTATTGGACTTCTATAACATCTTTCACCAAAACCATTTCATCAGTAGGAAAGAACCTTACCTTGGCCCTTGTGAGCAAGGCATGAATAAGAGATGGATGCCAAAGATCTCCCTTTGTCTTCTGCACACATGACTTTATGCTCCTACTAACCACTTCCCCCACACTAAAATTATTTCCAATCATGATGTAGTAGGGGATCACCATCATTCCAAAGGTAATACTGGTGTCTTGAGTTGTGGGTTGGATAATGTACCTCAGAAAATAGAACCATATGTTCACAATAGGGAGAAGGCCCCTACTGTTAAGGTTCCTAAACACCCTATTCTTCCATGTCTTTCCAGGATGTGCTACAATCACCAACACCTTCCTGGCATCTTCCTCAATGGCTTTGCTACTCAACAAACTGTATTCACTTGGGGTTGGGGTTGGTGGTATGATTCCAAACAAGTTTTCAATAGTGGCAGAGGCATAGGACATTTCAGTGCCCCTCACCTTGACTATATGGTTCTTTGATGCAACAACTTCTGCGTCGAACTCCTTTACTAGGGAGAGGTGGTATCCAGAAGTTACAACACGAAACAGCTCCCATCCCATTCTCTTGATTGTTTATTGAAGGAAAGAAAATTCTTGCAGACACCCAGGGATGAAGCCTTTGTCTGAAAGAACTTCCTTGGAATCCACGTGACCAAATTGGTCATATGCTTCACTACAGCTAAATGTACCAAAAGAGACATTTGTTCTCTTTGTTTTTTTTGACTGGTGGAGGTGATCTTACTTTTTTGTTCTTGCTTCCCCCTTTTCTTGAGGGTCTTCATCATCTAAGTCAGTATGGTTGCATCATCTTCAGCAGTTGCTGCAACAATCTCTACACTCCCTACATCAACATGTTCATCCATAGAGTCGTCATCCTCTGTATCCTCATCCTCATGTTCTAGAGGTTGTGATTGTCCAGACAAAACTACCTCAGGGAATGTAGATTGGCCTTGTGTTTCTTTGTGTATGAGAATTGTTAGGGTCATATTTTGACATGCTGACGCTCACCATGATTGATCCTGCATGTGAAACCAACCCGGAAACCGAAGACGCATGGTACGAAAAAGCTGCCAGAGCCGTAAACTTCGAGGTAAACTTGGTGTTTCCCACTGATGAAGATGACAACGTTGATTACGACCAGTTTATCCTTCATAATTTCTATGGTACGCCTCCCGTTCACTCGTCTCAACCCACTATGACTACAGATCAACCCGAAAGCTCAAATGCATACATTCCAACAACTGCCCCTCCAACGACAGCTTCTGATCTTCCTCCATCTCCTCAACAGCAACAAATTCGTTGGGAGAAGATCAAGGTACTTATTCCTCATCTGGAGGAATCTTTGAAAAAGCTGTTCGTCCACAAGCTTCGCCCGATCGAGCCAACCTTCTGCCTTGGCATCTTCAGTCCTGATCCAGCACGCCAACTCCGATACGTAGAAGCCATGAAGCGGTGTCTCCCGAGAGACCAGGTTCGAACTAAACATAAAATTTCAGAAGTGCTAAAGATTCAGTCAAACCGAATTATGAAGATCGTTTTTCCCGTATTCACTGTTCGACGTGAAGACGGAAAAGAATGGATTTTTTCTGAAGCTGACTTTAAGCATCTCCATCCGTTCGACTTCCTGGTTATTCTGAGAGACCTTCGCAGCAGAACCATCTGACCGCTTACTGTAACAAAGGCGCTAGAAGCGGTTCGTCGATTCCTTGTCCGTTCTATCATGATGTCTTATCTGACGGACTTCCAAATGGCTATCGAGAAACGAGCAAAGAAGGTAAACCTGATCAAACCGAATTTGAAAGCTCCTGAACTGACAATGTATCCCGAGAACGCCATGCTGCTTCAACCAGAATTTGGGATCGTATTCCTCAACGCTCAGAAAGAAAAGAGGTTTATGAGGTTCAGTCAGGTATATCGATTTTGCGACGGCACACTGCTCAAAGTTCAAGAAGCTCTTCGGAAGATCATCAAACACGAATCCAAAAATCCAAAGGTATCCGATTTGCCCAATCTGAATGAAAGAACTTCTCAGACTGCTTTGGATATGGTTGAAGAACGTCTTGACTACCGCCAAGCCATCAGATTCTTCGAGGTTCATTTCGCGCTCCGCAAACGTTACGTCTACAACTGGAAAGAGCTCTAGCGCGAACTTGAACTTCAAATCAAAGGGGGAGATTGTTAGGGTCATATTTTGTTGATTTAAAGTTCAAGGGTCTGTATTGCAATTAATCTTTTTGAGTCTGTTTAGTGAACGGGCCATGGGCTTGTTAACCACGGGCCCGCATATATAAGGTGTATTAGCTTGGAAAAACAAGCTAGTTGTCTCATTTGCTTTCTTTCTATTCGTATTGTAATTCTCTCTACATTGAAAGCATTAATCAGAGATGACCAATTGAAATCGTATTCTTACTGTTTATTATTATCGATTTCACAAACATAATCGTTGCACGGATCTGGATTCAACAATTGGTATCAGAGCAGACGGACGGATTCGATTCACAGATTCATTCATCAATTTCTGGTCAGTTTGATTTTTTCACGTTTGACTATTCTTGAATTTTCAAATCTTTGATTCTTACCAAATTGTTCAATTCTATTTATTGGGTTGTGTTAGAATTATAATTGTGAGTAATTCTGCAAAGTTTCGCATTCCAATTCGATTGGTTGAGTGGTTAATTTAGCAATTTAAGATCAAAAGTTTTGGTAGTGTTCTTGACAAAGATTCGATTTTTAACCATCAAAACTTGTTGTTTTTGCATTGAAATCGATTGGATTAGTGTTATTTTTGTGTTAGGCATTGTTACTAACCTTCCAGGATCGATTTTGGGCAACCCTGATCAAAAATTCGATCGAATTGAGAAAACATCCGACTTGTCCGGACAAACCAGCCGACTTTTCCAGACAACTTCAAGGTGTCCGGACGTTTGTGTGATTTTCATCCGGATACTTCCAATTCCATCCGGACTCTTCATTTTTTCCGGGTAAGATCTGCAATCCGGGTAAGTCACTAGTCCTTACATTATCCGGGTAACATTTGTATCCGGAAACCCAGTGTTTCCGGACATATCTTATCCGGACAATCCTTTGTACCCGGAAACTTCATTGCATCCGGACAACTCAAGTTATCCGGACACGGTAACTTCGTTTTATCCGGAAACATCTTGCTTCATTTAAGTATCTTGGATACTATATTCGTTTAGCGGGACCCCCGTGCTAAGTCGCAGGAGGGGGACATTTAAGTATCTTGGATACTATTCCACTTTGAATCGAACAATCGTCTGACGATCACTCCAGTGCAACTGAAGATGTCTCCTGCTGAAGAAGACATGAAAAAGTCGTGTCAGGTATGTGAACCTATCTTTTCAGAACTTTATGACCGAGTGAAACCTCTTGCTAAACGGGTAGTTTTCTTTAAGGCCACTTCTAAAGAACAACTGGTTGAGATTAGGTCTCTAACCGAAAAGCTAGATGTTCAAAAGAAAATAACTGAAAAATATAAGTCTGAAAATGCTAGTTTAAAGGAGAAATGCAAAAATATTTCTATAGCACCTAAAGACTTACGGGCCAAATTATCTGAACTTCAGTCACAGTTTGATCAGTGCTTGAATGAAAAAGCAGAAATTGTTTATCAATGCTCTGCTCTTCAAATTCAGCACAAGGAGTTTGTAAATAAAATCACTGTCTTGAAACAAAACTCCACAAAAGGGGTCAAACTGATCAAACCATCTTTCTAAATAAACCTAAAGAGTTCACGTACTTTAACAAAGAGTGGGGAATCGGTTATGATAACCCACATTATTTGAAAAAAGGAAGATGGCATACACCCACTTTGTATGATTTTGCTTGTTTTGGGTTAGATAAAAAGTATCCTGAATATGGAATTCAATGGACTGGTCTTCTTGAACCTGAAAAGGAAGAGGAAACCGAGGAATATAAGCGCACACACAAACGAGGAATACAACTTCCATTTTGTTATGAGCCTTTAAATTATTCTTATAAGAAAAATCCAAAGAAGTACCTCTCGAATGACTACTTCGACCCCTACAAGGTTGCTAAGCCCAAGGATTCCTCCCAAAAGGATGAGGACCAAGCACCAGCAACCAAGAATGAGACGGACGAGTTTAAACTCTATGTTCCCCCTCTCATCTTGGAAGCAAAAATTGTCGAGTTGGAGGAGTCGTTTTAGAAAGAAAGGTCTATTTTTCAAAACGAAAAGAAAGTGCTCATCTCTGAGATTGAGAAACTCAAATCTGAGAAAACCGACGGTGTGTCAAGTGAGGAAAAGGAAAAATTTCAGTGGGAAATCAATACGCTCTCATCAAAACTGTCTGAAATGACAAGAGAAACGATGAAAGAGCACCTGAGAAATGGTCAACTCCAAGAATAGATTGACCTTCTCCAGGCTCAAAAGCAGATTTCAGCTGATCTTTCCTCCAACTCATCTGACACATCCTCGTGTAAAGCTTTCATAAGAAATATCTCGTCTCAAGAAAGTCAAGTTTCTCAAGATGAATGTGTTACAAGGAATTTAAACTCTGATTTTTCAAACGCTTCCGCACCAAATTCCTCAAAGCACACTACAGAAAGCACAAAGTGTTCCTCGCCTTCCTCGACCGATCCAAGTCCAGTAATTCTGGATGTCGATTTTTCAGAATACATGAACTCCGTAGGTAATTCTGATGGAGAGTTTGAGTCGTTCCCTTTCGACAAACCTCTTCTGAGCCACAATGATTTTCTATCACCAGTAGTCAATCATCCGGTCAATTTTCTAAAGGGCAGCAGTTCTCAAACAAAGGCCCCAGCTGTGATCAAGATTTCTCAATCAAAACCAACTTCTAAACCTGTTTCTAAAAACCAATCACAGCCGAGGCAGGAGACCGGACCATTGCCTACCAAAAATATTGTTCTTTATAAAGTCACTGACCGCACTGTCCCTGTTGTTTCGGATAAAACCGGTCGCACTAATCAAGAAAACCCAAAGTGGATAAAGAAGGAACCTGTCAAGAAGGATGCATCAAAGTCCTTCCCAAATGCTTTTAATTCAAGAATAAACAAAAACGATTGTGCCTAGAATCATAGGAATGATTTTGTTAAAAGAGATGTTAATTTTCCAATGAAAATTTACTCCACTCAACAGTTGATTCAATTATCGCACGATTGTTTGTGTTGTTCTAGTTGTGGTTGGAATGACTTTGATGATATCCATAACAATGATTGGTTTGGGTCATATCACATGTATAATTCGACACCCAAACGCAAACCCCGTAATAACCAGCAAAGACACTATCAAAAACGGGGTTACCAATTAGCGGTTAAACCACAGCGGGAGACCAAACCTGCTTCTAGATGGGTTGCTCCTACTGAGGTTAAACCGGCACCCAGGTGGAAAGCTTCTACAAAATATGTTCCTCCTAAAGGTGTAAATTCTGCACCGAAGAGGAAACCAGTGCCAAAACCAGTTCCCCCTACTGGTGTCAATCCTACACCTAATGGGAAAGCTGGGACAAAGCAAGCTTCCTCAAACGATGCCAAACCTACCCCTCCCAGACCCAGGCAAATCTGGGTACCGAAGGTTCGCTAAACTTGTTTTGCAGGACGGTCATGTGTGGTACTTAGACTCTGGATGCTCCACACACATGACCGGAAGGAGGGAGCTGCTCACGATCTACAAGGAATCATATTGCGAAGACGTGAGGTTTGTCCATACCTGTGCTTTAACAAGCGACTCATGTGTTTGGGGGGAGCATGATCAGCCATCAGGTAAGTATACTCTACTATTGAGGGGGAGCGTCACACGCAATTTTTTAAATGCTGAAAAGTTTTCTTTGTGTGTGTGGATACTCCCGTGCGCATCTCACTCTACGAGCACATTCTGAGGGGGAGCATGTCATCTTATGCTCACCATTTGAGGGGGAGCGACACAAGTTTTTTCTTTAAATGTCTAAACGTTTTTGTGTGTCGAACTCTCCACTGCACAATTTTTTGCAATATTCGAGAGGGAGCAAAGCCATCCCCATGCTCAGTTTGAGGGGGAGCGAGAGAAGGTTCATTTTTAAATCCAAACAGTCCTATTTTGGCAAAATCTACAAGGACAGAGCATTTTTTTGTGAAAACCCCAAAGTATCCGGACAGTCTTATTTTTGTCCGAAATGCTCAACTGTATCCGGAAACCATGCTTGTCCGGAACACCTTTTATCCGGACACCCTTTGTCCGGCTACTTGTGTCTGTCTGGAAAGTCTTTTTTGTTCAAATCCTTGTCAGGACACCCCTGTTTTGATCTAGCCGGTACCTGTTATGTCACTGCCAATCCTCAATCTGTCCCAGATTGAGTCACTTAATGCAAAGGTACGCACCAGAACTTGTTTATCCGCCTCAGTTTCTAACTTTGTGTCTTTTTACAGATATTCCATGGCGGATCAACAACCTCAATCTGAGGGGAAGAGCCACACTGTATTTTTCTTACAAAGTCTAAATATTTTTTTCTTGTGTTGATATCACTCTCACTCCGAGGGGGAGCAAGTCAATCCCCATGTATGTTTTGAGGGGGAGCAGGATAATACCCCAGCTATGCACATACCTAAAGCCCTACCTGTGATAGCATATAGACGAGGGTTAGAGATCCCATGGTCCCGCCAGCGCCGGAGGGACCTTCCCCGGGACATAGATCATGTGAGAAGGAGGGAGTTAAGGTCGAAAGCGAACCAAGAAAAATTGGGCCGTAAAGATAACGAGGCTCTTGAGCGACCCGAAACGAGTGTAATCCGGGTAGCCACATCTACTATCCCGTCTCATTTGTTGGGACGAGATATTGAAGAAGCCTCCATGGACCCAACGGAGCAATTGCACGACCCCCTTATCCACTCATCCGTCTCTCAAAAGGCGGATGTTTCAGTACATCACGGGGATTTAGCACAACTTCCACCGGCCTCTCACTCGAAGAGTGCTGGTGTTGAAACAAGCGACCAGCAGCCCCCGGTCGCGACTTCTTTGCGTGCACAATCGAGTCTAGAGCCATTTCCTACTGAAAAACCTTTGGCTAGGACACAAGAGGAGCAACACCAAGTCGATAATCTTCGTGACTCGACCAGAACCACCGTAGTGTCTTCACCTCTAGGTGCAACACAAGGATCGGCGGGAAATCCTACCACAGCTAACATCGCGCCAACTGTGAACGTAGGTGGCTCTACCCCTGTGGTAGACGCCTCAACGGGTAACCTAAGTGGTCCCGGAGTCATTCACCCCGACTTTGTGTCGCAAGGGTCCCTAGACAGCACCCTCAAGGCTGTCCGCGAGGCACTGGAATAGCATGTCACCGACGAGATCGCCAAAGCCATCCAAGGCAACGCACAGTTCGTCGAAGCCGAAACCGCACCACCACATCCACCGACATTTGCTCAACCTATCTATTCGGTGGATACCTTAAAGACGATTCTTCTGGCCCAACTGCTCCAGGAATCCGATACAACCGCCTCGACTGAAGCAGACCTGATTTCAGTTCTTCGCTCCCAGGTCACTGCTCCAGGTTCATCTATCACATCCCGTCTTGACTCCATTGACTCGACCCTCAACGACTACAACAAAGCGCTCGCCACACTGTCTGAGAGGGTTCGCTCACTAGAAGACACCTGTAAGAGTCAAGCTGGCGGTCTCAAACGCAAGCACGATGACCAGGATGATCCTGATCACCATGAGGGGGAGAAGCGTCTACGCCAAACCGAGACCGCCCAGATCATGACCGGCAAAACTACAATTGTGGTTCATCAGGAACCCCCAACTGCGACAACTTCAACAGAAACACCCGAAGCCGAGTTGCCATTAGCACAGATGGTCATCGACATGGATATTGCAGATGATGAAGCCCCAACGGTTGAAAAGCCCGAGGGTACAACACAGGAATTGGTCGCACAATAACCATCAGACATGCCGACGCTCACCATGATTGATCCTGCATGTGAAACCAACCCGGAATCCGAAGACGCATGGTACGAAAAAGCTGCAAGAGCCATAAACTTCGAGGTAAACTTGGTGTTTCCCATTGATGAAGACGACAACGTTGATTACGACCAGTTTCTGCTTCATAATTTCTATGGTACGCCTCCCGTTCACTCGTCTCAACCCACTATGACTACAGATCAACCCGAAAGCTCAAATGCAGACATTCCAACAACTGCCCCTCCAACGACAGCTTCTGATCTTCCTCCCTCTCCTCAACAGCAACAAATTCGTTGAGAGAAGATCAAGGTACTTATTCCTCATCTGGAGGAATCTTTGAAAAAGCTGTTCGTCCACAAGCTTCGCTCGATCGAGCCAACCTTCTGCCTTGGCATCTATAGTCCTGATCCAGCACGCCAACTCTGATACGTAGAAGTCATGAAGCGGTGTCTCCCGAGAGACCAGGTTCGAACTAAACATAAAATTTCAGAAGTGCTAAAGATTCAGTCAAACCGAATTATGAAGATCGTTTTTCCCGTATTCACTGTTCGACGTGAAGACGGAAAAGAATGGATTTTTTCTGAAGCTGACTTTAAGCATCTCCATCCGTTCGACTTCCTGGTTATTCTGAGAGACCTTCGCACCATAACCATTCGACCGCTTTCGGTAACAAAGGCGCTAGAAGTGGTTCGTCGATTCCTTGTCCGTTCTATCATGATGTCTTATTTGATGGATTTTCAAATGGCTATCGAGAACCGAGCAAAGAAGGTAAACCTGATCAAACCAAATTTGAAAGCTCCTGAACTGACAATGTATTCCGAGAACGCCATGCTGCTTCAACCAGAATTTGGGATCGTATTCCTCAACGCTCAGAAAGAAAAGAGGTTTATGAGGTTCAGTCAGGTAGATCGATTTTGCAACGGCACACTGCTCAAAGTTCAAGAAGCTCTTCGGAAGATCATCAAACACGAATCCGAAAATCCAAAGGTATCCTATTTGCCCAATCTGAATGAAAGAACTGCTCAGACTGTTTTGGATATGGTTGAAGAACGTCTTGAGTACCGCCGCGCCATCAGATTCTTCGAGGTTCATTTCGCGCTCCGCAAACGTTACGTCTACAACTGGAAAGAGCTCCAGCGCGAACTTGAACTTCAAATCAAAGGGGGAGATTGTTAGGGTCATATTTTATTGATTTAAAGTTCAAGGGTCTGTATTGCAATTAATCTTTTTGAGTCTGTTTAGTGAACGGGCCGTGGGCTTGTTAACCACGGTCCCGCATATATAAGGTGTATTAGCTTGGAAAAACAAGGTAGTTGTCTCATTTGATTTCTTTCTATTCGTATTGTAATTCTCTCTACATTGAAAGCATTAATCAGAGATGACCAGTTGAAATCGTATTCTTACTGTTTATTATTATTGATATCACAAACATAATCGTTGCACGGATCTGGATTCAACAAAAATGTTGACAGGAATGTTGGCGGTGATAGTAGGTATCAGTGGTTGTGTAGTGTTGGTTTCACCCATGATGAAGGCCATTGCAACCTCAGTATCATAAAGTGGACAGGTTTGGTGTGGATTTAGCAAGCTTTGTGTTGGTGTTTTAGAAGCATTGGCTGAGTTCTCTGTGTGTTGAGGACTTGGCAAGCTTTTTGATTCCTTAAAGGAAACCTTCTACCAAGTAAGAGTACTTGTAGTTGCTCAGTTGGTGGTGGTGATGGTTCTTTGTTGATGTCAATGTTTAAGGATTTGTGGCTAGAAGATGTAGAGGAAACATAGTTGGAAGAGGTTTGAGTGGTTGTGGATTGGGTTTTGCCTTTCTCTTCTTCCCCTACTTTAAGCTTCTTCAATGGTGGTCTCTTGGTCGATGATGACCTTGCCACTGCCTTTCCCTTCGATTCTTGGATCATAGCCTTCCTTGATTCCATCATTTCTTCTTCTTTCTGTTTGCTGTGCTTCTTCTGGTTTCTTTATTGCTCTTTGTTTTCACAGTTTTCTTTGCATGTGATTTAACCCTCCCCATTATGAATGCTTTTATCTTGAATGTATTCCTCCTGCAAGAATACTGTTCTAGCCGACTCCACAACTTCGTAAATATTAAAATAAGAATATTTTAAGGTGGTTAAGCATTGTGATCGTGGGTTACTTAGTTGGAGAAACTGAATGAGTTGGAAGTTGTGGATCCCAGGTTAGTGCAATACAGTAGAAATCATGAACAATAATCCATAAACACAATATGATTTCAACTTGTCATCCATCTATTTCATAACCATTCAGAGAATTCAGAGAGTATGTTTACAATGGTTAAATGGACGATTCTAAACGATTCAGCACGATTAACCTACAAAAGAGGTTAAACCAACATTAAATACCTAGGCCTAAACAACTAAGGCCCATTGCCCATTACAAATAAAGGCTTTTACAATAAATAATTAATTCTATAATTATTTATATAACTTTCAAATATATATGACATTTATGGTCCTAATAATCTCCCCCTAAAGTTATATAAAGAAAAAACGGTTTTGAAAACTTTAGGTCTTGATCTTCTCTTCCTCTTGAATCTTTGAAACACTTTGGTGTTGCTTGTCTTCATGTCTTTCCAATTCCCCCATTGAATAAAGCTCTTGATCTTCATATATTCTACTTTAAGAACTTGTAGAACCAATATGCTCGAAGGAGGAAATAATGAATTGTAGCGAACACCACTTGATATGGAATTACAAGAATTGATCGCTTGTAAATTCTTTGAAATCTTATCTTTTCAGCACAAATGATAACAGTTACTCCCCCTCAACTTTTGCTAACTCCCCCTCAACATGATAATCTGTGTTTTTGAATCTGTATCCTTTCTCCCCCACATGATGAGTAGGAGCATCCGGATCAACATGTAATTTCAAAGACAAAACTGATGAGTAGCAAAATACCAGATAAAACATTAAGAAACCAATGTGGGTTAAATATCTAACACATAAACACAATAGTAACTGTTATCACAACAATTAAAATAATTGCGTGGCCTACATTCAGAGTTGGCATCGGGGTATCTCTGATAGGACTTCCAGTTATCACTGAAGTAAAATTACTTCTCAAACTGTTCCGGCAATATCACGAGGATATGCAATTGGAATCACAAAGACTCGTGCTTGTGTGAAAGAAATAAATTATATCTGTTAGAATCAAAAATTGATTTAACCTAGGACTCAAATTAAAAATCAATTGACACAGTGATTAATACGAAGTTCGGAGACCGGAGCTGATGTCTTCCTTTTTCAATAACTAAGACCTCCGAGTGTGGAATAGATAGATTATGTGCTAAATCTCCGCGAATATATGAAACACGTATATGTTCTGAGATGATTGATTAGCTGGGTGGGGTGACATGAGTTGTCGACACTGAGTCCATGTCTGTTTCAATATTCATCTCCAAAGAACGAGAATGAATAGATTATGTGGTTACCCGGATAACTGACTCGGTTTGGTAAGGACCAATAATTCTTTGAAGTCCTGTAACATCCTCACCATATTCTTTTCACTCCGAACTGATTTATCAATCTAGACCCCTCACTGATGTCTATAAATAGGATGTGTTTCTTGGGTAGGTCCGTCCGGTTCTGGATAGACCATAGAAACAATATAAGTCCTAACACTCCTTTCATGCATTAAATGGAAAAGTTTAGTAAACAGTGAAGTACGAGTTCTAAACTAAAATGTTTAGAAATCAAACTTCTAAGAACGAGTCTTGATATGAGTTGATCAGAAGTCATAAAAATCATTTGAAATAGAGAATTTCAAGAGAAACAGGATCAAGCGCTAAACAGAATGACTCATTGAGCACATTATGGTCAAAAAATGAAACAATGAATAGAGATTTTAATTGTGAAGAACACGTCACAATTATTATATCAGACAAGAAGTGAATCATTAGCAAGAAATGTCGAACTTTGAGAAATAAACTGGAATTCAAGCGAGTGTATTTCCATCGAAAAATCAACAAGTATATGAGACATGAAAATAACTAAATCAAGAAAATATAACACATGAAAATTCTGGAATTTAGAATCGAAGAAAAACAAACACGAGTAAGTTTTTCAGAATAAATTACCATGGTTCTTTGAATTCACTAAAAAGTCATGTATGTGTCAAATACCTTATACTCCCCCTCAAATGTGGCATAACCTTCGAATGCAGTCATGTGAAAAGAATGTTCTGAACTAAGCGCACATGACATTCTTGCAAAATAGATCATAAGGATTTTGGTATCCATCCATTGATGGATCCTTGATGGTTAGATGCCCTATTATAGTGAGGACCGGGGATACTATATGTACCATACCAATGAGATTCATATTTTCGGTCAACAAAATCATTCAAACCACATGCAGAAAAACAAAAACAATCATGAGAAAGTTGAAGCAACTGTTGAATTGAGTAAACTCTTAAAAGAAACGTCACGTTTTGTTCAACAGAAGTACAAGAATTAAAAGCATCATGATTACGATTCATAGAATTCAGAGAGTATGTTTACAATGGTTAAATGGACGATTCTAAACGATTCAGCACGATTAACCTACAAAAGAGGTTAAACCAACAATAAATACCTAGGCCTAAACAACTAAGACCCATGGACCATTACAAACACTAAGCCCATTTATCAAATAAAGGCTTTTACAATAAATAATTAATTCTATAATTCTTTATATAACTTTCTAATATATAGGAAATTTATGGTCCTAACAGAAGTTATAGGATTTTTGGTTCAAAATCAACTAAATAGTTATTTAGGGGACTTGGAAAAGGGTTAGGAGTAATGATAATCTTTCTTGGAATTAAAAGAAATCATCTTCTCTACTGCTAAAAGGATAAGTTTTGTACGTATCTTTGCAGGGTTTCTGAGCATTTTTCGGCTGATAAGACTGTTATAACAACTTGTACTTTTTCACAAAATCTTGTTATTCTTAAAAACTCTATATTAAATAAAGTTGACAATCTAAACCACTTTATTTATATATGTACACTGAATGTAGGCTATGATAGCCTTCAAGATCACACTTTAGGATTGAGTGAGGTGTACCACATATGTGGTACCTATGGTCGCTGCAATATTATTATAAGATTTCACTCTTTGACCATTCACCTTGAAAATGGATTAATTGTTTGGGTCGTTCCACAACTCCATAATGATGGACTTTGTGAACCACAAATGGCCTTGTCCATTTGGATCTTAGTTTTCCTGGGAATAGTTTTAACCTTGAGTTAAAGAGTAATACCTTTTGTCCAGCTACAAACTCCCTTTGAGGGATCCTCTTATCATGCCATTTTTTGGTTTTATCTTTGTAGATTTTGGCATTTTCATAAGACTGATCTCTTAATCTTCTAGCTTATTGAGTTGTAGCTTTCTTATTTCACCTGTAACATTTATGCACATGTATAACCCTTTCAAAACCCAAAAAGATTTATGCTCAAGTTCTAGTGGTAATTGACAAAATTTTCCAAAAACTAGCTTGAAGGGAGACATCCCAATACGTGTTTTATAGAGCATCATGAAGCTTGAAGGACCAATCCTTCCTTGTTGGTTTTACCATTTTCTCCAAGATACTCTTCATCTCACTATTTTAAAGTTTATGCTAAGCCATTGGTTTGAGGGTGATATGCAGTAGCCACCCTATGGCTTAAGTTGTATTACTAAAGAACTCCTTTCATCATGTTATTCACAAAATGGGTACACTCATCACTAATCATATATCTGGGAGTACCAAATCTTATGAATATGTGCTTACACAAAAATTTAACCAATGTCTTGGCATCAAGCTGCAGCTTCTACCCATTTAGATACGTAATCCACAACTACGAATATGTGTTGACAGTTTCAGACATGGGAAATGGTCCCAAAAAGTCTATTCCACATACATCAAAAAGTTCAACTTCAAGAATGCCATTTAAGAGAATTTCATGTCATTGGGAGATGGATCCAACCCTTTGACACTTATTGCATCTTTTGACAAAGCTATCAGCACCTTGAAATAAGGTAGGCTAAAAAATCCGGATTGTAGGACCTTGGTTGCAGTTCTTTGGCCACCAAAGTGACCACCATATGCTGTAGCATGACAGTAATGGGAGTTCGCACACGGTTTTTTTAGTACCATCCAACCGAATCCAATTTAATTGTTTACTGTGTTGTAGCACTACAAGCACATCCTCTTGAGGTACACACCTCCTTAGGATCTGCTTAGCCCCTAATTTGAAAAAAGGTCATACCAGAGATAACTCTTTGAATAATGAATTAACTTCTTTCTTTGGCTTTTGTTTAGATCTGGTGGTACGATCATAATAGCCAAGAAATTTGCAATGTCTACAAACCAAGGGGATGTTGAATGCTTCAGCATCAGAAGCTGCTCATTTGGGAGTTTTTCATTAATTTCACTAGAACTTGATTCTCCTTTTTCTAATCTTGACAAGTGATCAACAACTTGATTGTTCATCCCTTTCTATCGACTATTTCAATATCAAAGTCTTGAAATAAAAACACCCACCTTATTTACCTTGGCTTGACATCTTCTTTAGAAATTAAATAGTTAAGATCTGTACGAACACTGACCTTGGCTCCCATTAAATAAGATCTAAAATTTTCAAATGCAAAAACTATAGCCAAAAGTTCATTTTAAGTGGTTGTGTAATTAATTTGAGCATCATTTAGAGTCTTACTAGAATAGTAGATTGGGTGAAAATCTTGTTTTTGACTTGGCCTAAAACAGCACCAACTGCCCAATCCCTTTCATCTCACATAAGTTCAAAACTTTTTGTCCAATTAGGAGTCACAACAATAGCTGCAGCATGACCAACCTTTCAATTTCAACAAGAAATGCAATTCAGCTTGACACTTTGAAGAAACACACAGAGAGGTTTGAATTTGTTTGAAAAGTCTTTTATAAACCTTTTGTAGAATCCAACATGACCAAGAAAACAACTTATTCCTTTTTCACTTGTGGGTTCAAGTAGACTTGCTATGATTTCTAGTTTGGCTTTGTTCGCCTCTATTCCTCTTTTTGATATTGTTGGTCCTGAAGGGTTATACAAGTTTGTAGAAGGGAGTTGAATACAAACACAAATTTTTATCTTTAAAATTGTTTATTGATATATATCAAACAATTTACAGTTTGTTGTGGAATAAGATCAAGTTCAAAACCTAATCTAAACAAACTAAGAGAATCACACAGATTTCTTGCACTAGAAAAGATAAAGAGAAAATAAGAAAACCTAAGGAAAGATTTTCTTGCACTAAGTAGTTCAGCGAGGAAGAGCACTTCAAAATGAAGCAGGGTTTCTTATTTATACTGCATGCATTTAATGCAAGTCAGTACAACTTTACACGTGGCAGCGTCTGGTTGGTTGCATGGATTTGACTTTAGCAAACATCCCTTTTGGCCGTATGATGAACAGTGTAGTTGGCAGAGTGGTTTGTATGATCCTGGACAAAGGGATGTCCTTCTGACAAATCGTACAAAAGCGTGTAAGGGGATATGACAAAAGTTACTTGTAGAACAAGCTTCATGGTCAGCGAATGATAAAGTACAACTCTTACTGAAGTCTTCTACTTGAAACATCGCGTGAAATGCACAAGTCTTGTCTTCGCTGATATCCGCATCAGGTCACTAGTAGACTTAGTCACTCGTTCGTCAGCTTGGTCTTCGATTTCAGCTTTGAACTCTGTTGTCGCGAGTCTTGTCTTCAGGGATCATACGCAAACAATTATATGATGAACTTTCAGCGATCATCAGTGAGACTGAACAGGCTCAGGGCTCACTGATGTACATGTATCGCTGAAGCATAAATTAAAGCGCATAGTTTTCCATCAACGATACTAAACAGACTTAGAAAATTTCTTTGATGGTGAAACTCTAATACATACTGTTTACTTACAATTTTCACTTAGTAATTCTCAGGATCATTATGAAATCACTGAAGGGTTTGGATCAACAACCTTCCCTATTTGATGATGATTAAGCAATAAAAGAAAATTGCTAAGTTAAAAACATAAGGACAAAAAGGACTCATAAATACGTGTCCCGTTTACTGTTTTCAGGGATCTTTTCTAGTACTGATGGAGTAAAGTACTTCATTGAAAATTTTCTTTAACTTCGTAAATAAGATTACAAGGGAAGTGGAAAAATTATAAGTACAATGAAAATAATTACAAGTACAAAAAGTTTACAAGCGGGGAAAATAGAAGAATACAAAATGGTGATCGTATCATCTATTCAGGTTCTTTCTTGACGAGAAGTTCATCAAGAGTGTCAGTTTCTAGAATCATCCAATCAGGGAATTTTACTCCCTGATCCCTTCTTAGTTTTGCTTCGCGGTAGATTTGGGGCTTCAGGAATGTTCCAAGAAAGGTATAGTAGCACCAGTAGAGTAGGTCTCTGAGTTGTTCGATGGGAGCGATAGGTAACTCTGACCAGTGTTGAAAGCACTTGTGACCAGTGTATCCAAGAAAGAAGATGGCAAGAGATTCGTTGACTACTTTTCCTGCTTCAAAATCATCAGCTGGTGGCAAGGAGACGTCAAGGCCTGAAAGATCAGCGTTGGGACCAAGAACAGCTTCACGAGAGAAGTTAACACCAGTCTCGTTCCTTATAACGGGGTCTGTAGATGGTGGAGCCTTCCTCTTTGGAGTGCTACGTATTTGTTGGATGGCTGGTGGAAGAGGCAAATAAACAGCTGAGGAGACTTGGTCGATTAGCTTATTAATAGTACTTTCGACACAAGGCTTGAAACTTGAACGGGATCGCTGAATTGCAATTCTGATCTCCAATCATTCGCTAAGCCCAAGATTTTCCAATGCTGAAAGATAGTAGGTTCTTGCTACGTCATTTTCCCTAATCATCTGGACTTCTATTATAGCAACACCTCTGACAGTCCTTCCCTTTAGGTTTATATGTTTGATTCTCGCTGGTAAACTCCTGAAGTGGACTTTCTTTTTACACCAAGCCAATGTGGATTCACTGACTTGACCCCTTTGTTGTTTCCTCTTCCCAGCCCGTTTCAGCAGGTCTTGCTGGAATTTGAGAGGAAATCTCTTCAGCTGAGGATCCTTCACTGATCGTTGAGCAAGTTCCAGAGCGAATGCTTTATCTGTAAGCTCAGACTTTTGTTGTTCAATGAAGATCTTTTCTGCCTTTAGAGCTTCAGCGATTTCCCTGGGAGTCAGGTAGCTAAGGTGAGCAGGAATGAGTCGCTGACTTTCTATTTTATGGATCATTGCTGATTTCCTCTTTCGTTCATCTTCATCTGACCTTTGAGGAGGCAGAGAAGGTCTTCTGGGATGGGAAGGCAGTTGTTCTTCAGCTTGTTTACCAGTCTCGTTCAGGACAGAGACTGGGATTATTTGATCATCAGCGTTGATTACTGGGATTATTTGTTGAGTTGGTGGTGGAGGAGCTTCAGCGGTAGCCTCAAGCAGGGGAGAGGACTAGCTGAAACAAAATGATCACTTGAGTTAGATCATTTGAAGGAGAAGAGATAGTGAAAGGAATGGTGTAAGTGTTTAGGGGTTTTAGGAGGAGCAGGGTAGAAATTGAGAAGGGGTAGAGGAGTGAGGCAGTGTAAGGGAAGAAAAAGTAACATACCTGACATGTTGGTTTCTTTAGAAGAATAGCCAAATTGTCATATACAAGGCCCTTGTTTTTGCCTTGTTGCGTCTTCTTGGCAAGAGACTTTGCAGCGGTCCCCTCCCCTGGTTCATTAATGGAGACACCCTTCAGAGCAGGGTTATTTATTGTAGGCTCGAACCAATAATCATCTTCATCATCATCATCATCCTTAGGAAAAGGATGGGATGCAGGTTCTTCATCAGCTATCTCTAGATCTTCATCCTCTTCTTCCTCTTCGTCATCGTCAGTGATGAGTTCTATATCTTTGTCAACCACAGGAGGGGGAGGGTCTTCGCCTCGCTCACCCTCAGAAGGAGCGGGGTAGCCTCCATGATAAATTCCACTGCCATCTCTAACTTTTGGCGATCATCCTGAGAAAAGTGAGATAGAGGGACAGTGGGAGCCTCTAATCTTTCAAGGATTTTTGTGAGCAGCGTATTGGAATCAATAAGTGTAGAGGACAGGTTTCTTACCTCACTCTTCAGCGTTCCACCCTTGTTGCTGAGGTTCGAGTAGTTGGTGGATAGTATGTTGATGGAGGTCTAAAGATTTTGGATGGCGGTGGTGTTGATGGTGACACTCGTTTCAAGAGTTGCCACTCCCCCTTGCAGTGATGAAATACTTGCAGAGGTGGCCTTGTCTGCAAGGGAGGAGGAGACAGTCTTCAGGGATTCCCCAACATCAGTTATTGCAGATGTGTTGTTGGAGATGTTGGTGGAGAGGTTATCCACCTTGTCAACGATGCCATTGAGGGACGTGCTGATTGTCCCTAAGTTAGGACCTGAAAAAAATAACTTGTGAGCAAAGGAAAGCTCAGAAGTTTGGTTTTCAGAAAAGGGTAAGGACAGTGTTTGGATACCTGTAGGATTTGGATTGAAGAAGGCACTGAAGTCGCGAGTTCCTCCCCAATGTTCCATGTCGTCCTCGAAGGAACGACCAGGGATGGTTGTTGAAGATTCTACAGGTCCTGTAGAGTTGCGCCGGAGTATGTTTTGTAGAGTGGCAGCGCTTGTATCCATCAGTGAAATAGATGGAATCGTTAGTGCAATGCTGAATGTGGATAAGACAAAAGGAGAAGAAGAAGCAGTGGCTGAGATGGTGGTGGTTGAAGGTTCAGCACTGGCAACGCTGAAGGAGACCTCCGTAATGCTTTGAGGCACTGAGGATGTTGGGGACGATACCAAGAACGTTTCAAAGGACGTAGTCTATAAAGCAGTGAAAGGGGTGGCTGTTGCAGGTGTGGCGGAGGTAACCACTAAACCATCAAGCGTTGCCTATGAAGAGGCCAACGCTGAGTCTTGAGCCTGTGAGGCTGAGGTTTCTCCTTTGTGATCTTCGTGGTCTTATGGGTGCCAAGTGGGGTAGAAGATGGTTTCCTCTTTTTAGAAGAGGTGGTGGTTGCAGCTTAGGTTGCAGCGGTGGGTTATGCCGCTGACAGGGTAGCAGCATAAGGAGAAGAAGTGGGGCGTAGAAGATAGAGAAGAGAAGAAAGACTAACCTCACCCTGGATGGGTTTGAAGTCTAACACTTTAGGGCCAACCTGAGAGCGTTTATATTCTCCCTTTTTCGGGTAGTTGCTCCCTAGAAGCATTTGCAGAATGGCGCTGATAAAACGGGGGTAGGGAACAATGAAAGATCTCTCAGGCTTCTCGACCTGGTACATCAGGTCTTCAAAGATGATGCGGGCATAGTCCACGTTCATCCCTTTCAGCAATGAGTAGGCCAAGACTACCTGAGTCTTTGCCGCTTGATCAATGGAGCCTGTTTTGGCCATCATGCAGCTTATGATGTGGGCGAAGATGAAGTTTATTTCAGCTGGCAACTTGTTCTTGAGGATCTTGGTTGCGTGTTTTGTCCCAATAGTAGTTCATGAGGTCGAGTAAAGCGATCAGTTCTTGTTCACTTTCAGCGGAGTTTGGGTCAATGAGACGGACGGAGGGTTTTGCTTTGGTACTGGCAGGGAGATCCAGTGCCTGACGAATGGATGAAAGGGAAATGGCTCCTTTACCCATTTCGGTTTGAAACCCTATCACTGAGTATTCCTTTCCAGTTCGCTTGGAGATGGCAGTGGTACGATGAGCAGTGTACCAGAAATGTTGTAAGAGGTTGCGGTGTGCAGGGGGGTGATTGTCATAGCAGTGGACAAGGGGCACGTCTTGATGAAATTGACAACGTTAGTGAGGTGTGGGGCTGACTTTTTATTTGGGAATTCCAGCAGGTCATAAGAGTTGTTTGTGGCCAGGACTATTTAGTTCAACTTACATTTCAGATTGTCAGCCCTTGTCAGGACTGGAGAAGAAGCAGTGTTGGTAGAAGTGGTAGCAGCAATGTCTGGAGATGCCATTTCTGAATAGAAACAACAACAAAATAGAGGAATAACGAAAGAACTTCTTAAAATGGAAATTTTGTCCAAAATAAGGGTTTTGAGGTTTTTAGGGTTTTACAGTTTTTTTTTGAAGAAAGAAAAAGTAGAAAAATGGGTTTTCTAATTTTAAAAGAGTTTAAAACTAGAGAAAAACAATGTTATCCAGTTTCCTTTTAATGAAAGGGATTCTGGAAAAACGTATGAATGTTTAGGTTTAAGATTTTTTATTTTAAACTCAAAAGAAAACTATATTTCAAGTTTTGTTCCATAAGATAATGAAGAAGATGATCTTATGTTTGAAAAACCTTTGTTTTGATCCAATGTATTAAGAAATAAGATCAAACAAGATATACAAAGATTTAAGATAAAAAGAATATATGAACCTGTTTCAGTGAAGGTTGAAGATTCGAGTAACAGGTTTCAATATCACAAATCCAAGAAAACAAATGCTTAGGAGTTTCTTTGTGCTTTTAGAGAGTTTGAGAGCATAAAAGGTAAAAATATAAACATGAAGTGTTTATATAGTGAGAGTAGAGAGAGAAATTGATGAGCAGGAAAAAGTACTCATGATAACACGTGACACGTCTCTTGAAGCTTATTGGACAAGAATTCGAAACGGGCGAACGTGTCAGAAGAAAAGTCATGCCAGGGGTTATCCGTTTGATGACGTCACATAGAAAAATGTCTTTTCACTTTCAAAAACGTTACCCTGAAGGTTTTGAAAACATCAGAGTGCATTTTTAAAAAGAAGAGTCACTGATAAGAAATATCAGTGAGCTTTGTTATTTCAAAGAAATCACTGAAGGAAAAATATTCAGCGATCAATTAATTTTTGAAACACAGCATACTAAAGTAAACTTTAGCGAATGAGAATGGAAAAACATACCTTGGTATCAGCGAATCAATTTGTTCAGAGATTAGACGATAAATAAGGAGATATAATTTCCTTTATCACTGACCTAATACGTAACCACTGAAAAATTATTCTTCAAGGTTCAGCATGCCAAGCTCGCTGATGAGAAAGTTGAATCCTGTCTCATCAAAAGGTTTGGTGAAAATATCAGCTAACTGAAATTCAGTTGGGATAAAGTGAAGTTCTATATCACCATTCATCACATGATCTCAGATAAACTGATACCTGATTTCTATGTGTTTGGTCTTTGAGTGTAGCACTGGATTATTGGCTATAGCGATGGCACTACTGCTGTCGCAATAGATTGGGATTTTAGAGAGCTGAAGGTCATAGTCTAATAGCTGATTTCTCATCCTAAGACTTAAGCACAACATCTTCCAACAGCTACATACTCAGCTTCAGCTGTAGAGGTGGACACTGAACATTACTTCTTACTTGTCCAACTTACCAGCTTTCCACCCAGGAGTTGACAGCCTCCTGTGGTGCTTTTTCTATCCAGCTTGCAACCTGCAAAGTCACTATTTGAATAGACAATTAGATCGAACCCTGAGTCTTTGGGATACCAAAGACCTAGGTTGGGTGCACTCTTCAGATATCTGAAAATTTGCTTTACAACGATCATATGTGTTTCTTTGGGTTCAGATTGATATCGTGCACATAAACAAGTAGCATACATAATATCAGGACAACTAGTGTTGATCCAAACCCTCAGTGATTTGATAATGACCCTCTCGTATATACTTAGTGAAAATTGTAAGTAAACAATATGTATTAGAGTTTCACTATCGCTGATAAGTACTAAGATCTTACAGTACCGCTAATAGGAACTCTCGCTCTTTAAATTAAACATTCAGCGAAACTGTTCACCATTAATACTGACTCTGTTCAGTCATTATGATGATCACTGATAAGTTAGTTGTTTACTTATGATCCCTGAAGACAAGTTTCACGTCAACAAAGGTTCTACGATGAAGTTGAAGATCAAGCTCAAGAACCAGCGACAAGTCTCCTAATGAACTGATGCGGATCAGCGAAGACTCAGATTTGTCCACTCAACGTGAAGTATCAAGTACAAGACTTCAGCTATCGCTGAACTTTATCATTCGCTGAATAGAAAATGATAATCACTGAATCAACGAAAGCTGATCATGAAGTCCTCCGTACAAAGTACTTTTGTCTTAACCTCCCTTGCACGACTCCGTACGAAATGTCAGAAAATAACCTCCGACTGTCTGAAATCGTACAACCACTCTGATACTACACTGTTCATCCATGCGGCTACTAAGGTTGTCAACCAAGGTCAATGACATGCAACCAACCAGCTGATGACACATGTAAAGTGTATACTGACTTGCATTAAATGCATGCAGTATATAAAGAGATGAACCCACTTCATTTGAAGTAACTTGCTAACTCTGGACAAGTTCAATCTCTTATCTCAAGATAGGTTATTATTAGTAATTTCCTTATCTCTCTTAGTGCAAGAAACCTTAGTGTTCCAACTTGTTTAGATTTAGGTTTATCCTTAATCTTGTTTCCGCAACAAGCTGTAAATTGTTAATGATTTATCAATAAACAATTTAGAAAAGTAAAATCTGTGTGTTTGTATTCAACCCCCCCCCCCCCCTTCTACAAACATGTATAGGCCTTCGGGACCAACAAGTGGTATCAGAGCAGATTTGTTTAACCTCATAAACAAGATCTAATCTAAGATATTTCTCTTCCTTGCTATTATCTGAAAATGGCCACCAACACAAACACAAATTATATAGACAATGGTTCTCTTGCTAAACCCCCTAGATTTTCCAAATATAACTTCAACTTATGGAAAAATAGGATGACACTCTTCTTAGAAGGTGTAGACCCTACTATGCCTTACTATCTAGAGAATGGTCCATTCATCCCTGTAAGAATTGATGCTGCTGTTCCAGCCGCTGAGAATAGACCTGCTATTCCATAAAGGCTGGTACCTAAGGAAATCTTTCAATGGACTGACGAAGATAAGAAGAAAGTGGCTATAGATACAAAAGCCAGATCCATACTATCCATGGCTCTTCCTTACGAAGTCTACCATTCCGTCATGAATCTGAAAACATCAAAGGCCATGTGGGACACAATATGTGTTCAGTATGAAGGAACGTCTGAAGTCTAGGATTCAAGGAAGATCAACCTGGTAAGACAATACGAAAGCTTCATTTCTGGTAAGAATGAATCTCTCTCTGAAGTTCCCCAACGTTTTAATTGTTTAATTATAGATCGGAAAACTATTGGTAAGGAATATTCTAACTTTGAAGTACTGACAAAGTTTCTAGAATGTTTACCTGAAAGCTGGGACAATTATGCTATGTGTCTCAAGCTATCAAAGGATCTAAAATCAATGACCCTTTCAACCTTATATGGCACGTTGCTGAATCATGAGCAATCGAGCCATCTTAAGAAGAATCTTGTAAAAGATTCCAAAAGCACCCCTGTTGCTTTAATCTCAGAGGAACCTTCTACTCAGCGACCCTCGGTCACCATCACTGAGTTAGAAAGTAACTCTGAAAGGTCATCAGATTCTGATTTTTCAGATAATGATGAATCTTTGGCTCTCCTAACTAAGAAGTTCAGGAGATTTGCCAAAAAGAAAATGTTTAGAAAGAACAAACCTCTTTCCATAACTGACAAGCCTAGATCATCAGCTTTTGTTGATAAGGCTACTGCTACTTGTTTTAACTGCGAAAAGACAGGACATTTCGCTAACGAGTGCAGGTCAAAGAAAGTTTCTAGACCCTCAGCTTTTACAAAGAAACCCTTTGTTCCAAGAAATAAAGATGACAAATATTCAAAGCTGATAGAAAAATATGCAAAGCTGAAAAGATTTAAGAAGAAGAATAAAGGCCTGATGGCTGACTATGATTGGGCTGCTTCTGATGAAGCATCATCATCATCTGACTCTGAAGATGATGAAGCAAATCTATGTCTTATGGCCAAGATTGAAGAAGAGGATGAAAGTTCAAACATTCCCTCCACTTCAACATCTGCTATTCAGGTATCACCTTCTTTCTTTACCAATATTGCAAATATTGATGAAGCTGATAGTCTCCGTAAGATCGATCTCTTGACTAGAAGTTTATACGAAGCCATGAACGGCAAAACTGTGGTTGAAAACCAAAATCTTGATCTCGCTGAAAAGCTTAAAAACTGCCACCTTCAAATAGAAAAGCTTTCTAAAATTGAAGAAGATTTTAAAGATCAAGTATATTTAAATCAGCTAGTCAAAATCGAACGAGCAGAAGCTATCGCTGCATTAAAGGCTGAAAAAGCTACTGTTGAAGGATGGTGTAATTCTTCAACAAAGATCACTGAGATAATAAAGTCTCAGATTCCCCTGAGTGATAAATGTGGTTTGGGTTACAAATATGAAACTCCAAAACCAACCACTGAGCGTTCAATGCTTAAATTTGGAACGTTCGTATCCTCAGTCGCTGATACTTCATCTTCTCAGTGCTCATCGTCCGTTACACCAATCCCTGAGGAAACTCCTACCTCCTCAAAAGGCAAGGAGAAAATGGTTTATTCAAAACCTACCTCTGTCTCTAAAGACAAAGGTAAAGGAATTGTTATTTACCAGAATCCTCAGAAGGGTACCTTAGTACCAAAGCTGAATGCTTCTAAAGCTTCAGTGGCTCATCCCTCTGGATCAAGGAAGCAGATATCTGGATCTATTCAGCGATCTACTCCTAGACTCAGATTGGATGTCCTTGGTAAGAAATCTGAAGAACTGAATGTTCGTCCCATTTCTAAAGCCAATAGTTTACTTGGTGCTGGGACTCCTAATTTGAAATTAAAAGCTCAACATTCAAATGGTCCTATAACTACTTTTAGTTATAGGAAATGTTATCACTGTGGACTTACCGATCATATTGCTAGTAAGTGCCCCACAGCCACCAAAGCTGAAAAGATAGCTAAGGTGAAGATTGCCCCCAAGGCAAAGAAGACCAACCCTGGTGCAAATCAGGTCAAAGTGAATCCTACCACTGAAGTTAAGAAATTAACCAAAGTGAAGAAAGACAAAGCTGAATCTTCAAATGCTGCGAAGACTGCTGAATCTTCCATTCCAACTACTTCCACTGACAAATGTGTATACATGGTAAAGTGGGTACCCAAGAAAAACTAATCTTCCTTCGTATTGCAGGTTAAGAAGGGTATCTGGTATCTCGATAGCGGATACTCTAGACACATGACTGGAAAGAAAAGCCTGCTTGCTGAATACAAGGAAGAGAAGGGTCCCTCTGTGACTTTCGGTGGAAATGGAAAAGGACATACCCGAGGGTATGGTGTACTTTAAAATGGTACAACCTATTTCAGAAGAGTTGCATATGTTGAAGGGCTGAAGCATAATCTTCTAAGCATCAGTCAGCTGTGTGACATGGATAACAAAGTAATCTTTACTAAGGAATCCTGCTTTGTCACTGACAAAAAGGAGAAGATAGCTCTCAGCGGTTATCGTTTGGAAAATGTTTATGTAATAAACATGGACTCAACAACCACTGAGAACTCCTGTTTCTTCTCAAAGGCCTCATCTGATGTCAACTGGATATGGCATAAGAGGCTATCTCATCTAAATTTCAAGACACTGAACAATCTTTCTTCAAAAGAGTTAGTCACTGGTCTACCTCAGCATTCATACGCCAAAGAGTCGTTATGTTCAGCGTGTGAAAAAGGGAAGCAGACCAAAGCAAGCTTTAAGTCAAAGAAAGTTTCTTCAGTGTCATCTCATCTACAACTACTCCATATGGATTTGTTTGGCCCTTTTAACAAACAATCCATCGCTGGAAAGAAATATACGCTGGTCATAGTTGATGAATTCTCTCGCTTCACTTGGGTAATGTTTCTCCGTTCTAAGAGTGACACCCCTGAAGAGCTCATCAATTTTGTTCGAAAGATGGAAACCCTGAACAATCTGACCGTTCGCTCAATAAGGAGTGATCATGGGACTGAATTCAAAAACAGTTCTCTTGATTCCTTCCTTGAGAGTAAGGGTATTTCTCACAACTTTTCTTCAGTGAGAACACCGCAACAAAATGGAGTCGCTGAAAGAAGAAATGGAACAATTATTGAAGTTGCAAGTTCAATGCTCAGCGATTCTCACTTGCCTACTCAGTTTTGGGCAGAAGCTGTCAACACTGCTTGTTTTACGCAAAACAGGTCGCTGATAGTCAAAAGATTCAAAAAGACAGCCTATGAACTCTTTCATGGGAGAAAGCCTTCAATCAGCTTTCTTCACATCTTTGGATGTCAGTGTTTTATACTGAACAACAGAGATGCACTTGGAAAGTTTGATCCTAAGGCTGATGATGGAATCTTTATTGGATACTCCTCAGTTTCCAAAGCCTTCAGAGTCTTCAATCGTAGAAGACAAACTGTAGAAGAAACTATTCACATCACGTTTGACGAATCCCGTTCAGCGAACTCTAAACCGTCCGCTGATACTGAAGAACTGAATCAATGGATGTTTTCTCATCTTGGTGATTCAGAAGTTATTCCCACTACTCATGCTCATACAGTAGAAGATGATAGTCCTATCATTCCAAATATGCAGAACAGTGAAGCTGAAACTTCTTGGGTCTCAGCTGTTCCTATAAACACTATACCTAACGCTGAACCAAATGTCTCAGACATTCTATCTACTTCTCAGCAATCAGTGAATATAATGACAACTGCATCCATTCCTCTCTTGGCTGATACTCCTGACGTCGCTGAAGCTTCATCTTCAGCTCCTCCAGTTCAAGTTGAGTCAGCGTCTCACACTCCGGCTCAGCGATGGACTATAAATCACCCAATTGATCAAATTCTTGGTTATCCAAACGCTGGGATTCAGACTCGACGAAGTGCAGGTAATATTTGTTTATTTGTAAATTTTATTTCACTAACTTAACCAAAGAAAGTAGATGATGCCCTCAAAGATCCAAACTGGGTCAGCGCCATGCAAGAAGAGCTGACTGAATTTGAAAGAAACAAAGTTTGGAAACTTGTTCAGAGACCAACTGATAAAACAGTAATAGGCACTAAATGGGTCTATCGAAATAAGTTGGACGAACATGGTACTGTAACCCGCAACAAAGCTCGACTTGTTGCTCAGGGATACAGACAAGAGGAAGGTATAGATTATGACGAAACATTTGCTCCAGTAGCAAGACTTGAATCTATTCGTCTATTCTTAGCATATGCTATACACAAAAACTTTAAAGTACATCAGATGGATGTTAAGTCAGCATTTCTAAACGGAAAGCTGAATGAAGAAGTGTATGTGGAACAACCTCCAGGATTCTCAGATTCTAAGCGTCCAGGTTATGTTTATAAACTGGATAAGGCACTTTATGGCTTGAAGCAAGCTCCACGTGCATGGTATGATACTCTTTCTACTTATCTCCATATTGAAAAATTTGAGCGAGGTAAGATTGACAAAACTTTATTTTTTAGAAAAGTGAAAGGTCATATCATTCTAGTTCAAATATATGTTGATGACATTATAGTTGGGTCTACTAACCCTGAACTTTGTACTCGTTTCGCTGATAGAATGAAAGATGAGTACAAAATGAGCATGATGGGTGAACTAACATATTTCCTTGGTCTTCAGATTAAGCAAACTGAAAAAGGAACTTTTATTAATTAGGGAAAGTATGTTAAAGATATGCTGAAGAAATTCGACTTAACTGAAAGTTCAGCTATGAAAACTCCTATGGCACCACCGTTGACACTTGATAAGGACACTAAGGGTGTTCCTGTCAATGTCACGCTGTACCGTGGGATGATCGGCTCTCTATTGTATCTTACAGCTAGCCAACCCTATATTATGTTTGCAACATGCTTGTGTGCACGATATCAAGCTGAACCTAAGATATCTCATATGAAAGTTGTAAAGCGAATCTTTCGATATCTTAAGGGTACAGCGAATCTAGGTCTTTGGTATCCCAAAGATTCAGGATTTGATCTAACCGCCTATTCGGATAGTGATTTTGCAGGTTGCAAAATGGATAGGAAAAGCACCACAGGAGGATGTCAGCTCCTGGGTGGAAAGCTGGTAAGTTATACAAGTAAAAAGCAAAATTCAGTGTCCACTTCCACAGCTGAAGCTGAATATGTAGATGCTGGAAGCTGTTGTTCTCAAGTCTTGTGGATGAGAAATCAGCTACTAGACTATGATCTTCAGCTCTCCAAAATTCCAATCTATTGCGACAGCACAAGTGCCATCACTATAGCAAACAATCCAGTACTACATTCAAAGACCAAACATATAGAAATCAGATAGCATTTTATCAGAGATCATGTGATGAATGGTGATATAGAACTTCATTTTATCCCAACTGATTATCAGTTAGCTGACTTATTTACCAAACCTCTTGATGAGATAAGATTCAACTTTCTCATCAGCGAGCTTGGAATGCTGAACTTTGAAGGATAAAATCTTCAGCGGTTCACATTGATCAGCGAAAGGATAAAATCAACTTGTATAACCCATTCTATCATCTTCTCTATGAATAAACTTGATTCACTGATATCAAGGTATGTTTACTCGCTCTGACAATCGCATGAAAATGCAAGATTTCAAAACAAAATGCATCGCTGAATATCTCTTCCTTAACAGCGATATTTTGAAATTTCTTAAAACCTTCACTGAATATTTTCATTCAATGCTTCATGTTTTCAAAAGTATCTCTGAGTTTTTCAAAACCTCAGAGACAACCAAGAATATGAAAGGACAGTTGTGACGTCATTACAACGGATAAAACCCCGGCACGTTTTCTCTTCCTGACACACGTTTGCACGTCTCGTTCAAACTTCCAATCAAATGCAAACACGTGTCCGTGTCATGATGAAAATCTTTTCCCGCTCAAGATTTTCTCTTTCTAAAATCTCTATATAAACAAATTCTTTGTTTATATTTTTCTTTTACGCGATCAATCTTCCTCCGCAAGAAAGAATTCACTGTTGCATTTGTGATTTCAAAAACTTCAAGAACTGTTCATCATCTTCTTCATCAAACATCAAGGTTAATATGTTCTTATTATTTACCGAATGCAAATAACTTGTTTCTGATCTACTATTTGTTTTAACAAGATCAAACAAAAGAACTTCGTAAAATGAAATCATTTTCTTTCGTGGTTTTATGAACACAACCATTTCATGGTTGTTCTTCAAGTTTAAATGCAAAATTTTAAACTTGTTCTTCGTTCGTTTCCAGAATCTATTTCTTCATAGAAAACTGGAAAACAAGAAAATGGGTTTTGTCTGAATGAAATGGACAAAATTCGAACCATCTTAATGGAAAATCTTTCCACATTAAGATTATTCTTATTTGTTAATCTTTGGTTAAACTGATAATACAGGAAATGGCAACGTCTAACATTCCTACTACCGATGAGAACGTCTCTACTGACTCTGAGGAAATGGAAATCATCAAGGCTCCTCAGGTTAAGTTCACTCTGGATCAACTAGACTGGACTAAGATAAACAACCTTTCTGCGCTTCTTGAGTTTCCTCCTCGAAAGCAAGTCACACATCTGACAGATGCTGTGAATTTCCTGAAGAATTGCTGCATTTCAACAGCCCTGACCATTTCACCCCCTGCAAGTCAGCTGCTACTATCTCAGTTCTGGTACTCTGCCAGACACTCTCAGCTACCATCCGCCAAAGATCCCTCCAAAACAGTTGATTGTATCCTCTGCGACACTGAATATGGCACGATAAAGATCACACCTGCCATCATTCGCAAAGCTCTCTGAACTTTCCCATCGCTACAAAGGAAAAACCTTTTGTTCCTTTCCCTGACCATAAGAAGCTCGCTGACAAAGAAACTCTTATTGCATTTTTTGATGCAATGGGCTATGTATGGGAAATGGGCAGAGACAAGAAGCCTGAGAAGAAGCTAACACTGCTGAAGAAATCGAAAATGCCCAACGAGATGAACTTCATCTTCGCTCACCTTATCAGCTGCATGACTGCCAAGACCGGCTCTTCTGATCAAGCCGCTCAACCTCAGCAAGCTATGGGATACGCTCTGCTGAAAGGTCTACACATTGACTGGGCATCTCTCATCTATGATGACTTGCTGCAAAGAGTAGACTCTGCCGCTGACAGGCCTGCATGGGTTCCTTACCCCCGATTCATCAGCGCTATCTTTCAATATGGCCTGAAGGACAGCTACCCGCAAGAGGGCGATCTGAAGCTCTCTCAGATTGGCCCTAAGGTACTCGACTTCAAACCTGTTGAAAATGAGGTACGTCTTTCTACCCTCTTAACTCTTCTCAACCCTTCTTCTTCTACTTCTGTGGCTCCTTCAGCGACAATACCCATCGCTGATACCCTGGCCACAAAATCCTCTCCTTCTAAGAAAAGGAAACATTCATCTACCCCACTTTATTCTAAAAGGATCAAGAAAACAAAGGAACAACCCCAGCAATCTCATGCTGAAGACTCCTCAGCTCTTTCTGCAGAGCTGAAGGAACGTTCAGTGGTACGCTCTGCCACACCTGAACAAGCCATCCCTTTTATCCCAACTTCAGCGTCTCTAAACGCTGAGGTTACAAACTTGGAACCTACCCAACCTCCTTCAGTCTCTCAAAAGACTGATGAAGTGATTGTCAGCGAATCCAACGCTGAACTCATAACCCAACCCCCATTCTTATCCTTCGCTCCTCCCTCCACTCATTTGGTCTCTACTCCAGATAGATCTGGCGCTGCCATCATTTCCTCGGAACCTAAAGCTGATTCCCCAGGAATGATGAAGACAGGACATGCAGAAAAATCCATGGGCACTTTTGAAGATGACATGGAACTTTACTCAGGAACCCGTGATTTCGATGAATTCACCAATCCTCCTGCAGGTAAACAACAACCCATAAACACTGTGACTAAACCCCAAACTTCTGAGCTTTCCTTTGTTCACAAGTTTTTATATGTTACAGGTCCTAATTTGGGAGATATCAACGCCTCTCTAAAGTCCGTGGAGACAAATCTGACAGGTCTCACCAGTACTCTCTCCAATAACTCTATAGCTGTAACAAACGCTGGAGAAAATCTGAACAAACTGACAACGGTGGTGGAGAAGAAGGCTTCCACATATGACATGAAGTAGGTTGATAAAACTCTCAGCGACTTCGCCAAGGTTCTCGCTGATATCTACACAGACTACACTTCTCTCAAAAATTCAGTTTCATCCATGTCCAGCGAGGTAACAACGCTGAAGACATCGGTTGGAACACTAGAGGGAGATATGTCTGCTGTGAAGACAAATGTCAACACTCTGACGACTGACTTAAGCTCTGTAAAGACTGACGTTGGTTCGATGAAGAATATGATCGAACAGCTGCTGCACAAGGCGAATACTCCTGCTCCTGCCCCTGTCCCTGAATCTGAACATTTTACAGCGGCGGATCGCATTGAGCTCGGGAAGATCAATCCTGCTATTTATGGCCTTGAAGACAGATTAGCAAAGATTGAAGTTTGTGTAGGTCTCTCTGGCCAAGAAGACAGAGTACCTACCAACGCTGCTGAATCTAGCCATTCCTCCCCCAGTCATCATGAAAAAGAGGGGGAGAAGAGCGCCGAAGACCTCGCCAAGAGCGCTGAAGACCTTTCCCATGATGAATCTATCAGGGGAGAGAAGACGAATACTGAAGAAACCACCGCTAGACCTCAGGGAGATGAAAACCCTGAGGAAACCGAGAGACTCGCCTCTGTATCTGAGGGGGAGCAACTCGAAGAAGAAGGTGAGAAAACTGGATCCGAAGCAGAAGATGATGAAGCCGTCGACATCCCTGATGATGAACCATCTTCTTCTCCAAAGAATGATGATGATGATGACGAAGATGACGATGACTTCTTTATCGTCAAACCTGCTCCGAAGATCAAAGCTCTTAAGGGAATCTCGATAAATGAACCTTCAGGGGAGCGGACAAAGACGAAGCCCTCAGCCTCTGGAGCTGAGAAAGGCAAAGGCAAAAGCGTCGTTGAAGATGACAATCTGATGATCTTTCTTGAAAAGCCGGTTTGTCAGGTATGCTAAACATCTCACTCCATCCTTCCTCTATCATACCTATCAGTTCTACTACCCAAGCCTATACACTTGAACCAATTCTCTCTATCTGATTCTACCCAAGTTCTTACTCGTAAGATCGCTGTGTTTCAGCTAGTCCTCTCCCCTGTTTGAGGATATCGCTGAAGGCTCCACAACTGCGACTTCACCAATAATACCAGCTGCTGCTGAAGAAATAATCCCAGTCTTAGATTTAATCTCTGAGACTGATGAACCAGAAGAACAGTTACTCTCGCACAATCGCAGACCTTCCTTAGCTCCTCAAAAGCTAAGTGAAGAGGATCAGAAAAGAAGAGAGGAAATAATAAAGCGCTTCGAGGATCAGCGAATCATTCTGAGGCGTGATCAACTTCCTTCAGTTCCTCCAAAGTTCAGAATTTCCAAAGCTGAATACCAGGAACACCTCAGAGCTGAACGCCTACTCGCTGAAAGGAAGGAAGCTGAAGAAAAAGACAGAGAATACGCCATCAAACTTACTCAACGATCAATAAAAGACCCAAGATGAAAAGAGTTCCCATTGATGTTCAACGTCAGCTATGGGATGATGCTCAAGAGATCGTTAGAGAAAAGTCTAAGGTCTCTGATACGACTTTGGAATGGGCTAAACAAATGCTGACCTATCGATCTAGACCATCCAAAGTCGTCAAGGCAAACATCAGAGGAAAACTGTACGCTGAAGTTCCTGTTGTTGAAGTGGACGTCTACAGAGATGACGAAACCAAGCAAACTTTCTATGTTGCTACCGTAGAAAAGTTTGGTCTCTCTGAATGGTTAGAAACAAAATTAGCCATTCAGGGATCGCGCTCAAAGTTCAAAAGCCATGTCGAGAAGATCTTAAACAAACAGATCGACCTACTTTCATCTGCTGTGGATATTCCTCCTACTCTTCCTCAACCAAGAAAAGTCCCTGATAAGAAAAAGAAAGCCTCTGGTTCAGGTCCTCATATTCGGAATGAAACGGGCATTGGTTTCTCTCGTGCTGAAATTGTTGGCCCTGATGCCGATCTCTCAATGCTTGACACCTCTCTACCACCTGGAGAAACATTCATTCCTGGTACAGTTGTAAGTGATCCCTATGGTATATTCTTTTTAGACTACTACGGAAATCATCACTTTCAACGTATCTCTGAGCTAGACATCGCTCCCATCGAACAACTCAGAGATCTCGTATACTGGTGTGAAGTCAGACGCAACATCAAAGTTAGACACCTGAAGCCTTTGATTTTTGAAGCAGCTCTGAAGAAAAAGAATCAAGGAGAAGATGTCCCTGACTGGATGATCCCCACATCAAAGACCCTTGATGAACTTCTCATTAAGGAAGAACCTTTATAAGCTGATATGATCGCCTTTTCTCTATTTTATCAGTTATTCTTCTGTACTTGTAATTTATTTCGCTCGTACTTGTAATTTTTCCATTTCTCTTTGTAACCTGATTCAAAGTTTTAAAGAAAGATTTCAGCGAATATACTTTACTCCATCAGTACTGAAAAGATCCCAGAAAACAGTAAAAGAGACAAATATTTTATGAGTTCTTTTTATCCTTATGTTTTCATTAAATAGAAGTTTTCTTTGTTGCTATGTCATAATCAAATAGGGGGAGATTGTTGATCCAAACCCTCAGTGAAGACTAGTTTCACTTATGATCCCTGAAGACAAGTTTCACGTCAACAAAGGTTCTACGCTGAAGTCGAAGATCAAGCTCAAGAACCAGCGACAAGTCTCTTAATGAACTGATGCGGATCAGCGAAGACTCAGATTTGTCCACTCAACGTGAAGTATCAAGTACAAGACTTCAGCTATCGCTGAACTTTATCATTCGCTGAATAGAAAATGATAATCGCTGAATCAACGAAAGCTGATCATGAAGTCCTCCGTACAAAGTACTTTTGTCTTAACCTCCCTTGCACGACTCTGTACGAAATGTCAGAAAAGAACCTCCAACTGACTGAAATCGTACAACCACTCTGATACTACACTGTTCATCCATGCGGCTAATAAGGTTGTCAACCAAGGTCAATGACATGCAACCAACCAGCTGATGACACGTGTAAAGTGTATACTGACTTGCATTAAATGCATACAGTATATAAAGAGATGAACCCACTTCATTTGAAGTAACTTGCTAACTCTGGACAAGTTCAATCTCTTATCTCAAGATATGTTATTATTAGTAATTTCCTTATCTCTCTTAGTGCAAGAAACCTTAGTGTTCAAACTTGTTTAGATTTAGGTTTATCCTTAATCTTGTTTCCGCAACAAGCTGTAAATTGTTAATGATTTATCAATAAACAATTTAGAAAAGTAAAATTTGTGTGTTTGTATTCAACCCCCCCCCCCCCCCCCTCTACAAACTTGTATAGGCCTTCGGGACCAACAACTAGGTGTAAGATAAAGAAGAGAGCCGATCATCCCTCGATACGCAATAACATTAAAGGATTCCTGAAGGATATTTGTTAAGTCTCAGCGGTGGTGCCATAGGGGATTTCATAGCTGAGGATTGAGTTAAATCGAATTTTTTCAGCATATCTTTGACATACTTACCTTGGTGGATAAACGTACCCTTATCATTCTGCTTGATTTGGAGTCCAAGTAACTAAGTCATTTCACCCATCATACTCATTTTATATTCACATTTCATTATTTCAGCAAAACGAGTACATAGATCATGGTTAGTAGAACCAAATATAATGTCATCGACATATATTCGAACAAGAGTAATATGACCTTTTACTTTCCTGAAAAATAGAGTGTTGTCGATTTTACCACGCTCAAAATTTTCAATTAGGAGAAAAGAGGATAGAGTGTCATACCATGCACGTGGTTCTTGTATTAGACCATAGAGTGCCTTATCCAGCTTATAGACATAACCTGGATGCTTAGGATCCGAGAATCCTAGTGGTTCTTCAACATAGACTTCTTCGTTCAGTCTTCCATTTAGAAACGCTGACTTGACATCTATTTGAAAAACTTTGAAGTCTTTGTGAATTGCATAGGCTAGAAAGAGTCGAATCGCTTCGAGTATTGCCACAAGGGAAAACGTTTCATCATAGTCTATGCCTTCTGCTTGTCTGTTTCCCTGAGCAACTAGACAAGCTTTGTTGCGGGTTACAGTTCCATGTTCATCCAACTTGTTTCGATAGACCCACTTAGTGCCTATCACTGACTTGTTAGATGGCCTTGGAACAAGATTCCAAACTTTGTTTCTTTCGAATTCAGTCAGCTTTTCTTGCATAGCGCTGACCCAGTTCGGATCTCTGAGGGCATCATCAACCTTCTTTAGTTCAATCACTGAAATAAAATTAACATATAAACAAATGTTACCTGCACTGCATCGAGTCTGAACACCTGCATTTGGATCACTAAGAATTTGATCAATGGGGTGATTTATAGTCCATCGTTGAGCAGGAGCATGAGTCGCTGACTCAGAGTGAACTTCTAGGAGCGCTGAAGGGGAAGTTTCAACGATGTCAGGTAGTTGAGGTAGGATAGGCATGAGTTCAGATGAAACTTCATTTACTGATTGCTGAGAAGTCGATGGAATATCATACCATGGTTCAGAAGCAGGCATAGTGTTAATGGGAACAACTGAAACCTAAGAAGAGGAATCAGCTTCACTTGTCTGCATGCTGGGAATGATGACATGATGATCATCATCGGTTGGATTGTTGACCGGAGGGTCAGGGTTAAGATTAGCTTCTGAATCCCCAAAATGAGAAAACATCTACTGATTAATCTCTTCGTTATTAGAAGATGGTCTTGAGTTTGCTGAATGGGATTCGTCAAATGTGACATGAATAGTTTCTTCCACAGTCTGTCGTCGCTTGTTGAAGACTCTGAAGGCTTTGGATATAGAAGAATATCCAAGGAATATTTTGTCGTCAACTTTGGGATCAAACTTTCCAAGAGCGTCTATGTTGTTTAAGATGAAGCACTGACAACCAAAGATGTGAAGAAAACTTATAGATGGCCTTCTTCCATGGAAGAGTTCAGAGGCAGTCTTATTGAATCTTTTGACGATCAGCGGTCTATTATGCGTAAAGCACGCAGTGTTGACAGCTTCTGCCCAGAATTGAGTAGGAAGATGAGAATCGCTGAGCATTGAACGAGCAACTTCGATGATCGTTCAGTTTCTTCTTTCAACGACTCCATTTTGTTGTGGTGTTCTCACTGAGGTAAAGTTATGAGAAATACCCATACTCTCAAAGAAATTATCAAGGGAACTGTTTTTAAATTCAGTCCACTGATCACTCCTTATTGAGCGAACAGTGAGATTATTCTGGACTTCCATTTTTCTGACGAAAGATATGAGTTCTTCTGAGGTGTCACTCTTAGCACGGAGAAACATCACCCAGGTGTAGTGAGAGAATTCGTCCACAATAACCTGTATTTCTTTCCAGCGATGGATTGAATGTTGACACGGCCAAACAAATCCACGTGGAGAAGTTGAAGAGGAGATGTCACTGAAGAGACTTGATTTGACTTGAAGCTTGCTTTTGTTTGTTTCCCTTTCTCACACGCTGAACATAGAGATTCCTTAGCGTATGAGTGTTGAGGAAGACCAGTGACCAACTCTTTTGAAGAAAGAGTATTCAGCGTCTTGAAGTTAAGATGCGTAAGCCTTTTATGCCATAGCCAGTTAACATCAGTAGAGGCTTTGGAGAGAAAAAAAGAGTTTTCAGTGGTTGTTGAGTCCATGTTTATTACATAAACATTTTCTAAACGATATCCGCTGAGAGCAACTTTCTCCTTCTTGTCAGTGACGAAACATGCTTCCTTAGTGAACCAAACTTTGAAGTCCTTTCACATAGCTGACTGATTCTAAGAAGATTGTGCTTCAGCCCTTCAACGCATGCAACTCTTCTGAAGGTTGTTGTACCATTAGAATGTACACCAAACCCTCGGGTATAGCCTTTTCCATTTCCACCAGAGGTCACAGAGGGACCTTTCTCTTCCTTGTATTCAATGAGCAGGTTTTTCATTCCAGTCTTATGTCTAGAGTATCCACTATCAAGATACCAGATACCCTTCGAGACCTGCAAACAAAAGAAGACTAGTTTGGAACAGGCACCCATTTTACGATGGGTCCACACTTGGTAGTGGTAGAGGATGTAGAAGGAGCAACGATCCTCGCAGCATCTAATGATTTTGCGTCAGGGTTAATCTTCACCTTGGTTAACTTCTTACCTCAGTGGTATTTTTCACCTTAGCCTGATTTTCACTAGGAATGGTCTTCTTTGCCTTGCGGGCATTAATCTTCACCTTAGCTAATTTCTTAGTTTGGTGGCTGTAGGGCACTTACTAGCAATGTGATTGGTAAGTCCACAGTGATAAGATTTCCTATAGCTAAAAGTAGCTTTAGGACCATAGGCATATTTATTTGACAATTTCAAATGGGCAGGGCCTATACCAAGAAAACCTTTGGCATTAGATATCGGAGGAACCTTTGGTTCTTTAGATTTCTTGTCAATCACATCCACTCTGAGTTTTGGAGTAGATCGCTGAGAGGAAGGGGTTGAAGTAGAGGGAATTTCATATTGTTCTTCATCTTCTTCTTTGATTTCGGCCATAAGACAGAGGTTGGCCTCATCTTCTTCATCTGAGTTTGACTCTTCATCAGGTTCAGCCCAGTCATGTTCTTCAGCGAACAGACCTTTGCCCTTCTTTTTGCAGCTCTTCACTTTTTCATAATTTTCTTTGAGATTTTTATACTTGTCATCTTTACCCCTAGGAGTAAAGGGTTTCTTGTGGGATGAAGAAGGTTTGAATGCTTTCTTTGACCTGCATTCACTTGTAAAGTGTCTTACTTTTTCACAGTTAAAGCATGTAACAGTAGCCTTATCAATAGGAGTAGATTTAGGCTTGTCAGTGAGGGAAAAATGTTTAGTTCTTATGAAGTTACTCTTTCTAGCGAATCTCCTGAAAGAATTTGTCAGGAGTGCTAAAGATTCATCAAGTTCTAAAGGATCAGCTTTTGATGAATCATCAGAGTTAGATTCCATTTCAGTGATCGTGACAGTGGATCTTTGAGCAGTTATTGACTCTGAGAGTAAAGCAACAGGTGTGCTTTTAGAATCTTTGACAAGATTCTTTTGAAGTTGACACGACTGATCATGATTGAGCATAGTGCCAAATAATGTAGAAAGGGTGGTGAATTTAAGATCCTTCGAGAGTTTAAGACACATGGTGTAATTGTCCCAACTTTCAGGAAGACATTCTATGATTTTTGTCAGGATCTCAGCGTTACCATAGGTCTTACCAAGAGTTTTTAAATTAATAATTAAACAATTAAAGCATTTGTGAACTTCAAAGAGAGTTTCATTTTTACCACAAATGAAATTTTCATACGGCCTTACCAGGTTTATTTTTTTAGAGTCATGGACTTCAGCGGTACCTTCATATTGAACACATATAGTGTCCCACATGGCTTTTGAGCTCTTTAGATTCATGATGGAATGGTAGACTTCATCAGGAAGAGCCATGTAGATGATGGATCTGGCCTTGGTGTGGATGGCCACTTTCTTCTTGTCTTCTTCAGTGCACTGAGAAACTGCCTTGAAAATTTCCCTTTCAGGAATTGCAGGAGTGGTAGCAGTGGCTGGAATAGCAGGATTTATGATGTAGGGAACATAAGGTCCATTTTCCACATAGTAAGGAATTGTGGGATCTACACCTTCTAAGAAGAGCATCATTCGATTCTTCCAAAGATTGAAGTTGTCTTTGCTAAATCTAGGAGGTTTGGCAAGAGAGCCATTATCTATGTAATTAGTGTTTGTGTTGTTTGCCATGTTGTAGAAATAGCAAGGAAGAGAGTATAAGTAAGATCTTGTTTATAGGATTAAACAAACTGCTCTGATACCACTTGTTGGTCCCGAAGGGTAATACAAGTTTGTAGTAGGGGGGTTGAATACAAACACAAATTTTTATCTTAAAAATTGTTTATTAATATACATCAAACAAATTACAGTTTGTTGCGGAATAAGATCAAGTTCAAAACCTAATCTAAACAAACTAAGAGAATCACATAGATTTCTTGCACTAGAAAAGATAGAGAGAAAATAAGAAAACCTAAAGAAAGATTTTCTTGCACTAAGTAGTTCAGCGAGGAAGAGCACTTCAAAATGAAGTAGGGTTTCTTATTTATACTGCATGCATTTAATGCAAGTCAGTACAACTTTACACGTGGCATCGGCTGGTTGGTTGCATGGATTTGACATCAGCAAACATCCCTTTTGGCCGCATGATGAACAGTGTAGTTGGCAGAGTGGTTTGTACGATCCTGGACAAAGGGATGTCCTTCTGACAAATCGTACAAAAGCGTGCAAGGGGATAAAATAAAAGTTACTTGTAGAACAAGCTTCATGATCAGCGATCGCTGAGTTGATCTTTATCGCGAATGATAATGTTCAGCTCTCGTTGAAGTCTTCTACTTGAAACTTTGCGTGAAATGGACAACTCTTGTCTTTGCTGATATCCGCATCAGGTCACTGGTAGACTTTAGTCACTCGTTCGTCAGCTTGGTCTTTGATTTCAGCTTTGAACTCTGTTGTCGTGAGTCTCGTGTTCAGGAATCATAAGCAAACAATTATATGATGAAATTTCAGCGATTATCAGTGAGACTGAACAGGCTCAGGGCTCGTTGATGTACATGTATCCATGAAGCATAAATTATAGAACATAGTTTTCCATCAGCGATACTAAACAGACTTGGTATATTTTATTTGATGGTGAAACTCTAATACATATTGTTTACTTACAATTTTCACTAAGTAATTCTCAGGGTCATCATCAAATCACTGAACGGTTTGGATCAACATATATCACATGGCCTAACACAATGCCTTCCTTGACCATGAAATGACATTTTCCCAATTTAGAACCAAATCAGTCTCCTTATATCTCTTAAGACTTTGTTCTAAATTTTTCCAATAATCCTCATATAAAGATCCATAGGCAGAATCGTCATCCATGAATATCTCCATAGAGGTTTCCAACATATCAGAAAAAATGGACATCATGCATATTTGGAAAGTGGCAAGGGCATTGCATAGACCAAAAGGCATCTTTTTAAAAGCAAAAGTACCATAGGAACAAGTGAAAGTGGTTTTTACTTGGTCCTCAAGTGCTATAGCAATATGATTATATCCTGAATAGCCATCTAAAAAACAACAATATTCTTTTCTAGCTAATCTATCCAACATTTGGTCTATGAAAGGAAAAAAGAAAGTAGTATTTCTGGGTTGCTTTGTTAAGCTTTCCATAGTCCGTACAAATTATTCATCCTAACACTACCTTGGTTGTGATTAGCTCATTATTCTCATTCTCAATCACAGTAGCACCCAACCCTATATGTATACACATGGGTGGTTTATTTTGTATCCCAGTAAAAAGTTACAACCCCGTGCAACCCTCATCTAAACCATTCGTTAATTCATTCATTATATAGACTCTGGATTGATTACTGGATTGCATCAACGATTACTAATTTCATACAATAATCATACGTCCAATGCATAGTATTTCATTAAATGTCATGGAATGCATACTGTTTCATGAAAGTACCACCTTCATCCGATACATTGCATGAACCATTATGTGCATCGACATATTTTGTAGAAATTCGATAAATTCGACAAAATCAGGTAAATTCATTTACAGAATCAATGAGAATCCAAATGCAATGGACGATTTAGATGAAGGTTGCACGGGTTGTAACCTTTTAATGGGTTAAATCAAGGGAGAACCACAAAAAGGTTGAGAACCATAACAACCAATCTCAACCATAATCAAGATTAATCAATGGTGAGACTTAGGATGTAATATTTTCCATATATGGTGCCATTTACATATAAACATAACTCTTAGGCTATGTTTGGAAAACTAGTTGATAAGCTAGCTGATGACTTATAAACTAGCTGGTAGTTGATTAGCTTGCTGATGAAGAAGTCACGTTTGTCAAAAACAAGTTTAAAAGCATGTAAAATGGCCAAAAAAACATCTTGAAATAATTATCAATTACAACATTAAATTAATAATTAAAACAAATTTATAGTAGTATAATATGTTAATTAATACAACCAAGGTAGTAAACAAATATTAAATAATATTATATGTTAATTAAAAGAATTTAAAATTTATTATTATATATACTATAAATTTTGAATTTGTTAACACAACTTTTAGAAAAAATATATATTAACTTATGATTTTAAATACCGTTACATATGATATGAAAAAATTATTCAAATAATAATTAAAAAGATGATAAAAATAGATAATTTAAACATATTGGTTAATATTAAAAAGTATATAAAAATAATTGATATGATTAATAATAATTATAAATAGTTAAAAATTAATATTAGCGTACAATTAAAATTTAATTTAATAATTTTTCAGTCAATATTAATAAATATTAATTAATTAATAGTTATTAACATTTATTAATTAATAACTATTACAATAATAGTTAATTGTTAAAAAATAATAATTAATATTAATGAGAACGTAATTGGAAAAAGTCACAAAAACCTACCAATAAGCTACTCCAAGTAGATTATCAAAAAACTAGCTTATGATAATTCAAACATGTACCCAAAAAACAAGTTAGCTTTTTGTTGCCAAACGATGCCTTAAAAGGTCATAAAAGTAATTATATTCTCTTCATATCTCTTATTGAATTTATAGAATTTAAATTAAACACCATCTCCTTTTTAAAGTAGAATTATATTAATTACAACAAAATTTTAAATCATAATATTATATAAAAAATGAGCATTTTATTTTCTTTAAGTTGACACGAGTATCATTATGTCTTTTTTTACCATTTCTTTAATAATTGCAAATTTTACATGAAATGATAAAAGTGATTTAACTCGTATGTTGTTTTACCTTCTAAAACAATATTTTAGTATTCCACATAACATTTCACGTAATTTTGGTTGCTTTCACATTGTGAAACATCACTACATTGTTTCACGTTAGAAACATTGTATTGTTTCACCATATGAAACTGCACCATATTGTTTCACCATGTGAAACAACACTACATTGTTTCATATCAGCAATATTTTGTTGTTTCACAATATGAAACAACACTTTGTTGATTTATAGATAACATTTCAAGTCAACTTTTGCTTTGTTTTGTTTTGTTTTCAAATTGTAAAACAACAATCAATTGTTTCACCTTGTGAAACAACAATTGTTTCACTTTAGCGATATCATGCTGTTTCACAATATGAAAGATCACTACATTGTTTCACTATGTGAAACAACACTACTGTAACAACCCAAATACCAACAATGGTAAAAATATAACATTACAACAAAAAACGGTCCCAAAGTATACTATATACATCAATCTCAACTGAAACTACGCAGCGGATACACTTTCACAACTGAGATGCTACAGGAAGTCTGATGGCGAACTACAAGCCTCCATAAGAAACAAGAAACTATGGCATCCTTCATTCTCTTCTCCTTTGAATGAAATCCCGACTAAACTCATACCCAAATGTGATCCTAGAAACAAGTATATGAACAATAAGAATCAAAATCCAAGACTCATCTCTATATTGATATTATGTCACAAGTGAAATGTACAAAGAGAATCTAGAACTTTTTACAATGAGATCTAAGACAAAATGACTCCAACTAGGCTATTTATACTTATGAAGAATATTACACAAATAGTCCTTCAACTTTGATACAACGTAGAAATATGGCACTAACAGTCTCCCCCTTTGTATCCAAAGTTGAACAAACTACTCAAATTGATCTTGAGGAATGTATTTATTTCTAATCCCAAGGATGATCTCGAATCTCCTTAGCGCTTTTCTGTATTCCAGTCTTTTGTCAATAGCTTCCAAGGCTCCATGAATCAACTGCTTCGCTTTAGGCTCCAGAGGTAACAACTTCTTCTCATCTAATCTGAGCTTGCCGTTCAACTCAATCTTTATCAGCTTGAAGGGTCCGTCACTGTACTTGTTTGCTTCAATGAACTGTAGGAACTTCTTCTTCTTCTTTCCATTGAAGTACACAATGTGGAACTCAGGTTTTTCAATGATTTTATAAGCAGGAATACCTTCAATATCAGAATGTATTTGGTTGGGCTTCAAAATGGTTACTCTGATTTGACCCACTTCTAAACCATCTGGAAGTCGGTAAGATAGTAAAACGTCACTAAGTTCTTCATGAATCGCTAAACAGACTGATAAGCTTCAGACAAATCCTTCTTTTTGTCAGGAGTTCTACACAAGATGTCATACAATCTCATGAAGTGTTCACTGGTTAGAAACTTGAAATCTGCTTCAGTAAATGACCATTCTTTTTCTATCAGTCCTAAACACCGTGAACTTCGGATACCAGACATTTAACAGCTTTTGAGATTCTATCTTGACTATCTTCACAATCTCCTTATCTGTTCTCACCCAATCCATATTCTGATCTTTATTCTTCATAATATGAAGGAACTCAATTCGGTGTAAAGACAACATCTTCTCAATTGAATACAACTTGAAGAGATCTATCGGTTGAACCTCTTTCACAAAAAGATCTCTCCGGATATCTTCTTAGAAAGGCGTCAAAATTCTGATTCTATGCCATCTTCTTTCCAAGTTGGGTTCTCTGTCTATAAGACGTTGAAACATACAGATTTCAGCCTCAGAAACAGAGTATTTGATTAACCCTTCAAGAATCACATGAATATTCAACTCTAGAATGCCAATAACTAGATCATCTTGTTGTGGCTCATCATCATCTGTATCGTTAGACTGAACATTATCTGCATCAAATACGTCTTCTAATTCCTCTTTTATCTTTGTCACAGTCCTTTCAGGTTCATCTTCAGAATCTGATGGTCTCGAAGGGTTATACAAGTTTGTCAAAGGTGGGTTGAATACAAACACAAGTTTTTATCTTTCTAAATTGTTTATTGATTAAATCAAACAATTTACAGCTTGTTGCGGAATAAGACTAAGTATAAAACCTAATCTAAACAAACTATGAGAATCATACAGATTTCTTGCACTAAGAAAAGAAAGAAGGAAATTAAGAAAATCTAAGGATAGTTTTTATTAAGGCACTCAGAAGTTTAGGGGTTCGCCTCCTTCAGATTGAAGGTGTTCATCCTATTTATACTGCATGCATTAAATGCATGTCAGAAGGACTTTACACGTGTCATCACTTGGTTGGTTGCATGATTATGACTTTTGCAAACATGCTTTTGGCCGCATGGTGAACATTGTAGTTGGCAGAGTGATTTGTACGATTTTGGACAAAGACATGTCCTTCTGACAAATCGTACAAAAGTGTCCAAGGGGATAAGAAAAATATTCCTTGTAGAACAGGCTTCACGATCAGCGATAGCTGAGTGGATCTTCATCAAAGAGGATGATGAAGGTCAGCTCTCGTTGAAGTCTTATACTTGAAACATCGTGTGATTTGGACAAGTCTTGGCTTCGCTGATATGCATCCGCATTAGGTCATGAGTATACTTAGTCACTTGTTCGTCAGCTTGGTCTTCGATTTCAGCGTTGAACTCTTTATCGCGAATCTTGTCTTCATGGATCATAAGCAAACATTTACAGAATGATCATTCAGTGATCATCAGCGAGACTTAACATGCTCAGGTCTCACTGATGTACATTTATCACTGATGATTAATTTAAAGAGCAATGGTTTCACATCAGCGATACTCTGATACATAATGTTTACCTACAATTTATCACTGATGATTAGTATATTTTCTTTGATGGTGAAACTCTGATACATAATGTTTACCTACAATTTTCACTAAGTGATTCTAAGGGTCATCATCAAATCACTGAAGGGTTTGGATCAATAATCTCCCCCTCTTTGGTGATGACTAAGCAACATAAGAAAATTGCTAAGTTAAAAACATAAGGTTAAAGATGACTCGTAAATACGTGTCCCATTTACTGTTTTCAGTGTTCTTTTCTAGTACTGATGGAGTAAATTACTTCATTGAAAATTTTCATTAATCTTCGTAATTCAGTTTACAAGGGAAGATGGAAAAATTTACAAGTACAATGAAATAAAATTACAAGTACAAAAGTTTACTAATAAAATAGAAGAATACAAGAGAAATTGTATCAGCTAGGTTCATCCTTGAAGAGTAGTTCGTCAAAAGCATTGGTTGTTGGAATAATCCAGTCAGGGACTTTTTCTCCCTGTTGCCTTCTTAATTTTTCTTCATTAAGTACTTGAGGCTTCAACAAGATTCCAAGTCGGGTCAGATCACACCAATACATTTGGTCTATGAGCTGGTCGACTGGGCAGATGGATAATTCAGAGAAGCGTTGAAGACACTTCTTGCCATAGAAGTCGAGAAAGAATATTCCGAGAGGCTCACTGACCACTTGTCTAGGGACAAAGTATTCACCAGGTGGCACCGAGAGGTTCAGAGCTGATAAGTCAGGTCGAGGACCGGACACTACTTCCCTTGAAAATTCGATCCCTGTTTCATTCCGTATAGCAGGCCCTGAAGATGATGATGCTCGTTTCTTCTTTGAAGGTTTCTGGTTTTGATGAAGTGCTGGAGGAGGAGGCAAGTCGACCACTGAAGCAACTCGATCGATCAGCTTGTTGATGAAACTTTGGACATGAGGTTTGAAGCTTGATCTTGATCGCTGAGTTGCTACTCTTATTTCCAACCACTCATCAAGACCATAACTTTCGAGTTTTGACTCGTAGCATATCTTCGTATCTCCATTTTCCCTGATTACCGTGGCATCTATCAGAGGAACGCCTCAGACATATCTTCGTAACTTTCGATGTTTGCACACATAATTTTTTTTTGTTCCCCCTCAGATTTTGCATGATATGAGAAAATGACAAGATAGTGATACACACACACACACACAAACTTTGTCACTTAACAAAACAAATTGTGTGTCGTTCCCCCTTAACGTGTGAACGAACTTACTTGGTGCATACTTTGGTTGTGCTCCCCCTGAATACATGAGCAAACTATCAAACGTACAGGAATCAAAAATTAACGAAATGAAATGAAAAATCAAACAAAGAACGACGCGAACAAACTAACGAATGAAATCTAACTAGTTAATACATAGGTTACTAACATCTGAAACAAATACAGATAAAGTTAAAGAGCAAGGAAGTACGAATATAGCCAATTGTTGTGTTATCAACAAATGGTAATTACACAGTTCCTTCTAATTGAACAAAAGCTGTATATGATTCAGAAGTAGTTAAACCTTCAGATTTAGAATACCTAGATTGGACACTAAGTAATTAAATCGTTTTTCATCCAAGGCTTTGGTAAACAGGTCTGCTATCTGATGCTTAGTATTAACAAAGTAGAGTTCAATCGTACCTCGTTCGACGTGCTCTTTGATGAATTGATAGCGGATGTTAATGTGTTTAGTTTTCGTGTGCTGCACCGGGTTGCTAGATATGGCGATGACGCTCTTCGAGTTGCAATAGATGGGGATGTGTGAGTACGTGAAGCTGAGTGTGCATCCAAATCATTTGAGAGCAGCAGCATGCAGCGGCAACATATTCCGCCTCGGCTGTTGATGTAGATACACACATTTGCTTTTTTGAAGCCCAACTGATAAGGCTATCTCCCAGGAACTTCACGTAACCCGACGTGCTCTTCCGATCCAACATGCTTCCAACATGATCAGTGTCCGAGTAAGCTGTCAATTCAAAACTTGTCTCTTTCGGGTACCACAAGCCAAAATTAGCAGTACCTTTTAAATTACTAAAAATTCGTTTAACAGCAATTAAATGCGATTCTTTAGGCTTTGACTGAAAGCGTGCGCATTGAAATGTCGAAAACATGATATTTGGCCTACTAGTCATCAAGTACATTAAAGAACCTATCATTCCTCGGTAGGTCTTGGTGTCCACATCCTTTCCGTTAGGATCAGCGTGTAACCTTGAACCCGAAGACATGGGAGTTTTCATGGGCGCAGACTGTTCCATCTGGTATTTCCGAAGAATATCACGGATGTACATAGCCTGGTTAATGAATATCCCAGTCGACAGTTGCTTAACTTGAAGACATAGGAAAAAGTTTATTTCACCCATCATACTCATTTGAAAGTATTTTCCCATGAGAACCGAAAAGTTCTTACAGTACTGAGGGTTTGTTGATCCAAAAGTAATGTCATCAACATACACATGAACAAGAATAATGTCCTCTTTGTCTTTCTTAATACATAAAGTGGTGTCTATTTCACCTTTTGAAAAACCAGCTTTTACTAAGAAAGTGGACAGAGCATCATACCAGTCCCGTGGAGCTTGTTTGAGGCCATAGAGGGCCTTGTCTAGGATGTAGACACGATTGGGCTTGGAGTCATCTACGAAGCCTTCCGGTTGCGAGACATATACCTCTTCCTTGAGAACGCCGTTGAGGAAAGCCGTCTTTACGTCCATCTGAAAGACAGTGAAGTTCTTATGCGTGGCGTAGGCAAGAAACATTCGAATCGTTTCAATACGTGCAACCGTGGCATAGGTCTCGTTGTAGTCGATGCTTTCTTGTTGGCGGTATCCTTTTGCTACGAGGCGTGCCTTGTTTCGAACAACATTGCCATCTTTATCTTTCTTTTTTTTTAATATCCACTTCGTGCCGATGACCATCTTATTTGCTGGGCGAGGTTCCAATCTCCATACCTTGAGGCTTTCGAACTGGTTGAGTTCTTATTGCATTGCGATCACCCAGTCTGGATCGCTGAGTGCCTCGTAGACGGTCGTGGGTTCAATTCGGCTTAGAAATCCAGAGAAGAGGCAAAAGTTGGCCGCTGCACCTCTTGTCTGGACTGGTGTGGAGGGATCACCCATTATCTGATGTAGTGGATGCACGTGTGTCCATTTGGTAATATGTGGAAGCGGTTGGGCAGTTGTGTAGGATGTGTCCGGATCCACATACGTACCGGGGGTTGATCTTGGACGACTTTAAGTGATGAAGGATGGTTACTCGGAGGCGGTGGTGTCGGATTCGTGACGGGTTGGACAACCTCTGAGGAAGTAGAAAGTTGATATGTGCGAGTGGTTGATAACGAATCTTCGAGAGCAATCTCTGGAATAGGCAAGGGAATAGGCACAGGGTCCTCCGGTGTGATAGTCATGTTGGTAGTAGTATCACTTTAGCTTTGAAGTGTCTCTGAGGAGATCGTTGGTCCGGTAAGGCTCGCTGAGTTTTCGATTTGAGTGGCTCCAATCCTGTTATGCACAAAAACACGAGGACTAGGTTGGTTAAATAAATCATCATAAAAGTGCTCAAAAAGTAAATACAAATCTGAAAGATGTGATTTTGTCGTAGATGCGTGATTTGGATCTACTGAGATTTGTGTAAATCCCGAACGAGAGTGTTCGGAAGCTAACATGCTAGTTAATGCGGGTTCTGAACTGATTTGTTCAGAAGCCAAATTCGCTGCTTCCTCAAACGTCACGTTTACGCTTTCGATGACGGTTTTAGTCCGTTTGTTGTAAACGCGGAACGCCTGGGCCTGCGTAGAGTATCCGATTAATACTCCTTCATCTGCCTTAGGGCTGAACTTTGCAAGGTCATCCTTGTCGTTTAATATGTAGCACAAACACCCGAATGCGTGCAAGTATTTGATATTCGGGATGCGATTGTTGATGATCTCGTACGGGGTTTTGTTGAATCGCTTGTTGAGAATAGACCTATTCTGCGTGTAGCAGGCGATTGCAATCGCTTTAGCCCAGAGAAAAAGAGGCAGTTTCGATTGGGATAGCATTATGCAAGCGGCTTCGACAAGGGTACGGTTCCACCTTTCCGTGAATCCATTCTGCTGCGGAGTTCTTGCGGCGGAGAAAGTGTGAGAGATACCTAACGAGGTGAGGTATTCGTCTAGCGTGTTGTTTTTTAATTCCGTCCCATTGTTCGTCTTGATGGTTTGAACCAGCTGTTGTAGATTCAACTAGATGGTCTTCAAGTGGGTGATGATCAACTCTGGGGTCTCGTCCTTGGAGTGCAAAAACTTCATCCATGTGTAGGGCGAGAAGTCGCCGACCATAACCAAGACGTATTTCTTGTGGTTGATACTCTGAACACGCATTGGTCCACACAAGTCCAAGTGGATAAGCTCAAGGGACCTTGATGTGCTCGGAGTGGACTAGTTGGTGCCATAGGAGCGAGGAGTAATTCGTGTGTCGGTGGTACGCAACACCATGAATTAGTCTAAGCATGTTGGTGCTGGTTTGGTCGATGCCCTTCGTGATGGCAGACAAACAACGATTGGGAATTATGAATAGAGTGTACCATTCAGGCGTCAGATGGGCTCGAGTGAAATAGGAATGATGGGTGAGCTCCTTGGCGTATTCAAGTGCATGCATTTCTTGACAGAGAGTGGCATCTTTGACAGAAGGGTCAAACGTGACCCTGTCGGGACTTGATGTTGCGTCGGGTAGCTGGAGGATCTGTTGGAATAGATCCGTAGTTATGACCACTGATGTGACGTCGATGCGGCCTTCAAGTACTGTCTCAGCCCAACGAATGACAGTGGCAAAGGATCTCCAAAGTTGTTGGACATACACCTTCGGGACCTCCGCTGTGGCAGTCAGTGCATAGTTCAGCGAGTGGCCCTTCAGGATTTCAACTATGACCTGACACTGACAAAGGATGGATGCCGTATCAAGATGATAGTTGTTAGCCGTTAGAGGAAGGTTGGGTCCGATCGATAGTAGGGCAACATCATGTAGATCCCAGTTTAACAATCAAGTAACAATATCAGTACGAAACGATTAATCATTTTATTGAATGAATGCAGAGAGTTACAAGATTAGAATGAATAACAGAACTCTCTCTCTAAATAATTAGTCGTCAAAACTATTATGATCAATCTAACCTAATTTCTAACACAAATCAACTATTTAAACCAAGGCATTAAGCCTTAGGCCCATGGCCCATAAACTGTAATTAAGCTCTTATTATCTATTAAAGGCTTTTACAAACCAATTAAATAAAACATTCCTTTTCTTTATATCACTTTAAATTTTATAGGACTTTTAGTCCTAACAATCCCCCCTAAAGTTATATAAAGAAAAAATCCGATCTTGAAATCTTCAGGTCTTGGTGTTTTCTTCCTCATGAATCTTTAAAGCACTTTGGTGTTGCTTGTCTTCATGTCATTCACGCTTCCCCTTGAATTATGCTCTTAGTCTTCATAGTATCACGAGTTGAACCATGAGTTGAATTGGTTTTGAAAAACTTCAGAACTTGTTGAACCAATATGCTCGAAGGAGGAATCAACTTATTGCGAACACTTCTTGATAAGGGATGAGAAGAACCATGCAATTATAATCTTTTCTGCAAATATCATAACAATTACTCCCCCTCAACTTTTGCTTACTCCCCCTCAACTTGATAATCTGGGTCTTTGAGCTTTTAACACATTTCTCCTCTCATGATGATGATCTGTGTCTTTGAATCTGTATCAGTTCTCCCTCTCATGATGATTAGGCGCATCCTAAGCATCATGTAACTTCAAAGACAACACTGATGAGTAGCAAAATACTAGATAAAACGTTTAGTAACCAGAATGGGGTAAATATCTAACACATAAACACAATAGTTACTGTTATTACAACAATTAAGATAACTGTGTGGCCTATGTTCATCTCTGATAGGACTTCCAGTTATCATTGAAGCAAAATATTAAAATTACCTCTCAAAGTGTTCCGGCAATATCACGAAGATATGCAATGGGAATCACAAAGACTCGTGCATGTGTGAAAGAATTAAATTATGTCTGTTTGGCTAAAAAATTGATTTAACCTGGGACGCAAGTTAATAATCAATTGACACAGTGAATAGAATATGATGTTCGGAGACCGGCGCTGATGTCTTTCTTTTTCAATATCTAAGACCTTCGAGTGAGGAATAGATAGATTATGTGCTAAATCTCCGTGTGTTGATCCAAACCCTCAGTGATTTGATAATGACCCTCTCTGATATACTTAGTGAAAATTGTAAGTAAACAATATGTATCAGAGTTTCACTATCGCTGATAAGTATTGAGATCTTACAGTACCGCTGATAGGAACTCTCGCTCTTGAGATTAAACATTCAGCGAACACTGTTCACCATAATGCTCTGAGTCTGTTCAGTCCTTATGGTGATCGCTGATAAGTTAGTTGTTTACTTATGATCCCTGAAGACAAGTTTCACGTCAACATAGGTTCTACGCTGAAGTCGAAGATCAAGCTCAAGAACCAGCGACAAGTCTCATAATGAACTGATGCGGATCAGCGAAGACTTAGATTTGTCCAATCAACGTGAAGTATCAAGTACAAGACTTTAGCTATCGCTGAACTCTATCAATCGCTGATGTAGAATGATAGATCGCTGAATCAACGAAAAGCTGATCATGAAGTCCTCCGTACAAAGTACTTTTGTCTTAACCACCCTTGCACGTCTCCGTACGATATGTCAGAAAAAGAACCTCCTTATTGTCTGAAATCGTACAACCACTCTAATACTACACTGTTCAAACATGCGGCTACTAAGGTTGTCAACAAAGGTCAATGACGTACAACCAATGAGCTGCTGCCACGTGTAAAGTGTAAACTGACATGCATTAAATGCATGCAGTATATAAGAAGAAGAACTCACTTCATTTTGAAGTAACTTGCTAACTCGGGACAAGTTCATCTTCTTATCTTGAGATAGGTTATTATTAGTAATTTCCTTCTCTTTCTTAGTGCAAGAAACTTAGTGTTCCAACTTGTTTAGATTTAGGTTTATCCTTAATCTTGTTTCCGCAACAAGCTGTAAATTGTTAATGATTTATCAATAAACAATTTAGAAAAGTAAAATCTTAGTGTTTGTATTCAACCCCCCCCCCCCCCCCCCCTTCTACAAATTTGTATAGCCCTTCGGGACCAACAAGTGGTATCAGAGCAGATTTGTTTAAACTTATAAACAAGATTTGATCTATACTAAGATTTCTCTTCCTTGCTATTTCTGAAAATGGCTGCCAACACAAACACAAACTATATCGACAATGGTTCTCTTGCTAAACCCCCTAAATTCTCCAGAGATAATTTTAATCTATGAAAAAATAGGATGATTCTCTTCTTAGAAGGTGTAGACCCTACTATGCCTTACTGTCTTGAAAACGGTCCATATATTCCTGTAAGAATTGATGCTGCAGTACCAGCTACTGAGAATAGACATACTATTCCAGAAAGGCTGATACCCAAGGAAGTTCATATGTGGACTGACGAAGATAAGAAGAAAGTGGCTATCGACACAAAAGCCAGATCCATACTATCCATGGCTCTTCCTGACGAAGTCTACCATTCCGTCATGAATCTGAAAACCTCAAAAGCCATGTGGGACACAATATGTGTTCAGTATGAAGGTACGTCTGAAGTCCAGGACTCTCGAAAGATCAACCTGGTAAGACAATACGAAAGTTTCATTTGTGGTAAGAATGAAACTCTCTCTGAAGTTCACCAACGTTTTAATTTCTTAATAATAGATCAACCTAGAATGTTTACCTGAAAGCTGGGACAGTTATTCTATGTGCCGATGACCATCTTATTTGCTGGGCGAGGTTCCAATCTCCATACCTTGAGGCTTTCGAACTGGTTGAGTTCTTATTGCATTGCGATCACCCAGTCTGGATCGCTGAGTGCCTCGTAGACGGTCGTGGGTTCAATTCGGCTTAGAAATCCAGAGAAGAGGCAAAAGTTGGCCGCTGCACCTCTTGTCTGGACTGGTGTGGAGGGATCACCCATTATCTGATGTAGTGGATGCACGTGTGTCCATTTGGTAATATGTGGAAGCGGTTGGGCAGTTGTGTAGGATGTGTCCGGATCCACATACGTACCGGGGGTTGATCTTGGACGACTTTAAGTGATGAAGGATGGTTACTCGGAGGCGGTGGTGTCGGATTCGTGACGGGTTGGACAACCTCTGAGGAAGTAGAAAGTTGATATGTGCGAGTGGTTGATAACGAATCTTCGAGAGCAATCTCTGGAATAGGCAAGGGAATAGGCACAGGGTCCTCCGGTGTGATAGTCATGTTGGTAGTAGTATCACTTTAGCTTTGAAGTGTCTCTGAGGAGATCGTTGGTCCGGTAAGGCTCGCTGAGTTTTCGATTTGAGTGGCTCCAATCCTGTTATGCACAAAAACACGAGGACTAGGTTGGTTAAATAAATCATCATAAAAGTGCTCAAAAAGTAAATACAAATCTGAAAGATGTGATTTTGTCGTAGATGCGTGATTTGGATCTACTGAGATTTGTGTAAATCCCGAACGAGAGTGTTCGGAAGCTAACATGCTAGTTAATGCGGGTTCTGAACTGATTTGTTCAGAAGCCAAATTCGCTGCTTCCTCAAACGTCACGTTTACGCTTTCGATGACGGTTTTAGTCCGTTTGTTGTAAACGCGGAACGCCTGGGCCTGCGTAGAGTATCCGATTAATACTCCTTCATCTGCCTTAGGGCTGAACTTTGCAAGGTCATCCTTGTCGTTTAATATGTAGCACAAACACCCGAATGCGTGCAAGTATTTGATATTCGGGATGCGATTGTTGATGATCTCGTACGGGGTTTTGTTGAATCGCTTGTTGAGAATAGACCTATTCTGCGTGTAGCAGGCGATTGCAATGGCTTTAGCCCAGAGAAAAAGAGGCAGTTTCGATTGGGATAGCATTGTGCAAGCGGCTTCGACAAGGGTACGGTTCCACCTTTCCGTGAATCCATTCTGCTGCGGAGTTCTTGCGGCGGAGAAAGTGTGAGAGATACCTAACGAGGTGAGGTATTCGTCTAGCGTGTTGTTTTTTAATTCCGTCCCATTGTTCGTCTTGATGGTTTGAACCAGCTGTTGTAGATTCAACTAGATGGTCTTCAAGTGGGTGATGATCAACTCTGGGGTCTCGTCCTTGGAGTGCAAAAACTTCATCCATGTGTAGGGCGAGAAGTCGCCGACCATAACCAAGACGTATTTCTTGTGGTTGATACTCTGAACACGCATTGGTCCACACAAGTCCAAGTGGATAAGCTCAAGGGACCTTGATGTGCTCGGAGTGGACTAGTTGGTGCCATAGGAGCGAGGAGTAATTCGTGTGTCGGTGGTACGCAACACCATGAATTAGTCTAAGCATGTTGGTGCTGGTTTGGTCGATGCCCTTCGTGATGGCAGACAAACAACGATTGAGAATTATGAATAGAGTGTACCATTCAGGCGTCAGATGGGCTCGAGTGAAATAGGAATGATGGGTGAGCTCCTTGGCGTATTCAAGTGCATGCATTTCTTGACAGAGAGTGGCATCTTTGACAGAAGGGTCAAACGTGACCCTGTCGGGACTTGATGTTGCGTCGGGTAGCTGGAGGATCTGTTGGAATAGATCCGTAGTTATGACCACTGATGTGACGTCGATGCGGCCTTCAAGTACTGTCTCAGCCCAACGAATGACAGTGGCAAAGGATCTCCAAAGTTGTTGGACATACACCTTCGGGACCTCCGCTGTGGCAGTCAGTGCATAGTTCAGCGAGTGGCCCTTTAGGATTTCAACTATGACCTGACACTGACAAAGGATGGATGCCGTATCAAGATGATAGTTGTTAGCCGTTAGAGGAAGGTTGGGTCCGATCGATAGTAGGGCAACATCATGTAGATCCCAGTTTAACAATCAATTAACAATATCAGTACGAAACGATTAATCATTTTATTGAATGAATGCAGAGAGTTACAAGATTAGAATGAATAACAGAACTCTCTCTCTAAATAATTAGTCGTCTAAACTATTATGATCAATCTAACCTAATTTCTAACACAAATCAACTATTTAAACCAAGGCATTAAGCCTTAGGCCCATGGCCCATAAACTGTAATTAAGCTCTTATTATCTATTAAAGGCTTTTACAAACCAATTAAATAAAACATTCCTTTTCTTTATATCACTTTAAATTTTATAGGACTTTTAGTCCTAACAATCCCCCCTAAAGTTATATAAAGAAAAAATCCGATCTTGAAATCTTCAGGTCTTGGTGTTTTCTTCCTCATGAATCTTTAAAGCACTTTGGTGTTGCTTGTCTTCATGTCATTCACGCTTCCCCTTGAATTATGCTCTTAGTCTTCATAGTATCACGAGTTGAACCATGAGTTGAATTGGTTTTGAAAAACTTCAGAACTTGTTGAACCAATATGCTCGAAGGAGGAATCAACTTATTGCGAACACTTCTTGATAAGGGATGAGAAGAACCATGCAATTATAATCTTTTCTGCAAATATCATAACAATTACTCCCCTCAACTTTTGCTTACTCCCCCTCAACTTGATAATCTGGGTCTTTGAGCTTTTAACACATTTCTCCTCTCATGATGATGATCTGTGTCTTTGAATCTGTATCAGTTCTCCCTCTCATGATGATTAGGCGCATCCTAAGCATCATGTAACTTCAAAGACAACACTGATGAGTAGCAAAATACTAGATAAAACGTTTAGTAACCAGAATGGGGTAAATATCTAACACATAAACACAATAGTTATTGTTATTACAACAATTAAGATAATTGTGTGGCCTATGTTCATCTCTGATAGGACTTCCAGTTATCATTGAAGCAAAATATTAAAATTACCTCTCAAAGTGTTCCGGCAATATCACGAAGATATGCAATGGGAATCACAAAGACTCGTGCATGTGTGAAAGAATTAAATTATGTCTGTTTGGCTAAAAAATTGATTTAACCTGGGACGCAAGTTAATAATCAATTGACACATTGAATAGAATATGATGTTCGGAGACCGGAGCTGATGTCTTTCTTTTTCAATATCTAACACCTTCGAGTGAGGAATAGATAGATTATGTGCTAAATCTCCGTGTGTTGATCCAAACCCTCAGTGATTTGATAATGACCCTCTCTGATATACTTAGTGAAAATTGTAAGTAAACAATATGTATCAGAGTTTTACTATCGCTGATAAGTATTGAGATCTTACAGTACCGCTGATAGGAACTCTCGCTCTTTAGATTAAACATTCAGCGAACACTGTTCACCATAATGCTCTGAGTCTGTTCAGTCCTTATGGTGATCGCTGATAAGTTAGTTGTTTACTTATGATCCCTGAAGACAAGTTTCACGTCAACATAGGTTCTACGCTGAAGTCGAAGATCAAGCTCAAGAACCAGCGACAAGTCTCATAATGAACTGATGCGGATCAGCGAAGACTTAGATTTGTCCAATCAACGTGAAGTATCAAGTACAAGACTTTAGCTATCGCTGAACTCTATCAATCGCTGATGTAGAATGATAGATCGCTGAATCAACGAAAAGCTGATCATGAAGTCCTCCGTACAAAGTACTTTTGTCTTAACCACCCTTGCACGTCTCCGTACGATATGTCAGAAAAAGAACCTCCTTATTGTCTGAAATCGTACAACCACTCTAATACTACACTGTTCAAACATGCGGCTACTAAGGTTGTCAACAAAGGTCAATGACGTACAACCAATGAGCTGCTGCCACGTGTAAAGTGTAAACTGACATGCATTAAATGCATGCAGTATATAAGAAGAAGAACTCACTTCATTTTGAAGTAACTTGCTAACTCGGGACAAGTTCATCTTCTTATCTTGAGATAGGTTATTATTAGTAATTTCCTTCTCTTTCTTAGTGCAAGAAACTTAGTGTTCCAACTTGTTTAGATTTAGGTTTATCCTTAATCTTGTTTCCGCAACAAGCTGTAAATTGTTAATGATTTATCAATAAACAATTTAGAAAAGTAAAATCTTAGTGTTTGTATTCAACCCCCCCCCCCCCCCCCTTCTACAAATTTGTATAGCCCTTCGGGACCAACAAGTGGTATCAGAGCAGATTTGTTTAAACTTATAAACAAGATTTGATCTATACTAAGATTTCTCTTCCTTGCTATTTCTGAAAATGGCTGCCAACACAAACACAAACTATATCGACAATGGTTCTCTTGCTAAACCCCCTAAATTCTCCAGAGATAATTTTAATCTATGAAAAAATAGGATGATTCTCTTCTTAGAAGGTGTAGACCCTACTATGCCTTACTGTCTTGAAAACGGTCCATATATTCCTGTAAGAATTGATGCTGCAGTACCAGCTACTGAGAATAGACATGCTATTCCAGAAAGGCTGATACCCAAGGAAGTTCATATGTGGACTGACGAAGATAAGAAGAAAGTGGCTATCGACACAAAAGCCAGATCCATACTATCCATGGCTCTTCCTGACGAAGTCTACCATTCCGTCATGAATCTGAAAACCTCAAAAGCCATGTGGGACACAATATGTGTTCAGTATGAAGGTACGTCTGAAGTCCAGGACTCTCGAAAGATCAACCTGGTAAGACAATACGAAAGTTTCATTTGTGGTAAGAATGAAACTCTCTCTGAAGTTCACCAACGTTTTAATTTCTTAATAATAGATCAACCTAGAATGTTTACCTGAAAGCTGGGACAGTTATTCTATGTGCCGATGACCATCTTATTTGCTGGGCGAGGTTCCAATCTCCATACCTTGAGGCTTTCGAACTGGTTGAGTTCTTATTGCATTGCGATCACCCAGTCTGGATCGCTGAGTGCCTCGTAGACGGTCGTGGGTTCAATTCGGCTTAGAAATCCAGAGAAGAGGCAAAAGTTGGCCGCTGCACCTCTTTTCTGAACTGGTGTGGAGGGATCACCCATTATCTGATGTAGTGGATGCACGTGTGTCCATTTGGTAATATGTGGAAGCGGTTGGGCAGTTGTGTAGGATGTGTCCGGATCCACATACGTACCGGGGGTTGATCTTGGACGACTTTAAGTGATGAAGGATGGTTACTCGGAGGCGGTGGTGTCGGATTCGTGACGGGTTGGACAACCTCTGAGGAAGTAGAAAGTTGATATGTGCGAGTGGTTGATAACGAATCTTCGAGAGCAATCTCTGGAATAGGCAAGGGAATAGGCACAGGGTCCTCCGGTGTGATAGTCATGTTGGTAGTAGTATCACTTTAGCTTTGAAGTGTCTCTGAGGAGATCGTTGGTCCGGTAAGGCTCGCTGAGTTTTCGATTTGAGTGGCTCCAATCCTGTTATGCACAAAAACACGAGGACTAGGTTGGTTAAATAAATCATCATAAAAGTGCTCAAAAAGTAAATCCAAATCTGAAAGATGTGATTTTGTCGTAGATGCGTGATTTGGATCTACTGAGATTTGTGTAAATCCCGAACGAGAGTGTTCGGAAGCTAACATGCTAGTTAATGCGGGTTCTGAACTGATTTGTTCAGAAGCCAAATTCGCTGCTTCCTCAAACGTCACGTTTACGCTTTCGATGACGGTTTTAGTCCGTTTGTTGTAAACGCGGAACGCCTGGGCCTGCGTAGAGTATCCGATTAATACTCCTTCATCTGCCTTAGGGCTGAACTTTGCAAGGTCATCCTTGTCGTTTAATATGTAGCACAAACACCCGAATGCGTGCAAGTATTTGATATTCGGGATGCGATTGTTGATGATCTCGTACGGGGTTTTGTTGAATCGCTTGTTGAGAATAGACCTATTCTGCGTGTAGCAGGCGATTGCAATGGCTTTAGCCCAGAGAAAAAGAGGCAGTTTCGATTGGGATAGCATTATGCAAGCGGCTTCGACAAGGGTACGGTTCCACCTTTCCGTGAATCCATTCTGCTGAGGAGTTCTTGCGGCGGAGAAAGTGTGAGAGATACCTAACGAGGTGAGGTATTCGTCTAGCGTGTTGTTTTTTAATTCCGTCCCATTGTTCGTCTTGATGGTTTGAACCAGCTGTTGTAGATTCAACTAGATGGTCTTCAAGTGGGTGATGATCAACTCTGGGGTCTCGTCCTTGGAGTGCAAAAACTTCATCCATGTGTAGGGCGAGAAGTCGCCGACCATAACCAAGACGTATTTCTTGTGGTTGATACTCTGAACACGCATTGGTCCACACAAGTCCAAGTGGATAAGCTCAAGGGACCTTGATGTGCTCGGAGTGGACTAGTTGGTGCCATAGGAGCGAGGAGTAATTCGTGTGTCGGTGGTACGCAACACCATGAATTAGTCTAAGCATGTTGGTGCTGGTTTGGTCGATGCCCTTCGTGATGGCAGACAAACAACGATTGAGAATTATGAATAGAGTGTACCATTCAGGCGTCAGATGGGCTCGAGTGAAATAGGAATGATGGGTGAGCTCCTTGGCGTATTCAAGTGCATGCATTTCTTGACAGAGAGTGGCATCTTTGACAGAAGGGTCAAACGTGACCCTGTCGGGACTTGATGTTGCGTCGGGTAGCTGGAGGATCTGTTGGAATAGATCCGTAGTTATGACCACTGATGTGACGTCGATGCGGCCTTCAAGTACTGTCTCAGCCCAACGAATGACAGTGGCAAAGGATCTCCAAAGTTGTTGGACATACACCTTCGGGACCTCCGCTGTGGCAGTCAGTGCATAGTTCAGCGAGTGGCCCTTCAGGATTTCAACTATGACCTGACACTGACAAAGGATGGATGCCGTATCAAGATGATAGTTGTTAGCCGTTAGAGGAAGGTTGGGTCCGATCGATAGTAGGGCAACATCATGTAGATCCCAGTTTAACAATCAAGTAACAATATCAGTACGAAACGATTAATCATTTTATTGAATGAATGCAGAGAGTTACAAGATTAGAATGAATAACAGAACTCTCTCTCTAAATAATTAGTCGTCTAAACTATTATGATCAATCTAACCTAATTTCTAACACAAATCAACTATTTAAACCAAGGCATTAAGCCTTAGGCCCATGGCCCATAAACTGTAATTAAGCTCTTATTATCTATTAAAGGCTTTTACAAACCAATTAAATAAAACATTCCTTTTCTTTATATCACTTTAAATTTTATAGGACTTTTAGTCCTAACAATCCCCCTAAAGTTATATAAAGAAAAAATCCGATCTTGAAATCTTCAGGTCTTGGTGTTTTCTTCCTCATGAATCTTTAAAGCACTTTGGTGTTGCTTGTCTTCATGTCATTCACGCTTCCCCTTGAATTATGCTCTTAGTCTTCATAGTATCACGAGTTGAACCATGAGTTGAATTGGTTTTGAAAAACTTCAGAACTTGTTGAACCAATATGCTCGAAGGAGGAATCAACTTATTGCGAACACTTCTTGATAAGGGATGAGAAGAACCATGCAATTATAATCTTTTCTGCAAATATCATAACAATTACTCCCCCTCAACTTTTGCTTACTCCCCCTCAACTTGATAATCTGGGTCTTTGAGCATTTAACACATTTCTCCTCTCATGATGATGATCTGTGTCTTTGAATCTGTATCAGTTCTCCCTCTCATGATGATTAGGCGCATCCTAAGCATCATGTAACTTCAAAGACAACACTGATGAGTAGCAAAATACTAGATAAAACGTTTAGTAACCAGAATGGGGTAAATATCTAACACATAAACACAATAGTTACTGTTATTACAACAATTAAGATAATTGTGTGGCCTATGTTCATCTCTGATAGGACTTCCAGTTATCATTGAAGCAAAATATTAAAATTACCTCTCAAAGTGTTCCGGCAATATCACGAAGATATGCAATGGGAATCACAAAGACTCGTGCATGTGTGAAAGAATTAAATTATGTCTGTTTGGCTAAAAAATTGATTTAACCTGGGACGCAAGTTAATAATCAATTGACACAGTGAATAGAATATGATGTTCGGAGACCGGAGCTGATGTCTTTCTTTTTCAATATCTAAGACCTTCGAGTGAGGAATAGATAGATTATGTGCTAAATCTCCGTGTGTTGATCCAAACCCTCAGTGATTTGATAATGACCCTCTCTGATATACTTAGTGAAAATTGTAAGTGAACAATATGTATCAGAGTTTCACTATCGCTGATAAGTATTGAGATCTTACAGTACCGCTGATAGGAACTCTCGCTCTTTAGATTAAACATTCAGCGAACACTGTTCACCATAATGCTCTGAGTCTGTTCAGTCCTTATGGTGATCGCTGATAAGTTAGTTGTTTACTTATGATCCCTGAAGACAAGTTTCACGTCAACATAGGTTCTACGCTGAAGTCGAAGATCAAGCTCAAGAACCAGCGACAAGTCTCATAATGAACTGATGCGGATCAGCGAAGACTTAGATTTGTCCAATCAACGTGAAGTATCAAGTACAAGACTTTAGCTATCGCTGAACTCTATCAATCGCTGATGTAGAATGATAGATCGCTGGATCAACGAAAAGCTGATCATGAAGTCCTCCGTACAAAGTACTTTTGTCTTAACCACCCTTGCACGTCTCCGTACGATATGTCAGAAAAAGAACCTCCTTATTGTCTGAAATCGTACAACCACTCTAATACTACACTGTTCAAACATGCGGCTACTAAGGTTGTCAACAAAGGTCAATGACGTACAACCAATGAGCTGCTGCCACGTGTAAAGTGTAAACTGACATGCATTAAATGCATGCAGTATATAAGAAGAAGAACTCACTTCATTTTGAAGTAACTTGCTAACTCGGGACAAGTTCATCTTCTTATCTTGAGATAGGTTATTATTAGTAATTTCCTTCTCTTTCTTAGTGCAAGAAACTTAGTGTTCCAACTTGTTTAGATTTAGGTTTATCCTTAATCTTGTTTCCGCAACAAGCTGTAAATTGTTAATGATTTATCAATAAACAATTTAGAAAAGTAAAATCTTAGTGTTTGTATTCAACCCCCCCCCCCCTTCTACAAATTTGTATAGCCCTTCGGGACCAACAAGTGGTATCAGAGCAGATTTGTTTAAACTTATAAACAAGATTTGATCTATACTAAGATTTCTCTTCCTTGCTATTTCTGAAAATGGCTGCCAACACAAACACAAACTATATCGACAATGGTTCTCTTGCTAAACCCCCTAAATTCTCCAGAGATAATTTTAATCTATGAAAAATAGGATGATTCTCTTCTTAGAAGGTGTAGACCCTACTATGCCTTACTGTCTTGAAAACGGTCCATATATTCCTGTAAGAATTGATGCTGCAGTACCAGCTACTGAGAATAGACATGCTATTCCAGAAAGGCTGATACCCAAGGAAGTTCATATGTGGACTGACGAAGATAAGAAGAAAGTGGCTATCGACACAAAAGCCAGATCCATACTATCCATGGCTCTTCCTGACGAAGTCTACCATTCTGTCATGAATCTGAAAACCTCAAAAGCCATGTGGGACACAATATGTGTTCAGTATGAAGGTACGTCTGAAGTCCAGGACTCTCGAAAGATCAACCTGGTAAGACAATACGAAAGTTTCATTTGTGGTAAGAATGAAACTCTCTCTGAAGTTCACCAACGTTTTAATTTCTTAATAATAGATCAACCTAGAATGTTTACCTGAAAGCTGGGACAGTTATTCTATGTGTTTCAAGCTGTCAAAGGATCTAAGATCAATGACCCTTGCTACCTTATATGGCACGATGCTGAATCATGAGCAATCGAGCCATCTTAAGAAGAATCTTGTAAAAGATTCCAAAAGCACCCCTGTTGCTTTAATCTCAGAGGAACCTTCTACTCAGTAACTCAGAAAGGTCATCAGAATCTGACTCTTCAGATGATGATGAATCTTTGGCTCTCCTCACTAAAAAGTTCAGGGGATTCGCCAAAAAGAAAATGTTCAGAAAGAACAAACCCCTTTCTATTACTGATAAGCCAAGATCATCAGATCTTGTTGATAAGGCTACTGCTACATGTTTTAACAGCGAAAAGAATGGACATTTCGCTAACGAGTGCAGGTCTAAGAAAGTTTCGAGAAACTCAGCATTTCCCAAGAAATCCTTTATTCCCAGGAATAAAGATGACAAATACGCTAAGCTGAAAGAAAAGTATGCGAAGCTGAAAAGCTTCAAGAAGAAAGGCAAAGGCCTGATGGCTTATGATTGGGCTGCCTCTGATGAAGAAGAATCATCATCTAACTCTGAAGATGATGAAGCCAATCTATGTCTTATGGCCAAGATTGAAGATGAGGAAGAAAGCTCAGACATTCCCTCTACTTCAACCTCTGCTATTCAGGTATCACCTTCCTTCTTTACAAATATTGCAAATATCGATCTCTTGACTAGAAGTTTATATGAAGCCATGAATGGAAAAACTGTAGTTGAAAATCAAAACCTTGATCTCGCTGAATAGCTCAAAAACTGTCACCTTCAAATAGAAAAGCTTTCTAAAATTGAAGAAGATTTTAAAGATCAAGTGCATTTAAATCAGCTAGTCAAAATCGAGCGAGAAGAAGCTATCTCTGCTTTAAGAGCTGAAAAAGCTACTGTTGAAGGATGGTGTAATTCTTCAACAAAGATCACTTAGATAATTAAGTCTCAGATTCCCCTGAGTGATAAACGTGGTCTTGGTTACAAAGTTGATAATCTAGAACCAACCACTGATCGTTCCATGCTCTTGTTTGGAACTTTCGTATTCTCAGTCGCTGATACTTCATCCTCTCAGTGTTCCTCGTCCAGACCGCCTATCCCTGAGGAAATTTCTACCTCTTCAGAAGGTAAAGAGAAAATGGTTTATCCAAAACCTACCTCTGTCTTTAAAGATAAAGGTAAAAGAATTGCTTTTAACCAAAATCCTCAGAAGGGTACCTTAGTACCTAGGCTGAATGCTTCTAAAGCTTTAGTGATTCATTCCTCTGGATCAAAGAATCAGATCTCTGGATCTACTCAACGTGGATCTATTCAGCGATCTACTCCTAGAATCAGAGTGGATGTCTCCGGTAAGAAATCCGAAGAACCGAATGTTCCTCCCATTTGAAAAGCCATCAGCTTACTTGGTGCTGGTACTTCTAATTCAAAATCTAAAGCTCAACATTCAAATGGTCCTAGAACTACTTTTAGTTATAGGAAATGTTATCACTGTGGACTCACTGATCATATTGCTAGTAAGTGCCCCACAGCCACCAAAGCTGAAAAGATAGCTAAGGTGAAGATTGCTCCCAAGGCAAAGAAGACCACTGAGGTTAAGAAATTAACCAAAGTGAAGACTGACAAAGCTGAATCTTCAAATGCTGCGAAGATTGTTGCACCTTCCATTCCAACTACTTCCACTGACACAAGTGTACACATGGTTAAGTGGGTACCCAAGAAAAACTAATCTTCCTTTGTGATGCAGGTTAAGAAGGGTATCTGGTATCTCGATAGCGAATGCTCTAGACACATGACTGGAAAGAAAAGCCTGCTCGCTGAATACAAGGAAGAGAAGGGTATGAAACCAGTTTCTATTAGGTAATCATCAAATCATCCATTGATCTTGAACATAATAGAGATTTACATAGGAATTATGCACTTTCTCTCTCTAGAATGCTCTCACTTCTCTCTCTAGAATATTACAATTAAGATCACTAATGAATTGCTTTCTTTTCACATACTTCACATCTAAGCTAACTAATCCTATTTATACCTAGGATTACAAAGCATTAAATCTAATCTACTTTGACTTTTCAATTAAAGCTACTTTGACGTTGACTATCTTTGACTTTTACATTGTTTGACCATTAAAAGACTTTAACAATAAATCTTGAATACAATAATGCTCTAACAATCTCCCCCTTTGGATTCAAGATTTAAAAAATATGACAGTAGTCTTCAGCTCTTGATCTTCAAAACTTTAACTTTGATCACATTAAACTTTGAAGCTAAGATAATCTTCAAACATCTTTATCTTCATTAGTTCACGGCGAACTATATGCTTTGACATTCTTTAAGAACTCAGCTTTGAAGAATCTTCAGACAAACATGAAAAGTCTTTGTCTTTCTCTTTGAAAAATTAATCTTCTTCAATAAAATCATCAACATATTGTCTTCAAGTCTTGAACATGAAATTCAGAAAGATGTGAAACCATCCACATTTTTGAACTTTTAGGTGTAAGCGCATTCCGAGAACCACTCAGAACTAAGATAACCAAATTCGGTGTAAGCGCATTCCGAGAACCACTCAGAACTAAGATAACCAAATTCGGTGTAAGCATATTCCGAGAACCACTCAGAACTAAGATAACCAAATTCAGCAACATTTGGACTTCACATGATCCTTCTCCCCCTAATCTTCAGTCTTTGTTCATGAATCTTTGACTTGAAATATCTTTGAGTTGAAAGCTCTTTGACATGAAATTGAAATTAAACTTTTCTCCCCCTTTTTCGATGATGGTGAGCATCATAATCATCGAAAACCATTTTCAATTTCAGTCGCGTCTCTTAGTATTACTAACAATCTCCTCCTTAGTGGATAACCTTTCTCCCCCTCAAGATAAGAATTCTGGAGCAATTTGTTTTCTCCCCCTGAAAGTATGCATATATTTCAATAACGCACAATATACAAATTTTAAAAAAATTTACACAAGGAAAATAAAATTCATTGAACTTCATTTTATAACTACTAACAATTGATCATTTGAAAACTAGACAAAAACATTCAGCTTAATGAAATTTAACAGATTTTTCAATCAAATGAAATCAAATGCATGTGTTTGGAATCAAATACAAGTCATCATTGCATATCAAGTTAAAAATGTTCAGTTTCAACCCCTTTATTAAATCTATTTGGTGTGCTAGCATGCGAAACATGATTATCATCAAGCGTATGCAATTCTAAAACATATAAGAATACTTTGCTCTACTCACACTATTTGTCCAAAATCAGAATTTCACAAATTTACGGGTTTATCGCGACTTTGTATTTTCCCCAAGTTTCAAGAGATGTGTGCTCATTGGCATCTTTTGATTTTGTGCACATTGACATCTTTTGATTTTGTGCTCATTGGCATCTTTTGATTCTGTGCTCATTGGCATCCTTTGATTTTGTGCTCATTGGCATCTTTTGATCAAAAAGTTTAGTAAGAATAAGATACACCGTTAAACATGACTTTCTATCTGGTTCTATAGCAGGATTTGGGTTAGCAGATCCCAGACCAGTTGGCCTTAGGTGCTAGGTGACGAGCACCCCTTAGAACTTAATTTCCCAAACCAGAAAGGCCACATCGATATATCTTAAACCCATTTGTACCAGTAGAACATGGCTTTCTATCTGGTTCTATTGCAAGATTTGGGTCAGCCGATCCCAGACCAGTAGATTTTAGGGACTAGGTGTCGAGCACCCCTTAGGACTTGCTCTCCCAAACCAGAAAGGCCACAGGCACAAACTTTCAAACTAAATGATAGTGCAACAATTTTATCTCAATCACTTGGTTCTAAAATATAGTGCTTCTCCCATATTTTCATTTCCATCCATCATTCTGACATATAGGCTTTTTGAGCATTATATTCTATATAAGTCCAGATTCACATAATTTTGAGCATTCAACATAATTTCATTCATGTTTTGTTGACCTTTCAATTAATTTCAGAGGTGAAAGTTGAAACAAATCTAACTCGGATAATACAAAAATACTTGTAAAATCATCTTTTAGCACACATTTAATTCATTGAATGAAAATTGAAAATTTTATCTCATTGAATTAAATTTGTAAAGATTCAAGTTTTCAAAGTGGTAGAAACAAAATATAATCCAATGCTACCTTTTACCACGTTCCTTGAAACAGAAAGATGTAACAGTTAAAGATATCACCTGAGAAGTGTGAGTTCTAAATTGATTTGTTTAGAAGTCTTAGTCTTTGAAGTACGGGTCCTGAACTGAATTGTTCAGAAGCCATAGTCATTGAAGCACGGGTTTTGAACTGATATGTTCAAAAGCCAAAAATATTTGTCTCCCCCTTAATGGTACATATATTTTTCAAAAAAATACACCGATTCTCTTCTGTTTTCAGTCATGTGTGTGGTATGTATCTGCAATTCAGTACAACACATGAAGAACCTGCAAACAGATTAAACAGGTATTGGTACCCAATGGCATTTGGGTCCTAGTGAGTTAGGATATGATCATAGATTTAAATAAACAAGAACACGAACTCCCCCTCAATGTTTTTAAAGAGAGTGAGAAATGGCTAAGGATTCAACATTCCTAGTTTGCTGATTAAAAAATTGAACCTTTTTTCATCTAAAGGTTTTGTGAAAAGATCAGCAAGTTCTAGTTTTGTTGGTACAAAGTGCATTTCTATAGTTCCCTTCTCAACATGGTCTTTGATAAAATGGTACCTTACATCTATATGTTTTGTCTTGGAGTGCTGAACATGATTCTCAGTTATTGCAATTGCGCTTTTAGAATCACAGTAAATTGGGATTTTGTTGATGATGTATCCATAATCCTTAAGCTGCGTCTTCATCCAGATTACTTGTGAACAACAACTGGCAGCTGCCACATATTCTGCTTCAGCCGTAGATGTTGACACACAGGTTTGCTTCTTTGATGACCAGCTTACAAGTTTGTCTCCCAAAAATTGACAAGCACCAGATGTGCTTTTCCTGTCCATCATATTTCCCACATGATCTGCATCTGTGTAAGCAGTTAGTTCAAACCCTGAATCCTTAGCATACCAAAGACCCAAATTTCTTGTGCCTTTGAGATATCTAAGGATTCGCTTTACAGCCACAAGGTGAGATACCTTCGGGTTAGCTAGAAAGCGTGCACAAAAGGATGTTGCAAACAAAATATCCGGTCTACTTGCCGTTAGATATAGTAAAGATCCAATCATACCACGGTATAACTTTTGATCAACCGATTCACCGGATGAATCAGCGTCCAAAAGTTTACCAGTAGCCATGGGAGTTTTCATGGTGGAAGAGGAATTTAAGTCAAATTTCTTAAGCATATCATTTATATATTTTGATTGATTGATAAAATGCCTTTATTTGACTGTGTCACTTGGAGACCAAGGAAAAATTTTACTTCTCCCATCATGCTCATTTGAAAGCGGCTTTTCATCACCATTTCAAAATCTTACACATATCTGGATTTGTAGAACAAAATATTATGTCGTCAACATATATTTGTACTAGCATTAAATCTTTACCTTCTTTCTTGAGAAATAGAGTTGTATCAATTGTACCTTTGGTGTATTCATTTTCAAGCAGATGAATAGTCAGAGTCTCATACCATGCCCTCGGTGCTTGCTTTAAGCCGTAGAGTGCTTTATCTAAAATATAGACATGGTTGGGATATTTTGGATCAACAAAGCCTTCAGGATGACTTACATACACTTCCTCATGTAGTATTCCATTCAGAAACGCAGATTTGACGTCCATTTGAAATACCTTCATGTTCTTGTGTGCTGCATATGCAAGAAAGATCCTGATTGCTTCAATCCTTGCTACTGGTGCATAGGTTTCATCATAATCGATTCCTTCTTGTTGATTGTAACCTTTAGCAACCAGTCTTGCTTTATTTCTGACTATAATCCGCACTTCATCCTTTTTGTTTCTAAAAACCCATTTAGTTCCGCTACCCGGTTAGCGGATTTTTTTTTTAAATGAGAAATATTTTTCAATAAATTTCTTGGATCCGAGACCATCAGAATTCGGATGTAGGCAGATTCAAAACCATGGATTCGGGTTAAGTAGGGTGCGAAATCAGCTCAATTCGGATCATGTTAGGTGCGAAATCAGCTCAATTCGAATCATGTAGGGTGCGAAATCAATGAATTCGGATCGTGAAGGGTTCGAAATCAGGACAATTCGGATCATGAAGGGTTCGAAATCACTCAATTCGAATCATGAAAGGTTCGAAATCAGGACAATTCGAATCATGAAGGGTCCGAAATCAGGGCAATTCGAATCATGAAGGGTCCGAAATCAATCAATTCGAATCATAAAGGGTTCCAAATCAGGACAATTCGAATCATGAAGGGTTCGAAATCAATGAATCCGGATCATGTAGGGTTCGAAATCAAGCCATTTCGTATCATGTTGGATGCGAAACCATGCCTATCTTGAATAAATGGAATTCGAAACCATTAGAATGAGGATTAGAAAGATGCGAAGCCATCCATACCTTTGAACCTTTAGGTGTAAGCACATTCCGAAATTCAGAACTAAGATGACCAAGTTCAGAGATATTTTGAACTTCACAAGATTCGAAATCATCAACTCAGAATGATTCGAAACCATCTAAGCCATCCAAACAGTAGTAGCATCCGAAACCATGAACAGTAAAGCATGAAGGATTCGAAACCATCAATGAACAGTAAATGATGAAGGATCCGAATTCATCAATGAACAGTAAACGATGAAGGATCCGAATTCATAAAAAATAATCCGAATTCATCAAGAATAATCCGAATTCAAGTAACAGCATTCGAAAATCACTAAAATCATCATAACATCTTCAATTCTTGACCAATTTCAGTGATTCTTTCGCAGACTTATTCGAAAAATGAAGATGAACAGATTTCTAGTTGATCAAAACATGTAATTCGATCGATTTGATGAAGTTTTGATCCAAAAAGTGAGTTCGACTTTTTTCTTGAACAAACACCATAAATCTCCGAAATCTGAGCAAAATAGGGCTAAAAACGCTTGAATTATGAAGATCCGGTGATCGTATCGATGAAAAATTCTTCGATTTGGCTCTGATACCACTTGTTAGGTCCATGATCTTCATACAATCCAAGTATTGTGTAACAAGATGATGAAGAACATTATTGAAAAGAAAATCTAACCTAGAGAGAACACAAAGTGATTAGAGATCTACATCTTGTATTAATGAATTCACTTCTTACAAACTACAAGTAAAGACCTATTTATAGTCTTCATCACTTGCTACAACAATTAAGCATAAGCCCTTTAACACAGCTATTGCTTTACAAAACTTTCTATTATAAAGGACAACTTCAGTGTCCTAACAAAGGGTCCCTTTGTGACTTTTGGAGGAAATGGAAAAGGACATACCCGAGGGTTTGGTGTACTCTCTAATAGTACAACAACCTTCAGAAGAGTCGCATATGTTGAAGGGCTGAAGCATAATCTTTTAAGCATCAGTCAGCTTTGCGACAAGGATAACAAGGTAATCTTTACCAAGGAATCCTGCTTTGTCACTGACAAAAAGGAGAAGATAGCTCTCAGCGGTTATCATTTGGAAAATGTTTATGTAATAAACATGGACTCAACAACCACTGAGAACTCCTGTTTCTTCTCAAAAGCCTCATCTGATGTCAACTGGCTATGGCATAAGAGGCTCTCTCGTCTGAATTTTAAGACACTGAACACTCTTTCTTCAAAAGAGTTAGTCATTAGTCTACCTTAGCACTCATACGCCAAAGTGTCTTTATGTTCAGCGTGTGAGAAAGGGAAGCAGACCAAAGCAAGCTTTAAGTCAAAGCAAGTCTCCTCAGTGTCATCTCCTCTGCAACTTATCCATATGGATTTGTTTGGCCCCGTTAACAAACAATCCATAGCTGGAAAGAAATATACATTCGTCATAAATGATGAATTCTCTCGTTATACATGGGTTATGTTTCTCCATTCCAAGAGTGACACCCCTGAAGAACTCATCACCTTTGTTCGGAAGATGGAATCCCTGAACAATTTGATTGTTCGCTCAATAAGGAGTGATCATGGGACTGAATTCAAAAACAGTTCTCTTGATTCCTTCTTTGAGAGTAAGGGTATTTCTCACAACTTTTCATCAGTGAGAACACCACAACAAAATTGAGTCGCTGAAAGAAGAAATAAAATAATTATTGAAGCTGCACGTTCAATACTCAGCTATTCTCACCTGGCTACTCAGTTTTGGGCAGAAGCTGTCAACACTGCTTGTTTTACGCAAAACAGGTCGCTGATAGTCAAAAGATTCAATAAAACAACCTATGAACTTTTTCATTGGAGAAAGCCTTCAATCAGCTTTCTTCACATCTTTGGATGTCAGTGTTTCATACTGAACAACAGAGATGCCTTTGGAAAGTTTGATCCTAAGGCTGATGATGGAATATTTCTTGGATACTCCTCAGTCTCTAAAGCCTTCAGAGTCTTCAATCGAAGAAGACAAACTATAGAAGAAACAATTCACGTCACGTTTGACGAATCCCGTTCAGCGAACTCTAAACCGTCCGCTGATACTGAAGAACTGAATCAATGGATGTTTTCTCATCTTGGTGATTCAGAAGATATTCCCACTCCTCATGCTCATACAGTTGAAGATGATAGTCCTACTATCATTCCAAATATGCAGAATAGTGAAGCTGAAACATCATGGGTCTCAGCTGTTCCTTTAAACACCATACCTGCTTCTGAACCCAATGTCTCAGACATTCCATCTACTTCTCAGCAATTAGTGAATATAATGACAACTGCACCCATTCCTCTCTTAGCTGATACTGCAGAAGTTGCTGAAGCCCCATCTTCAGCTACTCCAGTTCAGGTTGAGTCAACGTCTCATGCTCCGGCTCAGCGATGGACTGTAAATCACCCAATTGATCAAATTCTTGGTGATCTAAACGCTGGTATTCAGACTCGACGAAGTGCAGGTAATATTTGTTTATTTGTTAACTTTATTTCTCTGACTGAACCAAAGAAAGTAGATGATGCCCTCAAAGATCCAAACTGGGTCAGCGCCATGCAAGAAGAGCTGACTGAATTCGAAAGAAACAAAGTTTGGAAACTTGTTCGAAGAACAACTGAAAAAACAATGATAGGCACTAAATGGGTCTATCGAAACAAGTTGGACGAACATGGAACTGTAACCCGCAACAAGGCTCGTCTTGTTGCTCAGGGATACAGACAAGAGGAAGGCATAGATTATGACGAAACATTTGCTCCAGTAGCAAGACTAGAATCTATTCGTCTATTCTTAGCATACGCTGTACACAAAGACTTCAAAGTATATCAGATGGATGTTAAGTCAGCGTTTCTAAATGGAAAGCTGAATGAAGAAGTCTATGTAGAACAACCTCCAGGATTCTCAGATCCTAAGCATCCAGGTTATGTTTATAAACTGGATAAGGCACTTTATGGCTTGAAGCAAGCTCCACGTGCATGGTATGACACTCTATCTACTTATCTCCATATTGAACAATTTGAGCGAGGTAAAATCGACAAAACTCTATTTTTCAGGAAAGTAAAAGGTCATATCATTCTTGTTCAGATATATGTTGATGACATTATGTGAAACCCAGAATCTAGCAGAGATATTTAGAGAGAAAATCTAGAGTGCACAAATCATCCATGTATTGATCTTTAGAGTAAAAATGACAAAATGCTAAAAAGTGTTACAAGTGATTTCTAACTTGTTGATTGTTAATTATTGTCTAACTAGACATGCCTATTTATACGCAAAACATACAAGGTATAAGGGCATTCACAATACTGCATAGACTCATACAGTACATTGACTTTATAGTAAATCTTGAATACAACAATGCTCTAACAATCTCCCCCTTTGGATTCAAGATTTAAAAAAAATATGACAGCAGTCTTCAGCTCTTTGTAAAGTCAATCTTCTCCAACAGACACTTTGTCAAACCATCTTCATGTCTTGTATATGAAAAACAGATCTTTTCAACTTTATCAGCCATTGACAAACTTGGAACAAGAAGGATGCGAAACCATCAGATCTCGGACCAAGAAGGATGCGAAATCATCTATATTGTTGAACTTTTAGGTGTAAGCATATTCCGAGACGCTCAGAATTAAGATGACCAAATTCAGCCACATTTCAGACTTCACATGATCCGAAACCAATGATTTCTTGAACTTAGTATCTTCATCTCTTTGATCTTGAGTTATCTTCGACATGAAATTGAATTAAACATTTCTCCCCCTTTTTCGATGATAGTGAGCATCATAATCATCGAAAACCTTTTTCAATTTCAGTCGCGTCTCTGAGTATCACTAACAATCTCCTCCTTAATGAATGACCTTGCTCCCCCTCAAAATAAGAATTCTGGAGCAATTTGTTTTCTCCCCCTGAAAGTATGCATATATTTCATAAAAAAATTCATTTCAAATGCATAGCTTTAATGGAAACATTTATACAAGGAAAAATAAAATTCATTGAACTACATTTTATAACAACTAACATTTGATCATTTGAAAGCTTTACAAAAGAAATCCAACTTAATGAAATTTAACAGATATATTAATCAAATGAAATCAAATGCTTGTGTTTGGATTAAAAAACAAGACATCATTGCATATCAAGTTACAAACGTTCAGTTTCAACCCCTTTATTAAATCTATTTGGTGTGCTAACATGCGAAATATGATCACCTTCAAGCATATGCAGTTCTGAAACATATAAGAATCTACCTTTGCAGTTGGCACATAAATGTCCTTGTTTGCCACATGTAAAGCATCTACCATCATTTTGGTTGATGGGTTGAAAAGCATCTATTGGTTTCTGTGGTGCTGGCTGAATGTACCTGTGTTGATGTTGAGTTGGTCTCTGTTCTGACACAGCTCTGTGATTCTGGTAAGGTGCAGTCCTCTGTTCATAACCTCTCTTCTCTTTTCTCTCTTCTCTTTCAAAGCTCCCTCTTCTGTCAAACACTTTCTTGCCAAATCTCTTGTTAAATTGTTGAGTTATTAAGGCAAGAGTTTGGGCAAAAGCATTGATATCAGCATCCTCATCAGCATCTGACATGCTGTCATCTTCTTCATCACTCTCAGCAATCAAGCTCTTCCTCACCTTCTTCTTCAAAACCTTCTCCTTTCCCTTATTCTCTCTGGTGACTTTGTCTCTGGTAGATTTCCCTTCTGAGGGTGTTTTTGTGTTAGAGATCAATGCCAGTGGTCCTCCCACAGAGGATTTTCCCTTCTATTTGACAACATCCTTTTCTTGTGCATCAAGAGTGCCATACATTTGTCAGTGACCATGTATCAAGGTCCTGGTTAGCTTGCAAAGACATAGATAAGTGCAGCCATTCATCATTTAAACTTTTTAAGAACAAGACATTGTTGTTTTCCGTTGATCTGACAACCCCACATTTTCTGCACTTGTTAATCAATACATTAAATGTGTTGTAGATGTGTTGCAGAGTTTCATCAGGAAGACCTTTGAAATCATTGTATTCATTAATACATTGGGTCCTTCTGTTCTTTTGGGTTTTTAACCCCCCTTCAAGTTGGTTCAGAAGTTGATCCCAGATCTCTTTAGCAGTAACACATGATTCTAGTTCTTGAAAAATATCGTTTGGAATGGCCATTATCAGAAGTCTAACTACCTTAGAGTCATTTTCCATTTTAAGCTTCTCTTCTTCAGTAAAACCAGTGGTTTTAGGTTCGAGGTGAGCTGGAATCTCACCAGTAGCATCTGTAGCAGGAACACGAGGAACCATTACCATTGGTTGGAATGGTCCATTTGTGACACATCGCATAAGATCTCTATCCATGCCTTCAAAGAAGTTGACTATCCTAATCTTTCATTGAGGGTATTTATCTCTTAGAAGAGTAGGAGGTTTGGTTTAAGAACCAGCGGCATAAATGAAATTTATGTTGTTATTTGCCATTTTTACAGAAAAACTGAGTGAAGATTTTTGTTGGTCCCGAAGGGCTATACAAGTTTGTAGAAGGGGGGGTTGAATACAAACACCCAGATTTTACTTTTCTAAATTGTTTATTGATAAATCATTAACAATTTACAGCTTGTTGCGGAACAAGATTAAGGATAAACCTAAATCTAAACAAGTTGGAACACTAAGTTTCTTGCACTACGAAAGATAAGGAAATTACTAATAATAACTTATCTCAAGATAAGAAGATGACTTGACCAGAGTTAGCAAGTGACTCGTCCAGAGTTTTCGAGTGCTTCAAAAATGAAGCTGGAGTCCTTCTTATATATTGCATGCATTAAATGCATGGCAGTTTATACTTTACACATGGCAGCAACTCATTGGTTGTATGTCATTGACCTTTGTTGACAACCTTAGTAGCCGCATGTTTGAACGGTGTAGTATCAGAGTGGTTGTACGATTTCAGACAATAGGGAGGTTCTTTTCTAACATATCGTACGGAGTCGTGCAAAGGTGGTTAAGACAAAGGTACTTTGTACGGAGGACTTCATGATCATCTTTCGTTGATTCAGCGCTTTATCATTCTTTATTAGGGAATGACAAAGTTCAGCGATAGCTAAAGTCTTGTACTTGATACTTCACGTTGAGTGGACAATTCTGAGTCTTCGCTGATCCGCATCAGTTCATTAGGAGACTTGTCGCTGGTTCTTGAGCTTGATCTTCGACTTCAGCGTAAAACCTATGTTGACATGAAACATGTCTTCAGGGATCATAAGTAAACAACTAACTTATCAGCGATCACCAAAAGGACTGAACAGGCTCGGAGCATTATGATGAACAGTGTTCGCTGAATGTTTGATCTAAAGAACGAGAGTTCCTATCAGCGGTACTGTAAGGTCTTAGTACTTATCAGCGATAGTGAAACTCTGATACATATTGTTTACTTACAATTTTCACTAAGTATTTAAGAGAGGGTCATTATCAAATCACTGAGGGTTTGGATCAACAATCTCCCCTATTTGATTATGACATAGCAACAGAGAAAATTGCTATTTAATGAAAACATAAGGATAAAAAGAACTCATAAAATATTTATCCCTTTTACTATTTTCTGGGATCTCTTCTGTACTGATGGATTAAAGTACTTTCGCTGAAATCTTTCTTTAAACTTCATATAAGATTACAAAGGGAAGTGGAAAGATTATAAGTACAAGCGAAATAAATTACAAGTACAAAAGAATAACTGATAAAATAGAAGAATAAGGCGATCCTATCAGCTTATAGAGGTTCTTCCTTAATGAGAAGTTCATCAAGGGTCTTTGACGAGGGAATCATCCAGTCAGGATCCGTTACTCCTTGATTCTTTTTGTCAGAGTTTCTTCAAAAATCTAGGGTTTAAGATGTCGTGCCTGAATGTCATGTTTGAATTCACACTAGTAAATGAGATCTTTCAGCTGTTCGATGGGACTGATGGGAAGCGCAGAGATACGTTGAAAACGTTGTCCTCCACCATAGTCAACAAAGAATATCCCATAGGGTTTGCTTATGACTTTTACAGGGATGAAAGTCTCACCAGGAGGAAGAGATGTGTCAAGTGCGGAAAGGTCAGGTTTTGGACCAAGAACTTCCGCACGAGAAAAACCAATAACTGTTTCGTTCCATATAAGAGGACCTGAGTCTGAAGGTTTAGACTTTTTCTTTACAGAGTCCCTTCTTTTCTAATTTGCGAGAAGAGGGGGAGAAGGAATATCCACACAAGAAGATACTAAGTCGATCTGTTGATTTATCAGCTTTTCGAAATGATCCTTGTACTTAGATTGAGACTTCTGGATGGCTAATCTGATCTCCAACCATTCAGAGAGACCGTACTTCGTGATGGCTTCAGCATAGAAATTTTCGTACTGTTCGTTTTCTCTGAATATCTCGATTTCAGCGATTGAAAATTTGAGGGTTGATTTTCCAGTGATATGTACCTTGTTGATTCTGGCAGGTCGATATCTGAAGTGTACCTTTTCTTTGCACCAGATTAAAGTAGATTGAGACACAGTTCTCTTTTCTTCAACGATCTTCTTGGCGTCTTCCCATAGCTGACGTTGAACTTCGATTGGAGTTCTTTTCAGCGAGGGGTCTTTCACATATTGTTGAGTAAGCTGGATGGCGAGTTCTCTGTCTTTTTCTTCAGCTTCCCTTCTTTCAGCGATTAACCTTTCAGCTCTGAGGTGATCCTTGTATTCCTTTTGTGAAAGTCTGATCTTTGGAGGAATAGAAGGAAGTTGGTCATGCTTCAGGATGATTCGCTGATCTTCGAATCTCTTGATCATTGCATCTCTCTTTTCTTGATCTTCTTCACTCAGCTTTTGAGGAGCAAGGAAGGTCTATTTTTGTGAGAGAGCGTCTGTTCTTCTGGTTCATCAGTCTCGGTGATTAAATCCAAGACTGGGATTATTTCTTCAGCAGCAGCTGGGATTATTGTTGGTGAAGTCGCAGCTGTAGAAACTTCAGCGATATCCTCAAACAGGGGAGAGGACTAGCTGAAACACAGCGATCTCACGAATAAGAACTTGGGTAGAACAGAGAAGAGAAATGCGTTTAAGTGTATAGGCTTTTTGTGGAGAGTAGAGCTGATAATGTGTATAGATAGAGGAGGGATGCAGTGTAAGGAAGTAAGATGTAGTGTACCTGACAAACTGGCTTTGGAAGCAAGATCGTCAAATTGCCTTCTTCAGCGAGGCCTTTGTTTTTGCCTTTGTCAGCTTTAGACGCTGAAGGCTTTGTCTTGGTCCGCTCCCCTGAAGGTTCGTTTATCGAAATCCCTTTAAGAGTTGTACTTTTCTGAATAGGCTTGACGATAAAGGAGTCGTCATCATCATCATCATCGTCATCATCACCCTTATCACTGGATGATGGTTCATCGTTAGAGAGGTCGACGACTTCTTCATCTTCAGCTTCAGATTCAGATTCGTCAGCAGCTTCTTCGAGTTGCTCCCCCTCAGATACGGAGGTAAGCTTCTCGGTTCCCTCAGGGTTTTCATCTCCCTGAGGTCCAGCAGTTGTTTCTTCATTTGTCTTCTTCCCCTCTTCCATAAGGGGAAGGTCTTCAGTCTTCTCCCCCTCGATAGATTCATCATGGGGAAGGTCTTCAGAGTTCTTATCCCCCCGTTCCTCATGATGAGTGGGGGAGGAATGTGATGATTCAGCAGATGGTTCCCTGTCTTCTTGGCCAGGATCCCAATATAATTTTCAATCGCTGCTACTCTGTCTTCTAGGCCAGTAATAGCAGGACTGATCTTTAAAAGTTCAGCACGATCCGCCGTAGTAAAATGCGAAGGTGCAGGGGCAGGGATGGTCATGTGATTCAGGATCTGCTATACTATCGTCTTCACTGAACTTACGTCAGTCTTTACTGAAGTCACATCAGTCTTTACATCAGACATATCTCTCTAAAGAGTACTGACCGATGTCTTCAGCGTTATGACCTCGCTGGACATGGTGTTAACTCTTGAGGAGAGAGAGTTGTAGTCGGTGTAGATATCAGCAAGAACTTTGGAAAATTCACCAAGAGTACCGTCAACCTTCTCCAAATCAGCTTTGGAGGCTTTCTGTTCAACCACTTTTGTCAGCTTGGTGAGATTCTCTCCAGCGTTTGTTACAGCTGAAGAGTAGCGTGAGACCTGTCAGCTTTGTATCCAGGTTCTTCATAGAGGCGTTGATGTCTCCCAAATTAGGACCTGTAACAGATAAGTACTTGTGAACAAAGGAAAGCTCAGAAGTTGGGGGTTTAGTTACAGTGTATATGGGTTGGTGAATTCGTCAAAACCTTTGTGTCCTAAAAAAAGTTCCATGTCGTCAGCTAGAGTGCGTGTACGCATAGACATTCCTGCAGGTCCTGCATCCATCATTCTTTGAAAAGTATCAGCTTTAGCTTCTGGAAGAATGACGGGTACTCCAGTGATCGTGGTGAACACTTGATTAGAGTCCAATAGAGTAGAGAGAGAAGCGAAGGTTAAGAAAGTTGGTTGTGGAGCTGATTCAGTGTTGGATCCACTAGGAATCACTTCTTCAGTCCTATGAGAGACTGAAGGAGGTTGGGTCGATTCCAAGTTTATAACTTCAACGTTTAGAGACGCTGAAGCTGGGATGGAAGGGGTGGCTTGTTCAGTTGTGGCAAAGCGTACCACTGAACTTTCCATCAGCTCTTCAAGATGAGCTGAGGAGTCTTCAGCATGAGATTGCTAGGGTTGCTCCTTGGTTTTTTTAGTCCTTTTGGAACCAAGTTGGGTAGATGAGTGTTTCCTTTTTCTAGGAGTGGAGGTTGCATCTTGGGTATCAGTGGTGGGTTTTTCCACTGAATGAACTGCAGAAGTAGAAGAAGGAGGATTGAGAATAGTTGAGAGAGTAGAGAGACGTACCTCGTTTGGCATTGGCTTGAAGTCGAGTACCTTAGGGACAACCTGAGAGAGTTTCAGGTCACCCCACTTTTGGGTAGTTGTCCTTCAGGCCGGTTTGGAAAATGGCGCTGAGGAATCTTGGGTATGGAACCCATGATGGTCGGTCAGCAGCAGAGTCTACTCTGAACACTAGATCATCGTAGATTATCGAGGCCCAGTCAACATGAAGACCCTTCAGCAATGCATAGCCCATTTCTTGCTGAGGTTGAGCGGCTTGATCAGAGGAGCCGATCTTTGCAGTCATGAAGCTTATCAAGTGTGCGAAGATGAAGTTCATCTCGCTGGGTATTTTTGATTTCTTTATGAGGGTCAGCTTCTTCTCAGGCTTCTTGTCCCTCCCAGTTTCCCATACATAATCCATTGCATCAAAGAATGCAGTGATGGCTTCCCTATCAGCAAGTTTCTTGTGGTCAGGGAGAGAAACAAAGGGTTTTTCTTTTGTGGCGATGGGAAGGCTCAGTGCTTTTCGGATAATGGCAGTGGTGATTTTTATGGTGCCAAAATCAGTGTCACAGATGATGCAATCGATTTTCTTCGTGGGGTTTTTGGTCGATGTGAGCTGAGTGTGTTTGGCAGAATACCAGAACTGAGATAGTAGTAGCTGATGTGCAGGGGGTGTTATGGTCAGGGCTGTAGAGAGGCAACAGGTTTTGAGGAAATTCACAGCATCATTCAGATGTGTGACTTGTTTTCGAGGAGGAAACTCGAAAAGCGCATAGAGATTGTTTGTTTTTGTCCAATCGAGTTCCTCAAGCGTGAACTTGACCTGAGGAGCCGTGATGATTTCCAGTTCCTCAGCAGCAGCAGTGTTCTCAGCAGTAGGAATATCAGAAGATGCCATTTCTGTATTATCAGTTCAACCAAAGATATAACAAATAAGAATAATCTTAATGTGGAAAGATTTTCCAATAAGATGGTTCGAATTTTGTCCATTTCATTCAGACAAAAATGTCTTAATAAAGATTAGGGCTTTCTTGTTTTTGAAAAAGAAATCCAAACCCAAAAAAAATCTTGTTTTCCAGTTTCCTTTGAGGATTAGGATTCTGGAAAAACGTATGAAAAACAAGTTTAAGATATTTTCGATTAAACTTGAAGAACAACCATGAAAGGTTGTGTTCATAAAACCATGAAAGAAATGATTTCATTTTTGAAAAAGTTCTTTTGTTTGATCTTGTAAAAACAATGAGAAGATCATTAACAAGTTTTAATAAAACAGGTAAATAAAAGAAATATTAACCTGGTTCGTTGAAGAAGAAGAAGATGAACAGTTCTTGAAAACTTGAGAGCAAAAAATGCAACAGTAGTTTTCTTGAGGAAGAAGTTGTTCGCGTAAAGGAAAAATATAAACCCGAAATGTGTTTATATAGTGAGATTAGAGAGAGAAAATCTTGAGCGGGAAAAGATTTTCATCATGACATGGACATGTGTTTGCATTTGATTGGAAGGTAAACGAAACGTGCAAACATGTGTCACAAAAAGAATGTGCCAGGGCTTATCCGTTGCGATGACGTCACGGATGTCTTTTCATATTTTAGGATGTCTCTGAGGTTTTGAAAGCTCAGGGACACTTTTGAAAACATGAAGCACTGAATAGAAATATCAATGTTGGTTTTAGAAATTTCAAAGTATCGCTGATTAAGGAAGAGATATTCAGCGATGTGATTTGTTTTGAAATCTTGCATTTACATGCGAATGTCAGCGAGAGAAAAACATACCTTGATATCAGCGAATCAAGTTTATTCAGAGAGAAAATGATAGAATGGGATATACAAGTTGATTTTATCCTATCGCTGATCAAATGTGAACCGCTGAAGATTTTACTCTTCAAAGTTCAGCATTCCAAGCTCGCTGATGAGAAAGTTGAATCTTGTCTCATCAAGAGGTTTGGTGAACAGATCAGCTAACTGATAATCAGTTGGGATAAGGTGAAGTTCTATATCACCATTCATCACATGATCTCTGATAAAATGATACCAAATTTCGATGTGTTTTGTCTTTGAGTGTAGCACTGGATTGTTGGCTATAGCGATGGCACTTGTGCTGTCGCAATAGATTGGAATTTTTGAGAGCTGAAGGTCATAGTCTAGTAATTGATTTCTCATCCACAAGACCTGAGAACAACAGCTTCCAGCGGCTACATATTCAGCTTCAGCTGTGAAGGTGGACACTGAGTTTTGCTTTTTACTTGTCCAACTCACCAGCTTTCCACCCAGGAGTTGACAGCCTCCTGTGGTGCTTTTCCTATCCAATTTGCAACCTGCAAAATCACGATCTGAATAGGCTATTAGATCAAACCCTGAGTCTTTGGGATACCAAAGACCTAGGTTCATAGTACCCTTAAGGTTTCGAAAGATTCGCTTTACAGCGATCATATAAGATTCCTTAGGTTCAGCTTGATATCGTGTACACAAACAAGTTGCATACATAATATCGGGTCGGCTAGCTGTAAGATACAAGAGAGAGCCGATCATCCCACGGTACAGCGTGACATTAACAGGTATTCCACTTGAATCCTTGTTTAGTGTCAGCGGTGGTGCCATAGGGGTTTTCATAGCTGAACTCTGAGTTAAGTCGAATTTCTTCAGCATATCTTTAACATACTTTCCCTGATTAATGAAAGTTCCTTTTTCATTTTGCTTTATCTGAAGACCAAGGAAATATGTTAGCTCACCCATCATGCTCATTTTATACTCGTCTTTCATTCTATCAGCGAAACGAGTACAAAGGTCAGGGTTAGTAGAACCAAATATAATGTCATCAACATATATCTGAACAAGAATGATATGACCTTTCACTATTCTGAAAAATAGAGTTTTGTCGATTTTACCTCGCTCAAATTTTTCAATATGGAGATAAGTAGAGAGAGTGTCATACCATGCACGAGGAGCTTGCTTTAAGCCATAAAGTGCGTTATCCAGTTTATAAACATAACCTGGACGCCTAGGATCTGAGAATCCTGGAGGTTGTACCACATAGACTTCTTCATTCAGCTTTCCATTTAGAAATACTGACTTAACATCCATCTGATATACTTTGAAGTCTTTGTGTACAACGTACGCTAAGAATAGACGAATAAATTCTAGTCTTGCTACTGGAGTAAATGTTTCGTCGTAATCTATGCCTTCCTCTTGTCTGTATCCCTGGGCAACAAGTCGAGCCTTGTTGCGGGTTACAGTTCCATGTTCGTCCAACTTGTTTCGATAGACCCATTTAGTGCCTATCACTGTCTTGTCAGTTGGTCTTCGAACAAGTGTCCAAACTTTGTTTCTTTCGGATTCAGTCAGCTCTTCTTGCATGGCGCTGACCCAGTTTGGATCTTTGAGGGCATCATCTATTTTCTTTGGTTCAATCAGAGAAATAAAGTTAACAAATAAACAAATATTACCTGCACTTCGGCGAGTCTGAACACCAGCGTTTGGATTACCAAGAATTTGATCAATTGGATGATTTATAGTCCATCGCTGAGCAGGAGCATAAGTCGCTGACTCAAATTGAACTGAAGGAGCTGAAGATGAAGCTTCAGCAACTTCTGGAATATCAGCCAAGAGAGGAGTAGGTGTAGATGTCATTATATTCACTGATTGCTGAGAAGTAGATGGAATGTCTGAGACATTTGGTTCAGAAGCAGGTATAGTGTTTAAAGGAACAGCTGAGACCCATGATGTTTCAGCTTCACTATTCTGCATATTTGGGATGATAGTAGGACTATCATCTTCAACTGTATGAGTATGAGGAGTGGGAATATCTTCTGAATCACCAAGATGAGAAAACATCCATTGATTTTGTTCTTCAGTATCAGCGGACGGTTTAGAGTTCGCTGAACGGGATTCGTCAAACGTGACGTGAATAGTTTCTTCTACAGTTTGTCTTCTACGATTGAAGACTCTGAAGGCTTTGGAGATTGAAGAATATCCAAGAAAGATTCCATCATCATCCTTAGGATCAAACTTTCCAAGGGCATCTCTGTTATTCAGTGTGAAACACTGACATCCAAAGATGTGAAGAAAGGTAATTGAAGGCTTTCTCCCACGAAAAAGTCTATAGGTTGTCTTATTGAACCTTTTGACTATCAGCGACCTGTTTTGCGTAAAACAAGCAGTGTTGACAGCTTCTGCCCAAAACTGAGTAGGCAGGTGAGAATCGCTGAGCATTGAACGTGCAGCTTCAATAATTGTTCTATTTCTTCTTTCAGCGACTCCATTTTGTTGTGGTGTTCTCACTGATGAAAAGTTGTGAGAAATACCCTTGCTCTCAATGAAGGAATCAAGAGAACTGTTTTTGAATTCAGTCCCATCATCACTTCTTATTGAGCGAACGGTCAAGTTGTTCAGGGTTTCCATCTTCCGAACAAAGGTGATGAGTTCTTCAGGGGTGTCACTCTTAGAACGGAGAAACATAACCCATGTATAGCGAGAGAATTCATAAACTATGACCAGCGTATATTTCTTTCCAGCGATGGATTGTTTGTTAACAGGGCCAAACAAATCCATACGGAGAAGTTGTAGAGGAGATGACACTGAGGAGACTTGCTTTGATTTAAATCTTGCTTTGGTCTGCTTGCCTTTCTCACACGCTGAACATAAGGACCCTTTGGCGTATGAGTGTTGAGGTAGACCAATGACTAACTCTTTTGAAGAAAGAGTGTTCAGTGTCTTGAAGTTTAGATGAGAGAGCCTCTTATGCCATAGCCAGTTGACATCAGATGAGTCTTTTGAGAAGAAACATGAGTTCTCAGGGGTTGTTGAGTCCATGTTTATTACATAAACATTTTCCAAACGATAACCGCTGTGACCTATCTTCTCCTTTTTGTCAGCGACAAAGCAGGATTCCTTGGTAAAGATTACCTTGTTATCCATGTCGCAAAGCTGACTGATGCTTAGAAGATTATGCTTCAGCCCTTCAACATATGCGACTCTTCTGAAGGTTGTTGTACCATTTGAGAGTACACCAAACCCTCGGGTATGTCCTTTTCCATTTCCACCGAAAGTCACAGAGGGACCCTTCTTTCCAGTCATGTGTCTAGAGCATCCGCTATCGAGATACCAGATACCCTTCTTAACCTGCATTACAAAGGAAGATTACTTTTTCTTGGGTACCCACTTAACCATGTGTACACACTTGTCAGTGGAAGTAGTTGGAATGGTAGGTTCAGCAGTCTTCGCAGCATTTGAAGATTCAGCTTTGTCAGTCTTCACTTTGGTTAATTTCTTAACCTCAGTAGTCTTGTTTGCCTTAGGGGCAATGATCTTCTCCTTAGCTATCTTTTCAGCTTTGGTGGCTGTGGGGCACTTACTATCAATATGATCAGTAAGTCCACAGTGATAACATTTCCTATAACTAAAAATAGTTATAGGACCATTTGCATGCTGAGCTTTAGATTTTGAATTAGAAGTACCAGCACCAAGTAAGCTATTGGCTTTTGAAATGGGAGGAACATTTAGTTCTTCGGATTTCTTACTAAAGACATCCACTCTGAGTCTAAGAGTAGATCGCTGAATAGATCCACGCTGAGTAGATCCAGAGATCTGATTCCTTGATCCAGAGGGATAGGTCACTGAAGCTTTAGAAGCATTTAGCTTAGGTACTAAGGTACCCTTCTGAGGATTTTGGTTAAAAGCAAATTCCTTTACCTTTATCTTTAGAGACAGAGGTAGGTTTTGGATAAACCATTTTCTCTTTACCTTTTGAAGAGGTAGAAATTTCCTCAGGGTTAGGAAGTTGAGAAGAGGAACACTGAGAGGATGAAGTATCAGCGACTGATGATACGAAAGTTCCAAATAAGAGCATGGAACGATCAGTGGTTGGTTCTAGAGTATCAGCTTTGTAACCAAGACCACGTTTATCACTCAGGGGAATCTGAGACTTAATTATCTCAGTGATCTTTGTTGAGGAATTATACCATCCATTAACAGTAGCTTTTTTCAGCTTTTAATGCAGCGATAGCTTCTTCGCGCTCGATTTTGACTAGCTGATTTAGGTGAACTTGATCTTTAAAATCTTCTTCAATTTTAGAAAGATTTTCTATTTGAAGGTGACAGTTTTTAAGCTGTTCAGCGAGATCAAGGTTTTGATTTTCAACTACAGTTTTTCCATTCATGGCTTCATATAAACTTCTAGTCAAGAGATCGATTTTACGAAGACTATCAGCTTCATCAATATTTGCAATATTGGTAAAGAAGGAAGGTGATACCTGAGTAGCAGAGGTTGAAGTGGAGGTAATGTCTGAACTTTCTTCCTCATCTTCAATCTTGGCCATAAGACAGAGATTGGCTTCATCATCTTCAAAGTCAGATGTTTCTTCCTCATCAGAGTTAGCCTAATCATAGTCAGCCATCAGGCCTTTGCCTTTCTTCTTAAAGCTTTTCAGTTTTGCATACCTTTCTTTCAGCTTGGCGTATTTGTCATCTCTAGACCTGAGGTTAGAGGATTTCTTGGGAAACGTTGGGTTTCTCGAAACTTTCTTTGACCTGCACTCGTTAGCGAAATGTCCTATCTTTTCACAGTTAAAACAAGTAGCAGTAGCCTTATCAACAGGAGCTGATGATCTTGGCCTGTCAGTAATGGAAAGAGGTTTATTCTTTCTGAACATTTTCTTTTTGGCGAATCTCCTGAACTTTATAGTGAGGAGAGCCAAATATTCATCAAGATCTGAAGAGTCAGAATCTGATGACCTTTCAGAGTTACTCTCCAACTCAGTGATAGTGACCGAGGGTCGCTGAGTGGAAGGTTCCTCTGAGATTAAAGCAACAGGGGTGCTTTTGGAATCTTTTACAAGATTCTTCTTAAGATGACTCGATGGCTCATGATTCAGAATCGTGCCATATAAGGTAGAAAGGGTCATTGATTTTAGATCCTTTGACCGCTTGAGACACGTAGAATAACTGTCCCAGCTTTCAGGTAAACATTCTAAGAACTTTGTCAGCACTTCAAAGTTTGAATATTCCTTACCAACAGTTTTTAGATCTATTATTAAACAGTTAAAACGTTGGTGTACTTCAGAGAGAGTTTTATTCTTACCACAAATGAAGCTTTCATACTGTCTTACCAGGTTGATCTTTCGAGAGTCCTGGACTTCAGAAGTACCTTCATACTGAACACAGATTGTGTCCCACATAGCTTTTGAGGTTTTCAGGTTCATGACGGAATGGTAGACTTCGTCAGGAAGAGCCATGGAGAGTCATGGAGAGTATGGATCTGGCTTTGGTGTCGATAGCCACTTTCTTCTTATCTTCATCAGTCCGCATATGAATTTCATTAGGAATCAACCTTTCTAGAATAGCAGGACTATTCTCAGCGGCTGGAACTGCAGCATCAATTCTTACATGAATATATGGGCCATTTTCAAGATAATAAGGCATAGTAGGGTCTACACCTTCCAAGAAGAGAATCATCCTATTTTTCCATAGATTAAAATTATCTCTGGAGAATCTAGGGGGTTTTGCAAGAGAACCGTTGTCAATATAGTTTGTGTTTGTGTTGGTAGCCATTTTCAGAAATAGCAAGGAAGAGAAATCTTAGTATAAATCAGATCTTGTTTATGAGATTAAACAAATCTGCTCTAATACCACTTGTTGGTCCCGAAGGGCTATACAAGTTTGTAGAAGGGGGGGTTGAATACAAACACACAGATTTTACTTTTCTAAATTGTTTATTGATAAATCATTAACAATTTACAGCTTGTTGCGGAACAAGATTAAGGATAAACCTAAATCTAAACAAGTTGGAACACTAAGTTTCTTGCACTAATAAAGATAAGGATATTACTAATAATAACTTATCTCAAGATAATAAGATGACTTGACCAGAGTTAGCAAGTGACTCGTCCAGAGTTTTCGAGTGCTTAAAAAATGAAGCTGGAGTCCTTCTTATATACTGCATGCATTTAATGCATGGCAGTTTATACTTTACACGTGGCAGCAGCTCATTGGTTGTATGTGATTGACCTTTGTTGACAACCTTAATAGCCACATGTTTGAACAGTGTAGTATCAGAGTGGTTCTACGATTTCAGACAATAAGGAGGTTCTTTTCTGACATATCGTACGGAGTCTTGCAAGGGTGGTTAAGACAAAAGTACTTTGTATGGAGGACTTCATGATCAGCTTTTGTTGATTCAGCGCTTTATCGTTCTTTATCAGTGAATGACAAAGTTCAGCGATAGCTAAAGTCTTGTACTTGATACTTCACGTTGAGTGGACAATTCTGAGTCTTCATTGATCCGCATCAGTTCATTAGGAGACTTGTCGCTGGTTCTTGAGCTTGATCTATGACTTCAGCGTAGAACCTATGTTGACATGAAACTTGTCTTCAGGGATCATAAGTAAACAACTAACTTATCAGCGATCACCATAAGGACTGAATAGGCTCAGAGCATTATGATGAACAGTGTTCGTTGAATGATTAATCTAAAGAACGAGAGTTCCTATCAGCGGTATTGTAAGGTCTTAGTACTTATCAGCGATAGTGAAACTCTGATACATATTGTTTACTTACAATTTTCACTATGTATTTAAGAGAGGGTCATTATCAAATCACTGAGGGTTTGGATCAACACTTTTCTTTGAACAGAAAACGGTTTTAAGCTTGAAAAGAGACAAACATGAATGAAAAGAATGAAATATCTAATGCAAGAGCACTTTCTAAACTTGCTTTTGTGATTTGAAGAGATTTGAAGCTTGAAATCACTAGTTTCAGGTTTTTGATGAGAACAAGGTATAACAAGAAAGTTTTAAGAATAACTACCAATCAACAAGAGTGAATCAACCTGTATAGATTGGATCGATTTGATTTAAGCAAATCAATCTGCTCTGATACCAATTTTTGGTTCCCAGATTCACCTTGTCTAATTCAAACAGATATATCAAAGGTAGCAGAAGCATAATCATATTGTTTGGTAATGAGTGATTGTTTAAGCAAGAATAATAAGAGAACAATAATATACTTGAACAGTAAATAAGATATGAATAAACAACAAACTGCTCGTATATTAATATGAAGAACACCTAAGTGTGTGTGTTTCTTCTGAATTCTCTCAGGCTACAAAACGTACACAGAGAGTGGAATGAAATGTGCAGTAAGTGTGCTCTTACAGGTAATTCTTACAATTGTGTGCTCCACTACTCTCTATTTATAGCCTGATAAAATGTAAATCAGTGTACTATCGAACCGTGGAATGACACATGGAAAGTGTGTTGTTGTCCTTTTAGGGCTGACGTGAAAAGTGTAAACACTAATCTAACACTTAGAGAATTTCTACGAGTGAGTTCTAACGGCTTGGAGGTACTTGGAACAACCTCGGTTTGTGAGTCGAATTCTTCATCTTGCCTATTTCGCAGGCCCAACATAGATGCTCTTTCTCGAACTTCAGCTTGAGCATTCCTTTAACTAACTCGCCGAGGACCAGCTTGTTGATGTTCTTGAAATCCAGGTGTGAGAGCCGTCAGTGCCACAACCATTTCTGTTGAGTTGTCGATTTGGAGATATGGCATACAACTTTATCGGTCTTCAGAGAGGCGAGGTTGATGGTGTATAGATTAGTTCGGCGAGTGCCGACAAGGAGTTATGTTTCGTCTTTAATACGAATACTACACCGCTTCGCTTTGAAACTCACCTCAAGATTCTTGTCACAAAATTGGCCGATGCTGAAAAGGTTGTGACCCAAGCCTTCGACGTAGGACACCCTTTTGATGGTGAGGTTGTCCTGAACTAGGTCGTCGTACCCCATGAGCGGGGCTACATTATCATTACCAAAACGCACCTCACCACAATATTTCTCTTTGAAGTTAGTGAGCAGCTCCCTTTTACCAGTCATGTGTTTGGAGCTTCCTGAGTTTAAAAACCACACATAACCGGGCTTCAAAACAGATATTAGGGGTTCTTACGTACCCATATGTAAATGGGTCTTGATGAGTTAGGTGCAGCACCTGACTTCGGAGCCCGTCTAGATTTGGGTCCTTTTCGAGATAATGAGTAAGGAGAACGAGAATTATAAACATGATATGTGCCAAACCAATCAGATGCATATTTATGAACCACAAATTCATTCAATCCACACACAGAACAACAAACACAATCACGAGAAAGTTGAACTAATTGTTGAACCGAATAAAGTTTTAAAGGAAACTGAATGCTTTGTTCAACAGACTTATTGAAATTAAAACCATGATTGTTATTGTTTATCCTATGATGCAAAAAAGAATTAAATGATTGTGTCTTCATTGGGCGTGTCTTAGGCTTCTTTTCTACCCACTCTTGTCTGACCGCTTTCCCCCCGACCCGTTTTATCTGAAATAGCATTAACGTCATTGTCAGAGGAGCTTGAGTAATAAGATTGTCGTTTAGAGGATTTACCGATTTTTGATCGTTTCTTTGACCGCCGTTTAGACTTAGATTTTGACGGATTAGTTTGAGAAACGTTTTTGGAGTTAGAACAATCTCCTTTTTCAAAATGCGCGTTTTTCAAGAAATTGAACATGACTCACAAGCTTTGGTGCAAAATCGATTTTAGCAATGTCCTCATCAGGACAAACTGTGGAATTCATGAACACAGAGAACCGGAGTTCAGTGTCAGATGGATCATCATTGTCCGAGTCGGATGAGAAACAATTAAGAGTTTCGAAGGAATCAGCAACGAAAGGGTTTTCGAATTCAGAGAGGAGATTCCTTTCACAAAAATCTGTTTGAACCTCTTTACCTTTATTTGAAAATCTCAAAGCCTTGTCATTTGGGTCGTAGGACAACACACCTAAGAAGGTTTTGCACGAGGAACTATCTGAATTAGTTGAAGATGGTTCGGATGAGATTGATTCGGGATTGCTATTTTTGGTAGGAGTAACAAAGTTATTAGTATCTGCCTTAGCAACCCTTTCTTGAAGAACTTATGTCGCCAAAGCAGACAAATTAGACGTGAGTCTAGAAATCTCAGTCTTGAAAGTTGTCCTTTCAGATTCAGATAGAGGCTCGGTTTTCGTTTGTTGAAGCTTGTGAAAGGTGGATAAAAGTACAGTTCTTTGGTAGTCAAAAAATTCCTTTTCAATTTCAATTGATTCTTCGAGTTGAAAAATAATGTTTTCCAATATCAGAGGTGGAACATACTGTTTGTACTCTGATGGTGCAGAAGATCCCTCATCTGGTGTTGCCTCAACCAGAACAGGAGTTTCCGTTGCTTTGGCAACCGAACAGATGTCGAAGTAATCATTTGAAAGATAAGGAGTTTTATTTTTCATATACGAAGCATTAAGATTTTCAAAAACAAAACAGACTTGTACATTTATGATTTTACGTGGTGGTTCATCATCCTTATTAGAATTGACTTCGTTATGCTTTTCCCCTACTTTTGGTATAGGAATACCAGTTTGTCTCTTTATTGTTTCTTGCTCCTCATCTTTCGGAGACAATTTGGTCCACTTGATTTGTACTCTGGGTACCTCTTATCCAGTCCCAAAAATTGAAACTCATAGAGAGTGGGGAGTCTTGATAATATCTTCTTTAGGTAACATGGATTGACGTATCCAAGTCCCCATAGGGCGTTGTAATACTTGAATTCCTTCGGTTTGTCCCCACATAATTCGTTATGGAACAAGTGTATAAGTTACAATACATGAACATTACCAAATTCATTGTCCAAGACTCATGCTATTCCCGTTCTCCCCTAACTGAAACACTAAGGTCATAACTCGACCATAATCGGATCAATCGAAGAATTTCCATTCCCGGAACCTTTCCATGTTATTAATTATAATAACCTCTACGACATAGCGAGTTCATAGCCTTCATGCATGACAATACAATGACTTAAATCATTTTGCATATTTGAAAAAACGATCAATAGGTACGATAACATGAAACAAGCTTGAGTGTGCATGACACAACACCACCCAAGTTGAATAGTAAACACAACGACCTCAGGGGTCGCTCACATGCAACCCCACGATAAATCACAACCTTGTCCAACCAAATCAATGTCGGTACAAACGAAAATGTATCTAATGAAACTTTTCCAATACGACTAGAAAAGTTCCGAACGAAATCTCCTGCACAAAGTGAGACACTCGGCTCTCACACTCATTTACATGGCAATAACGTGTCAATACTCATTTCGGTTATAAAAAAACTTTGCAGTCAAACGTTTTCATGATTTTCACAACGAAGATTATCTCAACATGAAAAAGGGTGAATCAATTCACAATTCACTAAGTTTAGGATTTTATCATGCAACATAAACAAGTTTGTCTCTTTCTTTGAACACACACTTGCACACTTCGACTTATTTCCAAAATAAGAAATTCATTATGCACATATATACTTTTAACATGAAATAGCTCATATAACTAATTTAGAGACACAATGCTTGGAACTCAATTTGAAATTGAAGGTTATTCACTCTAACAAAGTCAACCACTGTATTCGCAACAACTCATCCTCGACACCCTACTTTATACCAATGGTATATTTCACACCCTTGCTACAACCGGGGGTATAGGTGTTTCACGCTTACCTGTTGCTCACCCCACTAGTTTTCATAATGACCAACGATTTACAAATCATGCGGTTTCAATCTTTGACTTCTACCGGTCGATAAATGACCAATTATCTCACATTTTACTCTTACGCATACTTCAATCCAACACTGATATCTTTCCTTCATCAACCTTGCTACTATACCGCTTGACTAAAAGTAAAAGGCTCATTTCCTTCACCTGATCTTGAATTAAAGCTTTCAAGATCCCAACACAGTCCAACATTCCAATCGCAATTGATCAACCTATCCATTCCAAGAATGGGGATATACTAGAAACTAGGAGTCTACCCTCAATCATTCATCTTTTTCAAACCCAAGAAGTTCTACACCTAGCCGGCTCATTCACATTTCGATAACACTTTTTCTAGAAGGTATAAACATTGCATCGTAAGCGATCTCTCACGACACATCAACCCTTTGTTATCATTGCATGGTTAGAACTCACCACATACTACCACACCCATCAATCTTCTCGACAATAGCAATTGAGCAAACTCATGCACCTGTAACTTCATAATCGCATTGGCCATAATAGATTTTGAGTTTAAATTACATGAGAGTCCTCACTACCATCATCATGATTCTCGATGATCAAGGTCTTCCCTAATGACTTCTTATATCTCAGTTGTGTCCCTCATCCTACAGTTTAAGTTTAGGCCCGTCCGGTCACCTAAATCCCTTAAACTATGGCTCTGATACCATTTGTAACAACCCAAATACCAACAATGGTAGAAATACAACATTACAACCAAAAATGGTCCCAAAGTATACCATATACATCAATCTCAACTCAAACAACGTAGCAAATACACTTTCACAACTAAGATGCTACAGGAAGTCTGATGGCAAACTACAAGCCTTCACAAGAAACTATGCCTCTTCTATGGCATCCTTCATTCTCTTTTCCTTCGAATGAAATATCGACTAGTGAATTCCCTCCCAAAAGCAGTAGTTTTCATGCATAAGCAATTGTCAAATCCATCAAAAGGCCCATCAAATAATCCAACATCACACATGGGTATTTGCACAATGTTCATAGACCAGTTCCACCAAACGATAGCAACCGCGATCGGGACCCAAGCAGACTCACCTTTCGCCTCCAGGACCCAAGCAGACTCTCCATTCCCGTGTATACAGGAAACAAATTGCATGCATACGGGGCATATACGCCAACTCCCAAGAGATTTGTAAAATCTCAAGGTAAACTAATCCCACTCTGCAACCCGACTCCAAATAAGCATGCCTAAATAATGATTATCATGTAAACAATGCATGTGCATATAGAAACAATACGATAACATGCAAAACCCCACTTTCTATTAATCATTCAACAACAATCCCATAACATTATATTGTTTCACAATATGAAAGAAAACTACATTGTTTCATTATGTGAAACAACACTAAGTTATTTCACCCTAAAAACTACAATACATTGTTTCACCATGTGAAACAATACTACAATGTTTTTTATCATCACTATTGTGTTGTTTCACAATATGAAACAATACTTTAGTGTTTCACATCACATTTCACGTCAACTTTTGTTTTGTTGTCAAAATTTTGAAACAACACTACATTGTTTCACCTTGTGAAACAACATTTTATTGTTTCATTTTAGTGACATTGTATTGTTTTTTAAGTATATAATATTTATATATCGCAAATGTAACAAATAAATTCACACAACCTACTCAGCATTGGTGAGATTTGACCCATAACCTCCTACAAGGACAAGGGCTCCGATACCGCTAGGCTAAAGTCCCTTTGGTGACATTATATTGTTTCACAATATGAAAGATAACTTTAGTGTTTCACTTTCACATGACATTTTACATCAACTTTGTTTTGTTTTCATGGTTTCAAACAACACTAAATATGTTAAATGTTACACCCGTAATTTTCGGGTAAGTATAATTTCAAGTCAGTATAGAAATCTATCATTCAAGAGAAATAAAAGAAATAGAATTTTGGATTGAATCCTAGATTTATAGTCTTCTTAGATGGAGAATTCAAATATGAATTCAGCGGGCCTTTTTGGAACGAAAACAGAGCTAAAACGAAGAAGTTACGGTCAAAACAGTGTTCAGTACCTTCTAGGCGAAAGTGCCATGCGAAAGTGACACTGGCACTTTAGCATGTCACTTTCGCTGAGAGAAATTGGCCCTCGGTACATTTTGGGCGAAACTGACATGCTAAAGTGACACTGCATGTCACTCTTGCGGCGGGTGCAGTGCATAAAATCCGATTTTTAGCCTATTTATTCATTTGGTCATATCTCTTTCATTTCTACTCCGTTTTTGGCAATTCAAATTGCTATGGTTTCCTTTTTGAGAGCTTTTTAAGGATAGAATGTTAGTTTTGGTAATATCCAAGAGTATTTGGTGGTGTAGTGGAAGAGAATATCAAGAGTTCATCATCATCACCTCCATCTTTAAGAAAATTAAGGTTTTTTAGGTTTTCATCAAAACCTAAGTGGTGAGTTCATCCTCCTAGCTTCTAAACTTGCAGATGAGTTTTAAATTCTCCATTGATGACTTCCTAGTGTTTATGTTTCTTAAATTTCGGTTCGGATGATTTTGTGGAAGTTAGGTCAAATTGGAGTTTTGGTCAAAATGGAGATTTTGATATAAGATGTTTGGGAAATGATTCCAAGTGCTTGGTCATGTATATTTATGTTTGGAAAACTTTTGAATCTAGAGTTTGAAGGAATTTCTTGTGGATTCAAGTTTCTTCAAGGAGCTCTTATTGGGGTAAAATCTAGATTTAGCCTAAATCTAGCAAGATAAGTTCAAGTTGATTTGTGAAAACGTTGTACATGCCAAAATGTTTATTTTAAAGTGTTTATGTCTTTTACATAATATTATAATTGTTGACCTATTTAGTGGGTTTTGATTATTTAAAGTGTTGATGTCTTTTACATAATATAACTTTCTATTTAAAGTGTTTATTTAAAGTGTTTATGTCTTTTACATAATATAACTTTCTATTTAATAGGACATTTATGGTCCTAACAATCTCCCCCTAAAGTTATATAAAGGAAAATATGGTCTTGAAAACTTTAGGTCTTGATCTTCTCTCCCTCTTGAATCTTTGAAACACTTTGGTGTTGCTTGTCTTCACGTCTTTCTAAGCTCCCCTTGGATAAAGCTCTTACTCTTCATAGTTTCAACTTTATCACCAGATTCAGTGACATTCCACAATGCAACTTCAGTTAAAAATCAAGAATCTGTCTTTGAACTGCTAGTTGAATTAACTTTGAAAGACTTCAGAATTTGTCGTACCAATATGCTCGAAGAAGAAATCAACTTGTTGCGAACACTTCTTGACCAGGGATGAGAAGAACCATGCACTTGTAATCTTTTCTGCACAGATCATAACAGTTACTCCCCCTCAACTTTTGCTTATTCCCCCTCAACTTGATATTCGGTGTCTTTGAATCTGTATCATTTCTCCCCCTCGTGATGATTAGGAGCATCCTGAGCATCATGTAACTCCGATATGCAGTGGGAATCACAAAGACTCGTGCATGTGTGGCTTATGTTCAAAGTTGGCATCGGTGTATCTCTGATAGGACTTCCAGTTATCAGTGAAGTGAAATCTTAAAAATTACTTCTCAAACTGTTCCGGCAATATCACAAAGATATGCAATGGGAATCACAAAGACTCGTGCATGTGTGAAAGAATTAAATTAAATCTGTTTGGCTCAAAAATTAATTTAACTTGGGACGTAACTTAAAAGTCAATAGACATAATGAGTAAAAATGAAGTTCAGTTACCGTAGCTGATGTCTCCCTTTTTCAATATCTAAGACCTCCGAGTGAGGAATATATAGATTATATGCTAAATCTCCGTGAATATATGAAACAAGCATCTGTTGTGAGATATTTGAGTGGCTGGGTGGGATGACACGAGTTATCGACACTTGGTCCATGTTTGTTTCAATATTCATCTCCAAAGAACGAGAATGAATAGATTATGTGGTTACCCGGATAACTGACTCGGTTTGGTAAGGACTTAAAATTCTTTTAAGTCATGTCACAGCCTCACCATATTCTTTTTATTCCAACCTCATTTATCAAGCTAGACCCCTCACTGATGTCTATAAGTGGATGAGTTTATTGGGTTGGTCCTTCCGGTTCTAAATAGACCATAGAAACAATATAAATCCTATCACTCATTTTATTTACCAAATAAATCAGTTAAGTAAACATTGAAGTACGAGTTCTAAACCGAGGTGTTTAGAAGTCGAAGCATTTAGAATGAGTTCTGAACTGAATTATTCAGAAGTCATATAAATTAAGTTCGAGTTCTAATATGAGGTAATCAGAAGTCATAAAAATGATAATGAATATCAATGAACAAAGTCAAGTGCGAACTAGAATGACTCATTAAGCACATTATAGTAAAAAATGAAACAATTAATAGAAAGTTTAATTGTGAAGAACAAGTCACAATTAATATGTCAGAAAAGAATTGAATCATTAAATGAAATGACGAACTTTGAAACATAAGTAGGAATTCAAGCGAGTGTATATCCATCGAAAAATCAACAAGTATACGAGACATGTAAATAACTAAGTCATGAAAATATAACACGTGGCATTCATGGAAGTTAAAATTGGAGAATAACAAACACAAGTAAGTTATCCATAATGAATTACCACTATTCTTTGAATTCAATAAAAATTCATGTATGTTCCGAAACCTGGTACTCCCCCTCAAAAGTGGCATAACCTTGAATTGTTGGTCAAGTGATATGAATACTTTAGAATTGATCACACATGACATTCCTGCAAAAACAAATCAGAAAGATTTTGGTATCCATGCTATGATGGATCCTTGATGGTTAGATGCCTTAGCTTTAAAATGGGGATTGGGGATGCTATAGGTACCATACCAGTTGTTCACATACCTTGGATGCACAAAGTCACTCTTTCCACAATGAGAGCAACATAGCTTTGCTCGGTTTAGACTAATCAGCTTAGCTATTGGGTAAACATGAGCGGGTGAACCACTCTTGGAAATAAATGACTTTGTATCAACTACAAGAAAAATATGAGACTTGTTTTCATCACAGTCTTCTGTTGTTTATTTCTTTCTCCATACCATTTTTACTTTTCTGAAAACATGATTATCTGAAGAGTCATTAAGCTCACTTGGGCTTTCATGATGAACTTGGACGAGATGGACATCATCTTGCTTAGGACGTTTTTGCAGAATTCTCCCATATGGCCAACTGTCATAGATAGTTCATTGGGGCTTGGACTAGATATATTAAGTGGAGTAGCAGAAGATGCCGTGGCGTCTTTGATTGCATCCTTAACAGAGTTGTTGATCATCTCTGTCAAGGTTCTGATATTGGAGTCAGAGAGAAGAATGGAAGGCATGGGCAGAGTTCTGTTCATTGTCGCAGTGTGGTTCTCTGCCATTATTCTCTTCAGGTCAGCGAGCTCTGTTGTCAACTTTGTTGTCTCCTCTGCTCTGGCTCTTTCTCCATCAACAAGTTTCTGGGAAGTCTCTGCATATTTTCTGGTGATCTCTTGCAGCTCAGACTTCAGAGTTACATTCTCCTGACGGATCAGCTCCTCTTTTGTTTCATTGATAAGTTTATACTCATTTAAGGAGTTGCTAATACTGTCACAGAAGCTTTTGAGCTCTGCTTTGGTGACAGTGTCAGCGGGGGTAACCTTGGTTCCAACACATGGATCCAAGTCAGCCTCGAGCTCAGAGGCGCCTCCATCAAGAGTTGTTTTTATGTTGGCTCTTGGAGGATTTCCACCCGATCCTTGATGTTCCTTTTCAGGGGATACATCTCTGGGCGTTCTGATCTGATGTTCCTCTTCCAGCTCAGGTTCTGGAGAAGGAAATCTGATGTGTTGAGAAGATCTGTGATCAAGACAGGTCTTCCCTTGTGAAACTAGGTCATCCCACTGCCCCTGAGTTGGGCAGAGCCTACGCGAGATAAGAAAGATCTCAGGGCTAGTTTATGTCAAATCTATGCAAGCCACAAAGGCTTCAGCGTGTATAGGTGACCTATTGATGTCCTGGGGTGATTGGTCATCATTACCAAAAATGGATTCCCCGGTTTCGTGCATACCAGAGGCGTGAAGAGTTGCCTCTGGTGGTTCAAGCTGGGTTGGGTTCGAGGTGTGCACCTCTGATTCAATATCCCTCTGGTCTTGATCACCAGGAATAGGTTGTGTGGTAGCACTGGTAGTTGGGCTAGGGAAACGTACCTATGTGTTCATTATTTGAACATCTTCTTCTAATCTCACATTTCACTCGGCTCTTAGGGATTCAGAAGACTCGGATGTCTCTCCCTCACTCTCCTCTTTCTCACTACTGCCAGAGGAGGAAGAAATCTCTTCCACCTCTGCAGTTTCCTCTACTTCCTCTTGGACAGTCTCCAAAGGGGATGCTCTGTCCACTACTTCCTCCTCCACTACATGGGCTGAGGAAGACCCTACTTCGGGTACTCTTACCTATAGTCTAATTACTTCTGCCTCTTCTCTTACCTCACTCACAGACTCTAACGAAGGCTCAAGACCTAAGTATGCTGGGGATCTCACCTCAGGTTCTTGAGGTTGAGCAACATGTCTATAGTTTTGTAGAGAAATGTAGGTTGGTTGTATCAGGGATAACATGGTTCGTGGTACCCTTCTGGTGTTAGGATATTCACCTTTGGTTGTTGGAGAGAATCTGGACATTACCCAAGTAGGAGTTGGATTTCCTTGTTGAACTAGTTCCAAGCTTGGGAATGCTTCTCTGATGACGAGGCTGATAAACCTTGGATATCTGATGTGCTTCAGATTCCTGTGGACTCCTACAACACCTCCTTTTGCTATAGTTGTGGTCTTGGTATTTACAGCGGACAGAAGGTCTTTGTATAGGATGTTGGCATAGTCGAAATTCCTCTTGAAGTACATGCCATACATAATCTGAAGGATTTCAGTGCTAGCTTGGTCTTGGCTACCACTTTTACATGTTAGGGTTCTGTTGAGTGTGGAAAACATGAAATTCTACACTGGAGGTAGATTTCATCTTCTGGAGTCACCAATCTTATTCAGGGTGTTGTTGTAGCCCAAGAAACGCATAAAGTCGAGAAGAACAGGAACCTTTGGGGGTTTTTCATATGCACGGATTCCTAACTGTCTAGGGGTTAGCTTTCGAAAGATTCTCCTAAGGGTTTTATCGCGAATGCGAATCGTTCCAGCTCCTCCCTGTCTTCCTGAATCTACATTTCCAATAATGCCGTTTCTCTCTGGTATGTGCTGACAAGTCGTCCACCATTGTTGGACATATATCTCTGGAAGGTCGTCGTCGTATCGTGTGAGGACTTGGAAGATTTCAGAGTTTCTGAAAAACTCTACAAATACATGGTAAGCGGGCAAATAGTTGGCTAGTTTAGCGTCAAATCTATAGTTGTTATCTACAAAATTGTAAGGTAGGATAACGATTTGATCTACAGGCCCTATTCGGCTTGATTCTGTTGAGCGTGCTTGTTCAGCCATTGTTGCAGATTTTAGGGTTTTGAAGAACACAAGGGTTTTTGAACAAAGGAGGGAAGAATATGAAGGTTTGAATATTCAGTAAGCGTAAGAAATGAAATGGGTCATGGGAATGGGTATTTATACTCGAAGTGTGTGGCTGGATAACCATCGTAGGTACTGTAGGTACTCGAGTTTCAGATAGTGGAGTGGCCTCTACAGTAGAACGTGGAAACAGCTGACGGTTGGTTTCTTAATCAGAGAGTGCCACGTGGATTTTGGGTCTGACAAACTTTCGGCAATAGAACCGTCACGGTTAGAGATGTGTAGGTGACATGTGGTTGACGCTTAGAAATAACCCGCACCTCTGATTACAGTACTTCTGATGATATGGCAGAAAACTGGCAGAGCTCTAGTGGAACTAAGCACAATGTTTCCTCTGATGAGTAACCATGTTCAATTTTTTTAAGTAACCCAAAGATGTTTCACATTTACCCAAAAATCATTTAAATATCCTGAATCTGATGTGAAAATAGTCAAGGAACGAAAGCAGAACTGACACAGAAATTTCACAGAATTCTGGTAAGTTGTTGACATAATCAGAAATGTTTTCATCAGAACAGGTTTTCCCATCCTTAAAAAGATTTTCTTTTTGTTCAATGAGCGAAGTCAATTAGATTTGAAATTGATTTGACTTGCTACCCCTTAAACCATGCTTATTCTCTTCTTAATCTTCCCCTAAAATCATGAGCTTAATTGACAAATTTTTCTTTTCATCTTTTCTCTTTTCTTGCAACATTTAAAGTAATAAGGAATATTTACAAAGAAAAAATAAAGTATATACAGAGGAAAATATTGAAAAAGTATGATGGCAGAGCTCTGAGATGTTCATCAGAGGCTCTGGCGAAGTGTCCTACCTAACTATTTTGACAAAGCTCTGGTATGAACATATGAAGCTCTGGTGAATTTTGAATATAGTTAGGAGGACATGTTCAGCATGCCCATCTTGCTGATTAAGAAGTTAAATCTCCTTTCATCAAGGGCTTTTGTAAACAAATCAGCAAGTTAGAAGTCGGTTGAAACAAAGTACATTTCAATCGTCCCTTTTTCAACATGATCCTATATAAAATGGTACCTTATGTCGATATGCTTTATATTCGAGTGCTGGACTGGATTAGCTGTAATTGCTATTGCACTCTTGGAGTCACATAGAATTGGGATTTTGTTGTACTCCATGCCATAATCTTTGAGTTGAGTTTTCATCCAGATCACTTGAGAGCAACAACTAGAAGCAACAACATACTCTGCTTCTGCTGTAGAGGTTGATACGCAGTTCTATTTCTTGGATGTCCAACTCACTAGTTTATCTCCAAGCAATTGGCAGCTACCACGAGTACTCTTTCTGTCATTCATGCATCCTCCATAATCTGAATCTGTGTATGCTACAAGCTCGAAACCAGAATTAAGAGTATACCAGAGACCCAAAAATTAAGTCCCTTTGAGATATTTAAATATGCGTTTGACAGCAGACAAATGGGATTCCTTAGGATTTGCTTGAAATCTAGCACAAAGACAGGTTGCAAACATTATATCAGGTCTGCTTGCAGTAAAATACAGAAGTGACCCTATCATGCCCCTGTAGTTCTTGACATCCACAGATTGACCTTGAGGATCATGATCAAGTTTAACTCTAGTGGCAATATGAGTTTTCATAGGATTTGAATTATTGATCTTATACTTTTTCAAAATATCAGAGACGTATTTTGATTGACTTATGAAAGTGCCTCTGATGGATTGTTTAACTTGTAAACCAAGGAAGAATGAAAGTTCTCCCATCATGCTCGTTTTAAATTCACTTTTCATCAAATCCTCAAAACTATCACAATATTCCTGCCTAGTAGACCCAAAGATAATGTCATCAACATATATTTCGACCAGAAGAATATCATTTTTGTACCTCCTAATGAATAAGGTTGTATCGACAGTACCTTTCTCGAAGTGGTTGACCAACAGAAAATTGGATAGAGTTTCATACCAGGCTCTAGGGGCTTGTTTAAGGCCATACATAGCTTTGTCTAGCTTGTATACGTGGTTTGGAAACTCTGAGCTTTCAAAACCTGGTGGTTGCTGGACGTAGACTTCTTCTTGCAGTCTGCCATTCAGAAAAGCAGATTTCACATCCATTTGGTAGACCTTGAAATCTTTATGGGCAGCATAGGCTAAGAAGATTCTGATGGCTTCTAGCCTAGCCACAGGTGCAAAAGTTTCGTCATAATCAATGCCCTCTTCTTGGCAACCAACCGAGCTTTGATTCTGATGATAATACCGTCCTCATCTTTCTTATTTCTAAACACCCACTTGGTTCCAATAGCAGCTTTGTTTTCAAAAAGTGGAACCAAGGACCAAACTTTATTTCTTTCAAACTCCAGAATCTCCTCTTGCATGGCTTCAATCCAGTTTGGTTCTTCAAGGGCTTCAGAAAACTTCTTCGGCTCAATCATACTTAGAAAATTCAAAAAGAAAGCCTCATTGATTGTTGCAGATCTTGTCTTTACACCATCTTCAGCAGCACCTATAATTAGACGATGGGGGTGATGCTTTGTCCATCTGGTCATTGGAGCATGGACAACAGGTGGAGTCTGTCCTTCTGATGGGAAAAGACGTATGTCAGAATTAGAGCTCTAAGGATTGGGACCAGGGCTCTGTGGCACACTGCTCTGGAGAGTGACCTCATTGCTCTGTGCTGTACCAACAGGGCGCTGAGAGAGTGAGCTTTCAAACAGGGAACTTCTCCCAATATGAGTCAGAAGGGGTGATGATGGCTTTTGTTCAGGTTCTCTTTCATTTGATTGTAGTCCCTCATTCCTCTGAATTACACCTGTAGACAGAGAAATAGATGGTGAAGAATAGGAAGGACCTGTAAGAGTTATACCTGTTAGGTTCTGTTCAGCAGAGTTCTGAGCCTGATTGCCTCTGGTGATGTTGACAGAGGAATCATCATCATCGAAGAAATCGTTGAATATTAGATTGATGTCTTCTTCCCTTGACTTTGAAGAACTAGGCTTCTCTTTTGTTTGTGTCCCCTCTGATGATTTGCAATCAGAGGAACTTGATGTATTTTCATCAAAGGACACGTTTATGCTCTCTTGAATGACCCTGGTTCTGGTATTGTAGACTCTGTAGGCTTTAGAGGTTAAGGAATAACCAATAAAGATTCCTTCGTCAGCCTTCTTGTCAAACTTGCCCAGTTGACCTCTGTCATTCAAGATGTAGCATTTGCAGCCAAAAACATGAAAGTATTTCACATTTGGCCTTCGGTTATTGATGAGTTCATAGGAAGTCTTCTTGAATCTTTTCACAATTACAGCTCTGTTTTGGGTAAAACGGGCTGTTGAGAATGCCTCTGCCCAGAAGTTGATTGGAAGAATAGAACCAGCCAACATAGTTCTGGCGGCTTCTACCAGAGTTCTGTTCTTTCTCTCCACAACACCATTCTGTTGGGGAGTTCTGGCAGTTGAGAAGTTCTGGGAGATTCCTTCCTCTGATAGGTAGGCATCAATTCTGGCATTTTTAAATTATGTCCCATTATCACTTCTCAACTTTTGGACTTTAAGACCTAACAGAACCTGTATTCTCTTCAACAAACTTATTAGAATTTCTAGGACATCAGATTTTACTCTAATGAACTCAACCCAAGTATATCTAGAATATTCATCAATAAGCACAAGAATATACTTTTTACCAGACAGACTTTGCACATAAATTGGACCACAAAGATCCACATTAAGCATATGCAAAGGTCTGGGTTAATTGTGATCACTCTTTGTTCTGTGTGAAGTTCTTTTCATTTTGCCCAGTTCACAAGCAGAACAAAGATGGTCTTTGTCAAATTTAAGTGAAGGCAGACCTTTCACCAAGTTGAGTTTCACGAGCTTGTCAAGATTTGAAAATTTCAAATGAGCAAATCTTTTATGCCAGAGCCAGGCATCTTCCTTTTTCAAAGAAACTAAACAGAGTTTTTCTGTTGTAGTATTTTGATTTGGATTAAAATTCATTTTATACAGATTGCCTTTTCTGTCGGCTCTTAAAAGTTCTTGACCAGACTCGGAAAGCAACAAAGAATAATATTTCTTCTTACAATTCACATCGAACCCATGATCACATAGTTGACTTATGCTAAGCGGATTATGATTTAAGCCTTCAACATAAGCAACTTTAGAAACTGAAACACCACCATTATTTAACACACCGTAACCTTTAATCTGTCCTTGTCCATCGCCTCCAAAGGTCACTGCACTTCCCATTTGGTTCTTGAATGAAGTCAGCAGCTCCTTATTGCATGTCATGTGCCTGGAACACCCTGAATCTAAATACCAGATCTGCACATGAGGCTTCTACAAGACAGATTAGTTCTTTTTAGGTACCCATTTCATAATGGGTCCTTTCTGGTTAGGCTTGGGGGTTTTAGACTTACCTGCTGGCTTTCCATTATGTGATGGTGTGCCAGAGGATTTTCTCGGTGTATTCTGAGCAGTCTTAGGATTTTTTTCTTTGAAATGACTGATTTAGAATACAGTGAGGACCATTAATGTGATTTTGCAATTTTAACAACAGTTGAATGCAATTGCAGTTGATAGAACATGAAGATTGGTGCACATTGTTGTTTCTTTTCAAAAACTGTTGATTGAATGTTACTTTACATTGAAAAACTTTAGGACCACATGTCTTCACATATATTCTGTCCTGGTTTGGTTTCTTGAAATTACCATTGTTCTTGGGAACATATTCTTTAAACCAAAAGGAGTTTTTCTTTTGATTTACTGCAGAGTTGGGAACAGGTTTGACATTGACTATCCATTTGCCCTTTTGTTCTGGAGTAAATCTGATTGGTTTATAAGGAAATGGAACATAGGTGTGGTTCACTGGAATACTCTATACTTTTTCTCTTCTCTTCTCTTCTATCTCATCAGAAGAAACAATCCTGATACCCTTGTTTTTAAAATCAGGAACTGGTATAAATCTGGATTAGTTCTTAAAGAATGAAACATTTTTCAATGCTCCAGATTCAACAGGTGCTTGCTTGGGTTTGTGCAAACCAGTCTCTTTAGCACAAAAAATTTGCTCATCCACCTCAAAATCATAGTCACTGTCAGAGCCTAGAAAGTCTCTGGTGGCTCTGGTAGAAGTGTGAGACTATTTGGGTATCACAGAGATATTTGCTCTAGTGGACTTGAACTTTCTTAGTCTTGGTTTTAAAGCATCAGATGCGGCATTTTCCTCAATAACTCTTTTAATATCCTCTTCAAAAGATGTTCTAATTGACTCGGAGGTAGGGGAGAAGACTGGGCTTCACGGTTAAGCTCACTCTGTGTTTTAACACCAGAGGAATCAGCCACAGAAGTAACAGACTTCTGGCCCTTGAAAGAGTTAAAGTGAAAATTTTCTTTTGGATCAAGACTTTTGACCGACTCAGAAAAATTGACCTCAACTTTTCCTTGATCATGAATGAACTTTTCAGATGGGTTTGTAACCTTTTCATGATTCAAGGAGTCATAGCTGACATTCCTAAAGTTCAGTATTCTTGTTTTTGAAACATCTGAGGTTTTGGCACTTTTGAAAACTGCAGTACCAGAGATCACATTTTCTTGGATTTTCCCAACACAGAAGGCAGAGGACAGAGATGTCTTCTTCCTTCCTGTGTAGGGAGCAAGGTCACTAAAACCCAGACCTTACGTATCCTTTTGAGAGTTGATTTTAATATGCACATCTTGTCCATCCTGGTACTTTTTAATCAATATTTCTTTCCTTTGTAAAGACTGGTGCAAAACCTCTCTTTCTCTTTGAAAATAGTATTTTAGAGCAACAGAGTTAAGCCTTTCATATTCGGATTTCTTAACCTCTTCTGCCTTTTGCTTAAGAACTTCCTCATATTCCTTAACTTTTTCAGAAAAATAGTTTTCTTTCTTTTTTGTAAGACTTCTAGCTCAGCTTTTTCCAAGAGACTTTTCTCTTTCTTGTAGAAGGAGATATCCTTCTGAGCTAGCTTTCTCAACTCTTTCTCCTCATAGAGCTTTTGTTTTAAAAGTTGAAATGCCTCAGTAAGTAAAGAAACATGCATCTCCAACTCAGAGTCAGATTTTGATTCAGAAGTAGAACATACCTTGGCACTGGGTTTGGTGGTCTCTAGTGCTCTGTCATTTGGCTCTGTTACAGAAAGAGCACATGCATTCTGAGATATGTTTGCCTCTGTTGATCTTTCAGGCATCTCTCAAGTCATCCAGTCTGCTACCTCTTCCAAACTCATATCATCTACAGCAACCCCACAAAAATTGGCTTGCTATGGTTCGTCATCAGATGACGAGTCAGAGATCCAATTTTCCATCTCAGCAACATAGCTTATCTCTCTGTAATTGTACTTATACTTTATCTTGTAGTAGTCTTGGTCTTTTACCAGTCTACCCTTACAATTAGCAGAGAAATGGCCGGGTTTGACACATCTAAAACAACGTCCATCATTCTGATTGATGGGTTGGGCAGCATCAACTTGCTTCTGGGAGGCTGGAGGGTTGTACTTCTGTTGTGGTCTTTGCTCTTGTGGAGCTCTGTTGTTATTCTGATGGTGAGGTGCAGCGTAACCTCTCTTTTCGTCTTTCTCTTCTCTCTCGTATCTTCCTCTCCTATCAAATACTTTGTTACCAAATCTCTTGTTAAACTTTTGAGTTATTAGGGCAAGAGATTGGGCAAAAGCATTGATATCATCATCCTCTGATGAATTTTCCTCTGCATCACTTTCATCAACTAGACTTTTCTTTCCCTTCTTTCTCACAACCTTCTCTTTCTTCTTCTCTCTGCTAGAGCTTTCTCTGTTGGATTTTCCATCCGTGGGAGTTTTAGAGTCAGAGACCAAATCTATTGGACCTGCAATGGTGGATTTGCCCTTTTGTTTGACAACATCCTTCTCTTGTGCGGCAAGAGTGCCATACACATCAGTAAGAGACCATGCATCCAAATCTTGGTTAGCTTGTAGAGACATGGATAGATTCAACCATTCATCATTTAGACTTTTCAAGAACAAAACATTGTTATCTTCCTTCGACCGAACAACCCCACACTTCTTACATTTGTTTATTAAAACATTGAATCTGTTGTAGGTATGTTGTAAGGTTTCCTCAGGAAGTGCCTTGAAATCATTGTATTCATTAATACATTGGGTCCTTCTATTCTTTTGGGTTTTGATACCACCCTCAAGTTGATTAAGAAGCTGATCCCATATTTCTTTTGCAGTAACACATGAGTCTAGTTCTTGGAAAATATTGTTGGGATTGGCCATAATCAGAAGTCTAACTGCCTTGAGGTCATTTTCCATTTTTAGCTTTTCTTCATCAGTAAACCCAATGGTTTTAACGTCGAAGTGAGCTGGAACCTCAGCAGTAGTTTCTGTAGCGGGTACACGAGGAACCAAAACCATAGGTTGGAATGGTCCACTTGTGACTGATCGCATGAGGTCTCTATCCATTCCATCAAAGAAGTTAACCATCATAATCTTCCATTGAGGATATTCATCTCTCAGAAGAGTAGGAGGTTTGGTTAGAGAACCAACTGTGTAGATAGCATTGATTTTGTTATTAGTCATCTTTTCAGAAAACAGAGTAAGGTTTCAAAAGATTTTAAAAGGGTTTTAAAACTGAAAGTAGATGAACGGTAATCAATGGAACAGTAACTTTGAGTAGAGAAGATATTCAGACTTACAAGAAAGCTTTAAACGGGGATTAAAGAGCTCTGAAAACTTGTTTTGAACTTTGAACAGTAAAAACAGAGTATACTATGAAGCTTTTGAAGATAAACACAATCAACAACAATGAATCAACCTGGTTAGATTGTATCGTTTGATTTGAGCAAATCAATCCGCTCTGATTCCAATTGTAGGTTCCCAGATTCAAGTTGTATCACATAAACAGCATAAAACAGATAGTGTAACAACCCAATCTAAATAAAGCGTACAAAGCATTAATATTAAATAGTTACAAATCTGGGTCCGCAAAATTTCATCACAATTGTCTAACTAACTTAGGTTGGCAGAAACAACCTATACACAACTGAGAATAACTACCACTAAAAGTATGAGTGGCACTGCCTGAAGATGTATCTTTACTCTATTCTGCGTTTGCTCACTTACCGGAGCCTTTACTATCTGCTTACCTGAAAAGGTTTCAATTTGAAAATGCCAGGGTTAGACCATGAGGTCTAGTGAGTCCCTCTAGACATTTCTCAAAAGCATTTAAAACAGTTTACCATTTTCAGAAACACATCATCATAAATATGTTCATATAAAATCATCCACGGAATAAGGTCCACCCCTCGTAAATTGACACCCTGAAGTCACCCGAAGGTTCCAACGAGTCAGTCTCATGTTGCCTTATATGGGGCCACACTACCCCTGGCATAAAGGGTTTACTCTCCCGCATGAGCACTGGCGGGTCTACTCTCCCGTCTTGGCCAGTTTATGTCTAAAACAATGTATGTATACATCTTACATAAATCTTTAAATAACTTTCATGCATTTAAAATAAGCGTAATAATAAAGCATGGCATTTCTCATCATGTACTTACTTTAGAAAACACGTTGTAAAGTCACGTATTTTAGTTACAAAACTCACCTGGTGCTCTTACTTCTCGTTTCTAATCAGTTCCAGACTTCCAATTGACTTTCCTGGATAAATGGACACAACATAAGCTGATTAACAAACTATACGGAAAACTCTACTTTCCGGACACCCAACTTACCGGGCACAATCTAACATTCTGGACAACCATTAGTATCCGGGTGACTACCCTTTCCGAACAACCCCACTGTCCGGTAACACTACTTTTCGGACGTCTCTATTGTCCGGGTACTTCTACTGTCCGGATACTATGCCTATCGGGTACATTCTCCCGGAGACGTACAACATAAGAAGCTTACCGGGCACGCTTCCGGAAACCTTCATTCCTCTGGAATTTCCGGATGACGCGCTGGACGAGATTTGGGCCAGAATCTCCTATTATACGACCCTCAAGCCGAAATAAAAGACGATAACTAACCCCTTAATGTTCCATTAACCAAAACCCACAAGTTTTTGCATCAAACATCAATTGAAGACGTCTAAATCTATCTGTATGGCCTCAAATGACTTAAAGCAAAAGAAAGTTCTCAAAACCCAATAATCAGCAGACAAATCTTGAATGGAGTGCTAGATTAAGGATTACCTGATATGTTCTCTGCAGAAAACGAATTTCAATCCTATCTTCTTCTGATTTTGAAGCTTGACAAACATTCTCTCCAAAATGTTCAAGAAATCCAACTCTCATCTCCTTCTCTCAAAGCTCAGCCGCCAAACTCACCAAAATCATGGAATTAGAATGAATATAGGGTTTTGTTCCCCTTATATACCCCATCACTTATTTACTAACTAGCCCCTCAACTTCTACTTTTATTTAAAACTCCGCACCAACCGCAAAACTCTTCGAAAAAGGTCTGGGTCGTTACAGATAGCGGAAGCATTATATAAAGCCATTAAATGTGAGTGATTGAGTAGACGATAATGTAACAGTGAGAGTATCAATAATGAACAATAAATGATAACAAGATCAAGTAAATAAGCTGCTCGTATATTGATATTTGAATAACACCAAGAACACGTTCAAGTGTGTGTATTCTGAAATCTCTTTGGAAACAAATCGTACAGTGATAGTGGTATGGAATGTTGCACTGTGTCCTCTCACAATTGTGGAAAACAATTCTTCCAAAAGCTTACAAATGTGTGTTCCACTACCCTTCTATTTATAGCTTGATAAAGTGAAAGACAGTGTACTATCTAACCCTGGAATGACACATGGAAAGCGTGTCTCCGTTCTTTTAGGGCTGACGTGGAAAGTACGGACACATGTCTAACACTTAGAGATTTCTACGAGACTTAAGCTTTACAAGGGTCTTCATTTACCAGAGCTCTTACGCCAGAGCTCTGATGGTCTTCTGGTGTGACCAGTTCTTCTGGTAGAACAGAAGAAGTCTTCTGCCAGAGCTCTGTCGAGCTCTGATGGTTTTGCCAGAGCTCTGTCGAGCTCTGATGGTCTTCTGCTTGATTTTCTTCTAAGTCTTCTACTGGATCTCTGGTGATTTTCTGACTTGTGATATTTTCAATACCTTTACATATAGTATACATGGGCTAACAATCTCCCTCTAAGTATGGAAAATACAACTGACAATAATATACAGAGATGTAAAACAAAAGACAAAGAGGAGAAGATCATCCTCTGTGAGACTTGATACTTTTCTTTTAAGATGGTTACAATACAATGCAAAGAACAAGTATACTAAGTATAGTAATTTCCTCTTAGAATTCTGTCGTATCTTTTGATCAGGTCTCGGAATTCTAGCATGAGGTTTATCTGGTTGATGTAATTCATTAGCTGTTCTTCTAGACACTTGTCTCTTGGAAGATTCAGAATCACATTTTTGAGATACTGCAGCGACTTACTTGAGTACTTGTGGGTTTTAGAAGGTCTGATGGATTTCTTGGTGCCCTTTTGTCGGCAAATAAAGATTAGAGGATTTCCAACCACTGTTCCAGTTCTGTGATGGTCATAACCGACAAGACTTTCATTTGGAGGTGCAATCGCCAGTCTCTCAACTTCAAACTATATGCCTAGCTGAAAGTCGATCTGCATTCTAAGATTGATGTGCTCTTGCATAGCATACTAAATCTATGTTACAACTGTTCTTGCGGCTCTGTATCTTTCGTTGTCATTTAAGCAATAGCCGTGAAGAGTTATGAGAACATATGGATTCAAAAGTACAAGATCATTGTCGTTGAAAGTTTCGATCTTGTTGTCTTTTGATAACACAGTGTACAGATGGTAGATGATTCTATCGTAGGCAAATTTCCTTTCTTCTACCTTCAGAATTCTGTTGATCCCAAACGAGGAGTTGATGATTTTGTTCAGATGTGATTTCTTTTCGATGAAGCTTATTATGTCATCGTTCAGTATGTTCCCTTTAACGGGATTATGGTATGGGTTGATACGTATAGCATTGATGGGAATTATATCTCTGTCAGCATAGAGATAGGCAAAATTTCTTCTAGGGAAGGGTTCTCGGTGTGTCGGGATGAGGTTTCTGGGTTCTGTTCTGGTTGGTTTTGGGTTAGGTTCTGATCGTCATGAGTTTCAGCCATAAGAGTGTCAACATGGTGTTCAGGCTCTTGTGTAGTTTGGGTTTAGACTTGGGGTTGGATTTTAGGTTGGTTTTGGTTTATTCGTCCATCAGCAGAGATTTGTTCTGTTCTCTCTGGTTCAGGCCTTGGAGATTGGGGAGGAGTGTCAAGGATAATTATCTCTGGTGGTTAAGATGTCGACGGTTCTCGTACTCTGATAGGTCTGTCTTTGAACATGTAGTCGAATTCCACCATCACCAGAGACTTTGTTGGAGTTTCCTCTGTCTCCCCATGTGTCTCAATTGTTTCTTTCTCTGTCTCTTTCCCCTTCTCTGCTTTTTCTCTTTCTCTTTCTCTTTCTCTTTCTCTTTTCTTGTTCTGAGGACTCACCCATCTGATTATCTGAATGCCTTTCTGAAGCGTCTTGGAAGTCATCATCATCATCAGAAGCTGCAATGTCGGCATCAGGTGAGGCCGGAACAACAAACTTACCCTTCTTGCTTGAAGGTTCTCCTTCTGGGGGTCCTTCTGCAGGACTTTTGTGCGTAGCAGTCTGTAAGATGGCATCTGTGCAAATAGTGATTGCCTTTTTCAAAGCATCTTCGACCTCTGTTGCAGCAGTTCTGACATCATCTACTTGACTCTCAAAGTTGAATTTGTGAGAGTCAAAAGATGTATGTACATCTCTTTCTGTCGCTTGGGCTTTCATGACGAACTTGGACGAGATGGACATCATCTTGATTAGGACGTTTTTGCTGAATTCTCCCATCTGGCCAACTATCATAGGTAGTTCATTGGGGCTTGGACCAGATATATTTAGTGGAGTAGCAGAAGATGTCGTGGCGTCTTTGATTGCATCCTTAACAGAGTTGTTGATCATCTCTGTCAAGGTTCTGATATTGGAGTCAGAGAGAAGAATGGAAGGCATGGGCAGAGTTATGTTCATTGCCGCAGTGTGGTTCTCTGCCATGATTCTCTTCAGGTCAGCGAGCTCTGTTGTCAACTTTTTTGTCTCCTCTTCTCTGGCTCTTTCTCCATCAACAAGTTTCTGGGAAGTCTCTAGATATTTTCTGGTGATCTCTTGCAGCTCAGACATCAGAGTTGCATTCTCCTGACGGATCAGCTCCTCTTTTGTTTCATTGATAAGTTTATACTCATTCAATGAGTTGCTAATACTGTCACAGAAACTTTTGAGCTCTGCTCTAGTGATAGTGTCAGCGGGGGTAACCTTGGTTCCAACACATGGATCCAAGTCAGCCTCGAGCCCAGAGGCGCCTCCATCAAGAGTTCAAAAATCACAATAGTTTCCGGATAAGTTGAAAGAGTCCGGACAACTTAAATTTTCTGGATACAGTAAATAGAAGTAGAACTTACCGGATGATGGGGATTGCGGATAAAGGACTTTCCGTCCGGATAATATGTTTCCCGGATACGAAGTGTTGTCCGAATAAAAACTTTTACCGGAAACCTAGGGTTATCCGGATAAAATCTTTACCGGAAACTTTGGGTTTCTGGAAAACACTACCTGGAAAGATTAAGGAAATTGATACTTACCCGGAAAGAATGACTTACCCGGAATACTCGACTTACCCGGAAAGAAGACGAATCCGGATGGAATAACACAAACGTCCGGACAATGTTGACTTGTCTGGAAACCGCGACACTTATATCCGGACTCTGCGGCTGACTTTTCCAAATCGATTGAAACTCGATTAGGGTTGCGCAAAAATGTTCCTGAAAGATTAGAAACACTACCAAACACAAAAATAAACCCTTGAACTTTAAATCAACAATAAATGACCCTAACATACTGTCACATAAGCTTTTGAGCTCTGCTCTGATGACAATGTCAGCGGGGGTAACCTTGGTTCCAACACATGGATCCAAGTCAGCCTCGAGCTCAGAGGCGCCTCCATCAAGAGTTGTTTTTATGTTGGCTCTTGGAGGACTTCCACCTGATCCTTGATGTTCCTTTTCAGGGGATACATCTCTGGGCGTTCTGATCTGATGTTCCTCTTCCAGCTCAGGTTCTGGAGAAGGAAATCTGATGTGTTGAGAAGATATGTGATCAAGACAGGTCTTCCCTTGTGAAACTAGGTCATCCCACTGCCCTTGAGTTGGGCAGAGCCTACGCGAGATATGAAATATCTCAGGGCTATTTGTGTCAAATCTATGCAAGCCACAGAGGCTTCAGCGTGTGTAGGTGACCTATTGATGTCCTGGGGCGATTGGTCATCATTACCGAAAATGGATTCCCCGGTTTCGTGCATACCAGAGGCATGCAGAGTTGCCTCTGGTGGTTCAAGTTGGGTTGGGTTCGAGGTGTGCACCTTTGATTCAATATCCCTCTGGTCTTGATCACCAGGGATAGGTTGTGTGGTAGCGCTGGGAGTTGGACTAGGGAAACGCGCATGTGTGTTCATTATTTGAACATCGTCTTCTAATCTCACATTTCCCTCGACTCTTAGGGATTCAGAAGACTCGGATGTCTCTCCCTCACTCTCCTCTTTCTCACTACTGCCAGAGGAGGACGAAATCTATTCCACCTCTGCAGTTTCCTCTACTTCCTCTTGGACAGTCTCCAAAGGGGATGCTCTGCCCACTACTTCCTCCTCCACTACATGGGCAGAGGAAGACCCCACTTCGAGTACTCTTACCTCTGGTCTAATTATTTCTGCCTCTTCTCTTACCTCACTCACAGACTCTAACGAAGGCTCAGGACCTAAGTATGCTGGGGATCTCACCTCAGGTTCTTGAGGTTGAGGAACATGTCTATAGTTTTGTAGAGAAATGTGGGTTGGTTGTATCAGGGATAACATGGTTCGTGGTACCCTTCTGGTGTTAGGATATTCACATGTGGTTGTTGGAGAGAATCTGGACATTACCCAAACAGGAGTTGGATTTCCTTGTTGAACTAGTTCCAAGGTTGGGAATGCTTCTCTGATGACGAGGCTGATAAACCTTGGATATCTGATGTGCTTCAGATTCATGTGGACTCCTACAACACCTCCTTTTGCTATTGTTGTGGTCTTGGTATTTACAGCGGACAAATGGTCTTTGTATAGGATGTTGGCATAGTCGAAATTCCTCTTGAAGTATAGGCCATACATAATCTGAAGGATTTCAGTGCTAGCTTGGTCTTGGCTACCACTTTTACATGTTATGGTTCTGTTGAGTGTGGAAAACATGAAATTCCACACTAGAGGTAGATATCCTCTTCTGAAGTCACCAATCTTGTTCAGGGTGTTGTTGTAGCCCAAGAAACGCATAAAGTCGAGAAGAACAGGAACCTTTGGGGGGTTTTCGTATGCACGGATTCCTAACTGTCTAGGGGTTTGCATTCGAAAGATTCTCCTAATGGTTTTATCGCGAATGCGAATCGTTCCAGCTCCTCTCTGTCTTCCTGAATCTACATTTCCACTAATGCCGTTTATCTCTGGTATGTGCTGACAAGTCATCCACCATTGTTGGACATATATCTCTGGAAGGTCGTCGTCGTATCGTGTGAGTGCTTGAAAGATTTCAGAGTTTCTGAAAAACTCTACAAATACATGGTAAGTGGGCAAATAGTTGGCTGGGTTAGCATCAAATATGTAGTTGTTATCTACAAAATTGTAAGGTAGGATAACGATTTGATCTACCGGCCCTATTCGGCTTGATTCTGCTGAGCGTGCTTGTTCAGCCATTGTTGCAGGTTTTAGGGTTTTGAAGAACAGAAGGGTTTTTGAACAAAGGAGGGAAGAATATGAAGGTTTGAATGTTCAGTAAGCGTAAGAAATGAAATGGGTCATGGGAATGTGTTAGCCCCAAGTATCTGTAATGTAAAAGTATTGAAAATATTATCAAGTCAGAAGACCATCAGAGATGCAGCAGAAGACTTAGAAGAAAAGCAACAAGAAGACCAACAGAACTCAACAGAGTTCTGATGGAACCAACAGAGCTCTGACAGAAGGTCAACAGAAGAACTGTTCACAATCCGAAGACCAACAGAGCTCTGGTCTATGAGCTCTGGTGAAGTGAAGACCTCTGTGAAGCCTAAGTCTCGTATGAAATCTTAAGTGTTAGACAAGTGTCCATACTTTCCACGTATGCCCTAAAAGTAGGAGACACACGTTCCACGTGTCATTCTAGGGTACGATAGTACACTATCTACACTTTATCAGGGCTATAAATAGAGAGGTAGTGGAACAAACGATAGTAAGCTTTTGGAAGAATAGTTTTCCACAATTGTTTAAGCACACACTGCAGTAATCCCGAGCACTACCTCCGTACAATATTGTTCCCTGTGAGATTTCAGGATACACCATTGATCTTGTTCCTGATGTTATCCATTATCAATATACGAGCAGCGTTTCTTACTTGATCTCGTTATCATTATCCTGTTCTATATTTGATTCTCACGACTACAATATCATTTACATAATCACTCACTTTAATGGATTTATATTTAAATGCTTCCGCTGTCTATATTATTACCATTAATGTGATGTAACGTGAATCTGGGAACCTACAATTGGTATCAGAGCTTGCTTGATTTCCTCAAATCAAGGCATCCAATCTACCAAGGTTGATTCACTGTTGTTGATTAAGTGTGTGTCTCAAAGCTTCAATATACTATGTTTTTACTATTTAAAGTTTATTACAAGTTTTTCAGAGTTTATTTAATGTCATCTTAAGCTTTCAAAGTATAGTGTAAAGATCTTATCAACTCAAATTACTATTCCATTGATCACTGGTCATCAAACTTTCAGATTACTTTAGTTTAAAACCCTTGAAAACTTTCATACTCTGTTTTTTTTTCTTCTGAAAATGGCTAATAACAATATCAATGCCATTTATACTGCTGGTTCTCTGACCAAACCTCCTACTCTTCTGGGAGATGAATATCCTCAATGGAAGATTAGGATGGTTAACTTCCTTGATGGGATGGACAGAGATTTAATGTGTTCTGTCACGGATGGACCATTCAAACCCATGGTTTTGGTTCCACGTGTACCCGCAAAACAAACTACTGCTGAGATTCCTGCTCACCTTGAACCCAAAACCACCGGGTTCACTGATGAAGAGACATTAAAAATGGAAAATGATCTAAAAGCAGTTAGACTTCTGATTATGGCCATTCCTAATAAAATATTTCAAGAACTAGATTCATGTGTTACTGCTAAAGAAATCTGGGATCAACTTCTTAATCAACTTGAGGGTGGTATCAAAACCCAAAAGAACAGAAGGACCCAATGTAAAAATGAATACAACGATTTCAAGGCACTTCCTGAGGAAACCTTACAACAAACCTACAACAGATTCAATGTTTTGATAAACAAATGTAGAAAGTGTGGGGTTGTTAGGTCGAAGGAAGATAACAATGTTTTGTTCCTGAAAAGTTTGAATGATGAATGGTTGAATCTGTCCATGTCTTTACAAGCTAACCAGGATCTAGATGCATGGTCTCTTACTGATGTGTATGGCACTCTGGCCGCACAAGAGATGGATGTTGTCAAGCAAAAAGGCAAATCCACCATTGCAGGACCTATTGCGTTAGTTTATGAATCAAAGAAAACCACAGAAGGAAAGTCCAACAGAGAGAGTTCTAGCTGAGGCAAGAAGAAAAAGGGTAAGAAGAGTTTGGTAGCTGAAAGTGATGCTGAAGAAAACTCATCAGATGAGGATGACGATATAAATGCGTTTGCTAAATCTCTTGCATTAATCACTCAACAATTTAACAAGAGATTTGGTAACAGAGCATTCGACAGAAGAGGTAGATATGAGAAAGATGAGAACAAAGTTTATGCTGCGCCCCCACAACAGAACCAACACAACAGAGCTCCGACAGAACAGAGACAACAACCACAACAGAAGTTCAATGCTCCTGCTCCACAGAAGGCTGATGCTGCCCAACCCATCAATCAGAATGATGGACGTTACTTTAGATGTGGCAAACCTGGCCATTTCTTTGCTAATTGTAGAGGAAAACTTGTAAAAGATCAAGATTATTACAAGAATAAATACAAGTACAACTACAGAGAAAGAAGCTATGTTGCTGAGATGGAGAATTGGATCTCTGATTCATCCTCTGACGATGAACCAGAGCAAGCCATTGTTGCTGTGGATGATGGAAGTCTGGGAGAAATTGATTGGATGACCGGAGGAAGAATAGAAAGGTCTGAAGAAGAAGATATAGCTCATGCATTTGCTCTAACCATAACACAGCCAGACAACAGAGTGCTGGAGACCACCAGACCCAGTGCCAAGAAACCCCATGTGCAGATCTGGTATTTAGATTCAGGATGCTCAAGGCACATGACGGGGAATAAGGACCTGCTTACTTCTTTCAAGAAAAAAATGGAACTGCAGTAACCTTTGGAGGAGATAATGGCGGACAGATTAGAGGCTACGGTACTTTAGTCAATAGTGGTGTTTCAGTTTCTGAGGTTGCTTATGTTGAAGGATTAAACCATAATCTGCTTAGCATAAGTCAACTATGTGATCATGGGTTCGATGTCAATTTTAGGAAGAAGTATTGTTCTCTGTTGCTTTCCGAGTCTGGTCAAGAACTCTTAAGAGCCGACAGAAAAGGCAATCTTTATAAAATGAATTTCAATCCTAACCAAAACTCTATAATAGAAAAACTCTGTTTAGTGTCTTTGAAAAATGAAGATGCCTGGCTCTGGCATAAAAGATTTGCCCATTTGAATTTACAAAACCTTGACAAGCTCGTGAAATTAAAGCTAGTAAAAGGACTTCCTCCGCTGAAATTTGACAAAGACCATCTCTGTTCTGCCTGTGAATTGCGTAAGATGAAAAGATCTTCACACAGAACTAAGAGTGATCATAGTTGTCCCAGACCTTTGCATATGCTTCACGTGGATCTCTGTGGTCCTATCTCTGTGCAAAGTCTGTCGGGTAAGAAGTATATTCTAGTACTTATTGATGAATTTTCTAGATATACTTCGATTGAGTTCATTAGAGTAAAATCTGATGTCCCAGAAATTCTAATAATTTGTTGAGAAGGATACAGGTTCTGTTAGGATTGAAAGTGCAAAAGTTGAGAACTGATAACGGGGCAGAATTCAAAAATGCAAGAATAGATGCCTATCTTTCAGAAGAAGGAATCTCCCAGAACTTCTAAGCTGCCAGAACTCAACAACAGAATGGTGTAGTGGAAAGAAAGAACAGAACTCTGGTAGAAGCCGCCAGAACCTTGTTGGCCGGTTCTGTCCTTCCCATCAACTTCTAGGCAGAGGCAGTCTCAACATCCCGTTTTACCCAAAACAGAGCTGCCATTGTAAAAAGATTTAAAAAGACTCCCTATGAACTCATCAACCATAGAAGGCCAAATGTGAAATATTTTCATGTTTTTGGCTGCAAGTGCTACATCTTGAATGACAGAGAACAGCTGGGGAAATTCGACAAAAAGGCGGACGAAGGAATCTTTATTGGTTATTCCTTAACCTCTATAGCCTACAGAGTCTACAACACCAGAACCCGTGTCATTCAAGAAAGCGTTAATGTGTCCTTTGATGAAAGTACATCAAGTGCCTCTGATTGCAAATCAACAGAGGGGGCACACACAGAACAGAAGAAGCCAAGTTCTTCAAAGACAAGGGAAGAAGATATCAATCTTGTGTTCGATGTTTTCTTCGATGATGATGTTTCCTCTGTCAACATCAACAGAGGCGACCAAGCTCAGAATTCAACATAACATAATCTGACAGGTACAACTCTTACTGGTCCCTCCAATACTTCACCATCTACTTCTCTATCTACATGTGTCATTTAGAGAAATGAGGAACCACAATAAGAACCTACGCAAGAGCCATCATCACCTCTGCTAACCAATATTGGCAGAGATTCCCTATTTGAAAGATCACCTTCACAGAGCAATGAGGCCACTCTCCAGAGTTGTGTGCCACAGAGCTCTGATTCTAAAGATCGTCTTTTCCCATCAGAAGCACTAACCCCTCTTGTTGTCCATGCCCCAATGACAAGATGGACAAAGGATCATCCTTATCATCAAATTATCGGTGCTGCTGAAGATGGTGTGAAGACGAGATCGGCCACAATCAATGAAGCTTTCTTTGTAAACTTCTTAAGCATGATTGAGCCGAAGAAGATTTCTGGAGCCCTTGAAGACCCAAACTGGATCGAAGCTATGCAAGAATAGATTCTGGAATTCGAAAGAAACAAAGTTTGGTCCTTGGTTCCACTTCCATAAGGCAAAGCGGCCATTGGAACTAAGTGGGTGTTTAGGAATAAAAAGGATGAAGATGGGATTATCATCAGAAACAAAGCCCGTCTGGTTGCAAAAAGATATTGCCAAGAAGAAGGTATCGACTATGACGAAACCTTTGCTCCTGTGGCTAGACTAGAAGCCATCAGAATCTTCTTAGCCTATGCTGCTCACAAAGGTTTTAAGGTCTATCAGATGTATGTAAAGTCTGCCTTTCTGAATGGCAAATTACAAGAGGAAGTTTATGTCCAACAACCACCTGGTTTTAAAAGTTTAGAGTTTCCAGACCACGTTTACAAGCTAGACAAAGCTTTGTATGGCCTTAAGCAAGCTCCCAGAGCCTGGTATGAAACTCTGTCCAAATTTCTGTTGACAAATCACTTCGAGAAAGGTAATGTCGATAAAACTCTATTCTTTAGAAGGTATAAGAATGATATACTTCTGGTGCAAATTTATGTTGATGACATTATTTTTGGGTCTACTCAACAAGAGTACTGTGATAGGTTTAAGGATTTGATGAAAAGTGAATTCAAAATGAGCATGATGGGAGAACTTTCATTCTTCCTTGGTTTACAAGTAAAACAATCCATCAGAGGGACTTTTTTAAGTCAGTCGAAATACATCTCTGATATTTTGAAAAAATACAAGCTCAACAATTCAAATCCAATGAAAACTCCTATTGCCACTGGAGTTAAACTTGACTCTGACCTTAATGGTGAACCTACAGATGTCAAGAACTATAGAGGCATGATAGGATCACTTATGTACTTAACTGCTAGCAGACCTGATATAATGTTTGCAACCTATCTCTGTGCCAGATTCCAAGCAAATCCTAAAGAATCTCATTTGTCTGCTGTCAAGCGCATATTTAAATATCTTAAAGGGACTCAATTATTGGGTCTCTAATATCCTCTTAATTCTGGTTTCGAGCTTGTAGCATATACAGACTCAGATTACGGAGGATGCAAGAATGACAAAAAGAGTACGTCTGGTAGCTGCCAATTACTTGGTGAAAAATTGGTAAGTTGGACATCCAAGAAACAGAATTGCGTATCAACTTCTACAGCAGAAGCAGAATATGTTGCTGCTGCTAGTTGTTGCTCTCAAGTGATATGGATGAAAACACAACTCAAAGACTATGGCCCGGAGTATGGAAAAATTCCAATTCTGTGTGACTCTAAGAGTGCCATAGCAATCACAGCTAATCCAGTTCAGCACTCCAAGACAAAGCATATCGACATAAGGTACCTCTTCATAAAGGATCATGTTGAAAAAGGGACGATTGAAATGTACTTTGTTTCAACCGACTTCCAGCTTGCTGACTTGTTTACAAAAGCCCTTGATGAAAGGAGATTTAACTTCTTAATCAGCAAACTGGGTATGCTGAACATGTCCTCCTAACTCTGTTCAAACTCAACAGAGCCTCTGATGTTCCTACCAGAGCTATGTCAAGTAGTTGGGTAGGATAGTTCAAACAGAGCTTCTGATATTCACCAGAACTCTGTCACGCATACTTTTTCAACAAGCTTAGTAAATCTGTCTGTATATTTCTCTTGTTTTGTAAATATATGTTTTTCTTCTTCTTCTTTCAAATAAGCTCATATTTCAAGGGAGAGCTTATAAAGAACTTTTTTTTGCGCATGGTTTAAGGGGGAGCAAGTCAAATCTTTTTCAAATCAAAATGACTTTGCTCTTTGTTCTGAAAAGAAAAATCTTTTTGAAGAAAGAGGGAAAACCTGTTCTGATGAAAATCCTTTGATAATGTCAAGAACTTACCAGAACTCTGATATTTCACCAGAACTCTGTGAAATTTCTGAGTCAGTTCTGTTCTCGTTCTTTGACCATTTCCACATAAGATACAGAATTTTAAATAATTTCGGGTAAAGGTGAAACACCAAGGGATACTTGAAAAGAATGGAAAGTGGTTACTCATCAGAAGCAAAACTTGCAAAGCTCCAACAGAGCTCTGTCGGTTTTTATGCCACGTCATCAGAAGTAACGTCATCAGAGGTGCAGGTTATTACTAAGCGTCAACCACTTGTCACCCACACATCTCTAACCGCGACGGTTTACTTGCACGAAAGTGGTCAGAACAAAATCCACGTGGCACTCTCTAATTGAAAGCTAAACCACTAGTTGTTCCCACGATACACTGTTCAGGCCACTCCACCTTCTGACACTCGAGTGCCTACAGTACCTACGACGATTACCCAGCCACATGTTTTGACTATAAATATCCATACCCTTGACCTATTTCATTCTTAAACTTCCTTAACCCTTCAAAAACCCTTCACCTTTCCCTCCGTTATTCAAATCCTCTGTGTTCTTCAAGAAAAACCCCAAACCTGCAACAATGGCGGAACCTCAAAACTCTGCTGATTCTAGCCGAATAGAACCCAATGATGAAATCATTGTTCTTCCTTACGAGTTTGTTGACAACAACTATAGATTCGATCCCACTCCAGGACTCTATCTACCCCTATATCATATTTTTATTGAGTTTTTCAGGAACTCTGAAATTTTTAGAGCCCTAACAGAATTCGATGACCATCTTCCTGCAATCTACGTCCAACAATGGTGGACCACATGCCAGTACATAGAAGAACAAGATGGGATTGTTGGAAGTGTCAACTCGAGAAATGAAGGAGCGGGAACAATCCGCATTCGTGCAAGCACCTTAAGAAGAATCTTCAGAATGAAGACCAAAAGACAGCTAGGAATAGAGGCCTATGAGAAACCACCAAAAGTAGTTGTTCTTCTTGACTTCATAAAATTCTTGGGTTACAACAAAGATCTGAATAGGATAGGAGAATTTAAAAGACAGAATCTACCCACTATGTGGAACTTCATGTTCTCCACCTTGAACAGAACCCTTACCAGCAAATCTGGTAGTCAAGATCAAGCAACAACAGAAATCCTACAGATCATGTATGGATTGTTCTTTAACCGAAACTTTGACTACGCCAGCATAGTATACAATGATCTTCTTACCGCTGTTAACACAAAGACCTCATCCATCGCAAGAGGAGGAGTTGTTGGAACTCACAAGTTCTTAAAGATGATCAAGTTTCCTCGTTTTATCAGTCTGGTAATCAGAAGAGCCTTCGACAGACTGGAATTAACTCATTAGGGACGCTCCACACCTGTTTGGGTAATGTCCAAATTCCTTCCCACTACATCAGGTGAATATCCCTTCATTCGAAGAATTCCAGGTACAATGCTTGCTCTTATCCCTCAAGACCACATCTCTATCCAAAACTATCAGAGTGCTGCTCAACCTCAAGAACCTGAGGTGAGAACCCCAGCATACTTAGGATATGAGCCTTCATTCGAGAGCTTGAGTGAGGAAATAGGAGAGGAAGATAACAGACCAGAGGTAAAAGCACCCAAAGTGGGGTCTTCCTCTAGAGTGATGCAGGAGGAAGTAGATGACAGAGCATCTCATAGGGAGGCTGTCCATGAGGAAGTTCAGGAAACACCAGAGGTGGAAACCATTTCCTCTGATAGTGGTGAGAAAGAGGGAAATGACAGAGAGAATCCAGAGAGTTCTACAGCCGTGGGAGCCGAGGAGAATGTGAGGATAGAAAAAGATGTTCAACAGAGCACACCTGAGCGTATCCTTAACCAAACTTCCAGTGCTACCACACAATCTAATCCTGGTGATCAAGACCAAAGGATTATTGAAACAGAGGTGCACACCTCGAACCCCAACCAACAAGAACCACCAGAAGCAACTCTTCATGCCTCTGGTACGCACATACCCGGGGAAGCTATCTTTGGTAGTGATGTTCATTCGCCCCAGAACATCAATAGGTCACCTCCACACAATGATGTCTCTGTGGCTCATATAGACATGACACAAAATAGACCAGAGATCTTTGTAATCTCATGTAGAATCTGTCCGACTCAGGGACAATGGGAGACCATAGTAGAACCAGGGAAGACTTTGCTTGATCCAAACTCTTCTCATCACATCAGATTTCCTTCTTCAGATCCTGAGCTGGAAGAGGAAACTCTGGTCAGAACACCTGTAGTTGTTTCCCCTCAAAGGGGACATCAAGGATCAGGTGGAAGTCCTCCAAGAGCCAACATCAAAACAACTCTTGATGGATGCGCCTCTGAACTCGAGGCAGAATTGGATCCATGTGCTAGAACCAAGGTTGCCCCCGTTGACAATGTCACAAGAGCAGAGTTCGAAAGCTTCTGTGATAGTATCAACAACTCCTTGAATGAGTATAAACTTATCAATGAACAGAAGGAGGAGCTGATTCGCAAGGAGAATGCTCTTCTTAAACAGGAATTACAACAGATCTCTAACAAACATGCAGAGATAACTCAGAAATATGCCAAGGCTGAAGCACTCAGAACAGAGTCTGAACGAGTCAGAGGAGAAGAGATTGCCAAGCTGACAACAGAGATAGTAGAGCTGAAAACAGTCAGAGCAGAAGAAGCTAAAAAGACCTCGACAGATCTAACAGAGCTAAAGTGACTCATGACAGAGCACCACAACGCGCAGATGAACAGAACCCTTCCCATCCCTACAGTTATCCTATCAGAATCTAACGTCAGAACCTTCACAGAGATCATTACCAACTCTGTTAAGGAATCCATCAAAGAAGCAACAACATCATCTTCTACTCCACTCAGCATCTCCAGCCCTAACCCAAAAGACTTACCCATGACAGTTGGCCAAATGGGAGAATTCAGAAGATCAGTTCTTAGTCGAATGATGTCAATCTCATCCAAATTTGTGATTAAAGCCCAAGCGACAGAACAACACGTGAAAGCATCTCTTGATATTCACAAAGTCAACTTTGAAGGTCAAGTAGAAGAGATCAGAAGTGCTGCAACAGAGGTAGAGGATGCAATGAAGAAGGCAGCCTCAAATGTTTCTGACACTCTTTTACAAGCTACCTCTACATCGAAAAGACCTGCAGAAGAAGCACTTGCAGGAGAACCTTCAAGCAAGAGATACAAAGCCGATCTGAAGTTTGTTGTTCCGCCCTCACCAACAGCTGCTCGAATTGACGCTTATGACGATGATGATGATTTTGAAGATGATCAAGAAGGTCATTCAGATAGTCAGATGAGTGAGTCCACAGAACAACAAAAGGGGGAGAAGGAGAAAGAGAAAGAGAATGAGAAAGAGAAGGAGAAGGAAAAAGAGAAAGAGAGGAGAACGAGAAGGAGAAAGAGAAAGAGAAAGAGGTTGAAAGAGAGAGAAGCTAAAGTCATCAAACCGACAGAAGAGTCAACACAAGAACCACCAGAGATCATCTGTCTAGACACCCCTCCTACATCTCCAAGAAAAGAACCAGAGAGGATAGACCCATCCTCTGCTGAAGGACAAACAAGCCAAGCCCAACCTCAAGCTACTCAAGAATCTGCTCTCATCGACATACTTATGGCAGAAACCCACGATGACCCAAACCCAATAATACCAGAACAGAACCCATAAACCTCTACCCATCACACCGAAAAACCTGCCTTAGAAATGATATATGCATTTCTATATGCTGACAGAGACATCATCCATGTCAATGTCGTACCCATTAACCCATACCTAAACACCATTTCTGAATCAAGGCTAAAGTTCATCCAAACCAAGTCAAATCTGAACAGAGCGATTAACATAAACTTCGGTATCCGCAGAATCTTGGACATCAAGCACAAGAAGTTTCAACATGACAGAGTCGTATACCATGAGTATACTGTTGAATCAACAGAAGGCAGAAATGAACTCTTCAATGACAATGATCTTGTCCTTCTGAACCCATACGACCTGATCACACTTCACGCCTATTGCTTGAACTTCTCAGAAATATACACACCAGCAAGAACTGCGCTACCAGAAGTCAGATTCGCTATGCAAGAGCACATCTGTTGATCCAAACCCTCAGTGATTTGATAATGACCCTCTCTTATATACTTAGTGAAAATTATAAGTAAACAATATGTATCAGAGTTTCACTATCGCTGATAAGTACTAAGATCTTACAGTACCGCTGATAGGAACTCTCGCTCTTTGAATTAAACATTCAGCGAAACTGTTCACCATTAATACTGAGCCTGTTCAGTAATTATGATGATCACTGATAAGTTAGTTGTATACTTATGATCCCTGAAGACAAGTTTCACGTCAACAAAGGTTCTACGCTGAAGTCGAAGATCAAGCTCAAGAACCAGCGACAAGTCTCCTAATGAACTGATGCGGATCAGCGAAGACTCAAATTTGTCCACTCAACGTGAAGTATCAAGTACAAGACTTCAGCTATCGCTGAACTTTATCATTTGCTGAATAGTAAATGATAATCGCTGAATCAACGAAAGCTGATCATGAAGTCCTCCGTACAAAGTACTTTTGTCTTAACCTCCCTTGCACGACTCCGTACGAAATGTCAGAAAAGAACCTCCGACTGTCTGAAATCGTACAACCATTCTGATACTACACTGTTCATCCATGCGGCTACTAAGGTTGTCAACCAAGGTTAATGACATGCAACCAACCAGCTGATGACACGTGTAAAGTGTATACTGACTTGCATTAAATGCATGCAGTATATAAATAGATGAACCCACTTCATTAAATGCATGCAGTATATAAATAGATGAACCCCCCCCCCCCCCTTTTACAAACTTGTATAGGCCTTCGGGACCAACAAGTGGTATCAGAGCGGATTTGTTTAACCTCATAAACAAGATCTAATCTAAGATATTTCTCTTCCTTGCTATTATCTGAAAATGGCCACCAACACAAACACAAATTATATAGACAATAGTTCTCTTGCTAAACCCCCTAGATTTTCCAAAGATAACTTCAACTTATGAAAAAATAGGATGACACTCTTCTTAGAAGGTGTAGACCCTAATATGCCTTACTATCTAGAAAATGGTCCATTCATCCCTGTAAGAATTGATTTGCTGTTCCAGCCGCTGAGAATAGACCTGCTATTCCAGAAAGGCTGGTACCTAAGGAAATCTTTCAATGGACTGACGAAGATAAGAAGAAAGTGGCTATAGATACAAAAGCCAGATACATACTATCCATGGCTCTTCCTGACGAAGTCTACCATTCCATCATGAACCTGAAAACATCAAAGGCCATGTGGGACACAATATGTGTTCAGTATGAAGGAACGTCTGAAGTCCAGGATTCAAGAAAGATCAACCTGGTAAGACAATACGAAAGCTTCATTTCTGGTAAGAATGAATCTCTCTCTGAAGTTCACCAACGTTTTAATTGTTTAATTATAGATCTGAAAACTGTTGGTAAGGAATATTCTAACTTTGAAGTACTGACAAAGTTTCTAGAATGTTTACCTGAAAGCTGGGACAATTATGCTATGTGTCTCAAGCTATCAAAGGATCTAAAGTAAATGACCCTTTCAACCTTATATGGCACGTTGCTGAATCATGAGCAATCGAGCCATCTTAAGAAGAATCTTGTAAAAGATTCCAAAAGCACCCCTGTTGCTTTAATCTCAGAGGAACCTTCTACTCAGCGACCCTCGGTCACTATCACTGAGTTAGAAAGTAACTCTGAAAGGTCATCAGATTCTGATTTTTCAAATAATGATGAATCTTTGGCTCTCCTAACTAAGAAGTTCAGGAGATTTGCCAAAAAGAAAATGTTTAGAAAGAACAAACCTCTTTCCATAACTGACAAGCCTAGATCATCAGCTTTTGTTGATAAGGCTACTGCTACTTGTTTTAACTGCGAAAATACAGGACATTTCGCTAACGAGTGCAGGTCAAAGAAAGTTTCTAGACCCTCAGCTTTTACAAAGAAACCCTTTGTTCCAAGAAATAAAGATGACAAATATTCAAAGCTGAAAGAAAAATATACAAAGCTGAAAAGCTTTAAGAAGAAGAATAAAGGCCTGATGGCTGACTATGATTGGGCTGCTTCTGATGAAGAAGCATCATCATCTGACTCTGAAGATGATGAACCAAATCTATGTCTTATGGCCAATATTGAAGAAGAGGAAGAAAGTTCAGACATTCCCTCCACTTCAACATCTGCTATTCAGGTATCACCTTCTTTCTTTACCAATATTGCAAATATTGATGAAGCTGATAGTCTCCGTAAGATCGATCTCTTAACTAGAAGTTTATACAAAGCCATGAACGGCAAAACTGTGGTTGAAAACCAAAATCTTGATCTCGCTGAAAAGCTTAAAAACTGCCACCTTCAAATAGAAAAGCTTTCTAAAATTGAAGAAGATTTTAAAGATCAAGTATATTTAAATCAGCTAGTCAAAATCGAAAGAGCAGAAACTATCGCTGCATTAAAGGGTGAAAAAGCTACTGTTGAAAGATGGTGTAATTCTTCAACAAAGATCACTGAGATAATAAAGTCTTAGATTCCCCTGATAAACGTGGTTTGGGTTACAAATATGAAACTCCAAAACCAACCACTAAGCTTTCAATGCTTAAATTTGTAACGTTCGTATCCTCAGTCGCTGATACTTCATCTTCTCAGTGCTCCTCGTCCGTTACACCAATCCCTGAGGAAACTCCTACCTCTGTCTCTAAAGACAAAGGTAAAGGAATTGTTATTTACCAGAATCCTCAGAAGGGTACCTTAGTACCAAAGCTGAATGCTTCTAAAGCTTCAGTGGCTCATCCCTCTGGATCAAGGAAGCAGATCTCTGGATCTATTCAGCGATCTACTCCTAGACTTAGAGTGGATGTCCTTGGTAAGAAATCTGAAGAACTGAATGTTCGTCCCATTTCTAAATCCAATAGTTTACTTGGTGCTAGCACTTCTAATTCGAAATCAAAAGCTCAGCATTCAAATGGTCCTAGAACTACTTTTAGTTATAGGAAATGTTATCACTGTGGACTTACCGATCATATTGCTAGTAAGTGCCCCACAGCCACCAAAGCTGAAAAGATAGCTAAGGTGAAGATTGCCCCCAAGGCAAAGAAGACCAACCCTGGTGCAAATCAGGTCAAGGTGAATCCTACCACTGAAGTTAAGAAATTAACCAAAGTGAAGAAAGACAAAGCTGAATCTTCAAATGCTGCGAAGACTGCTGAATCTTCTATTCCAACTACTTCCACTGACAAATGTGTATACATGGTAAAGTGGGTACCCAAGAAAAACTAATCTTCCTTCGTATTGCAGGTTAAGAAGGGTATCTGGTATCTCGATAGCGGATGCTCTAGACACATGACTGGAAAAAAAAGCCTGCTCTCTGAATACAAGGAAGAGAAGGGTCCCTCTGTGACTTTCGGTGGGAATGGAAAAGGACATACCCGAGGGTATGGTGTACTTTCAAATGGTACAACCTCCTTCAGAAGAGTCGCATATGTTGAAGGGCTGAAGCATAATCTTCTAAGCATCAGTCAGCTGTGTGACATGGATAACAAAGTAATCTTTACTAAGGAATCCTGCTTTGTCACTGACAAAAAAGAGAAGATAGCTCTCAGCGGTTATCGTTTGGAAAATGTTTATGTAATAAACATGGACTCAACAACCACTGAGAACTCCTGTTTCTTCTCAAAGGCCTCATCTGATGTCAACTGGCTATGGCATAAGAGGCTATCTCATCTAAATTTCAAGACACTGAACACTCTTTCTTCAAAAGAGTTAGTCACTGGTCTACCTCAGCATTCATACGCCAAAGAGTCGTTATGTTCAGCGTGTGAAAAAGGGAAGCAGACCAAAGCAAGCTTTAAGTCAAAGCAAGTTTCTTCAGTGCCATCTCCTCTACAACTACTCCATGTGGATTTGTTTGGCCCTGTTAACAAACAATCCATCGCTGGAAAGAAATATACGCTGGTCATAGTTGATGAATTCTCTCGCTTCACTTGGGTAATGTTTCTCCGTTCTAAGAGTGACACCCCTGAAGAACTCATCAATTTTGTTCGGAAGATGGAAACCCTGAACAATCTGACCGTTCGCTCAATAAGGAGTGATCATGGGACTGAATTCAAAACAGTTCTCTTGATTCCTTCCTTGAGAGTAAGGGTATTTCTCATAACTTTTCTTCAGTGAGACCACCGCAACAAAATGGAGTCGCTGAAAGAAGAAATAGAACAATTATTGAAGCTGCACGTTCAATGCTCAGCGATTCTCACCTGCCTACTCAGTTTTGGGCAGAAGCTGTCAACACTACTTGTTTTACGCAAAAGAGGTCGCTGATAGTCAAAAGATTCAAAAAGACAGCCTATGAATTTTTTCATGGGAGAAAGCCTTCAATCAGCTTTCTTCACATCTTTGGATGTCAGTGTTTTATACTGAACAACAGAGATGCTCTTGGAAAGTTTGATCCTAAGGCTGATGATGGAATCTTTCTTGGATACTCCCCAGTTTCCAAAGCCTTCAGAGTCTTCAATCGTAGAAGACAAACTGTAGAAGAAACTATTCACGTCACGTTTGACGAATCCCGTTCAGCGAACTCTAAACCGTCCGCTGATACTGAAGAACTGAATCAATGGATGTTTTCTCATCTTGGTGATTCAGAAGTTATTCCCACTAATGCTCATCCAGTAGAAGATGATAGTCCTATCACCCCAAATATGCAGAACAATGAAGCTGAAACTTCTTGGGTCTCAGCTGTTCCTATAAACACTATACCTAACGTTGAACCAAATGTCTCAGACATTCCATCTACTTCTCAGCAATCAGTGAATATAATGACAATTGCATCCATTCCTCTCTTGGCTGATACTCCTGACGTCGCTGAAGCTTCATCTTCAGCTCCTCCAGTTCAAGTTGAGTCAGCGTCTCACGCTCCGGCTCAGAGATGGACTATAAATCATCCAATTGATCAAATTCTTGGTGATCCAAACGCTGGGATTCAGACTCGACGAAGTGCAGGAAATATTTTTTTATTTGTAAATTATATTTCACTAACTGAACCAAAGAAAGTAGATGATGCCCTCAAAGATCCAAACTGGGTCAGCGCCATGCAAGAAGAGCTGACTGAATTTGAAAGAAACAAAGTTTGGAAACTTGTTCAGAGACCAACTGATAAAACAGTAATAGGCACTAAATGGGTCTATCGAAATGAGTTGGACGAACATGGTACTGTAAACTGCAACAAAGCTCGACTTGTTGCTCAGGGATACAGACAAGAGGAAGATATAGATTATGACAAAACATTTGCTCCAGTAGCAAGACTTGAATCTATTCGTCTATTCTTAGCGTATGTTGTACACAAAAACTTCAAAGTACATCAGATGGATGTTAAGTCAGCGTTTCAGAATGGAAAGCTGAATGAAGAAGTGTACGTGGAACAACCTCCAGGATTCTCAGATTCTAAGCGTCCAGGTTATGTTTATAAACTGGATAAGGCACTTTATGGCTTGAAGCAAGCTCCACGTGCATGGTATGATACTCTTTCCACTTATCTCCATATTGAAAAATTTGAGCAAGGTAAGATTGACAAAACTCTATTTTTTAGAAAAGTGAAAGCTCATATCATTCTAGTTCAAATATATGTTGATGACATTATATTTGGTTCTACTAACCCTGAGCTTTGTACTCGTTTCGCTGATAGAATGAAAGATGAGTATAAAATGAGCATGATGGGTGAACTAACATATTTTCTTGGTCTTCAGATTAAGCAAACTGAGAAAGGAACTTTCATAAATCAGGGAAAATATGTTAAAGATATGCTAAAGAAATTCGACTTAACTGAAAGTTCAGCTATGAAAACCCCTATGGCACCACCGCTGACACTTGATAAGGACACTAAGGGTGTTCCTGTCAATGTCACGCTGTACTGTGGGATAATCGGCTCTCTATTGTATCTAACAGCTAGCCGACCCGATATTATGTTTCCAACATGCTTGTGTGCACGATATCAAGCTGAACCTAAGATATCTCATATGAAAGCTGTAAAGCGAATCTTTCGATATCTTAAGGGTACAGCGAATCTAGGTCTTTGGTATCCCAAAGATTCAGGATTCGATCTAACCGCCTATTCAGATAGTGATTTTGCAGGTTGCAAAATGGATAGGAAAAGCACCACAAGAGGATGTCAGCTCCTGGGTGGAAAGCTGGTAAGTTGGACAAGTAAAAAGCAAAATTCAGTGTCCACTTCCACAGCTGAAGCTGAATATGTAGCTGCTGGAAGCTGTTGTTCTCAAGTCTTGTGGATGAGAAATCAGCTACTAGACTATGATCTTCAGCTCTCCAAAATTCCAATCTATTGCGACAGCACTAGTGCCATCGCTATAGCAAACAATCCAGTACTACATTCAAAGACCAAACATATAGAAATCAGATATCATTTTATCAGAGATCATGTGATGAATGGTGATATAGAACTTCATTTTATCCCAACTGATTATCAGTTAGCTGACTTATTTACCAAACCTCTTGATGAGACAAGATTCAACTTTCTCATCAGCGAGCTTGGAATGCTGAACTTTGAAGGATAAAATCTTCAGCGGTTCACATTGATCAGCGAAAGGATAAAATCAACTTGTATAACCCATTCTATCATCTTCTCTCTGAATAAACTTGATTCACTGATATCAAGGTATGTTCTCTCTCTCTCTGACAATCGAATGAAAATGCAAGATTTCAAAACAAAATGCATCACTGAATATCTCTTCCTTAACAGCGATATTTTGAAATTTCTTAAAACCTTCACTGAATATTTTCATTCAGTGCTTCATGTTTTTCAAAAGTATCTCTGAGTTTTTCAAAACCTCAGAGACAACCAAGAATATGAAAAGATAGTTGTGACGTCATTACAACGGATAAAACCACGGCACGTTTTCTCTTCCTGACACACATTTGCACGTCTCGTTCAAACTTCCAATCAAATGCAAACACGTGTCCGTGTCATGATGAAAATCTTTTCCCGCTCAAGATTTTCTCTTTCTAAAATCTCTATATAAACAAATTCTTTGTTTATATTTTTCTTTTACGCGATCAATTTTCCTCCGCAAGAAAGAATTCTCTGCTGCATTTGTGATTTCAAAAACTTCAAGAACTGTTCATCATCTTCTTCATCAAACATCAAGGTTAATATGTTCTTATTTATTACCGAATGTGTATAACTTGTTTCCGATCTTCTCATTGTTTTAACAAGATCAAACAAAAGAACTTCGTAAAATGAAATCATTTTCTTTCGTGGTTTTATGAATACAACCATTTCATGGTTGTTCTTCAAGTTTAAATGCAAAATCTTAAACTTGTTCTTCATTCGTTTCCAGAATCTTATCTTCATAGAAAACTGGAAAACAAGAAAATGGGTTTTACATTTCGTTTCAAAAATCAAGAAAAACCCTAATCTTCATTAAGACATTTTGTCTGAATGAAATGGACAAAATTCGAACCATCTTAATGGAAAATCTTTCCATATTAAGATTATTCTTATTTGTTAATCTTTGGTTGAACTGGTAATACAGGAAATGGCAACGTCTAACATTCCTTCTACCGCTGAGAACATCTCTACTGACTCTGAGGAAATGGAAATCATCAAGGCTCCTCAGGTTAAGTTCACTCTGGATCAACTAGACTGGACTAAGATAAACAACCTTTCTGCGCTTCTCGAGTTTCCTCCTCGAAAGCAAGTCACACATCTGACAGACACTCTCAGCTACCATCCGCCAAAGATCCCTCCAAAACAGTTGATTGTATCCTCTGCGATACTAGATATGGCACGATAAAGATCACACCTGCCATCATTCGCAAAGCTCTGAAATTTCCCATCGCTACAAAGGAAAAACCTTTTGTTCCTTTCCCTGACCATAAGAAGCTCGCGGACAAAGACGCTCTTATTGCATTTTTTGATGCAATGGGCTATGTATGGGAAATGGGCAGAGACAAGAAGCCTGAGAAGAAGCTAACACTGCTGAAGAAATCGAAAATGCCCAGCGAGATGAACTTCATCTTCGCTCACCTTATCAGCTGCATGACTGCCAAGACCGGCTCTTCTGATCAAGCCGCTCAACCTCAGCAAGCTATGGGATACGCTCTGCTGAAAGGTCTACACATTGACTGGGCATCTCTCATCTATGATGACTTGCTGCAAAGAGTAGACTCTGCCGCTGACAGGCCTGCTTGGGTTCCCTACCCCCGATTCATCAGCGCTATCTTTCAATATGGCCTGAAGGACAGCTACCCGCAAGAGGGCGATCTGAAACTCTCTCAGATTGGCCCTAAGGTACTCGACTTCAAACCTGTTGAAAATGAGGTACGTCTTTCTACCCTCTTAACTCTTCTCAAACCTTCTTCTTCTACTTCTGTGGCTCCTTCAGCGACAATACCCATCGCTGATACCCTGGCCACAAAAATTCTCTCCTAAGAAAAGGAAACATTCATCTACCCCACTTGATTCTAAAAGGATCAAGAAAACAAAGGAGCAACCCCAGCAATCTCATGCTGAAGACTCCTCAGCTCTTTCTGCAGAGCTGAAAGAACGTTCAGTGGTACGCTCTGCCACACCTGAACAAGCCATCCCTTTTATCCAAACTTCAGCGTCTCTAAATGCTGAGGTTACAAACTTGGAACCTACCCAACCTCCTTCAGTCTCTCAAAAGACTGATGAAGTGATTGTCAGCGAATCCAACGCTGAACTCATAACCCAACCCCCACTCTTATCCTTCGCTCCTCCCTCCACTCATTTGGTCTCTACTCCAGATCTAACTGGCGCTGCCATCATTTCCTCGGAACATAAAGCTGATTCTCCAGGAATGATGAAGACAGGACCTGCAGAAAAATCCATGGGCACTTTTGAAGATGACATGGAACTTTACTCAGGAACCCGTGATTTCGATGAATTCACCAATCCTCCTGCAGGTAAACAACAACCCATAAACACTGTGACTAAACCCCAAACTTCTGAGCTTTCCTCTGTTCACAAGTTTTTATATGTTACAGGTCCTAATTTGGGAGATATCAACGCCTCTCTGAAGTCCGTGGAGACAAAGCTGACAGGTCTCACCACTACTCTCTCCAATAACTCTACAGCTGTAACAAACGCTGGAGAGAATCTGAACAAGCTGACAACAGTGGTGGAGAAGAAGGCTTCCACAGATGACATGAAGCAAGTTGATAAAACTCTCAGCGACTTCGCCAAGGTGCTCGCCGATATCTACACAGACTACACCTCTCTCAAAAACTCAGTTTCGTCCATGTCCAGCGAATTTACAACGCTGAAGACATCGGTTGGAACACTAGAGGGAGATATGTCTGTTGTGAAGACAAATCTCAACACTCTGACGACTGACTTAAGCTCTGTAAAGACTGACGTTGGTTCGATGAAGACTATGATCGAACAGCTGCTGCACAAGGCGACTACTCCTGCTCCTGCCCCTGTCCCTGAATCTGAACATTTTACAGCGACAGATCTCATTGAGCTCAGGAAGATCAATCCTGCTATTTTTGGCCTTGAAGACAGATTAGCAAAGATTTAAGTTTGTGTAGGTCTCTCTGGCCAAGAAGATAGAGAACGTACCAACGCTGCTGAATCTAGCCATTCCTCCCCCAGTCATCATGAAAAAGAGGGGGAGAAGAGCGCTGAAGACCTCGTCAAGAGCGCTGAAGTCCTTTCCCATGATGAATCTATCAGGGGAGAGAAGACGAATACTGAAGAAACCACCGCTGGACCTCAGGGAGATGAAAACCCTGAGGAAACCGAGAAGCTTGCCTCTGTATCTGAGGGGGGGCAACTCGAAGAAGAAGCTGAGAAAACTGAATCCGAAGCAGAAGATGATGAAGTCGTCGACATCCCTGATAATGAACCATCTTCTTCTCCAAAGAATGATGATGATGATGACGAAGATGACGATGACTTCTTTATCGTCAAACCTGCTCCGAAGATCAAAGCTCTTAAGGGAATCTCGATAAATGAACCTTCAGGGGAGCGGACAAAGGCAAAGCCCTCAGCCTCTGGAGCTGAGAAAGGCAAAGGCAAAAGCGTCGCTGAAGATGACAATCTGATGATCTTGCTTGAAAAGCCGGTTTGTCAGGTATGCTAAACATCTCTCACTCCATCCCTCCTCTATCATACACTATCAGTTCTACTACCCAAGCCTATACACTTGAACCAATTCTCTCTATCTGATTCTACCCAAGTTCTTACTCGTAAGATCGCTGTGTTTCAGCTAGTCCTCTCCCCTGGTTGAGGATATCGCTGAAGGCTCCACAACTGCGACTTCAATAATACCAGCTGCTGCTGAAGAAATAATCCCAGTCTTAGATTTAATCTCTGAGACTGATGAACCAGAAGAACATCTACTCTCGCACAGAGGCAGACCTTCCTTAGCTCCTCAAAAGCTAAGTGAAGAGGATCAGAAAAGAAGAGAGGAGATAATAAAGCGATTCGAGGATCAGCGAATCATTCTGAGGCGTGCTCAACTTCCTTCAGTTCCTCCAAAGTTCAGAATTTCCAAAAAGGAATACAAGGAACATCTTAGAGCTGAACGTCTAATCGCTGAAAGAAAAGAAGCTGAAGAAAAAGACAGAGAATACGCCATCCAGCTTTCTAAACGATCAATAAAAGACCCCAAGCTGAAAAGAGTTCCCATTGATGTTCAACGTCAGCTCTGGGAAAACGCCAAGAAGATAACTGAAGAAAAGAGAACTGAAGAAAAGAGAACTGTCTCAGTCAACTTTAGCCTGGTGCAAAGAAAAGGTCAACTACAGAGACTCTCCTACCAAAATCATCAAGGTATTCATCTCTGGAAGAACAACCCTTGTTTCAATCGCTGAAATCGAGATATTCAGAGAAGATAAGAAGTCTGAAAATTCTATGCTGAAGCCATAACGAAGTACGGTCTCTCTGAATGGTTGGAGTTCAGGTTAGCCATCCAGAAGTCCAAGTCGAAATACAAGGAACATGTTGAAAAGCTGATAAACAAATCGACTTAGTCTACTCCTGTGTGGATATTCCTCCTCCTCCTCCTCCTCTCGAAAGACAGAAAAGAAAGGCCTCAGCGAAGAAGAAGAAGAAGAAGAAGAAATCTATATCTTCAATTGATGGCCCTGTCATTCGAAATGAAACAGGTATTGGTTTTTCACGTGCTGAAGTCCTTGGTCCTGATCCTGATCTTTCCATGCTTGACACATCTCTTCCTCCTGGTGAAACTTTCATCCCTGGCAAAGTCATAAGCGAACCCTACGGGATATTTTTTCATGACTACGATGGTGGAAAGCGTTTTCAACGGATCGCTGAGCTTCCAATCACTCCAGTTGAACAGCTCAGAGATCTCATCTACTGGTGTGACTTCAGGAATGACCCTCAGGCACGACATCTGAAACCCTTGATTTTTGAAGAAGCGCTGATCAAAAGAAAACAAGGTGTAACCGTTCCTGACTGGATGATTCCCACCACATCAATGACCCTTGACGAACTTCTCATTAAGGAAGAACCTTTGTAAGCTGATAGGATCGCATCTTTCATCTATTTTATCAGTTATCCTTTTGCACTTGTAATTTATTTCGCTTGTACTTGTAATCTTTTCATTTCTCTTTGTATCCTGATTCAAAGTTTTAAAGAAAGATTTCACCGAATGTACTTTACTCCATCAGTACAGAAAAGATCCCAGAAAACAGTAAAAGAGACAAATATTTTATGAGTTCTTTTTATCCTTATGTTTTCATTTAATATCAATTTTCTTTGTTGTTATGTCATAATCAAATAGGGGGAGATTGTTGATCCAAACCCTCAGTGATTTGATAATGACCCTCTCTTATATACTTAGTGAAAATTGTAAGTAAACAATATGTATCAGAGTTTCACTATCGTTGATAAGTACTAAGATCTTACAGTACCGCTGATAGGAACTCTCGCTCTTTGAATTAAACATTCAGCGAAACTGTTCACCATTAATATTGAGTCTGTTCAGTCATTATGATGATCGCTGATAAGTTAGTTGTATACTTATGATCCCTGAAGACAAGTTTCACGTCAACAAAGGTTCTACGCTGAAGTCGAAGATCAAGCTCAAGAACCAGCGACAAGTCTCCTAATGAACTGATGCGAATCAGCGAAGACTCAGATTTGTCCACTCAACGTGAAGTATCAAGTACAAGACTTCAGCTATCGCTGAACTTTATCATTTGCTGAATAGTAAATGATAATCGTTGAATCAACGAAAGCTGATCATGAAGTCCTCCGTACAAAGTACTTTTGTCTTAACCTCCCTCGCACGACTCCGTACGAAATGTTAGAAAAGAACCTCCGACTGTCTGAAATCGTACAACCATTCTGATACTACACTGGTCATCCATGCGGCTACTAAGGTTGTCAACCAAGGTCAATGACATGCAACCAACTAGCTGATGACACGTGTAAAGTGTATACTGACTTGCATTAAATGCATGCAGTATATAAAGAGATGAACCCACTTCATTTGAAGTAACTTGCTAACTCTGTACAAGTTCAATCTCTTATCTCAAGATAGGTTATTATTAGTAATTTCCTTATCTCTCTTAGTGCAAGAAACCTTAGTGTTCCAACTTGTTTAGATTTAGGTTTATCCTTAATCTTGTTTCCGCAACAAGCTGTAAATTGTTAATGATTTATCAATAAACAATTTAGAAAAGTAAAATCTGTGTGTTTGTATTCACCCCCCCCCCCCCTTCTACAAACTTGTATAGGCCTTCGGGACCAACAACATCAATCTCAAAATACAGATCGATTTCCAGCTAGGCATAGAGTTTGAAGTAGAGAAACTAGCGATTGCACCACCAAATGAAAACCTTGAGGGTTATGGCCGTTATAGAACTGGAACTGTAGTAGAAGATCCTACAGTCTTTGTCTGCCGACAGAAGGGCACAAAGAAGGCCATCAGAGCTGCTGAAGCCCACAAGTACTCTAGTGAGTCGCTAGTATATCTCAAGAACATAATCCAAGATCTCCCAAGAAGCAAGTGTCCTGAAGAACAACAGAAACTCTTCGTCAACCAGATTGATCTAATGCTGGACTTCCGTATACTGATCAGAAGATTCGACAGAATTTTTAGGGGAGATAACTATGCATAATTGTACTATTTCTTACCCTGCATTGTAATATCTTAGAAGAATAGTACAAAGGCTAACAGAGGTAAATGTTCTCTGTTCTTTTTGTTTACATCTCTGTGTTTCAAATTTTTTATTTTCAATACTTAGGGGGAGATTGTTAGCCCCAAGTATCTGTAATGTAAAAGTATTGAAAATATTATCAAGTCAGAAGACCATCAGAGATGCAGCAGAAGACGTAGAAGAAGAGCAACAAGAAGACCAACAGAACTCAACAGAGTTCTGATGGAACCAACAGAGCTCTGACAGAAGATCAACAGAAGAACTATTCACAATCCGAAGACCAACAGAGCTATGGTCTATGAGCTCTGGTGAAGTGAAGACCTCTGTGAAGCCTAAGTCTCGTATGAAATCTTAAGTGTTAGACAAGTTTCCATACTTTCCACGTATGCCCTAAAAGTAGGAGACACACTTTCCACGTGTCATTCTAGGGTACGATAGTACACTATATACACTTTATCAGGGCTATAAATAGAGAGGTAGTGGAACAAACGATAGTAAGCTTTTGAAAGAATAGTTTTCCACAATTGTTTAAGCACACACTGCAGTAATCCCGAGCACTACCTCCGTATGATATTGTTCCCTGTGAGATTTCAGGATACACCATTGATCTTGTTCTTGGTATTATCCATTATCAATATACGAGCAGCGCTTCTTACTTGATCTCGTTATCATTATCCTGTTCTATATTTGATTCTCACTACTACAATATCATTTACATAATCACTCACTTTAATGGCTTTATATTTAAATGCTTCCGCTCTCTATATTATTACCATTAATGTGATGCAACGTGACTCTGGGAACCTACAGAATGGGTATTTATACTCAAAGTGTGTGGCTGGATAACCATCGTTGGTACTGTAGGTACTGGAGTTTCAGATAGTGGAGTGGCCTCTATAGTAGAACGTGGAAACAGCTGACGGTTGGTTTCTCAATCAGAGAGTGCCACGTGGATTTAGGGTCTAACAAACTTTCGGCAATAGAACCGTCACGGTTAGAGATATGTGGGTGACCTGTGGTTGACGCTTAGAAATAACCCGCACCTCTGATGACAGTACTTCTGATGACGTGGCAGAAAACTGGCAGAGCTCTAGTGGAACTCAGCATAATTTTGCCTCTGATGAGTAACCATGTTCAATTTTTTTTAAGTAACCCAAAGATGTTTCACTTTTACCCAAAAATCATTTAAAAATCCTGAATCTGATGTGAAAATAGTCAAGGAACAAAAGCAGAATTGAGTCAGAAATTTCACAGAGTTCTGGTAAGTTCTTGACATAATCAGAAATGTTTTCATCAGAACAAGTTTTCCCATCCTAAAAATATTTTTCTTTTTGTTCAATGAGCGATGTCAAATAGATTTGAAATTGATTTGACTTGCTCCGCCTTAAACCATGCTTATTCTCCTCTTAAGCTCCCCCCTAAAATCATGAGCTTAATTGACAAATTTTTCTTTTCAGCTTTTCTCTTTTCTTGCAACTTTTAAAGTAATAAAGATTATTTACAAAAAAAATAAAGTATATACAGAAAAGAAATGCACAGAGGAAAATATTGTAAAAGTATGCTGGCAGAGCTCTGAGATGTTCATCAGGGGCTCTGGCGAAGTGTCTTACCTAACTATTTTGACAGAGCTCTAGTATGAACATAAGAAGCTCTAGTGAATTTTGAATAGAGTTAGGAGGACATGTTCATCATACCCATCTTGCTGATTAAGAAGTTAAATCTCCTTTCATCAAGGGCATTTGTAAACAAATCAGCAAGTTGGAAGTCGGTTGAAACAAAGTACTTTTCAATCGACCCTTTTTCAACATGATCCTTTATAAAAAGGTACCATATGTCGATATGCTTTGTCTTCGAGTGCTGGACTGGATTAACTGTAATTGCTATTTCACTCTTGGAGTCACATAGAATTGGGATTTTGTTGTACTCCATGCCAACATCTTTGAGTTGAGTTTTCATCCAGATCAATTGAGAGCAACAACTAGCAGCAGCAACATACTCTGCTTCTGCTGTAGAGGTTGATACGCAGTTCTATTTCTAGGATGTCCAACTCACCAGTTTATCTCCAAGCAATTGGCAGCTACTAGAAGTACTCTTTCTATCATTCTTGCATCCTCCATAATCTGAATTTGTGTATGCTACAAACTCGAAACCAGAATTAAGAGGATACCAGAGACCCAAAAATTGAGTCCCTTTGAGATATTTAAATATGCGTTTGACAGCAGACAAATGGGATTCCTTAGGATTTGCTTGAAATCTAGCACAAAGACAGGTTGCAAACATTATATCAGGTCTGGTTGCAGTAAAATACAGAAGTGACCCTATCATGCCCCTGTAGTTCTTGATATCCACAGATTGACCTTGAGGATCATGATCAAGTGTAACTCCAGCGGCAATAGGAGTTTTCATAGGATTTGAATTATTGAGTTTGTACTTTTTCAAAATATCAGAGGCGTATTTTGATTGACTTATGAAAGTGCCTCTGATGGATTGTTTAACATGTAAACCAAGGAAGAATGAAAGTTCTCCCATCATGCTCGTTTTAAATTTACTTTTCATCAAATCCTCAAAGCGATCACAGTATTCCTGCCTAGTAGACCCAAAGATAATGTCATCAACATATATTTGGAGCATAAGAATATCATTTTTGTACCTCCTAATGAATAAGGTTGTATCGACAGTACCTTTCTCGAAGTGGTTGACCAACAGAAAATTGGATAGAGTTTCATACCAGGCTCTGGGGGCTTGTTTAAGGCCATACAAAGCTTTGTCTAGCTTGTATACGTGGTCTGGAAACTCTGAGCTTTCAAAACCTGGTGGTTGCTGGACGTAGACTTCTACTTGTAGTCTGCCATTCAGAAAAGCAGATTTCACATCCATTTGGTAGACCCTGAAACCTTTATGGGGAGCATAGGCTAAGAAGATTCTGATGGCTTCTAGCCTAGCCACATGTGCAAAAGTTTCGTCATAATCAATGCCCTCTTCTTGGCAATATCCCTTGGCAACCAACCGAGCTTTGTTTCTGATGATAATACCGTCCTCATCTTTCTTATTTCTGAACACCCACTTGGTTCCAATAGCAACTTTGTTTTCAGGAAGTGGAACCAAGGACCAAACTTTATTTCTTTCAAACTCCAAAAGCTCCTCTTGCATGGCTTCACTCCAGTTTGGGTCTTCAAGGGCTTCAGAAATCTTCTTCGGCTCAATCATACTTAGAAAATTCACAAAGAAAACCTCATTGATTGTTGCAGATCGTGTCTTTACACCATCTTCAGCAGCACCTATAATTAGATGATGGGGGTGATCCTTTGTCCATCTGGCCATTGGAGCATGGACAACAGGTGGAGTCTGTGCTTCTGATGGGAAAAGACGTATGTCAGCATCAGAGCTATGAGGATTAGGACCAGGGCTCTGTGGCACACTGCTCTGGAGAGTGGCCTCATTGCTCTGTGATGTACCAACAGGGCTCTAAGAGGGTGAGCTTTCAAACATGGAACTTCTCCCAGTATGAGTCAGAAGGGGTGATGATGGCTCTTGTTCAGGTTATCTTTCATTTGATTGTAGTCCCTCATTCCTCTGAATTACACCTGTAGACATAGAAGTAGATGGTGAAGAATTGGAAGGACTTGTAAGAGTTATACTTGTTAGGTTCTGTTAGCTCCAATCCTTTGTGTTTAAAGAAGTATTGAAAAATAGGCTAAGTATAGACATCGACAGAGCCTCTGCCATGACACCGATAGAAGATCCAAGTGAAGACTCGACTGAAGACATTCACAGAAGACAAGGCCACAGAGCCTCTGTCATACTTGACAGAGACTCTGTGGTATGAAGACTTAGAAGAATTCTTGAAGATCATGACAAAGACAATCATGCTTCTCACATTCTCTGTTGTACGAAGATCCTGAAGATCATTCGTACAAGGCGTGCCCTGCACATTCCACGTGTCAACCTCTGATGGGTTACAGCCTTTGCAGATTTGTGGCGCACTACATTAACGTTGTACCTGCAACAGTCCCATGATCGTGTCTTTGTACCCTTAGTCCTTATTGTCTAAAGCTTGTCTTCTGATGAATAGTATAAATAGAAGGCTCATGTTGAGCTCTTCTATTAAGCAT